>OX940933.1:20346004-20961173 GCA_954870645.1 Agrotis clavis | reverse complement strand
CTGCTCAATGCCATCGTTTCAGAATACGAGTAATAACAATAAAGAAACGTGTCCTTAGAAAAAAACTTGAGAGGTGTCAAGGGACACCCGGATGGAACGAAGTTACTGTATACACTCAACAAAAATAATCGTCGCGACTCCACTCCACTCCACTCCTCCACTCCACTCCACTCCACTCCACTCCGGTCCGGTCCGGTCCGGTCCGGTCTGGTCCGGTCCGGGATCCGATCCGATCCGATCCGATCCGATCCGATCCGATCCGATCCGATCCGGCACGATCCGATCCGGTCCGATCCGATCCGATCCGATCCGAACCGATCCGATCCGATCCGATCCGATCCGATCCGATCCGATCCGTTCCGATCCGATCCGATCCGATCCGATCCGATCCACTCCACTCCACTCCACTCCACTCCACTCCACTCCACTCCAGTCCATTCCATTCCGTTCCATGGTAATAAACACATTACCCTCCTTTGCATCGCGCAGTCGGATAAAAGTGTCGTGACAACTTTTAAGAATTTTTTCCGTCCAGCCCCCTTTCACAACGCGCGATAAGGAACTTCGTTCCAACAAGAGAAAAAAAAAGCCAATATAGTCTCATCACAATTCAACTCAGGTTAAGCCGTTAGTTGGTCGCCCAACCTTGAACCAGCGACCCACAGACCCAGCGTCTGAGCATAAACAATTGGATACATAATTCATGGGACAAAGGGGAGCGCCCAAATAAAAACTATGAGTTTTACGCAGTTGTGATTATGCGTAAATCGACAAAGTTACGAGTGTGTGTCAATAGTTATGTACTTACTTACCTGTTTGCGATTGGAAAGACATTACTATTGTGAATGACTAGAATGGTAAAACGTTTGGTAGTTATATTGAGGTATAAATGAAACTAGATTGAATGGTAATAAATCCATACGTTTATTTTAATATTGCCTACTTATTTTGCTAAACCTATAATGTTTTGTTGAAACTTTTTTATGTTCTAAAAGGGTAAATAGTAAAAACATATGTTTTTCCCATACGAATAGCTGGGACATAGGCTTCTTCTGAGAGATAGAATGATTGATACCAACACCCACGGATTGATGGAAATCTCATCTTCGATGTCTCAAGGCGCTTTAAAAGGTCATGAACTGGAAGACAAGGCGTGGGCAGGCTTACCACTAGGAGAACTTACGCCGTGGTAAAATCATCAAATGAGTCGTCCCACCCAGGGTAGGACAGGAGGGACTTTTACTGACTAAAATCCACGGTGTCTTTCAATAGTCCTTTATGTTCCGTTGGTCTAAGGGGGTTCAGCAGTACACGTCTTCCGGCTAATGATGATTATTCTTAGTGTAAATACAAATTTTATCTTAATGTAGTGTGGGGCAACGTTTTTTTAAATTTTGATTCTATTCCCCCCCCCCCCCTCCTCCCAGCCCCCATTCCCCAGGTCTACAACATTAATGTAATTTTATTTCCATAAATTTATTTTCCTTCACCATTAAATCATGATTAATATCCCCAAACAAGATCATTATCTTTCTTAGTTTTGAAACCATCTGAGGTTGCCTATTAAACCATTTCAATGGGCATCTTAATGACAGTCATGTTGTGATAAAGAGATAACGATGAGATCAAACGTGATGATAACGTCGCGCGTAGCCCGAAACGTAATTGATTATAATTATTATCGCACTAATGTATACTGCCGCGGTATAAACGTCTATAGTAATATGATTATTAGGTAAAGTTTGTGTTTTTATTTGTGGAATCTTTGAAACTACTAAACTGATGTTGAAAAAGTATCTTTACCAGTAGGAAGCTACAGTATTATAATGGCATAATTATAAATAATATTCTTGACAGTCCTTCATCTCTCTTTCACAAATTCCATTAAATTCAGGAAGTAAAGCTAGTCTATGTATAATTTATCCTACAGTCTTATTGCGTAACACTCTTTCAATTTGCTATGACTTTCATTTTCCGAATACCGCTATATGTATAGATATACTTTATTTATCATTGACATTGAGCTGATGAGTGTTTGAAACAAATGTTACGATGTCTATGAAATTTTTCATAATCATCATCATTGGCTACAGACAATTCTATACTTCATATTATTATTGAATATAAGCTTTCTCCCTTTTGAGGAATTAATACATTTCATTTTTTGGATTGTGATTAAAAGTAGGTTGTCTTTGTAAATCTTTGACAATCTTAACTGTAAGATAGAAGCCCAATTGTCTGACAATCAATACCAAGTACGTGAGACTGACTGTCAGACCTCCTTAAATTAGTACTCGGTAATACAATTATTACCGAGTAGGTATTAATTTGAGGAGGTCGTGAAGTTGTGAAAGTCAGATAAGCATTCGCTCCTTGTAAAACACTGATATTCAGTGGCATCCAATTTTTTCAACATAAATTTATCTTTTTTGCAAATTCATAATGTACACATTTGTATAGTATAATAATATTAGTATAACGAAGTAGAAACAATTATGAACAATGTCGGGCACAGTAAAATGTTTAGTAAGTCGTTTGACTAGAAGCCGATCCCAATATAGTTGGGAAAAATGGCTAGACTGATGATAATTGCAAGTGTGTTACGCAATTGCGATACACTTTTCCATTAGCCATGAAATTCACAAAGGGATGCTTTTAGTAGATACACTAACTAAAACGTGGGAGTTGAAAATGTTAAAACAAAATCCTGCAAATTGAAAATTTTTCAACAAAATGTCGTAACTTTGCACTCAGTCAGAGCACGCGTGATAATTTTCAACGCCATACTTTCCCAGATAAACTTTGACTTTTTTTTTTGAAAAAATATCGTGGACCATTTATCAGCGTTTTAAATTGTTTATTGTTAGTTGAGCTTCAGTATAGTAGCGATAAACTAAAAGCTTTTGAGGGTAAAGGCCCATGAAAAAGGTTAACTTTTGGAATGATAATGTTATAAGAATTGGACAGTAATGTAACTGGCCGAATCCTATTTCAGGGCAAACTAGTTCTTCCATTTTTTTTTTTTTTTCCACTCATGGCCTTTTGAATTGTCATTGCACCAAAAATTGCGTACAAAAATGGAGTACCTCGAATTTCCCGAAGGTCATGATTGATGGCGCGGACTCTATGGCTTCCGTTCTGGAGAAAACTCGTGTTATGTAAAACTATCGGGGTATTCCCTTGCACACCTGTTCAGGCAACGTGACTCACGCTGTACGCATGACCTCCGTTTTTTATCACACAGGGTGGGTGGCATCCATCTCTACCCTGATCTAATATATCCTGGAATTACGGATGCTCTGTGTGAACGAGCTTTTACATGGAGTATGTATGACGTTAATTGTATGAAAAATAAAAAAGCCCTTTTAGTAGTATCTAAGAACTTATTTTATCCATCAAATTAATGTTCACGTTCACATTTACTTTACATCAAAAAAACGTAGAAACTCGTACTGCCTTAATGTCAGTGTCCGATGTCCGTGCCCGTCAGTTCGACTCATCCAAATATAAATACAAATAGCTAAAAAATAACTGTATATTACTTCACATTCGTATTCATAAATTTTCACTATCAAGATACCATTTAAATGAAACTTCAATTTAATTTTAGCCCAAAATGTACAATACAAAACGCGGTATTATACGTAGCAGGGTCTCAGTGTATGGACTAAACGTGTAACATAACATCCCATCCCTTGTTAGCTTAGGACCTCCTCGGCCGTAACTACGGCAAACATCATAGACGCCGCGTCAAAATTCATCATATTATATCTACCATCTAACCTTCAAAATATAAAAAGGTTTTTAAACTAACAACCTTGATATACTAATGCAATAAAGTAACTTATTCTTCCTATTTCGAATATTAACTTTTTGTATACTCAGCCTAACTCCCGGACTTGCGCTGTCGTAGCACCGCGTAGCCGTAGCTTCAGTCGAGCTACGCCGGTCGCCCCGATCGCTACGCCGTAGCAAACCATGCCGCGCGCTACGATCTAATCACAAACGTGGTCGAACTTTTCCTAGTCTACATTAAACTAGTTAAGTGTATACTGTGTATGTTAAAGGAATATGTAGTGTATCTCATTAGTGTTAAAGTGTATTTTAGAGTTACAAGAGTGAGTGTACACTTGGGTATAATTATTATGATCGTTGGCCACCGCTGTCCAATTTGCAGAAACAACAAACGATGACCTTTTCATTTTGCAGGTTAGTTGTGTTTTTAATTAATATGAGATGAGAGGGCAGTTTCCATTGCCAGTTTTTTTTCTCGGTACATAAAAACTTATTACCTTTTACGTTTTTTCGTGAAGTTTTATAGGGGCTATAAAATTTTTCGGAATGCGTTAACCGGAATTGGTCGACTGTATGCGTAATAAAGTTGATTTTTTATATTTATATGTGTTATAAATCTGAAGGGATTGGCCCAAAACTCTTGAAGATTGGTAGAAGGAAAAATTTGAACAAATATTTGAGGACTCCGTTTATTTTTCTTGTGAGTTAAATTCTTCGATTTTGCGACTAAAATGTGAATTTAGGTTTAAGTCGGGCAGCTGTTTTACTTAATGTAATTTAATTTAGTACTCCAAGTTAACGGTTTTCGTCAATATTTTTTCATTAAAACTGTAGGCGGTGGTCTAGCCCCAGAGATTACTGGAAATTATGTAAATTTTAATAAACTAAGTAGATATTAATGTTACTCTGGGTTTAATTAAAATGAAACCTAGATTTTTTCTGAGCATAGTTTCGTTTGTTTTATGTTATTTTTTTGATGTTTGTTTATTTTAAATATTTATAATTATTGTTTAGAGAAAAATTATGCAAGTAAAAATATTTTAAGTAACATTATATTACTATTTATTTTAGAACGCAATAAAATTACAAAACTACATGTTTAATTTGTTAGTAATATGCGAAAAATAATATTAGTAAACCCAAAATTATTTTAAACAAAATGGAACATATTTTAGCATGAAAAAAAAGGTTACGAAATATCTTTCCACTGAAATATGATTTATGTCTTGGCTCATGAATATAAGCCAATGTTTATGAGAAACAAAAAGTATGCGTAATTTTAAAGGGTGGTGTGAATTTCTTTGAGATCCTTCTTTACTGGAAGGCTTAACCTTTTTTTGGTGATGGAATCTTCAAAGATGGGAAGGAAAAGGTACCCTTCTTTTTACGTGGTGAAGTCATCAAATGAGTCCTCCCACCCAAGGTGGAGCGGAATGGACTGTCAGACTCGTACTGACTAAAATTCATCGTATTTCTTAAATAGCCCTTTACGTTCCGGGGCACGACTACCTGATAAGACTGTCCCTTGACCCCGGAAGGTATAAAGCTTATAGTGCTTTATGATTGATTAAAATGAAAGTATTTTGATACATAGGCCTCAATGAGCACTTGTATGGGACCCTTATGGTGGACTACGGCTTAACCCCTCTCACAGAGAGGAGGCCTGTGTCCCAGCAGTGGGAACATAATAGACTGTATGGGCTTATGGGCATTGAAAAAAGGTGCATGTTTTGAGTTACTTATTACTTTAGTAATTCTTCGATTTACTGCGGATTGACAACTGTCATAAATCTATGAATTACGAAAGTCAGTCAGTCTTTCTAAGAGATTTTGTGGAGGTTTCATGTCGCAGTAGCTTGTCGTGGTTTAAACAGGTTAGACAATCCATGTGCTTCAGCGTCGACCATTACTTCGCTTAGCGTCTCGCTCGCATCAAGCGAGATAGTCCTCCGCGGGTATATTCATTAAAAGATTTTAAAACAATGATTTGTATATTAATTTGTAAAAAAATACTTTCAAAAGTAGAAAGCTGGTAGCGGTGTGTGAGCTGTGTAACCGTGGTGCCGTATCCTTAGGCGGAATGAACAACGATAAAAAAAGCTGAATTGGAGTTTAGTGAAATAGGCCATTCAGAAGAGGAGGGTGGGGGGGGGAAATGCACACGACTACAGTCATTCTCACATCTTATCACTCTTCAAATGCGAATATAATATCCAGGCGAAGCCCCGGGCATGAGTTATAGTGATCTAAGTATTTAGATTGTTCAAAAAAATTATAATAGCCTGTCAAATTATTCTTGATCTAATTTTCACAACAACGTTGAGGGCGACAATTGACATTCATAAAACTGTCAGTCGGTTATAATTTTCTATTACCACAAGGAAAAGAAAAACAGAAAATAAAATTTACGACAAGCAATTTCCACCTTAAGCGACAAAAATATATTCTCCCAAGACGCCATCACTTTCTACGGGGTGTTAACATTCTTATCAAGTGGAGTACTGTGACCGCCGCCGCCGTTCACTGAAGCAGAGCTGTAGCTAGGACGGGCATCGTGGTGCAAAGTAAGGTTTACTTTATAATACCATTGCCCTTTAGCGAATGTTAACATAATTCGGCTGTCAAAGCAAAAAGAAGACTAGCGACATCTATGCAGTGACAGAAGAAGTAAAGTGCTCAGCACCGCGCAAATAAAGATATCCGCAAGTTTTGAACATGTAGAATATTCTGACAGTGAATGTTGGGAAGAAAACCCACCCACACACAACACTGGTTCGTCGAAGATATTATTATCTAGCTTTTTTTAGTGTGTTATTGGAACTTAACACCCTTTACACCCTGATCGTAATACCATAACTTAAATGACAAATATTATGGCAAATGTTAGTAATAAACAAAATGAAGATAAATATTTAAAAAAAAACAACTAAAATAGCAGCGACATTTGAATGAACCATTTGTAAATCAATTCATGGTCTCTCACATTACTAACCATTTCAAGGGTAGACGTTGGGAAAAAGGCTGCCCTACCTTAAATTCAGCCCTAGCTACGGCCCTGTACTGATGACACTCAGTTCGTCTCCTACCTATCCCTCAGGAGTTATTGTGATAACTACCTCAGGGATCATGCTGTAGGTAGATAGTATCCTCTCCGGATATTAGAAAGAGAGGTCTCTTTAAAGTTTCAGCTGCCCGTAACGGAACGTTGATGGGTTACTGTCTATAATAAACCAAGTACACTACTTGCTGAAAATATTAGTAGCAAAGAGTTCCCAGCGTAAGTTTTTTGCTTCTTAGAGTGCTTGTACATGGCGCATGTAACCCGCGCAAGTGCCTTAACATGCTCAAGCTACAAGCGCCTTGTACAAGCACTCCGCAGGTAGCTTGATCAAGTAGCTTGCGCATGTTACTTGCGCGGGTAAACCGCAAACCCGCACCTTTACTTGCGCAAGTTGCATGCGCCGTGTACAAGCACCCCGCGGGTAATTTGATCAAGTAGCTTGCCCATGTAACTCGCGCGGGTAACCCGCACCTTTACTTGCGCGGGTTACGTGCGCCGTGTACAAGCACCCTTAGCTTTTTAAGGTTTGTTATTTTGTCACTAATACACTACATGATGGTGAACACTTGTAAGTTTTCCTTCCTTGTTCAAAACAAAAATGAAAACTCTTCTACTGCAGAATTCTATATCACGTACTTGTATTCAGTGAAATGCTAGCACATTTAATATTGAAAAAATCGAAAAAAGATCTCAAACAAAAAGTACATAGTCACCTACTCAAACAACAAAATTCTCATGATATACGATTCCTCACTTCCGTCCGTCCCTTAGGGCCGTATCGACGACAATCCCTTACATAAAACAACATACACTTCCCTTGTCGAAGTTCTAAAAATATTATCTGCTTTTTTTCAGCAATGCTTTGTACAATCACAGAAAGAATTTGAGATGCGTATTTGTATAGAAAACGTTTTTTTGTTGTACTTTCCCACGTTGTAAAATAATGATCATAACAACAGACTAAGATAGTAACCGAGATATCCATCTCGGTTACTATCTTATTTTATCAGTATTTTATCAGTATTCTACATGACCGACTGCTTTTCGGACTTCCACAACCTAGTAACTGGGTAAAACGACAAACAAAGGTCAGTCGCTTTAAAAAAAAAAAGAATAATTTTTATATTCAGCTGCATCCAGTTCTACTAGAAGCCGACCCCAACATAGATGAGAAAAGGCTAGGCAGGTGATGTTTGGTATAGAAAAACGTGGGAAAAAATGATCACACTCAGCGGTATTCTATATAATCTCTTTGAGGGATAGTGTAAATTTAACTACCACAGACTGTCCACAGAATGTCTCAAAATTATGAACACGTAGAAAGATCGATAGAATACTCTTATTTACAGCGCACAGGGAGCGCAATATAGAACTTATAACTAGGATACACGAAGGAATGTCTTATCTTATATATAAAATTTCCGTGTCACAATGTTAGTTACCGTACTCCTCTGAAACGGCTTGACCTATTTTTATGAAATTTGGTATGCATATTCAGTAGGTCTGAGAATCGGCTACTTTTTTTTTTTATTTATATGGCAAACGTTGTTTTGCTAGTATTATATAAATAGAGATAAAAAAAATATATTTTATCATCTTATGTATTGCTAAGAAGTAAAAAGTCATAGCATATCCCTTAGTCAGCCTAATAAAATCAATTTATTTCAGGTAACACACAACCCATTTCAGAATACCAACTATTACTAAAATATATAATAGATACTATTACCAAATAAAAGCAAAACCCAATTATTTAAATTCACTGCTGTATTTTTTATTTTATTATTAATGTACCTACATTTCTTCTAACGTTTACTGTTTATAGAATACACTTTCTTTATGACATTTTCTGTATAATATTAGTATTCTTTTGCCGTCCCATCGAGGACAAGAATGTAATAGCGTGAGATATCTAGTGTTGCTTATAAAAAGCTCGTGTTCCTGCCTTTATTTGCCTCATTTTGAAGAGTGACAGATACTCTGATAAAATTGTGACACCCTTTTTTGTACGCGTATTCTATTTTGACAGCAAAACAGTTGAAATTTGACGCTTTTATTTGTTTCTTGCGACCTTGTGTATTGTTTCTTGGGCCGTATTATATTGTTTCTCGTGTCTCTCATATATGTATGTTAGTTATACATAAATCTTTATATAACATACATGTGAAGTCCTTTATGTCAATTATGTACAGATATAAATGCTACATACATACATTCTATTCTACATACTGAAAATGTGTTTGACAAGATAATTATAAAATTTTGTTTGTTGTCTATCATCAATTTCATCATATAATTTGTAAATTATTAGATATTTATCTCTTCTAGAAATATACATTAGGTCTCAGCTTGGCACTACTTAATTTTAATAAATAAAATAAAAAAAACTTACTCAAGGCATCAGGAATTGACGCCTACCGGGGTTGCGGGATATACGTATACCGCGACTCCGGAACATAAAGGGCTATTGAAGGACTTGAAGTCTGACAGTCCCTCCCGCCCTGCCCGGGGTGGGAGGACTCATTTGATGATTTTACCAAGAAAAAAAAAAAAGAAAAAAGGCATCAGGAATTGACGACACGATTGGCGCAGCGGCTGAGCAATTGGACTGCTGCGCTGTGTTTCGCGGGTTCGATACCCGCACGGAAGAAATATTTGTATGTTCCAGTTCTGGATTTTTGTGTTTGTTACTTTAAATGTTTGTTAACGCACCCATGATATATAGAAGAAATTCCTAGTGAGGGGCAAGGTTTTTTAATTAAAAACAAAAAGTAAGAAAAAAAATGTAAGTAGTGAAAGGCAAGGTTTTTTTAATTAAAAACAAAAAGTACCTAAAAAAATAAAATGTAAGCACTTAAAACACATTCATTTTAGGTAGTTTTCGAGGTATTTTCTAGGCATGTACAAAAGAGTGGTATTAAATTAATTATTACCTGTGTAGATAATAATACACATTTCTGAGAATACCAATTTACTTTCTGGGGCAGTAATTACGGTTTTATTTTTCAAAGTTTCCAAAGATGTGTTTAAAGGTTCGTTTTACCTTATAATTGTTGCCGTTTATAAGTGAGGATTTGAAACTTTATATTTTTAGACTATAGGTTCAATGGAAGAAAGCTTTGCACTCCATATTTTACTTGATAAAATCATCATAATGAGTCCTGCCACCCAGGGTAAAGCGGAATGGACTGTCAGCTCATACTGACTAAAATCCACGTTATTTCTTCAATAGCCCTTTATGTTCCAGGGTCACGATTACCTGTTTAGACAGTTCCTCGATCAAGCTTTGCACTCCTGGACATTTGATGAACTTATAATGCATTAATGAACAGAGTTTGTATAAATAAAATAAAGGGCTTAGTGCCTTTTGTACCAGTTCCTTTTCCGCCATTTTGATTTTTTTTTTCAAAACGGCGTACACGAATTAAACATTGTTATATCGATAGATCACATCAATACAAACATAAAATGTAAGCGGCAAAACTTCGTAAACCGTCACGTTTCCGAGTTATGAGCTGTCTTATGGCGGGTGGCACCTGGTACACGGCCCATACAAAAATGTTCAAACCTCTCTGAACAACAAAAATAGTAATTCACCACGCGGGGCTAGATCTAAAAACCCAGTATTTTTGCATTTTGCAAAGGACATGCGATATTTGAAAACTGCTTGTCAAAAAACTTTAGACCAAATTGTTTAAGCTATAGTTTTCTGAATAGCTTAGATCATGGAAATATTAATCACACATGTTTCGTTTTTCTGCATATCAAACATTGTTAATGGCCATTGATTTTATCAATTTAGGGAGTATTCCCATTTGAGCAACTATTTCCAGAGCACTTGTTTTAACTGCAATTATTTATTCCTGATTGAACACCTATCAACATTTTGACGAGTTGCTCAATCGGAAACAGAATTAATATAATTCAAAATCCATTCCCATTATAGCAACTACGGTAGTTTCTAGTGATGGGGTGTGTTTAAAATAATAATAATTACATTCTCGATTGAGCAATTTGTCATATTTTTTATAGGTGCTCGATCGGGAATAAAAAGTTGCTCTTAACTTAGGTGCTCTAGAAATAATTGCTCAAACGGGAATACCTCAAAAGGTGTAGGTCGCAGCACTTCATAAGTGGAACATAGATTCAGGGACTTGCATTAGTACCGCAATTCACCAATAAATTCGAACAGTAAACTGATCTAGCACTGCCATCCATAACTTAACAAGCCGATTTGAATTTCGAATACTGATATAATCTTTCATTGAAACCCGAACTAAAGCTTCGAATCCAGCAATCGGAAAATTGGTGAAATCTGATTGGATTACGTTTATTTTTCGTACATTAATTCACCAACTCGTACAAGCGTTGCGCTGTGGTTTCATGTTTTAAATGTTTAAATTACACTTATTTGTAGTTTCATGTTTTAAATGTTTTTACACTTATTTCTACTGGCTGGTTTTTCATAATAGAACTTCCAATTTTTAAATGCTTTGGATTGGATAACTACTTTGCGGTTGATTTACGTATTTCGGCTTGTTGTTTTTTTTTAGTTCTTGTATTTAAGACAAAAATAACAATTAGGAAATAGGTAAGTCTGTATTTTTAATCAAACTTAGCAGTTTATTTTTTTCCCCAGGAATCAAATCAAACAAATTAATACTCGTACTACTCGTATTTGATTCAAATTAAACACTGACTGGTATTTGATTAATTTTAGTTTTGTATCTACATGCGTTCTTGAAAAAAAGTTCTTGACAGTCCGAACGACGGACAACCAAGTGATCATAGGGATTCCGTTATTCCTCTTGAGGTACGAAACCCTAAAAATAAGGTTCAGTATAAAAGAAAAGCGGATATGTAAAGTGACACTTGTCACGCAAAAAGGTCAAATAATATGACAAGTGAAGGGAAATAGATTTCGAAAATCTAAAATACAATAGGATCTGCAGTCTGTAGTCCCTTTGTCGCATTCTACGATCCTCGAGGGAACCAATCTGGCCATCCCATTCGTAACACGGAACCAAACGGCCTGAGATTGGGGTTCCGTCGCCAAAACACGTAAGCAGTTTTTGTTTATGTCTGCGGAGGAGATATGCGGGAAATATCTTGGAAAGAAAAATCTAGAAAATATTGTGTGCCTGAATATTTTCTGTATTTTTCAAGGTTTGGGTAATGTGTCTAGTACAAAAGTTTTGGGTTTGGATAGATCTAATAATGAGCATGTAGTAAATAATTTAAACAAGAGGTCCTAAAATGACTTTTTCCGTTTTAGTGGCGTCAACTGGAAGTTGACATTAATTTTGATGTAGAAAAATATTTCCTCGTTTTTATACTAAAGGCTTTATTTTTCCAAACAATACACACAGTAAATACTTCAAGTAGGCTGTAAATAAAATACAGAAATCTTTTGATAAGGCATCAGTGCTTGCCAACAGTTTAGTCAAAAACCTCAGATTAACCTACACAAAAGCTTGCGATAAATAAATTGCAAAATTCCAGTTATGTTCAATTGTAGTCAAGTCTCAGACATAACACTAACAGAACACATTTCAATTAACAAAGTTAATAAATTATTCCCTTTATAACACAGCAAGATAAAATCTCTTCCAGCAAACAGGAATGTGGAAATATTATGTAGCGTAATAAACCAAGCGTACCAAGCTCGCTGTTAACTACAAAATATGTATGATTACTAGAGATGTGCCAGTAGTCGGCCGGTTATGCAGTCGGCAAAAGCGGGGCTAGTACGGCTAGTTTGATTAATATGAAATGATAACCTTTAAAATCATCCCTTTTTTATGTGGTTAAATCATAAAAAAAAATCAATGAGTCGGAGCGGGAGCGTCTGCAGGCAAGTACCTACTGCCTTAAATCCACCGCGTTTCTTTATGTCATTTACGTTCCAGGTTACGTGTTTAAACAGTACCCGCGACCCCGGCAGGCATTTGGCTCTAACAGTTTATTATGTAATACTACTAGCCTAAGCCTGCGGCGTTGGTCGCAAGACTAGCGGATTACCGTGACCTCGGAAAGTAAAGGGCTATTTAAGGACACCGTGGATTTTAGTCAGTACAAGTCTGACAGTCCCTCCCGTCCTGCTCTGGGTGGGAGGACTCATTTGATGATGTACCAGATAAAAGAAAAAAAAAAGCCTGCGGCGTTGCCCGTGTAATGCTTGGTTATTATGCCACAAGAACGTTATGTATTATTGTAACATATAATGTGATAATAAAGGTTCTAAATATCTGTGTTTCAACATTTATCCAAATTCGGTTAACAATTTTTGTTTGGAAGAGTAAAAAGTACCCATACAGCCATGTTGACTAACTTTCGCATTATTTATGTAATATGACATGATTGTTATTCGTTGGTAGGTACTTAATAATTTATTAGGTACTTAATAATTTATTAACTTAGTTCAAAATTGAATACATTTATTTTAATACAATTAACTTTATTAACTGAAAAATATTCATGCAGTATTGCTTTTTCTTTGATATTTATTCAAGTTACACTTTTTGAGGGTGGTGACCGATAAGAAAATGGGGCTTTGTGCCTTTTGTACCAGTTCCTTATCCGCCATTTTGTTTTTTTTTTCATAACGGCGTACACGAATGAAACGTTGATAAATCGATAGATCACATCAATACAAACATAAAATGTAAGCGGCAAAACCTCGTAAACCGTCACGTTTCCGAGTTATGAGCTGTCAAAAATGTACAATTAGCGACACATTTTTTTTCCTTTTTTTAATATTTTGATGTTTATTGATCAAAACGGTTATTTCCACAATAAAATATTAGTTTTCCACGCATTTCAAATCTCTTAGATAGGATTATTTCGTTTAACGCAATTTCAGCATTTAAAATGCGTGGAAAAACTAATATTCAATTAGTTTTATTACGGAAGTATCCTTTTTGATCAATAAACATCAAAATATTAAAAAAATAAGAAAAAATATGTCACTACTTTTACATGTTTGACAGCTCATAACTCGGAAACGTGACGGTTTACGAGGTTTTGCCCCTTACGTTTTATGTTTGTATTGATGTGATCTATCGATTTATCAATGTTTCATTCGTGTACGCCGTTTTGAAAAAAAAACAAAATGGCGGATGGCATCTGGTACACGGCCCATACAAAAAAGTTCAAACCCCTTTGTCTATTATTAAATAAATAAAAAAAGTTAATATTGTTTAAAATATTTTTATTATTTTAAAATACATGTGAGTTTTATGTCGTTTATTCATATAGGTACTATTACATTTTTAAATATTTCTTTAAAAAAATAATAAAAAAAAATAAAAATTAAAAAAAACAAATTATTATTATGGTTTTATTATTTTATTATTATTATTATATTAATAAATTAATAATTAATTTGATAAATTAATAATTAATTTGATAAATTAATAATTAATTTGATAAATTAATAATTAAATTAATAATTAAATTAAATTAAATGAGCGTGAGGTTTTTTCGTTACGGAATTTCTGGATTCGGTCCCCGCGCTCAAGGCCCGCGATAGAAGCTATGCAATAGCTTAAAAACTACTATGATGGTACAGGGTAGGGGATGCGATCGCCTTCAACTCCTAAACTCAACACACAAAAATGTTCTGATAGCCGACTAGGTCTTATTACAGTCGACTAGTCGGCCAAAATCATAGTCGGTCCACCTCGAAACTACATTTCTGACGATTAAACGTTGAGTATTGCTGTCGAAACGCATTGTGGCGTGTTATTATTATGTTTATCATAGGTAATTTCATTAGCAATGCTCTTTCATGCATACATGAGCGTATGTACCTACTCAACAATGGAGTATGTATATGTGATATTCACCGTGACTTTTTAGTCGTCTTACAACGGCAGCCCAGTTAATGTATCCAATGACTAGTACACGTTTATGAAAAAATAGGTGTTAAAGAGATTTGAAAATGTTTACAAAATTTAATAAAATTTTAATTCGTTATTCTGACGCAAGGCGTAGTTAGAAACACCCTTGTCTCATAGAAAATGGAGATGGAATGATCTGCTCGACTATTGCATTGGGTAGGTATACTCTACAGCTTGATCGTAAATACACACATCAAAAGTGTCTAGGGATCAACATTATATTTTTGCAATAACTTTTCTCCTGATTGATATTAATTAAAATGTTCTTTAAGGATTCATCAAATAAAGTGTTATCGTTTGTCACAGTAACGATAAACCAAGTCACCTTTGCATTCATAAAGAAATTTGCCATTTTCCTAATAAAGGGATTTTTGACATTTGAACCACTAACATTAAAGTTCGAAAAAAAGACTGAATAACAGTTTTCTTTAAAATTTTATTGGGTAACTTAAACAATTAATAATCCGTGTTTCTACCGCGAACACTAACAACACAAGAACATCGGTTTGGCATACTCAAAATGAGTTCATCCAAATCACGCTGTGGAATGGCCGCCCATGTTCGTTGCAACAACAAAAAAAGGTCTTCTTGCGACTGGATACCCTCCATATTCGGCAGAGCTCTTCTCTGTAGCATATCCCATGCATGCTCAATCGGGTTCAAGTCTGGCGACTGAGCAGGCCAGGGCAGGACATTGATGTTAGCTGCGGCGAGAGTCTGTCTTACAACTCTTGCGGTGTGCGGTCGTGCATTATCATGCATTAACTGAAATAAGGGACCGATTTGCACTTGTAGAGGAACGATGACGTCTGATACAATCGTCTCAGCATAAATTTGAGCGTTGAGGTTGCCTCTGATCCAAATCAACTCAGTTCTTCCGCCGATCCAAATACCCGCCCATACCATGATGGTTCCACCACTATAAGGATGGACTTCCTGGCAGAATTTTAATCGCTGTTGGCGTCCAGGGGTTCTCCAGTGTCGTATACGTCTTGTATCCGGTCTCATACCAAAACGAGACTCATCAGAAAAGCACACGAAACGCCATTGTTCTTCTGCCCAATTTCTGTGTTCAAGAGCCCATTGATATCGAATCCTACGATTGTGCATTGCTATAGGTGGTACCCGTAGCGGTCTTCGGGAATGAAGGTTCACTTCATGCAAGCGGTTTCTGACTGTTTGGTCGCTAATTAAGTTCCCTGAAGAGTGATGAAGCCTCACGGCTAACATCATGGCGGTTATTGTTGGAGCTCTTCGAGTTAAGATTTGAATGTATCGGTCTTGTCTCCGTGTGGTGCAACGATACCGTCCTCCATGGCGCTCAGCCACGGTACCAGTGCTTCGGTATCGTGTCCAAAGTCGACTGATAACACTCTGACTTGTATTCAGAGCTAAAGCCACAGTACGTTGCCGGGAACCAGCTTCTATCATTCCCACGGCTCTGAGCATTTCTTCCCTGCTTAAATGACGTCGCCGCTCCATAATAAAGTTGGTTTTAATCAGTAGTAGGGAAACAGTAGCACTAATAATGTCTTCAATGCGTTGTATGTTTTTATAGGGAAAATATTGACAGCTGATTTTCATCTTTTACTCGAATTTGATTTACAGTTCCTGATTCAAATTATGAAATGCACCAAAAAGGATCCATATAAATTTATAAAATCATAAATTTATTACAAAGCCACATCTCAATCTCAAGAAATCCGCATAAAAATGCTTGATCCCTAGACACTTTTGATGTGTGTATTTTAACAGGGTGTTTCATATTTCAAATGTACCTATTTATTAATAATAAAAGTTATTAGTAACGATTAAAAAAAACCTCGCCTATACTTAGATATTTTGGGTCGGATACCATTTTAAGTGGACCACTTTTGTAAGACGACTAAAAAGTCACAGTGTATTTATGTTGTTGTATTGTACGTATTTACTTGTTATAATTATAATTTTAGTGAGCGTAGTAGTAGTTTCAGTAGTGGTATAGGCGAAAGAAGTATCGAATGAGAGACCTGCTAAGATCCTTAATCTTAGCAGGTGCGCTCTGTGGTTTCTGCCTACATCTACGAGAAAAGACGTTAGTTTATGTATAAGAGAGTGAATTATTGTTTTTCT
This sequence comes from Agrotis clavis, assembly GCA_954870645.1. Classification (NCBI taxonomy): domain Eukaryota; kingdom Metazoa; phylum Arthropoda; class Insecta; order Lepidoptera; family Noctuidae; genus Agrotis; species Agrotis clavis. The sequence continues at coordinate 20,944,304 of OX940933.1, read as the reverse complement.
TTTCACCAAGCGTGCTCACCGTCGACCACATCATCTTTTACCATCAGGCGTGATAATGGTTAAAAGTGACACTATCGCTCAATAACAAAAATTAGAGACTTAACATAACAAAAGACACAGTCACTCTACCATAACAACAATAATTATTCTACCATAACAACAATACTCTCTACCGTAAACACAATAAATTGTGGTATTCGCCTTCGACTGTATATTGAACATAATCAGCATCCTGTTTGATTTGATAGCCAGCATTATAATGATTGCTTTGCTCACTGAAGCGGTGTGAACTCTGAAGTTTCCGCTTGGCTTATGCGTGTTTGCTGATATGTATATTAACGAGATATAAGACTGGGAAATGCTATGGTTTTTGTTAGAAGTCATGTGATTATAATCATCATCATCATCATATCTGTCGTAAGACGTACACTGCTGAGCATAGGCCTCTTCCATAGACTTCCAATAGGACCGGTTAGAAGCAGCTTGATCATCCAGCGTGATCCTGTGGTCTTAATAAGATCATTAAATCCACCTTGCAGGTAGAAATCCCACGCTGCAATTGCCGGAGATTATAACATGACGTATCTCCAACAATTATGTATTGACTATGTGCGAAGTGGGTGGTGGGGAACGGCAAATCGATCGTAGCGCACGACGTGGCAGAAATGTGAATTAATTCTGGGCTGTCATGTGTCAAGTTGCTTTATTTTCATAACTTTCTTTATAATTTAATACGAAAACTTTAACTTTAACTTTTCCCGTTCGTTCTAAGCTCTTCCACTTCTCTCACATGCTGTGCTAATACTAATTTTTTCCCTTTTTGCTCAGTTTGAGGTTGGAAATGTATTTTATGCTTAACCGATTCAAATCCCGTGCGTATTATAATATCCATATTTTCCACGAGGAAGAAAATCGCTAGGTATAATATACACACTCACTTTTTACACTATTTTTTCAATTTCGTTGAAAAACTAGTCGAAATTTAATATCACAAAGATATCTTATCATCTAGTTGACATGATTTGACAGATGACAAGTCCTGAATAGTTGCGGCCACTAGGGGCGCTGTCATCGCGCACACAACGAAAGTTAATAATTTGTTTTTTTTGGTAGCCCAATGGTAACGGACTTACGAGGTTGGCCAGTTGGTATAGTTCTTTAGTGCCTTTGGCACATTACTTAGTGTAATAAATTTCACCACACTTGTTCTAAAAAAACCGGCCAAGTGCGTGTCGGGCCACGCACAGTGTAGGGTTCCGTAGTTGCCCATCAAAATACTTATGCGAACTAATTAAACTGATTCGCTGAATTTAATTTTAAAAAGAAGAATTTTCAAAATCGGTCCAGGCGTCTTTGAGAAATCGGGGAAAATACATAAAAAAAAAGATTACGATGAATTGAGAACCTCCTCCTTTTTTTGAAGTTAGTTAAAACTAGTTGACAATAAAAACCTACCTATCCCCAAAACATACCCACCTATTATAGCTGTAAAAATAAAGTTTACAAACTTACATTTGCAGTTGAAGAACATGTTCTGCGATACATTTTGTTTAGGAAAATATGCTATCCAAGTACGTTTTATAAGTTGGTCGACTATTACTCGTAAACTTGTAAAGCCTACTTAGTCATGATAATTTTCCTTCAAACTTCGTTATATATACTACTATTGTGAATTTTTTCACACCCCCAAACATAACCGTTTAGCTGGTAGAGGGGGGGGACACTCCAGTCGAGCAAAAATTAGCACTTTAAAGCTTAATATTTCACAAACGAACCTTTTTTTCCAAAAATTGTTAATGGAAACTATCAATATTTTTTAAAGACCTATTTAATGATACCCCACACTAAGGGGTACGCGAGAAATAAAAAAAACATCCCCACTTTACGTGTACAGGAGGTACCCTAAAAAAAAATATTTTACGAGATTTTATTAGGGTTCCGTAGTCAACAAGGAACCCTTATAGTTTCGCCATGTCCGTCCGTCCGTCCGTCCGTCCGTCCGTCCGTCCGTCCGTCCGTCCGTCCGTCCGTCCGTCTGTCCGCAGTTTAGCTCAGAGACGCACAGTCATAGAGAGCTGTAATTTGGTGTAAATATACGGATTTGTTGTGCCGAAAAAGTGGTAAAATAAAATCTCGTAAAATATTTTTTTTTTAGGGTACCTCCTGTACACGTAAAGTGGGGATGTTTTTTTTTTTTATCGCGTACCCCTTAGTGTGGGGTATCATTAAATAGGTCTTTAAAAAATATTGATAGTTACCATTAACAATTTTTTGATAAAAAAATTCGTTTGTGAAATATTAAGCTTTAAAGTGCTAAATTTTGCTCGACTCTAGTGTCCCCCCCCTCTACCAGCTAAACGGTTATGTTTGGGGGTGTGAAAAAATTCACAATAGTAGTATATATAACGAAGTTTAAAAGAAAATTATCATGACTAAGTAGGCTTTACAACTTTACGAGTAATAGTCGACCAACTTATAAAATGTACTTGGATAACATATTTTCCTAAACAAAATGTATCGGAGAACATGCTCTTCAACTGCAAATGTAAGTTTGTCAACTTTATTTTTACAGCTTTAATAGGTATGTTTTTACGGTATGTTTTTTGGGGATAGGTAGGTTTTACCTTCAACTATTTTTAACTTACTTCAAAAAAAGGGGGAGGTTCTCAATTCGTCGTAATATTTTTTTTTATGTATTTTCCCCGATTTCTCAAAGACTCCTGGACCGATTTTGAAAATTCTTCTTTTTAAAATTAAATTCAGCGAATCAGTTTAGTTAATTCGCATAAGTATTCTGAAGGGCAACTACGGAACCCTACACTGTGCGTGGCCCGACACGCACTTGGCCGGTTTTTTTTTACCACTTTTTCGGCACAACAAATCCGTATATTTACACCAAATTACAGCTTTCTATTACTGGGCGTCTCTGAGCTAAACTGCGGACAGACGGACGGACGGACGGACGGACATGGCGAAACTATAAGGGTTCCTTGTTGACTACGGAACCCTAAAAAGTGAAGGAAAATAAACACAACAAATATCTATTTCAAACAAAAATTCACATACATAATAAATAACCATACATGTGTAACACAATTCAGAACCTTCAAAAGGCAAGAAAACACAGAAATGCGGAAGAAGACCTTCCTCAAAGCAGGGATCATGACATACTATAACATATGCGCGCTTAAGTATTCAACAAGTTATTTGGTTCACGAATTAAATAAATAATTCATACGTACAAGGCGGTTCAAGATAGTCGACCACAAAAGTGAGATCAGTCTTTAGAGCTGGTTTTAACAAGTCTTTATTAATATATTTTAGTAATATATTATATACTCTGCAAATCTGCATCTAAACACACGTGACAGGGTTGGTGCAGTTGTCGAGCTATCGACAGCTTATTTTGCAGTCAACGTTGCTTGTTGTGGGTTCGATTTTACCACGGAACTAGTATTTGTATTGTATAATCTGTAAGTACAAACAACAAGTTCTTGTTGTATGCGAGTTTAAATATTTGTATAAGCACCTACGCCACAAGAGAAAATCATAGTGTGAGCAAAAAAAAAATCATGCCAATCAATTTTTTTCTGTAGTTGTGTACCTGTGACTTTTGTTTGTATTTCTAATACAAACAAAAGTCACCGAAAGCAGTTAAAATTAAAAAAAAAAAAAAAAAACACTTCGGAAATGCCACAGCGTTGGTAATTCAGAAATATGCGAATAAGAGTCCATGTTAAAGTGTAGTCTGAAGATTCCTAACATTTTCAAATTATAACTTTTTTATTATTTACAAAAAAAAAATCTAATTTACAAAAACAAATGCTTGATCGGCAGTGTGGACACAGATCGCGCCCGCCACCGCGCCCGCCGCCGCCGTCGCGCTAGGCTTCCAGTGTTCCTAAGTTCAGTTTCCAAAAAGTGTTCATAAAGCTCTTGCGAGTTCTTCTTCACGTATACCTACGCTTTGGAATTATAAGCAAACACAGTACTTACCTACCTGTAATGTAGTTATTCAATTCAAAATTGTTTTGCGTTTGAAACGTTATAGCAGTTTGAATAAATACTTTTTTTATCGTGGTAAAATCATGCAATGAGTCCTCCCACCCAGAGCAGGGTGGAAGGGACTGTCAGACTCGTACTGACTAAAATCCACGGTGTCCTTCAATAGCCCTTTACGTTCCAGGGTCACGGTAATTCGGCGTGAATAATAAAAAAAAGTTTTTAAATAAAATATTTTTTTTATGAAAAACTTTCTAAAATATTTAGTGTATACTTAAGTTATGTATACTTAAGTTAATTTTTCTACTTAAGGCTGCTTATTCTGAATGTTGGCAACGTCGCAAATAGCTGTCAAATAATTACAAGTTTTAATTAATTTGGCAAATTTTCTGTATGAAAACAAGAAATATCGCTCTGTAGTGCACTAAAAAAATGATATAGGAATGCAATTAAAACACTGAATTTGATGTTGTAACCGTTTCCGGTGTATAAAAGGCATTTGGAAAGCTTCCAAATGCTTTTTCTACATCTAAAACTGTATATTTGGTGTTACGATATTAATTATTGCATTCCCATATCAATTTTTTAGTGCACTACAGAGCCATATTTCTTATTTTCATACAGTAACAATGCTAAGTTAATTAAAACTTGTTAATATTTGACAACCATTTGCGACGTTGCCAGCTTTCGGAATATACGCTCTTAAGATTACATAATAATCTTAAGTAAAAAAATCAACGTTGTTAACTTTTCTGTTTGACTCAACTTGCCGTCAAAACTGACAAACCACTTTCTTTGGCGACGTTACTTGTGATGTGGTCTGGGACTGACCGATCAATAAAGGAGACTATACATGTGATATGTTTGTTGTGGTGTACAAATCATTGGAGTGTCCTACATTGTGGACGTCTGAATTTACATAGATGTCTGGTGATTGCGACGTTTTTGTTAATCAATGTTAAAATGAAATGGAACTTTGACTGTTATAAATTAGAGACAATTTTCTTTTAATCAAAATTGGAGCTTTTGAACAAAAAAAAAATAGTTCAAGCAGGTTTAAATTATAATTGTAGTTATTTGACTTCTAAAGTACGTACATATAATTATCAACTACCTATTATTATGGTACATCTTTTTTTTAAAATGTTTTGTGAGGGACCTGATTACCGTAGTTTTTAGTAATAAATAGGAGAAAGTTGTACACTTTTCATAGTTACTTAATGTTTTATTACGTAATTTTCCAAATAACATAAAGAATATAAAAATTCTATGATGGACATTAATTCCTGAAAATATTTGATATACAGGGTGACTTTTTTACCACCGTCCAAAATTTTTCTATGCATTAGGTATCAATCACTAAACCCATTTTTGAAAAAAAATCGATACGTCAAATTGTCATATTAAATCATTTTCTCATCCGCTCTGTGTGGTCACTAAGCTAAACGTTAATAATGTACACTTGCCGACGCATGAAACGGGCAGAGCGTACCCCGCTGACCCCCCGCCCCGCCCCGCTACACCTGAGCGACACATCACAGCGCGGTGTCCAGATTCATCAACTTTTTATAGATAACATTGAGACGTGATATCTCGATATTTTTGTATTGATTGATACAAAAAGAAAAAACACGTATTCAATGATTTTCGCCAAAGATATATTAAAATTTGGATGGCGACTAAAAAATCACCCTGTAGATGTAATTGTATTAAATATTAAAACTTAAAGTTAATTTAACAATTATATAAAATCATAATTATTATTCACACACATACAATGTGCCATGCCAAGCAAATTGAAATTCACGTTAAAAAAGACGTACGTACGAAAACATATTTAAGAAACCTGGTTTCCTGGGTTCGAAGTCGTACTTTAGAAATCAAGGGGAATCTTCAATAGATTACAGAAAATCAATGGAGATTGCTACTATTATTATATACTAGTGGCGTTAGGTTTAAGGCGTAGTATTTTGTTGTGTGATAGTAGCAATCTCCATTGATTTTCTGTAATCTATTGAAGATTCCCCTTGATTTCTCCAAGATCCCGGCATAAAATCCTAACCTGCTTACTGGACCATCTGTGAAGACTTCAAATAAAAGAAGAAGAATTTTCCAAATCGGTCCAGGCGTCATCGAAAAATCGGGAAACATAATATAAAAAGAGACTCCGACTAATTGAGAATCTACTCCTCTAATACTACTCCTAAAAACTATAATAAACAATTTATCTTACCTATTAATTTTCCTGACGGAACCTGCAGGTGTTCTGTCTTCCTAAAACCATCTCTCATCTCCAGAACCCAGAACATACATACAGCAGGGAACTAATTAGGACTGTCGTGAAAAATGACGTCATTCGTCGCTGTCTTAGAAACTCTTACACAGGTTTAATATTTTGTTACGTCGATCGAATTGCGAGACCTATTTATAATCTTCTCGAAAGCTCCACAAGGTTCTCGACAATTCTACTTAAGAGTGTGTATAAGTGTTTAAGTGTTGAGTAGTGTTAAGTGTTTATTTTAGTTTGTGATTCGTGTGTGATTAAAGTTTATTTGGTTTTAATTGGTGTTAATTAATTTATCCCAATACCCAGCTCGTAACATTTGGTGTCAGAAGTGAGGGATAAAATGCCGATTTTACCAAAGGACGACACGGACGGTATTCGTACCAGGAGTCAGCGCCAGCAAGACATGGACCAGAGGCGGTTTGGAGGTTCCCCGATACAGACGCCGGGTGGTGCTCAGCCTACGACGGAACCAGCCGCTGGTCCATCTGCAGTCTCTTCAGCACCAGCGGGTCCAGACCTGTCTGCGCTTATGGCGCTTCTGCAGGAGCAGGCTCGCCGCCAGGAGGAGCAAGCCCGCCGCCAAGAGGAGCAGGCTCGCCGCCTGGAAGAACAGCTACAAAAGGATAAGGAGGAGCAGGCCCGCCGCCAGGAGGAACAGTCTCGCCGCCTGGAAGAACAGCTACAAAAGGATAAGGAGGAGCAGGCCCGCCGCCAGGAGGAACAGTCTCGCCGCCTGGAAGAACAGCTACAAAAGGATAAGGAGGAGCAGGCCCGCCGCCAAGAAGAGCAGATGTTCCTGATAAAAGACCTGCTCTCGACATTTGGCAAGGAGCTCAAAGTGGTTAAAGAGCAAGTCAATCAGCACGAGAACCGCATCTCTGAAGCTGAGGTCCAAATTGCCGGGGTGAAAAAGGCTTTGCGTGAACTTCGGTCTGGAGACGGGGTTGTGTGTCCAGTGATTGCTGCACCTTCGGCACGAGGGTTTAAGGTGCCACCATTCGACGGAACATCTTCATGGTCGGCGTACAGGATGCAGTTTGAGGCCGTTATGAAAGCGAATGGGTGGACCAAGGAGCAAGCTACGACCGCGCTCATCTTGGGTCTGCGAGACCAGGCTCTGACTGTACTTGAGGTTCTTGGCAAGGATGTGACATATGAGCAGCTGCTGGAAGCGTTGGAATCCAGGTACGGCGACGCGCACCTGGAGTACGTATTTCGTGCTAAGCTGAAGGATCGGGTTCAACATAGTGCCGAGAACCTACAACAGTGGGCCCTAGAAATTGAGAAGATGGTCCGGAAAGCATATCGGTCCGTCCCGGCTCTCATCGATTGCAATCTGGTACAGGCTTTCATCGACGGGATACGTGACTTGGAAGTTAGAGCAGCCGTAAGACTTGGGCATCACGAGACCTTGAAGGGCGCCTTGGCCCATGCTTTGGAAGTGGAGGCAGTGAGGCAAGACCATCGAACTCAGCGTAGTAGGGAGGTTGTGCCATCTTCTGTACGCGACCGTTCGAGAGGGTACGGCCCTAGGTGCTATACTTGCGGAGAAAAGGGTCATCTTCGCTCAAGCTGTCCAAAGCGAAGGGCAGCTGATATGACTGCCCAGCATCGCAATTGGAGATCGCATGGTAACGCTGATACACCGTCTAGAAGACCTTGTTCTGCAGACAGTAAGCAAGAGCCTAAAGAAGAAGTGCTCGTGAGGACGCTAAAAGGAAGCACGGTTCTCGGTAATGAATGGAAGGGAACCCTACAGCCTGCGCAGGAAAATGACATGGACAACTGTGTGAAAAGACCCCAGACAAACGGTAGTGGTTTTGACGAAGCGTCACTTGTTGTGCATAGCCCAGTGCGCAGGAAAAGGAAGTCCCGTAAAGTAAAAGTAAAACGGGATGGACCATACCGAGATGTGACCAGGAGCAATGATGTTCCTTACCGCATACAGAGTGGTCTACGTGGCGCACCCAAGATTGTCCATGTTGACCGTTTGGCGCGATACAACGGGACTAACGATGCTCGGGACGAGCATGTCTAAGGAGGGGGCAGTGTTACGTCGATCGAATTGCGAGACCTATTTATAATCTTCTCGAAAGCTCCACAAGGTTCTCGACAATTCTACTAAAGATCGGTCAGGAAATTTCTAGAAAATTCTACCCTGTTCTAGATGTTTCGAGATGGTTCTGGAATGTTCCAGAAGGTATGGGACTATGTCGAAGTCTATGGATGTTTCCAGAACATTCGACCACCTTCTAGAAACATCTAGTGGGTCCGGCCGGGGTATAAAAAGGGCGTCGATCACCAACCTGGGTCAGTCTGGTTTTGACTACGATCGAGGCGACTCGAAGTGAACAAGCGATCTCTAAGTGACTTTTACGTGTGATTAAGAGTGTGTATAAGTGTTTAAGTGTTGAGTAGTGTTAAGTGTTTATTTTAGTTTGTGATTCGTGTGTGATTAAAGTTTATTTGGTTTTAATTGGTGTTAATTAATTTATCCCAATACCCAGCTCGTAACAATTTCATTCCAAGTTTTCTTGAAGAACAATTTGTAGGTTATTCTGAATAACTGCTGTGTTTTATGTTCTACTTAACTTTCTTGGAGATAAAGATTCCTTTGTTGAAATCTCTCGTCATTTTGCTGTTGCATTTTGCTGTTAGTAAAATTCTAATGTTCGGTTTTACAAGTACTTATTACATTCTGTAGCTATAGTTAGGCCTGCGTGAATATATTAAAAATTACCGAGGCCCTGGAACTTAGTAGACAATTTAAGGAACATGATGTGTTTTTTTACAGGCCTTTCCGCTCCACACAGAGCGGGAGAAGTTTACTTTAGGAAGAGGGGATTACTTTACAAAATAAATAGAATGCTTAACTATTAGTGACACTCAATATTGAATTTGTTAGTCCCTTGTCATAATTGGAAGTTTGACAGTAATTACTAATAAAAAACATAATTTCCCTAAAAACAGACTTACCCGAAAACATCATTAACTTTCAAAAAACTATTCAATAATTTTTTTTGTGCTTCTGAAATCAGTATATAGTATTATAAATTATATAGTAAGCAACTCAACAGTTTGCTTTTTAATACAAATGTATGTGAGAATTGCGTTACGACAGCTCATAAAAGTACGTTAATTGATTGCTGATTCAAAATACTCCATTATGTATTTTATTATTACAAAGGAAAATAATAATCTCTTATCAGTCTCCAACCTACTCTAGTAGGCGTAAAAATACGTCGTAAGGTTTACTGAACCGAACAGAAATAATAAAAACAAAGTGTTCCCTAAAGATAGAACGCCTTCGGAAAATTCGTTTAGGATTCTCAGCTCACTGATTGGACGAGAGGATGTCCATAACCCAAGGCTGATATTACAAAGCCAATGTAAATGTCAAAGATTATTCTATTTTTGTTTTCAGTTCTTTGGGCATTATTATAAAAGAAAATGAATAGAAAAATATGATATATAGTTGAGTCTGTCAATCTCTCAGTATATAAAGTTTTTTAACTTATAGAGAAAATGTACGTTTTCAGTGCGTACTTTTTTTATCAATTTATGAATTTTTTTTAGGCTGTGGTCAGCTACGTCAATCAAGTGAAACGTCAAGAATAACAAACAAAGTGCCGAAGTCTGCCGAACTGAAACGACGTTAGACGATGCGGCGTGTTAGGATTATTTTCGTCAGGTTTATTTTCTTTACGGAATTTCTTGATTCGGTCGCCGCGCTCAGAGCCCACGATAAAAGCTATGCAATAGCTTAAAAATGTCGTGAAATATATGTAATAGAGACTTTACTCAGTCTTCGTTAGCAGAATGCGGCCCCAAGACAGATTTCTGTTAGCAAACAAAACAATTTTGCCTCTCCTGTACAAAACATCTTTGTTGTTTGTTGGTTTGTGCGCTATCATTGTTTCTATTCTATAGATATCTGGTTTTCATTCAGCGATAGTTTCATTAGGGACAGTGTTAACTCAAGTTTCTGCTCCGGCTTTAGTTAGCTTCGTAAGTTTCAGTTTTGAATTGTTTTAGATTGTGCTTTTGATTTATTATTCTTGTTAGTGAATCGATGCGGCTGTTACAGGTTATAACTTTTTTAGGTTTGAAAACACTTGTAAAAGATTTATGTACTATTTGTCACTGAGTAATACATATAAGAGAAGCTTGTGGCTTAATAATTACAGCCGCACAGGCCGATCTTCCGGGTTAAGCGGCGCTTGACCATCTGTCATAGCGAGTTTCCTCCGTGCCTCGGAAAGCACGTAAAGCCGTTGGTCCCGGCTGTCATTTGTAGATCTTTGACAGTCGTGACTGTTAGTCAGTCAGAAGCTCTAAAGTCTGACAACCAGTCTTACCATAGGGTATCGTATTACCTGTTTACTGGGTTGTGGAGGTCCGATAGGCAGTCGCTCCATGTAAAATACTGATATAGCTGCATCCGGTTTGACTGGAAGCCGACCCCAACATAGTTGAGAAAAGGCTAAGCAGATGATGATGTCACTGAGTAATGTCAATTTTATCAATGAAAGTTACAGAAAATTTTTATTAAGTAGACTTAACTACGAAGGTTTGTGACGATGGATGGATGGAGGGATGTTTTTTGCTCTTTGGTGCAAAAGCTACAAAACGGATTGGATGAAAGGTCAAAAGTGATGGTTATTGACTTGGTAGATTATAATCTAGAATATATTGGAGGCTCATTCTATTGAATTTTTATCCCAATAAGACATTGTCGTAGCATAAATTTTCATCTGTCCTTAGCTATAATTCTTTCAAATACAACGTTTTACCATAATCATACCGACAACCCCAAAAATCGAATCTTGGTTTCCCAAAAATTTACTATCAGTAGGTACATCTACCACAGAACCCTGAAAATAAAATATTTCATCGTATGACAACAGTTTATAGATGGCTGTCAAACATGAAATGTTGCAAAGGCACGATTTTTGGGACTGACATGATAAATCTGAGGTAGATACTACCAGCAGTCCCGTTTTATTAAAATATGCCTTATGTCAATGTTATGTAGGTCAAGAATCTTTTTTTATTGTGTTTTCTTCAATCTTACGTGATCTTACTGTGAATTTTAATCCGTTCTATTTATTGCTTTTTTTTTTAAAGTTAAGTTCGCGTTTGACCACTTTCTCACCTGATAGTAAGCGAAGATGTGGTCAACGATGAAGCACGCTTGCCTAGAAGTAACCTGTTAACTCTCGACTTGAAGACCCCAAGGTTATAGCTGTCGGGAAATACAGATGCCGCCGGGCAGGGAATTTCAATCCTTAGCTGTGCGTACAATTAAGGTATTGGCAAAACGCTTTGTACGTACCGGAGGGATCTCCATCATATATCGCTAGCCTATAACGAAGAATTATTACCACAAAAAAAGCACTATCTTTTTGTGGTAGAAGTGTTCAGTAACTTTTACTGCCCTAGGTGGAGAGAAAGGGTACAAACTCGTACCGACTTAAACTAACATGTTTATTTAATAGCCCCTTGCGTTTAAGACAACTACCCGTGTGTTCCACATTTCAATCCGCCATCTTCATAAAATTGTAATAGCAAAGTACGGTTAAGGTTTTGATAACCGAACTATACATTCAAATATGACCCAAGGTAGAAACAATAACTTCTGAAAATCGACTATAATCCTATAACAAAGACACACGAACATAACCCTTATCTTTATGACCAATGTTGTCAGAGTAATAAAATTGTGTTCGAAATCTAGATATCAGGTAACCTATAGTCTTTTGGAAAGGAACTCTTGACTAAGTAAATAAGTTACAGAAGTTCGTAACGAAACCGTATTATTATTTCAAGAATTTTAATAATTATTAAACTTCTACACTTCATAATTATTGACGTAGTAATGAAAACTTCAAGGTAATTCCTGGAAAGGGTAATAATTAAAGTTGAAACAAGCGACTCACAACGGTAAACTTTATGTACTGAGAATGAGCATGAAAATTGTGTTGGTTGTTATCAATGTCAAACAGAGCTCTGCGCCCTTCGTTAAATTATTCTAAGAGAATAGACGTTTTAGGCTTATAGGAAGAACAAAGAAAACCTATTTTATTAGAGAACATTTTTTAGAGAAATTTCCGAAAACATAAACTTCCAGTTACCGTTCAATTCAATTCAATTCAAATGATTTATTGCAATCCATAATGTAGGTACATAATAAATGGTAAAGATACAATTAGAGAGAAACAATTATGGACCCTGTCGGGCACAGCAAAGTTTGGATATGGTTGGAGAAAGGAAGAGCGTTTTTTTCTGATAATATATTTCAATGACACTAAAAAAGCAAAATCAGGTAGATGTCATTAAATAATATATAAAATATTTTATCATATTATTTGATTGTATATATGTAATTATAATTTATAATAATTATTTATTGTGTTCCAGTTATATTTTATTTATGTCTGTAGTAATATAATAATTATCTGTCATTTATTTATTTAAGTATTTATAGTTTGGTATTCTTCCAGTCAAAGACACCGTCTTTCAGACATTTCGAGAGTGTATGAAATGCCAATCAAAATAAATGCTCTTACACTTTAAATTAATAATCTATCTTCGGAAATTTTTGAACGAAATCTAAAATGTCCAATGAGAAGCCGCCGTAAAAACCAAGTAGGTGAATTGATATTGAATACTAATTTCGAGCGTTAAACAAGACATAAATACTAACCGATGCTTGTATTTAGTAGATACTAAAGAAGAATGAAAGCACAAGTAAAACATTATTATTATCCCATTACACAATACTTCAGGTGGATAAGCCGAAGCAACGAGCTGTTCACGAAATGATGATAAAACCAAAACTATTACGTCCCGGATTTACGACGAGAACGCGGTGTATCCAAAAACGGATCGCTGGTAACCATTATGGCTTTTGTTTTCGGATATACGAGTATTCGAACGAAACAGAAGGTGCAGACGTTAAATATGAGTTTAAATGTAACACAACAACAGCATAGCATAATCATAATCAATCAGCTTATATTTTTTCAACTGGGGCACGGGCCTCCTCTCTGTGAGAGGGAGTGGTTCGTTGCGGTAATATCCACATTTTACGTATCTTCGAAATTTTGGTTCCACAAGATGTTTTACTTTAAAGTAATGAAATATATTACGTAGTATCTGCCGGTGTTTCACGACTAATTAGTCGGGGTCATCACCATGAAGCAATACTAAGATACGCTCAAAATACTTCTGCCGGGGTCGCGGTACTGTCTCATCAGGTAACCGTGACCCTGGAACATTAAGGGCTATTCAAGTATCACTTTGGATTTTAGTCATTGCTTGCACTGACAAAAAACACACAACCGTGGCTGCTAAGAGATAACCAGTCACGACTGACAGCGCCCGTTCACGAACATGACACGTGCATCAGCATCACTCAGCTCAACAATTTTGAAGGGAACTAAATGATCCGAAACACGTGCCACCTTCACCGTGACATTTGAGTTCAACCGCCAGGGTCATTCAAGTCATTAAAAGACGTGGGTATCTACTCACTGAAAGCAATAAAGTACATGATGGTTTAATTACGAAAAAAAGGCCCAAAAAGGAACTAACTAAAATAATTATGTTTAAATTACAAAAACTAAACAAATCGAGAAAATGCCCGTATAAAAAGTACTCTTAGAGGCAGCCTGTGCAAATTGTTGAATTGGTTAGCAATCTAAAAAAAGGAGCTCAAAATGCAGGAGAAACAAAAAAAAAATGAAGGGAATAGAGTTTTCAAAGTGGCCCTTCTGCACTGCTCTGCTCAAGGCACAGGGCAATAAAACTGTAGTTACGGTATCAATCGCATGAAGGTAGCATGGGTCGTTAGGTAACTTGAGTAATGGCGAAGTTATTATAGCCACAACATGTAATCGCCCTGAAGAAATTCGGGGATTTTTTATAAATAATAAATGTTCCATGTTTCTTGGTAACGTAAAAGGGAAAATGTATGGGTTTCTGAGGTTTTGTGACTTGAGCATGGTGATTTATTTAATGGTAATTTTATTGTTATTTTTAGAAAGTTATATTTAACTGACCTTATAGTTTTTAACTGGATATTAAAGAAAAGGTCTTTTATTGGCTTTTTTTTAATTCTTGAAATTGTTAAGCGCGTGATTAACTACGAGTAGATATAATGATGAGAAATGTGATCTTTTCGAATGAGGTTATTTTCAAGCGGTATTGAATTACCCCATTGCTATGATAGGCATTCGCTCTTTATGCCGCGACCTTATATAGTTATAGTTAGGCAGATGATGTTTCCGAACGCATACAACCCTAATCTCTTCAAAGTTAGAGTGAACAGGCTTCTTCTGGGTAAGCTCGCTCCACCGTCGACCTTGTCTTAGTCATTCCTGACCTAGACTAAGGTCAAGAGCAAACCCATCTCACATAAAAAAAAAATTTATGACAATAATGTTGTTTATATATATAACTCTTTGAATAAGTCTCATAATTATAATTATCATGGTAAGTCTAGGGTCTAAATAATATTTAAACGTTTCTTACGTCAGATTTTACTTACAATATCTATTTATTTTCACATAATAATAACAATAAAAAACTCAAAAAATCGGCTGATCATTAAAAAACCTCTCTCAAAAATTGAGTCGATACAAATTATAATCATCCGGATTGAAGCTTCACGTTTTAATTGATCTGCAATGCGAAATGTAACATATTGCAGCCATGTTGCCGATCATATTAAGCCACGCATTACATTCTGTGAGGCCGTCACTGCACTCAATGAACCAGTGAAAATAAATACTACAGCGAATCATTACTCCTGTCCATACGGGTGGACAGAAACTATTTTTTTTTACGAAATACAGGTTATGCATATTTGGTTTTTTTTTTTATTATTTACTTTACGAGACTAGGAATTTCTCTTGTATCGTGGGTGCATTCACAAACATTGAAACTCACTTACACAAACACCCAGACCAAATATTTGTACGTCAGGTCATACAAATTTTTGTTTCGTGCGGAGATCGAACTTGACATGCTGCGGCTGCAAATTATCGTTTAGTCTCTGCGCCGTGTCTTGTCACCTTCATCATCATCATCATCATATCAGCCGTAAGACATCCACTTGTGAACATAGGCCTCCCCTATAGACTTCCAATAGGACCGGTTGGAAATCTTGGAAGACCACAAGGATCACTCTGGATGCAAGCGGCTTCCAACCGGTCGGTTGGAAGTGGCTTGCATCTAGCGTGATCCTTGTGGTCTTCATAAGAACGTCTGCCCACCTTATGGGTGGACAGCCTACGGTAATCGAAGTCATGCTCCATGTAGATTTCTTTAATACCTACATTCTTAATGTTTTATGGTGCCGTCGACTTTCAAGCTTTATATTCGCGATGTAGGTGTTAATGTGTATACAAATACAATAATTGTAGATCTTGCCGAGCGCAGCAGAATTAGTAGAAACATTTTATTTTTATTTTAGTCTATTGTATATCATAAAAGGTACAAGGCTGTTATAATGAATTTAAAGAAAACGCACAAAAATAATAAAAAATGTCTAGAGTTCTAAACAAACAAACTTTTATATTGATCTAAGTTTTTATGGAAATGAGAAACAAGTATCTGATCGTAGTGGATAAAAACAAAATCTATTTCTAAATTGGAAAGCATAACTTATCCTTTTCTTTTTTAGAGAGCCTATAACAGATTTTTGTTTGGATAGAAAGCCTTTTTTTCGTTGAGAAGTTCTTTGAAAAACTCGCGAATTATAGCGCCCAAAATTCAACCTTGTACATAGAATTATGAGACTCATGTGACTAAGAGAGTGATGAGTATGAATGTTGATGGATGGAGAGGAAGAGGAAGGCCAAAGAAAAGATGGATGTATTGTCTAAGGAATGATATGAATGAAAAAGGTGTGAATGATGCTGTGACGTCTGATAGGGGAGAATGGAAGAAGAAAACGTGTTGCGCCGACCACAAGTACAGGAAGATGATGACATAGAATTATGTGTGGCCTGACACGCGTTTATGGGTTTTTTTTAAGTATTTTCTTTTGGTTTTATAAAAAGAGGCCGTTTTGCATAACTCATCTTGACGCTCTACAGTCTTATTTATACTATAGAAATACGACTTTGTAAGGATAAAGGAATGTTTTTTTTTTACATTTTTAAGAAAAAAATACCTTACGAATTTCAATGTTTAATATTATACTTCGATTGTACACACGGCTATACATCAAGTTAAACATAATCAGCCTTACTACAAAACACTTGTCTTGTCAAAAAAAAGTGTGACTGCAAAACGGACCTTATTTCAACAAACGTTTAAAAGTGTTTGTGGCACCACGGTATCAGTTTAGGCTGATAGTTCATTGTTCGAAAAAATGCAGTAAAGCGAGGCCAAGATTAACTGTGTTTGCATAGTTTGATGTGTAGCCACGGTCGTGAACATCCTCCTACATCTCCTAGTTTGATACATATACACACATCAAAAGTGTCTAGGGATCAACATATATTTTTGCAATAACTTTTCTCCTGATTGATATTAATTAAAATGTTCTTTAAGGATTCATCAAATAAAGTGTTATCGTTTGTCACAGTAACGATAAACCAAGTCACCTTTGCATTCATAAAGAAATTTGCCATTTTCCTAATAAAGGGATTTTTGACATTTGAACCACTAACATTAAAGTTCGAAAAAAAGACTGAAATAACAGTTTTCTTTAAAATTTTATTGGGTAACTTAAACAATTAATAATCCGTGTTTCTACCGCGAACACTAACAACACAAGAACATCGGTTTGGCATACTCAAAATGAGTTCATCCAAATCACGCTGTGGAATGGCCGCCCATGTTCGTTGCAACAACAAAAAAAGGTCTTCTTGCGACTGGATACCCTCCATATTCGGCAGAGCTCTTCTCTGTAGCATATCCCATGCATGCTCAATCGAGGTATTCCAGGAAGGGCACCCGCTAAAATGGCACCTGAGCGAATGGCTCCTAAGCTATTCCACGAACGGCACCTATCAATTTTTTTTGCAGGTGCCCTTAGTGGAATAGTTTTTCATCAAGCATTTTATTCCACATATGGCACCCACGGATCGTACTAGTGCTGGGACATTTTTTTGAAGGACAAGAAAATGAAAAAAACGATTACTGACTTGAATCGATTTTTCATTTTCTTGTTTTCGAGTTTAGAGTAACCAACAAATGTACTAGGCATGCATAAATTCGAGGTGGTACTTACATATTAGAGAGCGCATTTAAGTTTGTATAATAAAACGTAAAAAGTACCTTACCTAAGTATTTTCGTTTTGTGACCTAACTTTTTTTTAACCGACTTCCAAAAGGAGGAGGTTCTCAATTCGTATGTTTGTATTTTTTTTTATGTTTGTTCGGGTATAACTCCGTCGTTTAACAACCGATTTGAAAAATTCTTTATTTTTGGATAGGGTATACTTCCGGAATGGTCCCATTAAAATTTTATCGAAATCGGACTAGCAATTTTTGAAAATTCAACAAAAACCTAAAAAGTTTTCAACTATGTCTACACCGATTACTCCGAGGTTTCTGGTCCGATTTTGATGATTCTTTTTTTGTTCGATACAGTACCGGTGCTACGGATTACAAAATTTTAGTGCACATGTAAGAAAATTATGTATTTGACAATTATTTGGGTTGAATAGTGAAACTAAAAGGGATAAAATAAAAAACTTTTTCAAAAAAAAATATAACTGACTTCAAACCAACCACAAAAAAAGTTCTAAATAACTTTATTTTTTATTTCATTGACTTTTTGTCACCGACTTTCGAAAGAAAAGTTTCTTTGTAGGTTCATCATCATCATCATCATCAGCCGGAGGACGTCCACTGCTGAACATAGGCCTCCCCCTTAGACCGCCACGCCGAACGACAATTCGCCACTTGCATGCCCGCGACCCTCACGATGTCGTCGGTCCACCTAGTGGGAGGCTTGCCTAAGCTGCGTTTTCCGGTCCGTGGTCGCCACTCGAGAACTTTTCTTCCCCATCGGTTGTCATTTCTACGAGCGATGTGGCCTGCCCATTGCCACTTCAACTTGCAAATTTTATGAGCTATGTCGGTGACTCTGGTTCTTTGCCGAATATCCATGTTACAGATTTTATCCCGCAAAGAACTCTCTTTCCATTGCTCGTTGAGTGACTCTTAGTCTCTCTAAAAGGCCAGCAGTCAAGGACCACGTTTCGGAGCCATATATCATCACTGGCAACACACACTGGTCTTGAGACACTGTGGGACTCTCGATGAGAAAATATCATAATTATATATATTTTTTAGGTTATTTAGAACTTTTTTGTGGTTGTTTTGAAGTCGGATACATTTTTTTTGAAAAAGTTTTTTTTATTTGCCTATTGATTCGCATTGGACTACGACGTCTAGGTACGGCGACGATATTTATTTATTTATTTATTTATTCAGGTTAACCAACAACTGTTTACACCAACACATTAACAGCTTATTATATAATAGGATAAAATTGCGGATGCAACAATTAATTACAGGTTAACACCGCTAGCACAGAAACAGTGGTAAAAACATGAATAAAATTAAAATAAATATTAAGTTACAAGAGATTCATAAAAGTAAAAGTATTTAAGTGAATAAAATAAAACAAAACAAAATATAATAAGTTACTTTGACAATGTGCAAAAGAAATCGAAACAACAGCAACAGCAACATATACGCTTGCCTTCAAATTCCCAACATTGTAGCTATCAGGAAATACAGACCCCCGCGGGGAATCCATTGCACTCCTTAGCTGTGCGTACAACAAAAATATTGGCAAAACGATTTGTACGTATGGGTGTGGAATGTCCACCTACCTATGGCGCATTGCCGTACGTCTTCTAGTCCGATGATGATATGCACTTCCATCGCACACATTCCGAAGTGTAACCGGCAAAAACGACAATGATGAAAACGACGTGGGTGCTCACACAAACATAGAAACTTACATACACTGTCTGTCACGCTGTCTGGGTGTTTACCCAGATCCGGAACATATTTATTTGTAGGTCATACAAATATTGATTCCGTACAGGAATCGAACCCGCGACACGCTGCGCAGCAGTCCAATCGCTCAGCCACTATGCTAACCGTGCCGTCAAAGCCTGGCGCGAGAGGCCGACGCTGACGCGCCAAGCGGGGAGATCACCACCGTATGGTCCATCGCGTCCCGTGTCGGGCGAACCGCATAGTGGTGACACCCAGGTGTTTCTTACTGCCCAATCCGACACAGGCACCTCCCGAAAAATCTGTGATCGGTGAGGACCTGCGTCAGACTGTAGGTGAGGACACTGTGGCGCCTCGTACAGTGCCATGGACCGCATGACTCTAGCATGCAGCCTCCGGCAGGCGGGATTCGTTTTTCCCACTAACATTGGGTAAGAGCCGCTTGAAGGTGGTTTCAGCCCGATCCAGCTTAGGAAGATATCAACGATCTAATAAACTAACAGGACAAGTTTTTAATATAGTTTGTAATAAAGAAGATTTTTTAACTAAGCAGATTTTCAGATTTTCTAAATAATTATTGTAAAAGTTAAATTTTGTGTGTTTAATAACAAAAAAAAGCATAGTAAATTTCACGGATTTCTGACCACAGACAAACACCTTCTCCATGATCCTGTTCTCCTAGTATGTATTTACTTTTTAGAACATATTAGTGCTCTCATACAAATCTGAGATAGGGCCTAAAAACAATAACGCCAACAACGTGAAGATTTTTTTTAACCTCGACAAAAATGTCACTTATTAGTAAATTATAAAGATATAATTTTATAATGCTAGTAGTAAGCTTCCAACTAGTTTTAATGAATTATTTTGAGTTCCTAAAAAATAAACGTCCCAACACTAGTACGTATTAATCCACAGGTGCCCTATGTGGAATAAAATCCTAGATGAAAAAATATTCCACTAAGGGCACCTGCAAAAAAAAATGATAGGTGCCGTTCGTGGAATAGCTTAGGAGCCATTCGCTCAGGTGCCATTTTAGCGGGTGCCCTTCCTGGAATACCTCGCTCAATCGGGTTCAAGTCTGGCGACTGAGCAGGCCAGGGCAGGACATTGATGTTAGCTGCGGCGAGAGTCTGTCTTACAACTCTTGCGGTGTGCGGTCGTGCATTATCATGCATTAACTGAAATAAGGGACCGATTTGCACTTGTAGAGGAACGATGACGTCTGATACAATCGTCTCAGCATAAATTTGAGCGTTGAGGTTGCCTCTGATCCAAATCAACTCAGTTCTTCCGCCGATCCAAATACCCGCCCATACCATGATGGTTCCACCACTATAAGGATGGACTTCCTGGCAGGATTTTAATCGCTGTTGGCGTCCAGGGGTTCTCCAGTGTCGTATACGTCTTGTATCCGGTCTCATACCAAAACGAGACTCATCAGAAAAGCACACGAAACGCCATTGTTCTTCTGCCCAATTGCTGTGTTCAAGAGCCCATTGATATCGAATCCTACGATTGTGCATTGCTATAGGTGGTACCCGTAGCGGTCTTCGGGAATGAAGGTTCACTTCATGCAAGCAGTTTCTGACTGTTTGGTCGCTAATTAAGTTCCCTGAAGAGTGATGAAGCCTCACGGCTAACATCATGGCGGTTATTGTTGGAGCTCTTCGAGTTAAGATTTGAATGTATCGGTCTTGTATCCGTGTGGTGCAGCGATACCGTCCTCCATGGCGCTCAGCCACGGTACCAGTGCTTCGGTAACGTGTCCAAAGTCGACTGATAACACTCTGACTTGTATTCAGAGCTAAAGCCACAGTACGTTGCCGGGAACCAGCTTCTATCATTCCCACGGCTCTGAGCATTTCTTCCCTGCTTAAATGACGTCGCCGCTCCATAATAACGTTGGTTTTAATCAGTAGTAGGGAAACAGTAGCACTAATAATGTCTTCAATGCGTTGTATGTTTTATAGGGAAAATATTGACAGCTGATTTTCATCTTTTACTCGAATTTGATTTACAGTTCCTGATTCAAATTATGAAATGCACCAAAAAGAATCCATATAAATTTATAAAATCATAAATTTATTACAAAGCCACATCTCAATCTCAAGAAATCCGCATAAAAATGCTTGATCCCTAGACACTTTTGATGTGTGTAATACTTTATTTTGATACGATATTCACGTAGGATACTTATTTGGGTCGTGCATCACTGTGGGTAGAAAGGAGTACCAAAACTGAAGTTATACAAAAGGTTTTAAGCGTAGTGACGAAATTAAATGCAAAATAAAATGATTTTTGCATTATAGAAATCTTACCTTCCAGTTTCGACCCAGAATTGACACAACAATCCTATTAAGGCCGTATACACACAGCGCTGTCACACAACCAGCTGCAACCGTGCACAAGTACCTCGTTTAGCGAATATTAACGCGTAGTAATGCATTTCTGACGACTAAGCCGTTTTGCGCAAATGTACACACAGCCGTATGTTCCAAAAATAGCCAGGGAAATACGTGGACAGAGAAAAAAAAAGTTTGGGGGAAAAAGGTAAGCTAGTCACTTGCGAAAAGATAAAAAAAAGATCACTTAACGAAATTCAAAAGCGATTTTCTTTTGAATATTTTTGGAGTTGTTGAGTTATTTACCGAAAATAAATTCATTGTTTGTGAATGGCTGGCATCCATTATGGATAAACTTTACAGAAATGAGTACAATTGATAGTTCTTGGGCTTTAAAAAGATTAGACCTTTATTTTATCGCGTGCGGGGGAGAGGTAACTAAAGATGTACTTTTTTTATACAGTTGCCCCTTACGTTCCACGACTGCGGTACCCTGTTAGACAGTTACGCAACCTTATTTTTAACCGACTTCAAAAAAAAAGTAGGTTCTCAGTTCGACCTGTATGTATGTATGTATGTATGTTTGTCCGCGATTATCTCGCGTTTGACTGAACGGATTTTGATGCAGTTTTCATGAAAGTGTTCATTACATACTGGAGAAGGTTTTAGTATGTAACACTAATAGATATCCCGTAACGTTGCCCGCGTGGATCCGTTTTGCTTACTTGGATCGTAGATTTTCAGGGACGATTGCATGTTTGTCCGCAATTATCTCGCGTTTGGCTGAACCGATTTTGATGCAGTTTTCAGAAAAGTGTTTGTTACATTCTGGGGAAGGTTTTAATATATAACAATAATGGATATCTCATGAAGTTGCTCACATAGATCCGTTTTGCTTAATAGGATTGTAGATTTTCAAAGACGCCGATTTAATGAAGATTTTTGTTGATTATCTCAACTAAAAAGGGAAAAATAAAAAACTTTTTGAAAAAAAGGGCACCGACTTCAAAACCAAACACAAAAAACTATAAAATAACTTTTCTTTCGGAAGTCGGTGGCCATAATTATGTCAATGAAATAAAAAAAAACAAAGCCACCGACTTCCGAAAGAAAAGTTATTTTATAGTTTTTTGTGTTTGGTTTTGAAGTCGGTGCCCTTTTTTTCAA
Organism: Agrotis clavis; assembly: GCA_954870645.1. Taxonomy (NCBI): domain Eukaryota; kingdom Metazoa; phylum Arthropoda; class Insecta; order Lepidoptera; family Noctuidae; genus Agrotis; species Agrotis clavis. Next base: position 20,921,513 of record OX940933.1, on the reverse strand, counting down.
AAACTTTTTTTTTTTTAGCTCCTTGGGGCGTGCATGGAATATGATACACCGTCCCCTGAGACATCCATCCATTACTCGCCATCAGAAACCCAGTGGATTTGATGGTCTGAAATCACCTCAAGTTTTCCGACGCCATGAGTGTTTCGTGAGCTGAGGTGGAAGATTGCCTCTCAAAATGTGGTATCCTAGTTTATTGGACTTTCATGCACGTGACAGATGGGTTAACAACAGCATTCGAAATATCAACAAATGGTAGATTGCTTAACAGACTATAGGCCAATTTGTCAAGTAAAAGACACTACAATCGAGGTATAAGAATCAAATAACAGAAAGAAAGAAGCAATAAATATATTGCTAAGATGGCCAATACATCACACACCTGTTATTACTAGGGTATCCACTCAGCCATAAAAGTATTGGGAAAGCGATACAAACCAATAAATGGCGATTTACGAAGAGTTTTCTTATAGAGACTTAATAATGTTACGTTGATACATGGCTTTGGGTTCATTTTTACGTCAACTCAAGTTCTAGGTCAAAATCATTCTGAAGCACTTATTAGGGGTCAGCGTAGCGTATATTCAAGTAGAAGAATGTGGAACGTGTAAAAGAGAGGCAATCCTTCAATAGACTTTTGTGAATCGGGGATAGCCAGACGATTCCCGCCGTCATATGCGCGGGTTTACGGACGGTGAATAATGGGTAGCTCGCCGTCCGATTAAGGCCTTGGCCCAAGTCGATTGTGCATCGTTCTATAAGAGCTGTCAGTAAACTAACAAGGTTGTTGTTTTCCAACAGTATTTTTTCGAGCTGAAATATAGCTTTTTCAGCATGTTTCCAGAATAGAGCGGGAGGGACTGTCAAACTCGTACTGACTAAAATCCACGGTGTTCCTTCAATAGCTCTTTACGTTTCAGGGTCACACCTGATAAGGTTTTTCTAACGCAATATTTCAGGATTATCGGTTTAGTGATTTAGGCGTGAAAAGGTAACATACAAACATATTTTTGTATTTATAATATTAGTCAGTATTAGGATAGAGTATAAACCAAGTCACTAAGCTTGCCCCGTCATCCTACATGCTATCAGCATCTCTCTAACTTCGTAACCCCGACATAGCCGAGAAGTTTAACTGTGGAACTCGCTATCATCTTTAATGTAAAGCTTTTGGCGTCAACACTATTCCGTGAAGCTGAATAGTTTAGTGTCAGTTAAGTTTTAATTTTAGCCTTTGTTCTTTGGAGCACTCAAGTGGTTTTCTCTAGAAATGTTTTGGGTGTTGTAAAGTTGGATATATTTGAGCTAATTTACTTGAAAATCATACAAAAGAAAATGGAACGTTTATCATAAATAAATAAAAATATAGTAACAGTTTCATAAAGTTGTAGAATAAAGTTTTTTTTTGTATGAGTTTGACTGCATGCATCTGACGCCGTAGAAACGGGTTTTACCGTCAAAATAATAGAAAAGATACAGACAAAATGACAGTTTTTTTTTTTAAAACAAAAATATTTAGAAATGTTTCTATTCTTCAGTCATTTAGGGGATGTGTAACAATGGTATACTAGAGAAAAATTAAATTAAATAATATAGAAATTACTTTGTTTAGTAGAATACATATAGATTTAGTCAGTACAATAGGTGTTTCTTGATTATTTGAAGATTTGGTCCATAGGTACGAAACGGAGTACTGAGTCAACGCATAGATCTCTTATTTTTTTTTTTCTTGAACGAACTTATAATAATAACTTTATCAGCTGCAGCCCCTTGTGTTTAATTATTATACATTCTTCTTCAAAAAATATAACAGTCGTTTTTATTTGAGAGTGACGCTCCACTTTTAAAACTCTTTCCAATGAGCTCTTAGTTTAAAAATACCAGTAACAAATATTTTTGTATCACGTCGCCGCAAAAAATCTGTTTAAAGTTATAAAAGACAACTTAGCGGCAGAATACTCTTTTGTATTTGAATCATCGTAAAACAAAGTGGGTAAACTGTGTTGGGAACGTTTTTTGTCGATGTTAAAATTCCTTTTTTATGATATTAAGAAAACATTTCCAAAGTAGGCTCAAAGATAATATGCTAAAGCTGGATAAGTATTTAGTGATACAAATTGTTTAACGGTTTTATACATTAGCTTAACAACAACCGCACTGAGTTGAATTCAGGTCAGATCAAGGTCCAGACTCGAGTCGACAACGCATTATATTTCACGCGCACCTCAGGGACCTGAAAACAGTGGTGGCCCAGTGGTATCGGCCCCGACTTACGAGTTGTAGGTCGTGGATTCGAATCCAGACAGGCGCATTACTTTGTGTAATTTATTTCATCACCACTGCTATCAAAACGTTGAAGGAAAACATCGTGAGGAAACCGGCATGTCCTAGAACCAAAAATTCGAAGACATGTGACATTTACCAACCCGCACTGGGCCCGCGTGTCCTACGCCCTCTGTCAGAGAGGAGGCCTGTGTCCCAGCAGTGGGAACATTCATAGGCTGATGATGACCTCAGGGAGCTTAAAATATTCTTAAAAGCTCTAAAGTGAAATAATAGGCAATTGAGAAGACAGGTTGTCATTTAGTTCTTACCACTAAGTAGGTAGATAAATTGAATGATTTTCTCAAAAATCCATCCACAAAATAATATAAAGGCGTATAAAGATATTTTACAAACTTAACGAAATTCATCATAATTAATCCTACGTTAACACAAGAACAAACAAGGAAGAAGAGTAAGATAATAACACTTTTCATTATTATAATATTCTTCAAAATTCGACACATTTCCTCACGTTCAAGTGGAAACCAGCTTAGTTACGAAACAACGAAGTTAGACGTGTTCCCCGAAACGCCTTCCATTAAAAGTTATATCCGAAACAAGAGTAAAATGTTTTATGAAGCTCTTTTTAATGCAATGTTAAGATAACTTATTCTGTGAAAATGTATTTTGAAGTCGGTGTTTTAAATTAAACGTGTAAAGTGATTTTTGAGCTCAAAAGTGTGTTGATGAACGGTCAACGGAATAATCAACAAAATGAATCCATTTTTCTCGTCGTTCTTCTAAAGTATACTTTACAGAGTTTTTCATCATTAACTTCAAATTATAATTTAATTGTTTCATGTAGAACAGGTTTTACATTTAATATGATAGATATTAATCCTACCATTAAAAGATCCAAATGCAAGAGTGACAATGAATCCTAAGGCGCGGGCCACATAGAAGAGACGTAATACGCAGACGGGGCGGAGACATATGTCTCTTCGGCATCTCTTTCATACAAAATGTATAGAAGCGTTGCGACGTAAAACACACAGAAGAGACGGGGCGCGGACGCGACTCTCATACCTATAAGTATTTTCGCACGACACGTCCTCGTCTTACGTCTTTTCTATGTGACCCGCGCCTTACTGCGACAGAGCACTTCTAAAGACACGCAAAATTATTTTCCTGCAGTTTGCATTTATTTACGTTCCTTACAGTATAGCTTACTTTTTGAAGTTAAAAGGAACCTATCTGTTCTTACGTCGCGAGATTGTTTTAAAAACTTATCGCAGCCCTGAAACGCAAAGGGTAACGGAAAAAACAAGTTGGCTTTTAGTCTATCAAGTCCGTCAAAGCGGACAAAAAAAAAACATTTCTGAAATCAAAAATCCATTCAAACTCAAAGTTAAATAACACACAACATGAATACTAATTCAGGCCAAAATCAAATACTACAACGAAGTTATAAGTAACCCATTACAGTCAAAAAAGTTGAAAAAGTTACGTTGAAAAGTGAAATATTCACGAGCATAAATATTTAAAGACTATCCACGGACTGAGTTTGTTCAAATTAATTATTTAAGTATATTTTTTTTGGGTACCGTAGCCAGAGGTGAAAAACGTGTCCGAACTATTTAGGGTTTTTTTTCTGGGGCATTTAAATCATCAAATGAGTCCTCTCGCTTTGAGTGAAGCGAAAAGGATTGCCAGCCTCTTACTGAGAAGATTCCACACTATTCCTTTGGATGTCTGCCCTGTTTATCACAGGACAATAAAACTAACAAAAAACCAGCTTCTATGTACATTTGACATTTTTACGGAGCACGTCTATTAATTTTGGGGGCTTTCTGTTTTTTTTACGTGTTCAAATCATCAAGATGAGTCTTCCCACCCAAGGCAGGACAACAAGGAGTGTCAGTGTGACTAAAATCCGGTACGGTGTCCTTCGATAGCCCTTTCCCGCAACTCTGGCAGGCTTTGGCCCTCTAAGATCCCGCCTTGGGTTAAACGAAATGAAATAAATCTATACTTATAATAAATCTGTAGAGAGGTCAATTCTGTACATGAAATATATTTCCAAAATAACTATCAGGGGGTGATTAGGGATCGATACTGATACCAAAAATGCAATTAATAAAATTATTGTCTGTCTGTCTGTCTGTCTGTCTGTCTGTCTGTATAACCGTTATAGAAACAAAAACTACTCGACGGATTTTGACGAAACTTGGTACAATTATTTTTCATACTCCTGCGCTGGTTATAGTATACTTTTCATCACGCTACAATCAATAGGAGCAGAGCAGTGAAGGGAAATGTTAGGAAAACGGGAGAAGTTACTCCATACACGCTAATCTTCGGAACTACTGGACGGATTTGATTGGTTTTTTTTTTGTTGTATAGCTATTAAGTCTGGGCAACATATAAGCTATAATTTCTCTTGGAAACTTGAACACCTGATGCAGAACTGCAGTAGATCAGCTAAACTATAAGAGATACAAAAATAGCGCCATAGAAAAAATTGATCCGCGTGATGAGCATTTTCTGCTGAGAAAATAAATTTGAAGATATAGAACACCTGATGTGGAACTCCAAGAGCCCAGCTACACTATTACATATACAGTAATGACGTCTGAGCAAGAGTTATTCAGCCTGATGAGCACTCCCTGTTGTCGTATAAAAACTGAAGATCGGGAACACCTGATGTGGAACTCCAAGAGCCCAGCTACACTTTAACATATATAGGAATGACGTTTTAGCAAGAGTTGTTTAGTCTGATGGGCATTTCCTGTTGACTTACAAAAATGAAAGATCTGGAACGTCTGGAATCGTCATGCGCGTCCCGTTGTTTTCCCGTCCCCAGGCTCTGAGAATTCGACATCAGACGCTTCAGATCTTCGATTTTGACAACCCCATTGTCGCTGGCATAAGCAACAGGATCCGCGTACGAAGTCGCTGGCAGAAGCTAGTAAATAAATAAATGTCAGCTTTTTACTGACTAACTGATTTACTGGCAATAGCTCTTGAAAGTTAATAGGTAGGTACACTTGACAATTTTTCCACGGACAAAGTGTTATAAAAATCTTGGGCGCAAAACAACAATAAAAACAAAATAATTATCTTAATGCAAAAGTGAGATAATAACTGGTTTGTTTGTTACGCTTTCAGTCATCATCATCATCAGCTTATAAATGTTGTAGCTGTTGGGACACATGCCTCCTCTCTATTAGAGGGAGAGGGCCGTAATCCAACACGCAGGCCTAGTGCGGGATGGTAGATGATGTCTCGTGTTCTCGGACATAATACCGGTTCCCTCACTATGTTTTCCTTCACCGTTTTGAGAGCAGTGGTGATGAAACGCATACGCATACGCTTTTATACCAACATTTCATTGATTCTGATACAGAGATAGAAAGGGACCAGGAAATGGTTATGTGCTACTCTTTGACATAAAACTTTAACGAGAGAAATGGGAAGTAAAAAATTGAAGTGGGTCGTCGTAAAATAAAACGGAACCGAAAATACTACGGAACCATTCGTGTTTGACCCGCATTTGGATGTTATTTCGGCACAGTATCGTGTTTGTTAATTAATTTGAAAGGCTGAGGTGTTTTATGTAAAGAAAGTTTGTCAATAAATACATTAAAGAATTATGAAAGTTAGATATTTGGTGTAGTTCAGTTAATACATTTTAATATCATAATCAGGTGATGAAAAGCTCGAAAAAATTCGCATAAATTTTAGTAAATAGTTTGTTTTTCTTCTCTTTTTGAATCAAACGTCCGCGAGACATATAATTATTAATTTCGAGTTTTTAGAGTAATCTTCGGTTTGACAGTCGTATTGATAAGACTACTGCTGTCAGAATTTACGTAAAAAATAACCGATAAAGAACCGACAGAAACGCCAAACAATATCAGTATGACAACACGACACACAAAAAGGCGCGTAAAGTCAAGAGCAAAAATCCTGTCAGTCTTACTTCTGCTTGAATGCAAGACTGACTTTTGTTTGTGTCTCACTCGCTCGGTAAACGTCCTTTCACAAAACGTCATAAAACTTATGAAGGTACTGTCCACATGTCAAGTTTCAAACATAAACCGTTCGGCCGTAAAAATCTTGTATATGTCAGACTTTAGGGTAACTTGAAGTGTCAATAAAATGTCAAATATTTGTTTTTGTTTACGATTGTACTTACGTTTTTGTATTCCGAATGTGTGGGTACTGTCGGGATCAAGAGCCTGAAATCGTTTTCTTTAGAACTTCTTATTTTGTTGACCCGTTTCGTAATTTGTATTGTGTCGTCTTTGGCAGCACTGAAGGTCACTTTGACTTTATACTTCAAAAAACAATTTGGGCAGCATCAGAAATAGATCGTTGTTTGCCGAACTGTCGAGCTACCTTAATTCAACTAGGATTGTAATTGAAACCTTGTGGATAGTTTCCAGGTTTTTTTTTAATACGATACTTATTCATGGTTGCGTTTACTAACATTTAAGCACAAATACACAAACACCACAAACCCGGAACAATTGATCATTATATTATGCGTCGACCGTGCTGTCTGCATCATTGACTATTGTTAAAATAACTACTAAAATCAAGTTCATAAGGTTAAAACACTATATTTGTCGTGGTAAATACCAGCGTAAAATACAGGACATTACAAACAAACATATAAACTTTTAGTCTAAGCATCGTACACATGAAATTTACTTAAACTTTGTAGTGCCAAAAGTTTGTAGACATACAAGCCGTAAACTGTTTTGATATTATTTGAGTTATTTAACGTAATTTCACGGCTCGTGCTTGTTTAAACTTTAAACAAAAAGAGTTACGTAAAGTTAGCATAACTTTTACGTAAATGAGCATTTTAATTGGAGTAGACAAAATGTACGTTTAGCCGACATACTTTATTATTATTATCCTACTAGCAGAAATGGTTGTATGTGTGCATATGCATGAGGTCCGGAAGGTGTTATCGCATCCTGCTGTCCTGCATGTAGATTTGCATGAGGGTGGAACGGCATCCTGCATCCAGGCCTCGATTTTTGTGTCGCGGAATTTGTTAGGGACCTATCTAGGACTTTAAAATAAAGCAATGGACTGTAGTTACAATAATTATAATCCAAATAGGTTTAAACAATAACTCAATATTGGGAACTAAGGAGTGTGCGCGCGTGCCGTCGGTGGAGGTCGGTTGCGAAGTGGTGGCTCGACGTCCCGCGCACCGCAGCTCGAGTCGGCGCAGCCGATGATCGCCGGAAACGCCCGAACAGAATTAAAACAAGATATTATTTTTTCCTAACATTTTAACATAGAAATCATACAATACTCATTTTTATTTGGCATTTAACGCCCTCAGTCCTCTAAGGCGCCCAAAACATGAGCATGTGAACAAAAATAATGGCTGTGACGGCAACAACAACGCTTCACATCAACTAAGCATTATGTATGACGTCTCACGAATTCCTGCATTGCACCAATAGAGTATGCCGTGAGATAAGAATAGAACAAACCATCATACAGTTTGTAGACTACTAGACATCCTTCTACTAGGAGCATCCTCCTCTGTATAACCAACTTAAAAGAAGAAGGTTCTTGATTCAACATGTTTTTTATTCAACATTTTTTTAAACGCTATAAATTTCTCCTGTTTCGTGGGTCCGTTTTCAAACATGAACCCAGACCCGGAACCACTTGAACCACCGGACTTGTAGATCAAAGATCATTCAATAATTATTTGTTAGTTGTTCAGGAATCAAACGCATGACACGTAGTGCATCGGTCCAATTGCTCAGCTGCTGCGCGAAATAGAGGTTGAGAAACCATTCCCCAGTTTTCCACACCTTCAAAATATAGTAACTACACATATTTTTTATCTGAAAGAGAGCATTCAACATAAAATTGATAGGTCTAACCAGTCAAAAAATGTTTCATAGTTTCATTTTTATAGTGACAATCTGGATTTTTGAGAATAGCCGGGGCAAAGCCGATTGGTACGTGCTCCAGTGAGATTATTTTGTTGGACAACCTACACGTAATAAAAATACTTTTGCGAAAATCCTGTTGGTATTATTTTTGTGGCAAAAGAGTATTTTTTCAATAGGTAGTAGTATCTCGCCATAACCACAATTTTCCCATGTTGAAACGAGCGAAGCAAAATATTTTGCTTCGCTTCGACATTGTAAAATTGTAATTCTTTTTATTTATCAATATTTTGTAAGGGTGCTTTTATAAAGAAGCAGGTTATGGGTGCAGATTGGTCGGTACGGATATGTGCAGGGAAAATAAATCCACGTTATCTTATGCGGTCGCTCATACAGACACGTACAGGCAGGGTTGGCATGATTAAAACAAGTTGTTTTAAAACACATGTTTAAAACAGTTTTTAAAACAGTTTGAAATTAAACAGTGTTTTTAATACCCGTTTCAACTACTTTTCAAGGCAGATGAATGCATAAAAAATGAAAATTATTTAATATTCAGGAGTCTAAATAGTTTGACATAAAACCTTTTGAGTCTAATGCCTTAAAACCTTTTGATTGTTATGTCATATTTTTTACTTTTATTGGCATTGTAATGAAACAATGCACAAAATTATTAGAAAAAAAAAAGCATCACATGTTTTTTTTCCATTGATCATTTTTCGTAAAAATTTCATTACAAAGGGCGAATTTGAAAAGATGTAGTCTAGAAATCAAACATTATTGATTTATACGTTTAGACATCAACAAACAAGGTGAAATTAATTTGAAAAAAAAAACCAGAAACTAAAAAAAAAATCACTAAGCATAAAACATTTTGAACTGCTTGTTTTATAAATTTGAAAAAAACTATTTTTTTTTCAACCCTGCGTACAGGTCATACCGACTACCTGTACTGATTCATGCGGGATATGCATTTGGCGGTGTCGGATGTCCAATTATTGTCCATAGTAATTAATAACTGTGAAAATTGATAAAGAATGAGGAGGCAAAGATGTGTCAGATCAGATGAACTCAGTATCAGAATCATGACTGTGATTAATTGACCACGAGTCATAACACTTTCGAATAAATAAATATATCGGTTTAAGTTCTAATGAAAATGTTAGTGGCCATGTCAATTACAAAACTCAATTATATAGAATTAATATTCCCATTTGAAACAAATATTGGAGTATCCGAACGGTTGGATTCAAATATTAATCAATTACCTTGGAGGCTTGGACTGATTTGAAAGATTTAGAACTTTTATTTTTTTTAAGTAAATACAAAAAACAAGTCTAAGGTTACTAAAAATATTAGCTTATTTACAAAAGGCTAAAGTTTTCTTTTGCATATTTTATGTTTAACTATACAGCTGTTGTTTTGTAACACAATATTTAAGTATTAACAACCTGTGTTATTGTAACGTAAACTTCTACGTTCACGAGCGATCTCGAGACTCACTCACAAGTTAAGTAGACAAACATTTTCGTTCTGATATGACGTATACTCTAAACTCGTACATGTTGATTTTATAAGTTTCGCTAATGAAGAAACCTTGTTGCTAGGAAATTCTGGCACATAATTATTATGTACTATGTTGATAATACCAGATGTCTGGAGTACAAAATCTTCACATCCTTACTAATTTCCTTTGATTTTCTGGAAAAAAAAACGCGAGGATTTGAACCTGCTAACTCCGAATTTAGTATATTAGAAGCTAACAGAGACACTGAGGTCCTGCCTTCAAGTTAGTGTCGAGTTATTCAATCCATTTTGCAATCCATTTCTTACGGTGACGTGTTAATGCCTATGATATTTAAAAAAAAAAAAATCCTTTTTATGGAGAATGGATGGATGGATGTTTTTTACTCTTTCACACAAAAACAATCACCTACAACGGACTTGGATGCTGCAGGTAGACAGATAGTTTATAACCTGGATTTAACACACTTTAAAATTTTATCCCCTGTTTTTTTATCCCAGGTAACGTTCCCGAAGGATAAATGGGGCTCTACGAGTATACGGGCAATCCCACAGGCATAAGTAGGGTTAAGATATTTGGTCGAGTACCTAGAAACGTGCCACAATCATCAACCTTGCATATTTTATCAACCCCGCAGAATTACCGAAGCTCATCAACATAATCCAGCACTTAAACTCGCCTAGGCAAACAACCCTTAAACTAGGTTACCCTTACCAAACCACATCTCCGGCTAAAAATAGCCCGGGTCTGGGCATCTCAGACATCTGCAAATATAGAAAGAAAATGTTCCCCAAACCCCGAGATACGAATTAGCCCGTCCGTGTTAAACATTTAGATTGTAAACATTCGCCGACTCAGTGTGCTATTAGACTAACGAAGCTGAGGCTTCAATTTAGTGGCTGAGTGATGGAGATGAGCTGTGCTGAGCGAAGCGGAGATGAGCGGTTACTGCTATAGACGGCTATCATAAAAATATCTCTCAAACAATTACAAAAGAAGGCGCTTCCTCTCTTTTGAACGATTTAGAGCTTTTTTAAGGGCTGAAAAATGGCGTCATCCGGGGAGATAACTTACTTTCGCCTTAGCGGATGAGCCACTCTTGTGGCTCATCCGCTAAGGTGAAAGGAGTTGATATCCAAAGGCGGACTGCGTTCGTCCAGTTGCGAACTTCATGGTTCAAAGTTCTTACTTTGAACCATGAAGTTCGCAACTGGACGAACGCAGCCCGCCTTTGGATTTCAACTCCTTTGGCGATTTTTACGCAGCTAGGACATCGCCACCACTCATGAGAGCCGTAAAATGCGACGATATACTCTTCGATGTATCGCCCGAAGCTACAGTTCCGTTCGTAACTGTCAGTCTGGTCAGTGACGAACTACTGCCGAACGCGTCCAAACGATGCTAGTGATGACTAAGCTGTTGCCATGTGCGAGTTGCTACAGGGCGAGCAGGCGAATGAAAACTAAAAAATATTGATTAATTATTTTAAACGCATTATCGCATGCGATGCGCATCGTAAAGATGATTTTTTGAGGAAAGAAAAATTAGATTAGCCTAGTTGGTTAAGGCGTCTGGAGTACCTATCCAGAAGACGCGGGTTCGAATCCCACTTGCAATCTAATTTTTCTTTCCTCAAAAAATCATCTTTAAAAAATATTGAACTCGAATGCGAGTTACTGTCTCGTAACTCGTAACTTACGTCCGTACAGTACGAGTTATATGCAACTAGGTATACTTAGCAGGGCTGACTCGTATGCTAAGTCACCCTGTATAAACTAGCCGTTAGGTATAAAATAACTGAGTCGAGTAATTAAAATAACCGAGTCGAAACTAAGGCCGTTTTCACATTAGGTTATTAGCAGCGTGACAGTAGCGCGGCAGAAGCACATTCCACGTGTGCGTATGCTGCATCTGACCATTTCACAGGTCGATAATAATTCGTACAATACTCGATACTGATTTTATTTTACTTTTATTTTACGATTGTGCAAATGTGCACCTTTGAGGTATCAGTCAAAACTTTTGATCAAGCGTTGTCCATAACGTTTGATGGAATAGCTCGATATAAAAGGTTTGAATGCGATTGTTTGACCCATCCTGCCAGACACAAAGAGACGTAATAGCTCGAAATATCGCAAAAATCCTTTTGCACTGTGTGAAATATTGCTTTGTGCTTTTTGCCAGTTAGACAATACAGTGGAACACATGCATGTCAGTGGTAAATCTGTCTTTTAGCCGGCCTATCATAGTATGGAGTGTCAATAGAATGCGAGGTCAGTACTATACTGGTTTTGGTGTATTTTATGATCCAAATACATTTAAATTTTATTCGTAGTAAAAACACTGTATTTTAAAATACTTTTTATCATCACTCTTTTAAATATTCTTAGAAAAAACTCGTCCCTAATACTTAGCGTTTTAAAAAAGAATTTAAGATTAAAAAAGAAAAAACATACAAGTATTAGGTACTTTTTTCACGTCGTTTGATCATCAAATGAGTCCTCCCACACAGGGCAGAGCTGAAAGGGGCTGTCAGACTTGTACTGACTAAAATCCACGGTGTCCTTCAATAGCCATTTACGTTCCAGGGTCACGGTCATTTGAAAAGTTCCGCGACCCCGGCAGTACAAGTATTACTTAGTCTAAAATACGTATACTTTATGAACCATCGTTTCTTATGTTTGCGGTTCTATGAGACGATAGAGTGACAGGATATTTTCATTTAGTTGTAATGGCTATCTGCTGTACTAAATATTGATATAAAATAAATAAAATAAATAAAAATAAATAAATTATAAACGGCCATAGAAAAAGCGATTCCCAACACTTACAGCTCTTAAATCCCCCTAGAAAAGTATTACCAAAAAATACTAGTTGGTATAAATACTGGGCAAAAATATACTCGTACATATACCAGGTCCAAAGTACGTATGTGTATGTAAGTACTCTGACGTAAGGTTGGGCCCATTATGATACGTATTTCAAAGGGTCAATGTTAATATCAGTTCGCACTCAGCTCTTTGAAAGAGATTGAACCCTCCATGATATACCGATGGATACAGGGTGTTTAAAATAGTCTCGGGTTGTCTTATGTTTTGTTGGTGATATTGAATAATGATCGATTACATAAAAACACTTCCAAAAACGGATCAGAAAATCGCATAATTTTACTTTTGTTTATTGTTTAATCAATCTAACAATTTTATTTAAAAAGTTGTTGCCCTACACTAGGATTTTTTCCTGTATTGTTGACAATTAAAATTTATTATACTAAAACACCGAGATCCAGAACAAGTACTGGTGGATTATACAATTTTTTTTCCGCGTGGAAATAGAACTAGCGACAGTTAGAAGACACGATCCTCGACTCCCGAGGGGCCTACTTCGCTTTGTAATACTTAGTTTATTGTTTAATATTGCGTACCTACACTAGCAGTCCGCCTCTACTTAGAACGGTTTTCAAAACTTTACACATCATTAATTATTTGTTACTTATACTATCCCATATACGGGCACGCCGCAATCGCGGCGGTCCCGATTAATGGGACGCCTATCCAGCCACTCCTCAAAGAGGGGTCTCTTTGAGGAGTAGCTGGACAGGCGTCACGGCGTCCTGACCTTCCGCCTGACGCAGGTCCTCACTGGACACGGATGTTTCGGGAGGTACCTGTGTCTGATGAGGAACGTCTGTGTCCTCACGACGGCGATAAGTGGAGACCTTTCGCGCCCGGCATTGGTCGCGGCCATGCTGCAGGGCGAGACAGAGTGGGAAGCGGTCGCCTCCTTCTGCGAAGCAGTCATGCTAGCGAAGGAGGAGGCGTGCCGCGTGAGGGAGAGAACAGCGTCCTCCCTCCAACCCAGCCGCAGTGGTAGACGCCCACGGCGACTGAAGTCGCCAGACGATCTCAGGCCACCGTAGGCGCGGGCATGCGGGCGGCGAGTATTGGGCCACTCGCTGTTCGACCAGGGACCATGCCCGGGTCGACGGCGCGTTGTGTTCCAGGTGCGCCTCAAAGAGTCTTAGCATTATGACGGGGCCACCCGCCATTCCTTCTGTAATAAATTCTTGGAATAAACGTAAAGCCACAAATCAAAATTAAATAGAGCGATATAGGCATAGAGTTTTTAGTGAAGCGAACTTAATTTGCAAAAAACGTAAATACGAAGCAGAATATTTACCACCTTTACTAATTATATAATATAATTAATAAGTAAGGATGGTTAAAACTTCTAACAGTCTGATAGAACTTCTAACACGAAATCAGAAACACGCTGTATACACAATTATGATCCCAAACAAGGTCAAAGCCAAGTCGAAGATTTTGGGGGGCTTATCTAAAATGTATGCAGTGGATTAACGGTTTTGGAGTATCATCCCGAATAAGGCCTGAAAAGGGGGCGCCAGATATCGACTACCGTCTGAGTCAATATGGTACATTGCATTAATGAAATTGGGCGCTCCCTTTTTTTCATTGTGTTTGTCTTTATTATGTAGGTAAGGAAGTTCTCGTATACAAGTATTTTTTAAACGTTGACCCACACTAGGAATTTCTCCTGTATCGTGGGTGCGTTTACAAACATAGAAACTGACATACACAAACACCCAGACCCGGAACATCTACTTGCAGATCATACAAATATTTGTTCCGTGCGGGGATCGACCCCGCGACACGCTGCGCTGTAGTCGATCGCTCAGCCACTGCACCAGTGCCGTCGTGTAGTTGTGTCGCGGGCTGGGATTTTTCAAACAGGGCATCCTTGAAGAAATAGAGTTATTTAATTCTTAGAAGTGATGGTTGATGATTTTTCACCTTTAAAAAAGGCAGTGGTGAGAGTAGCAGAGCAGTGGTGGTCTAGTGGTATCGGTCCCGACTTACAAGTTGTAGGTAGTGGGTTCGAATCCAGCCATGTAGGCGCATTACTTTGTGTAATTTATCATCACCACTGCTCTCAAAACGGTGAAGGAAAACATCGTGAGGAAACCGGCATGTCCTAGACCCAAAAATTCGATGCGTCGGTGCAGCGCGTTTGACGCGATACAAACGAAAAACAAACTTCTCTGTTTGATAAACGCGCCGTCGAAACGCTTTTAGAAACGCGCGTCGACGGCGCGTTTAAAAAAACGTGGTGTGCATAGGTCCTTAGTAGTGCCCGATTGAAATGATAAGGTCTAGGGCTCTGACTATCCCTTCTGGAATAACAGGGGTGTATGTATGAAAATTGAATGAAGATACAAACTAGGACGTTAAGGGATTTTACCCATGGCGCGACGCGATTGCAATGCGACTAATTCCAACTACAAGTGAAAATCAACCTTGCTACTAAGAAATAATGATGCTATTCGATTGACTTGACGTCGTCGTCGTGGCGATCGTGTTTTGTTTTTCACTTACCCGTAGCTAACAACGGGTTTTATGTCATATGTCGTAGTGGTAAAGTTGATTTTGTCTTTTAGTTGGAATCGGGGCGAATAGTAATCGTGTCGCGGCATGGGTAAAGTTCTTACGGTAACTTTTTATACCTCGCCATTTTGTTTAGAGATCACCTACTGTAGATCTTATATTTCTTAGTAAACAACTCGATCTTTGTTTACATAAAAACTTTTTCAAAAAAAATGCAACCGCCTTCAAAAACAACCACAAAAAAGTGTAAAATAATCTACAAAATAACTTTTCTTTCGGAAGTCGGTGCCTTTGTTTTTTTTCTTTTCGAAAGAAAAGTTATTTTGTAGATTATTTTACACTTTTTTGTGGTTGTTTTTGAAGGCGGTTGCATTTTTTTTGAAAAAGTTTTTATTTTACTCTTTTTAGTTTAAATATTCAAACCGAATTCTTGTCAAGAACATTATTCTCTTACATATGCACTAGAATGTTGTAATCCTTCGCACCAGTACTTACATCACTCATGTACCTACACATTAAGCTAATAAAATTCCATATCTCAAAAATTACTGAACCGATTTTGATGAAACTTGCAGTATTCTCTAAGTTAAATGATACCTAGTACAACAAAAAAAGAATTACTTAAATCGGACTTGTAGTTCCGGAGATATGCGAACACAAAGTAAATCAATCGATGCCTACTCCTTACTGTTAAGGAGTTGTACCTTCCATCATCAGGTCATCCACCTGAGATGATGATTATCAGATGCAAATACTTGAATAGCTTTAGAAAATATATGAAAATGGTACTATGTGCCCATAAAATTTGAAGGTTGCCCTCGATTTCCCTAGGATCCCATCATCAAATCCTGACCTGGTGATCATGGGACCAATTGGAAAGTATACCCTTTCAAACAAAAGAAAAAATTTCCAAATCGGTCCGGGCGTCTTCGAGAAATCGGGGAACATACATAAAAAAAAAAAAAAAGATTTCGACGAATTGAGAACCTCCTCCTTTTTTTGAAGTCGGTTAAAAATAGGCTTAGAAGTATTAAGCTTTTATCTTGAGAGAAGCGAAGTAATTCTTCATTTGATTTCATTCAAAAACCTTCTAAAATAAAAATAAACAGACTTTTATTTTTTGTAACCTACGGGCGAAATTACAAATTTCATCTGACACGAAGTGATTAATCTTGTTTTTAGCTTTTGGGATTACAATACAACTTCATATTTATGATGTTATAAAGTAGATGAGTATCTTTATAACATAATACTCATATTTTGCCAGACAAAATTATAATTGTATTACAGTAGGGCCGAGCCAAGCGGTAAACGTTTTCACGCTACGTACGTCCCGATTCCTAGCACAAAACTGCTTTATTTCGTCCGGTAATTGCTTAAATATTCCAACAACTAAAGTACCCACACTTCTTGTTAAAATAAAGTAGGTACAAAAGTTACACTTTAGAACATGGTTTCCATAATGTCTCCAAAGAACCTTTTCTGGTGTCGTCGTAAGAAACTTAAATTGACTTAGAGAGAATTTAGAAGAAAAGCAAGAAGGTTCCCAAGTTGAGTCTAAGCTAAGCCAAAGTAAGGGACGAAATTAGATAACACACAATGAGTTCAAGACTTCGAGTTGTGGTTTCAAAGTTCTTGTTTGACATGCTAGTGAAAGTTTCGTAAACTAGGAATGTTGTGAGATCCTGTGCCTTTGCTTGCTTAAATATAGTATTAATTTTCCTATTTGGTAACTTTTAAGGAGTTATGGAGAATGGGGTTTTTATAACTAGAACTTAAATTCGAGGTAATTAAGAGCAGAACAGCAATAGTTATTTGTTATGCAAGGCTGCAAAGTTGATTTTTGGCGCGAGTACTTGAATTGAAAACTGAGCGAGCGAAGGATTCTAAGATTGAACCGCGAGAGAAACGAGCGGTTCAAATATAGAATCCTGAGCGTTGCGAAGTTTTCAAAGGTACGAGACGCAGAAAAGCTTTGCTGCCGAGTGCAACACACAACTTTTCACCTCACTAAGCGAGGAAATGCAGTGGGGGCGGCTCGCCTGCCAGTGTAGAAAACAGTTGAATAAAGCGTGTTCGAATTTTGAACAACACTTTGTGCTCTAGAGCATAAAATAGAGTTTTGCGCTCAGATTTTGTTAATGAGAAATGGAATCTTTCCGAGCGTGTGAGGTGAAAAACATATTTGAACTTTCACTTCTACGATGAAGACTTCTGTACCATCATTAGCTTTATCTTTTTAGAAAACTTTGCCCCACACTACGAATTTCTCCTGTATCATCCGTTTATCAATAATTAAAGTTACATACAAATACCCAGAGCCGGAACGAATACTTGTAGTTCATACAAATATATTTTGTTTCGCGCAAGAACGAACACGCAACACAGCGTAGTAGTCTTCCACTGCGTCATCCATGCCGTCAACACTGATTAAGATTTCTTGATCAAGAAGCTCTTGTACAAAACTACATGACTCTATCCCCGATAAATAAAAAAATCGAGATGTTTACTAAGAAACAATCTACCTAAGACTAACTTCATACACATACCTTGGTTCACATATTAAGCCATATTACAGTCAGGTGGTAGTGAGGCTTGCTACCAAGGGCACGCCCGCCGGTCGTGCTTATGTATCGCTACTTGAGGCTAGTTAGGTTATAAGCATGCCTGTACGGCGTCTGAGTGTACTACAGAGTTCACTTCGAACTTTAGTATGAAGACTGGGTATAGGTAGATACCTAGTCTGTATTCTTATAGGTAGCGAATTTGTAATTTATGGTTTATAAGACGTGAATTATTTCTGACATTTAAACACATCATCTACCTACTTATAGCCTTTTCTCGAACTGGTTGCACCTGAATATCATATACAGCGTTGTGGAGGTCTATCTCACTTCCACAACTCAGTAGCTCTTTCATTTCAAAATAATTATGTTTCTTAGTAAATTGTTAAATACATAAACATTTAGGTATCTTTTGCCCATAGGGGTTCGCCGAAATTACAGAAGGCCACCTGATAAGATCATTACACCATTGTAGGAATCTTTGGAAATCATCATCATCTGCTCAGCCATTTTCTAGGTATGTTTGAATGAGATTCCGGCCAAACTCAATGCCAAAGTCAACTCAAGAGTCTCATTATTTTTTTATGGTGAGACCGGGGGAAAGTTACCAAAACCGCGAGCAATAGTTCGTTTTCCGTATGAACACATAATTGTAACTATACACGTCTTGTCCCTTCAAATATATCCTTATAAGTCATTTAAAATCCTACAATAATCGAAGTACCATCACGTGCCTAGTTTTTATCGATGACACGTTGATTGACGTCATAAAGCCGACGCCGACATTCCGAATTTCTACGAATGGCTGCGGGAAACGCCAGTCAGTCGTATTCCGATATAAGTGGACAGTGAGTGACGCATTGGTTTTGTTTCATAGCTCGACGTCTATCTATTTCTAACTCTATGAATTAGCTCATCATTATTTTTGTAATTGCAATAGGTTCGGGGTTTTGGGGTTAAGCAGTATTTACTGGCGTTGGTCCGTGGAAAGGTGACTACCATTACTTACCATTTGACGGCACAATTAGCGCTGTGGCTGAGCGATCGGCTGATCGGCTTTAAAGCGTTTCGTGGGTTCGATCCCCGCACGGCACAAATATTTGTATGATCTGCAAGAAGTTGTTCCAAGTCTGGATGTTTGTGTATGTGAGTTTCTATGTTTGTTAACGCATCCACGATACAGGAGAAATTCCTAGTACTGAGCAACGTCTTATAAAAAATAGAATCGTATTTCTTTTTTGTCGTACGTACGTCATCGTTTCTCAGTAAGTAAGCCGTTGGTACGGGTCTACCCCTTAGATGGTTCGGTTCGTGGCCACCACAAGATTACATATCTTTTTCAACAGTTATCAGTTTTTCCAAGGAAATGACATACCTAGTGACACCTTCGGGGAAAACACTTATTTCGTTCGGTTTTTTTGTGCAAAGAAACACCAAGCATAGCTCTTTCTATAACTCGTTGAGTAACTTTCAATCTCTCTTACTTTTAAATCATCATAATCGTCAGCCTATAATGTTCGCACTGCTGGGACACAGGCCTCCTCTCTGTGAGAGGGAGTCGGCCATAATTCACCACGCGGGCCCAGTGCGGGTTGCTTGCTTTTAAATATTAAATGATAAAACTCTTACTGCTTTCAACAAGATTTTATCAACCCGTCCCTAAATCCCTAGGCCTAACTTCAAAATCCACATTATTAAACCGCTATCGTAGTCCAAATGGTTCACATTGATCTGATTCAGGATAAAGTTCAGTTCTAAATGATAGGCAACTAGAACAATTCACATTACAGTCGGGGTCAAATTGACCTCTGAACGTGGAGGATGACTTTAATTGCTTGATTCCTGGAGGGGATGTAAGAATATAGTTTGTAATGACATCTGATAGGGTTATGGCGGGTTGTGATGTTCATTGGGCTATTTTCAGATGTAAAAAGCTTTTTTATTTGTTTCTTAGTGTGTGATTTGGGTTAATGTTTGATACTGTGGCGAGAGCCCATTTTTAAAGAAAATTAAAGGGGTATTTGAACTTCGTCTGCATAAGCATCATTATTTTGTTCATAGTTTTATGAAAACACACAACAATGATAAACAATAGCAGAACAAAATCCTGTTAACTACATGAATTGATTTTCCAGGTTTTCAAACATGTTGAAAACATAATTTCCTTTCTCAAAATTGCAAAACTACCAACCAATTTCTGAATGATAAATTAAAGACACGGTTAGTGACATTGACTATAGTATGTACCATTTAACATGGCAAAAGAGGTCATTCACTCCCTCCTACCAAGTTTTTCATCACTAAGCGATAATGACACTTATTGTTACCTAAAACTACTAATAAGCGATAGTTGCTTCTATCGCTACAGTATCGTGGTACCAGCCTGCTTGACATACAGAGGTTGTGAATCTTGTGTTGCTCTAATTCAAAATTATTATTTTTTATTTCTAGAAATCAAATTGTGTGCTTATAAATTTACGCGTGTCGTAAAAAATGTTCCACTGTGTGTGACGGATTTAATGGATGTAGTGATAGGTAACGGCCCTTTTCCCGTCATATGTATTTTCGTCCGCGCGCGGATCATAGTACATTTTCAAAGTCGATTGTATGTTTGTTCACGATTATCTTGCGTTTGTCTGAACCGATTTTCATGCGGTTTACGGAAAAATGTTTATTATATCCTGAGTGTAGCGAGGGATTTAAGTTCACCCAAGACTAAGACAGCTTTATCACCGAGGAAAATACTCTACTTTTCGTACCATTTGCGAAAAAATTAACACAATAATAATATGAGATAAGCATTTATTAAACATTAACATTTAACATTAACTTATTTCAAAAAATAAATTAAAATAAACTTAACGTTTATGTATTTGAAGAAAACAAAAATGCGGCAAATTCCTCGACTAATATATTTTTGTCGGAAAAGCAAAGGCATCAAACTCATACGGCCTCTTCGGTTTTCGTAATTTTATTGAATAATCATAACTGCATAATACATGCGTATTCCTTTTTCAAAAAGTTGGATAATGCTTTTTATACAAACTCAATGGTGTAAAGACAGACTGGTGTAGTTCAGTTTCGGTAAGTATTCCAAATTTAAATCACATTCTCTCCCTAGAGGATGAATGAAATTCAGTACAACTTTCTTTCCCTGTTTTTAACAGATTAAAAAAGTAACAATAACAACACAGAACACAAAAACAAAACTGTAACAAACTCAAAAACGATAACATTAAAAGCAAAGAAATTATAGCACAGACCCAAAGAGATTTAAAAGAACCTATAGAGCGGGCATTGGGAAAATTGTCATACAAAATTATTGATGCCGTGTGTCAGTAGCACAATCTAGCGTTGCATAGCAACGCGACTACTATACCGAGCGACTTTTTACCTAGTGGTAAAAAGTTTTGGATCACAACTTTCTTCGTGATGTCCCGTCTATTGCTCGTATTTAGTTTAATGTCTTTGCACAGACCGAACGCAAGCGAACTTCCACACGGAATGTCAAATCTAAGTGGCGGCTGCTGCCGGGGGTGCTGCACCCCTGACGCGATGACCTCGTAAAACAAAAACGACATAAGATCAAAATTAGCATTTTCTGTGATGAAATAGTTTTTGTAATTTATTTTAGGAAAAATAAGGTGTTTTTACCATCCTGATATCAAAAGAATATTAATACACTTATATCCATACAATATGCACTAACTTTATATTTACTCAGTATTGTATTATACGTTAATGCAAAATTATATGATGCATAATAATATATTTACTTTTTTTTAAATTGTCTCAGTGTGATAAACTTGTGTAAAAACGAAAATACAATATTTAAAAAGAAATATTTCGTAGGGTACGTTTGCTAGATTTTCTATTATTTTGGGTTGTGCATTGTGTTGTTTTTGTGGTAATTTTTTATGTATTATGAGACTCAAGCGATGTCAGTTTTGCGACTGTTTGCGACAGATTTGTACGGGTGAAGAGGAAGTATCACTAATATTGAGATATCGGGATGAAAGTCGGAGCAATGACCGCTATTGCCGTGTTAAATGGCACATACTATAGAAGAGACTTTTTTGCATGCGTTACGTTATGACAATCTCTCAAATGTGTTACCAATTAAAGTCAGCTCATCCTTTCTACAAAATCTTCAACTTAATCTACACACATAAAAAAACACAAGTTTTCACCTCATTGCTTCTGAAACTATAATAATAATAATAATAATATTCCACAACTATCACACAACGCCATCTAGTCCCAAGCTAAGCAGAGCTTGTGTTATGGGTACTAGACAACTGATAAACATACTTATATATTTCTAAATACATACATATTATAGATAAATTACACCCAGACACAGAACAAATGATCTCTTTTTTTAACTACTATCTTTTTTGAACTAACTCTTTTTTTTTTTCAAAAGACATTAGGACAACTCTAGCAATTTCTCGTGTATCGTGGGTGCTTTTACAGACATAGAAACTCACATACACAAACAGCCAGATCCGGAAAAACTACTTGTAGATCATACAAATATTTGCTCCATGCGGGAATCGAACCGTTCAATCGTTCAGCAACTGAACACCATGTCGTCAAAACCTCTACACCATATTTTATATCTTCACTCTCAAGCAGTTTTCACATCTCAACGACTCTTAGAACCACGAATAACAATATCTTTTATGTCTCTGGATCCGCGAAGATATTATGATTATATTAGTGGTAGTTTCGCGGCTCATCACCCTTGGGTAGAACCATTCGTTATACTCTATTGAGAAATCAACTTCGGTGTCAAAGTGTCTTTGAAGTAGATTGGGTATTTTCTGAAAGGGTTTGGATAATTTCAGGGTCGTTCAACTTTATTTACTTACTTTTTTCACTTTAATCCCCATGTCAGCCAAAGTGCTGTTAAGTTTTTCTATTAGGATATTGTTCAATGGCATCAAGGGAGTTTAGAATTGTACCCAATCAATGGCAATAGGCATCTCCATTATTGTGAAATGAAAACTTAACTGCGGCGAAATGTGGGTAAATTATACAATCAGGTGATACTCTATGGAAATCCATGATATTAAATGTTATGGAAAATATATTTAGTTTTCATTCCGTGACAAAAATCCAAGCTAGAATGAAAACTTAACTGCGGCGAAATGTGGGTAAATTATACAATCAGGTGATACTCTATGGAAATCCATGATATTAAATGTTATGGAAAATATATTTAGTTTTCATTCCGTGACAAAAATCCAAGCTAGAATGCAGGATGCATTGTTACCTTCCCGCTTCCCGCCCTCATGCCCCGTGTTGGCGTGAAACACGTGTCAAATACATAGGTTTGGTTGCATGGCATGTAAACTTTTTTCAATTTTCCTGCATGTGTGCATATGCATGGCAGACGGGTGCATATGCAAGAAAATTATACCCTTTCTTGCATATGCATATGGATTTTTGTCGCGGAATTTTATAAATATAAAAAATGATAAGTACCTTCTTCTTTAAGATAGCCCAGCTATGGAACAGTAAAGGACAATAAAAAGTGGACTTTCAATTTAAAATTCCTTTTAATTCATGAATAGATAGAAATCTTTAATTTAAACTATTACGTAGACGTCTCTCCTCGGAATCAGTATATTTATGAGCCTAATATTAGCACATTTTAGCATAAAATACTCTTAAGTTACAAGGCATACCTTCGTTAAAGGAGTGTCTCTAAGACAAACCACATTTATCCAACTAGTTTAGGAGTAGATTACAACTTGGTGTTGAAAACTTGTCGTCTGCGAGTGAATTGTGTTAAATACTGGTATAGCGAGGCAGATAACTACAAATACGAATAAACTTAAATGTTTTAAACTAAATTAAAAGACTAACAAATTGAATACAGGTAGCCTGTTTCTCCACAGTAATTTTTAAATTGTAACAGATGTTTGTAAAGATATTGAAGAAAAATCGTAAAGGGTCTTTAAAAAAGTAATAGTGGTCAAAACAATAGTTTTTAGATTTTTTTATCTACCTGCAGTATTTTTGTGAAGGCATACGCAAAAACTACTATATAGAAATGAACACGCGGGCATGCGGACAGCGAGCTATGGGGGGCTCGCCGTCCGATCATGGACAATGCCCTGGTCGACGGCGCATCGTATTCCACGCGCGCCTCAAAGAGCCGTTAGCAATATGGCGGGGCCCCCTTAGAGGGTCAAAGCCTACCGGGGACGCGGGATTGTCTTATCAGATAACCGTGGCCCTGGAACTTAGAAGGCTTTTGAAGAATACCGTGAATTTTAGTCAGTACAAGTCTGACAGTCCCTTCCGTCCTGCCCTAGGTAGGAGGACTCATTTGATGACTTTACTGAGTTAAAAAAAAATGGAATGATCTAACTTTAAATATAGGCTCTATCTCACCGCAAAAAACACAAATCTTAATCCAATTGTTTTAATACTAGAACATCACGGGGTAAAGCTAGTTTATGTAGCCTAAAGACTTATGACGAATAAACATCACACAACATGTTCCATGTATTAGTGCTATACTTTCTGTCGCCTGACGATCTTATGACTTAATAAGTGATATCACGTAGCTGGAAAGATTTGAGTCAAACATACGAACTTTTTGTCACGAATAAGCTCAAAAGAAGAAGATATCTTTTCAAGGTCAATTCCATAGTAAAAGTTGTTTGTTTTGACTAGAGAGTACATTCACCCCTTATAAGTATTATGTAGTAGAGGTCAAACATTTGTACTTGAACCAAGGTCAAAGAAACTTTTCTCTTAAATCCGATTAACAGGCTCTCCTAAAACACAAATACTAGGATCAAAGGGACCAAATAATCTATTTGAACATGTTCAATTTATCCAGATTTGCATAAAATTAATCAATAGACCCAAATAACTAGTCAGACAAACAGATTTAAGACGTTTGTTTACGCAGAATCGAAATCGGTTACATTGATCACAAATAAAGCTCAGATTCGATTTGGATGTAAATTGCTTAGAATATCAAAAGTAAATTATGTTAGGATTTGGGGAGATGAATATCATAAATTACGAAATTGTAATTACTGTTCAGTGATTAAGTCTTGCTCTGAAATATTATCTAAGCTTGTTTTGTAGTTATGGTAACAGCCAATAGCACATGGGTATAGACGTGGAGTTGTGTCGTAAACCATGTACGGACCATTATCAGATGTGGACATATTCTATCAATTTAGCCCAAAAACATGCAGCCAAACAGACCTAGACTCTGTGACCGAAGCCGACAGCGCCGCCCCGCCTTGGAGTTGCCAATGTTTTTAGTGTAGTTTCACCACTCAATACAAAAAAAGAAAAGTTCACGATGAAATCACACGACAAAGAATATAATTCATTTCAATTTTGTGTGAAAAGATAATTCTAATTGTTATTATTTTTAATTCGAAAGATGTTTCATCCAAACACCAAAACTTTTGATGGGAAGATGTTTGTTAGTCATTACATCAGAACGGCAGAATGGATTTTGATAAGATTTGGCTTTAAAATAATAAATAGGATACCATTTATCCCATTTTATGTTCGGTTCTGTCTGTGGGAGAATTTACTAACTACACTCGGGCAGAGCCGCTGGCAATAGCTAGTACATACCTAAGCTGTTGTGCAGAAAAATACAATCCAAAGAAGTATCAAACTCTGTTTAGCACCAATCTATTGACATGTTCCAATTTGAACTTATTACTTTGGCTCAATATAATACTTGGGTGCAATTCAATGACACGTAGGGATCCATTCCTGAACGTGACTTTTAAAGCATTGCAGGTATAAAATAAAGAGGTTTACGTTTAAAAAGGTTCTTTGTTTTTAAAATAGATTTTTTAAAACAAATAGGGCCAGTGTTTTGAAAGCAAGGTGTAAACCATAATAATCATCCCTATTGGTTAAATAATTTAGTAATTTTACCAGTGCGTGCATTATTCGCAACTGAGGCCCTAGTACAAGTACATTTCTGCAACGTAAAGTAAACGTAAATGTTAATTTTATGGATTAAATTAGTTTCTCATTCATACGTTAGAGGTGCTTTTAAATTTTCCATAATTTATTTAACGTCACGCGTCGTAGATACTTCAAGTTCAAAGTATGGTCAAATACGTATAATTTATGCTAAGGTTTTGTTGTGTACAACTGTACATATCAGCATTTAGTATAAGGGAAAAAGATGTCAGTTTATGTATGACTCTTTTTGGGTGTAATCAAATGAGTCTTTCCACTCTGGGCGTAGCGAAAGGGAACCTCTTATGACATGCCCTTATGTTTCGAATTTCAAATTAATCTGCTATCGAAATTAAATACGAGGTACAAGATTTGCGTAAAGAACTAAACAAATATCTTAGACCTTTGCTAAAGGCAAACTGATTTCGAGTTAACTAACTTTGCTAGTCAAGACTAAAATCCGCAACATATTTGGATTTCTAGAAATGTCTCACTAACGAACAGAATTCTAATTCGTGTGTGAGGTTTATTTGATTTATTCGCTTAGTAGTTAAAATTTATCTCAAAGAAACATGAAATCGGGATTAAAATTGTGATGTAATAATGTTGTCATAATTCAATATGCGTACCTACATGGTAAAGAAATGCCAAAAAAGTTGTTTCGCCAAGGTCCAGTTTTCGATTTCATAATCATAATCATCAGCCCTATGTTAATGTTCCCACTGCTGGGACACAGTCCTCCTCTCTGTGAGAGGGAGTTGGCCATTATACACCACGCGGGCCCAGCGCGGGTTGGTAGATATCACATGTCTTCGAATTTTTGGTTCTAGGACTTGCCGGTTTCCTCACGATGTTTTCCTTCACCGTTTTGAGAGCAGTGGTGATGAAATAAATTACACAAATTATGCGCCTGTAGGGGTTCGAACTTACGATCTACAATTATTCGTAAGTCGGGACCGATACCACTGGGTCACCACTACTCTCAATCTAAAAATATTTTCGATTTATATTTCGGCAAATAACTCTAAAACCTGATGCTTTAGGACATTATGTTGACTGTACTTTTTTCTTTTATTAGTATCCTTTATGTATATATAAATAAAGCTAACGATGCACAATGCTATTTTGAAAAAGGAGAAACAAAATCGCGACTGATAATAGCGCCAAAACTTTCAAACCCATTTGTGGAGAGTTGAAAATGTTCCTCGACTTTAGGAAGTCGAAAACATGAGTGTGAAAAGGGTTTTAATAATTTGTATTTCAGCTAAAAACTGTAGTTACTCGCAGTCGCTGTGACAGCACTACACACAAAGTCTGTATTCTATATTTTCGGAAAGTAGAACTCCTGGCTTGGCGTTGCATTTAGGATCTGGCTAAATCCGGCAAGTTTGGTGCAGTGACTGATCGATTGGACTGCTCAACTGCGTGTTGTAAGTTGCATTCCCGCATTGAGCAAAAATTTGTATAATCTACAAGAAGTTGTGCCGTTTCTGGGCGTTTGTATATGTGAGTTTTGTTTATAACTGACTGCTGCCCACGTGCTACAGAGTGCGAGAAACGTTAATTTTAATTAACAAAACGAAAAAGGTAAATACCCCAATGTACAGATAGAGCCAGCACATTAGTTTAGATGATAATCAGTAAAATGACAAATATAAATTGACTAAAACATTAAATTATTTCTACTTAATTACCAACGAATAAGCAACTCAACTAAAAACAAAACCATTGCAATTAGCGCTATCACTCACGATCAACAACCCACAATAATTACACCACACCACACTGAATACCCAAACCACAATTCAAAATGGAGACATCACAAATAAAATTCACACCAACAAATACATCTAAAAATGTCCACAAAATATACATAAACGGGAAACTCATTAATCAATCCTCCCCTTCTGTATTCTCCTCTTTCTCCCCTCCCCCTATATATTTATATTCAACGAGGTTACAACACTATTAATCCAATTGACAGTCACTAAAAGCCTGAAGGCGGTTACAATGGCCCTCCTGATGGCCGTAACGATTTCCGTTATCGTTAACACCCGTCAAAAACACGCTAACGTTAACGATCTGCGTTAAATTCCGTTATTGCTTATAGAGGGTGTTGGAATCTTTTGTTGGAATTGGACACGCGATTGTTTTATAAAGGGTTTGATTGTCTTTGTGGTAATGGTGTTAGTCGGATTATTATCTTGATTGTTTTAAAGGTGGTGCTATTTTTTTTTTACTAGCGGGACTGTTTTATCATGTAACCGTGGCCCCGGAACGTAAAGGGCTGTTGACGGACACCGTGGATTTTAGTCACTACAAGTCTGAAAGTCCCTCTGTCGTGCCCTTTGTAAGAGGACTCAAAAATGATGATTACACCACGTAAAAAAGAAGGTGTTGTGTATTTTTCAGATACGAAAAAATGTACGGAACAAGTTTTAAACGGCTTTGTATGCTATATGATATCGACGCTTGAAAGGCAAAAATTACCAAGCGACATGTAGCCAACTTTACAGGAGAGCATTTTAAAGTTTTTATTTTTGGAAAAAAAATCGTATAAAATCACCTATTTGTCATAATTACGTAATTCCAACGAATTTTAAATAAACCTTACAGGCTTAATAAACTGGCATTTAAAGATTATGGATTTTCTCTTTAGTTTATGAAATAATGTCGCTTGGTAATAATTTTTATCAAAATCACAAACAGGTAAAAGTTACTTACCGACATCAAAATTTCATGGTAAAACAAGCAAAATTAACTAAACCCGATTATTTTATTATTGTGTTTGAAGAAAAATGACTTATCCTGAATTGGCGCATGTTTAACTTACAAGTAAAATGATCTGAATAGAAAACAAATATACTTTTCTACCAGCCAATTTTAACCATGGTACAAATTAAATAAGGTTAGTGTAGGGTTTTTTTGAATAAGTAACAATAAATTTAGGTTTTAATACACATAATCAAAAACTTTTGGTGTAAGGTTTTCGTCACCATCATCGCAGTTTTCAATGTTTCACTGGATTTGACACGTGTCAACTCTCGCACCGTATTCTGCAATTCGAAATTATTGATTTGAAAACAAAATAGCATTATTTCAAAGAAGAAACGGTTAACTTGTTTCGAATACAGTCGTTGCCTTGAAGATTTATCAGTTTCTTTTTTTTTTAAATTCGATGTTTTCCTTTATTTTGCCTTATATGATTACTTCCCAGAATTTGATTCTTATTAGGAACGCTATCGAATAGTGTAATAGTACAGGATCTAAAAGCCAATCATGCAATTTTAGTCAAAATCAGCCTCGAGACTCCTTTCAACGTTTTTCGATATTCGTCATAGTTTCGTATATGGCCATCCACGCCCAGTTAAAAAAATCATTCCGTATATCGCAATCAAATTCATCATCATCATATCAGTCGTAGGACGTCCACTGCTGTACATAGGCCTCCCCCATAGATTTCCAACAGGACCGGTTGGAAGCTGCTTGAAGCCAGCGCGATCCTGTGATTTCATCAGATCGTCTGTCCACCTTGCAGCGTTGCCTTGGTTCGTGGTCTCCATTCGAGAACCTTGCACCCTCATCAGTCATCAGTTCTGCGTGCTATGTGGTCTGCCTACTCCTCAGGTTTGCTGGGCTATGTCGGCAACTTTAGTTCGTCTACGAATCTTTTCATTGCTGATTCGATCACGCAGAGGGACTCCGAGCATAGCCCTCTCCACAGCTCGTTGGGCTACCTTGAGCTTACTAATGAGGCCTGTAGAAAGAGACCACGTTTCGGCGCCATAAGTCGTCACACATTTGCCGAAAACTTTGAGGTACTGAGGTATTCCGAGGAAACGTTACGCAGTTTCCCGAACGCTACTCGGCCATATTGAATTCGGCGGTTGACCTCTTTTTTGAAGTAGCGATATCTTTGAAAAGGGCATAAGACAAGGAGACGTGATATCATACAAACGTGATAAGTTGTTGACTCGTATGTCTACTTGGAACAAACCGTCGGATTAGGTAGATCTACTACCTCCTCACGTCTGTATGCAACGACGATATAATACTAGACTCGTAATAACAGGCGACCGAAAGTCTTATATTCGTCTCATTTCGACCAATCCTGTGAGCCGTAAACATACGTTGAGACAGAACAGACCTTGAGTTAGCCAATCACAACGCAGTACCCCGTCCCCCTCGCTTACGTAGTACCTCAGCGAGTTGACAGAATAATTTTCGTTCCTTAGATCGTGCATGCGTAGTCTAGTATTATATCGTCGTTGTCTGTATGATATCACGTCTCCTTGTCTTATGCCCTTTTCAAAGACAGAGCTTTCCAACTCTGCACCTGTACTCGGGCTGACATATTATTATTGTTCAAGCACCTAAACACTAAAACCGAAAGGATAAAATCCGGAACATGGATATTCGGCGAGGAACTAGAGTCACCGACATAGCTCATAAAATTTGCAAGTTGAAGTGGCAATGGGCAGGCCACATCGCTCGTACAACTGACAACCGATGGGGAAGAAAAGTTCTCGAGTGGCGACTACGGACCGGAAGACGCAGCGTAGGCAGGCCTCCCACTAGGTGGACCGACGACATCGTGAGGGTCGCGTGCAACCGATGGATGCAAGTCGCGAATTGTCGTTCGACATGGCGGTCTAAGGGGGAGGCCCTTGTTCAGCAGTGGACGTCTTCCGGCTGATGATGATGATGACCTAAACAGTTGACCCTTTACCACAGAGCAGTGGTGGTCCAGTAGTATTGGTCCCGACTTACGAATTGTAGGTCGTGGGTTCGAACCCCGCCGGGCGCATTACTTTGTGTAATTTATTTCATCACCACTGCTCTCAACTCGTGAGGTAACCGGCATGTCCTAGAACCAAAAATTCGAAGCCATGTGACATCTACTAACACGCTAGGCCCGCGTGGTGGATTATGGCCCATTCCCTCTCACAGAGAGGAGGCCTGTGTCCCAGCAGTGGGAACATCATAGGTTGATGATGATGACCTAAACACTTCGACATACCGATAGTCAATACTACATCGTTGGAGAGATTCAAAAACTGCCCTGTTCCCCACGTCTCCACCAATTTTAAGGCTTTCTCATAGTCCACAAACGCTTAATTTAAGGGCAAGTTATACTCTCCGGTCTTCTGTATAACTTTCCGCAGCGTGTGTTTGTGGTTTATGGTAGCCTTTTCGGAAACCGGCTTTTTTGGAGGGCTGGAAGTCATCAAACCTGCGGTCGAGACGGTTCGCGATGATGTTCCCTCGAAAACAACTTTTAAACATGGCTGAAGAGCGAGATAGATCTGTAATTTCTTAATAAGGTTTTGTCACCCTTCTTAAAGAATAGAACCACCAATTTCCACCCGCTTTCAAAAGCTCTGAAGTGATTCCATCTTCACCCGGCGCCTTATTGTTTTCAGCTGATTAAGGGCTATCGTAATTTCGTAAAGGCTGATGCCCTGGATGTCTTCAATGTAGTTTCGGGTTAGCTTGGCTCTGTGGCCACGCTGCTAACAGGTTGACAGCCGAAACGTATAGCTGTGCATAAAACTTTTCGACTTCCTTCAATACCTCTGCTTTCTTTGCATCTTCTCGTTTCAGCTGGCTTTGCCCAATAGATACATCTCAATAGATCTCTCTTTAATGTGGTAATTAGTATTAAAGAGGCGTTTATCGTGCCGCAAGGCTTTTGAAGTCTATTGATCTGCCTATATGACTCGGCGTCACCGAAAATCTGCAGTCTATAAATAAGCGTCGATCAGTCATGAGGTTGAGGGTGTGATTGGAAAGTTTCTGAGGTGTATTTGCACGGCAGGGTCAAAAAACTTAGAGCCTACCGTTTGGTCAGCTTCCACGAAACTGTTATTAATCTCGTCCACTACTGCAAAATTTTCGTAAAATAAATTCTTATTTAGCTACTGGGATAAAAAAAAAAAAACCAGTAGTTCGATAATGGAACGTGACAATGGAACTACTGGGATTCGGCGCAAGGTTTTAGGTGAAATTAAATCCGGTTAAATATTTTTCGAACTTATGATAGGCAATACGAGTAGGTAATCCTACTAATATTATAAAGGCGAAAGTTTGTAAGTATGGATGTATGGATGTATGGATGTATGGATGTATGGATGTATGGATGTTTGTTACTCTTTCACGCAAAAACCACTGAACGGATTTGGCTAAAATTTGGTATACAGATAGTTTATAACCTGGATTAACACATAGGATAGTTTTTATCCCGATTTTATGTTCCCGTGGGATAATTTTCGAGTTGCAGCGGGTGAAACCGCTGGCAACAGCTAGTACATCAATATTTCGAGCTACGCTACGTACTTAACTGCAATGCGCGCGATCACGAATTGCCTTAGCGACAGTTGAGTGAAGACTAATCAAAATTTATTTGACCAACAGCCATTAATGTTCTGCTTTACAACGCGTACTTGCGACAAAACAAAATAGGTGCAACGGGGATAAACTGATTTTTATACAAATTTCATATCGGTAATAGTTACCTAAGTGACAAAAACTATAAAAAAAACGGCAGGTAAAATATTACCAAACGACAAAATTTATCTTTTTTAGGCAGGAAAAATAGTACTATATTACGTTTTAAAGCACATTGTATTTTGGAAGAAAATACTAAGTGAAAATGAATACATAACTAAGGTGTGTTAAAAAGTCTTAAATGAAGAAAAATATAAAATAATAATCAGGCAAAATTTCCTAAGCAATGCTCATACAACAGATTTCATAAAGTAAAAAATACCTAATGTTAAAACGCATTAGTTCAAGTCAAGGCAAAAGTTACTAAATGTAAAAACTTGAAATAGAATATCTACCAAGTGAAGCTTATTCATAAATCGGTAAAATTTTTGTCGCTTGTTCGCCGAAATTGGTGAAAATGCGTATTTTTTTAAGTTACCAAGCGACAGCAAAAGTCTTCCTAGCGGTACGAGAGTAGGATCAATCGACGCAGAATTTTTTTCTGATTTCAATGATATATATAACTCAATATCGCCCAAAATGTCGCTTGGTAACTTTTGCCTTTCAAGCGTCGATATATATATGTATATATTGTGCTTTTTGGTCGAATACTACAAACATACAGCCACTTGATACATTGAAATTCATCACACAACATTGAAAAGCCGTTTAAAACGTTTCGGCTTGTCTCTTTTTCGTGACCGTAGATTTTTCGTTCCCTAAAAAAAGAATAACACCTACTTTTAAAGCAAGCTGTGAGTGGGATTGATGAGATTTACTTTCCTCGAAAATTCGCATTCGTTAATAAAAACGCGTTTAAAAATAATTAATATCGAAATGTTTACTTTTGCTGGCAGCTATCGCGCTTCTGTATAATATATCCCAATAAATGTAAATATCTACCCATGGTATCACCCTTACATGCATGAAGTTAAGGGTGTC
The DNA here is from genome assembly GCA_954870645.1 of Agrotis clavis. Taxonomy (NCBI): domain Eukaryota; kingdom Metazoa; phylum Arthropoda; class Insecta; order Lepidoptera; family Noctuidae; genus Agrotis; species Agrotis clavis. The sequence goes on along the minus strand of OX940933.1, from coordinate 20,888,440 downwards.
ATTCCCACCCCTTGTTTGTTGTCAGTATTTCATTATTCCAATAAAGATTTTTGTTTATGTTTCTCCAAGCGTGAATTGTTGAAAATTATCTTTGAATTTTATTGTATTTTGTGTCACTGCTACACCATTTTTGGATCGTTAATTTTAAGGAGAGTATACGGTGTATATTATGTACTTATGTAATTTTAGTCGAAATATTAATAAGATAGAGAGACGTAGAAGAGACATTGAGTTGAAAGGTTATCTCATAAAGCCTGGCAAGATTGATAGATGATTTGAAGGGAAAGCTGGCAATGTTTGGATGAGAAAAGGCGGAATATCGAGGATACCTTGAGGGAGGCCTATGTCCAGCAGTGGACTGCAATTATAGGCTGAATGAAAAGACCTGAAAAAAGGAGAAAATATAATTAACAAAAATTGACTTTGGTTTTAATCAAGTTCAGAAAAAGATTCGTTGTTGCGCCGCTCCCTCATGTATTTTTAGTTTGTTTAGCATATTTTTTTTAATTAAAATTCTCTTCTAACCCTCAAATGTTCACCTAAATTCATAAACTGTTTTCAATTTCCAACCACAGCTTACCACTCCTAATCCTAAATACTCACCCGTGCATTTGAAACAAACTTACGTATAAACCATCAGAATGCGGTCAAATTCCAATTATATCGGTTAACTAACCACGGATTAGTGTACAGTTAATTTCCTACCCACGTCTCAGGGGCGCTGTTAACGTCAAAATAATGGTGTAAACCACCGTTTTATGTTTGTGTTTAAGAGGTCGAGGTGACGTGTGGGCTTGAGGTCGGTAATGATATTAGAGTTACGTATAAGTAGGTGAAGAAAGTGTGGGAGTAAGACAATTTTATGGAAGAAATTAATAATGACAACGTTAGAGCTATTTGTTTGAGGAGCTAGTGGCTAAATTATTACCTACAGCTACACAGGTCAATCTTTCGGGTAAAGCCGCGCTTGAGGAGGTTGGTCAGTGGATAGATGACCATCTGTCATAGCAAGTTTCCTCCGTGCTTCGGAAAGCACGCAAAGCTGTTGGTCCCGGCTGTAATTTGTATAATAGATCTATGACAGTCGTTACTGTTAGTCAGAAGCTCTAAAGTCTGACAACCACTTGTACCATGGTCGTCATCGTATTACCCTGTTACCTATTGGCTTTTGTAGGTCTGAAAGGCAGTCAAAAGAAAAGGCTAGGCAGATGATGGCAGATGATGTTAGAGCTATTTGTTTATTTTAGTATCGACAGTTTTTTTTGTTCTACTGTTAGTAAACTGTATCCTACCGACAGCCTATCCATCGTTATTATTTAGGACCCATAAATATTGTTAGTAATTTTTATCCGTGGTGCTATGCAACTGGGCTTCTCCCGGTTGCAATGTCCCTTTGTGCCTATTGGCCTTGATTTGTTCTGTCTCCTGCTTGCATGGAGAGAAGTGGAAACTATTATTTTTTTATTAATTTAGTTGCAGGATCGAAGGCAGGTAAATTCATTCTCCGGGACACGTCTTCATCAAGTTTCATTCGTTCTTCGTCAAGTTTCATTTTCTCGGCGCTTTTCTGGTTGTTGCCACTGTTGATTTTGGCTTTCAGGATTTGCAGTGGTTTAGGAATAGTGTGGTGGGTAAAAAAAAAACCTATACATCGTTAGGCTGCCTGTCTACCGGAGCGGAGGGAGTGAGAGTGGATTGCGGCCTAGCTCGGCAAATTGAGTAGCAGAGTCTCCAACTCCGCTCCTAACGTTACATTCACACTCACGATGCAATGTAAAGGTGCTCTACCTTTAAATTTCATTTTTTTATTGTTAATTGCTGTGATTTTAAGTCAATAGTTTTTTATGCACACTTATATATATGATCCTGACCGATTTCGGCCACTTCGACTTGGATCTTTCTATTGAGATCCTCGCTGGTGTACTCTCAGGTGACTGACATAGCCAATTTTTGCAGTGAAGGTGCGTCCACATTCACTGCAAGTCAGCACCCCTCCGATATAATTATATTGGATGGCCGCGGGTGGTCGGGCCTTAAGCTCGTCTCGTTTAGCATCGAGCTCTGCTTTACGTTGTCTTTCAAACGCAAACACCTGAGCGGTCACGGTCATTGCCTCCCATTGTGACGTGTCTAGGTCACAGGTTACATTGTAAGCTATACAAATCAGCCATTTCAAAGTCTTTTCATAGCATTAATTAGGGTTTCTTATTAATAGAATGAACGGTAAACAGGCAAGGAGAATAAAATGATTAAATTAGTTAATTAGATTATCTTTTATTATGTACGCCAAAATTAACAGATATCCGACGTTTTTAAAAATTCACTGTACGTCACTTCTTTGTATCCATGAACACTTCACGTGAGTAAATAATATGAAAAGTGAGTGTATAAAACGTGGAAAAAATCCTAATAAACACATGGAAAATGGTGGATTCTGAACGTTTAAAAAAAATGAGCTTGGCTATGGAATTAAAGCTAGGATCCTATGCTAGCAGTAGAACCTACGTTCACTCGATCGCCACCTACTAATGAACATCATGCTCAAATATACGCTACAAAATATGATACACAAACAATACACAAAACAGAATTTGAAAAGAAGAACTTACAAATATAAGCTTATGGCAACATTTTAATTTGCGTCACAAATTACACATACAAGCCATTATATCCTTTGCATCAAAGTGATTAGAGTCTCTTTCTCCACAAAGTCGGTTATGCTTGGCAGCACCCACTGATTAACGTAACGTGCGTGGTTACGTTCTCTTCAAAACGATGTCAAGACACATTAAATTAATGTAATACACTCGTTATGGAAATGTTTTCGTTAAGGACTTGATATTAATATGTATAGGGCGGAAGTTTAGACGTTTGTAAGACACGCGTTTCATTATGAGACATTAAGATGTCGCCTCCTTGATTAGTAAAGTGAAATTTTAATTAATTCATGAGATGTTTTAGGTACTCGTAATTTATTAAGTAGAGTAGCGATGCTTTAGATCATTACAATCCTTTTGATTTATATAAGTTTAGAGGAGCTGGAAAACAGTGTTTCCTAAAATTCAATCTCAATATCAATATCAAGGTCTTTCGAGCTGACGGGTGTAACAGGCCTTTTTCTAGTTTATCATCAATAAAACCATGTAGCTATGGGATGGATGTTTGTCATCAATCACGTCAAAACGGCTTTACGGATCAGGATAAACTTTAGCAAATAGATAGATTGTGATCTAGAATAACTTGCCTATATGTTATGTAGGTACCTGGCTTTATTCTGGTCCTACAACCTCGTGGGACAAGGCAAAGTCGCTCGCATAAGCTGGTGCTGGATAAAAAAAGATTTCTTCAAGAAAAACTAAAAGAAAATACTTTTTTTCCAACAGATTTACAACCAAATCCTTCCTCAACTGTATATTTCATCCCAAAAAACTTCAAATTCAATTCAGGGTCGCATCTCAAAGCATTGGCGTCGTGCCAACAGTAAATTCGATTTAGTATTTGCTAGAACTTAAGGTGCCTCGTCGTATCACCTGAGACTTTATAAATATTCCAGTCAGGAAAAATATGAAACTTGTTTAAACATTACACGTATGTTCCCATGAGAGTTGTACTGAGATGTCTATACAGTAAACTGTTTGTTGGCGATAACATTTTGCCCTTAGATTAGCATAGTATGGACGTTCAATTTAACGAGAGGTTTTTTTTTGTAGTGCTTTTGTTGACACTGAGGTAGAGCTTACTGTACGACCGACAAATTAGAATCATGACCCATTTTGATATTGATTCTTTTATTTAGTAAAAAACCGTTTCCCCTCCTTAAGAATTTGTTCCAGTATCGTGACACAAACACCCAGACCCGAAACAATTACTTGCGGATCCTACAAATATTTGTTCCGTGCGGGAATTGAAACCGCAAAACGCTGAGCAGCAGACAATCGCGCAGCCACTGCGCCAACGCTGTCGTAAATCGTAAATCTGAACAAAGATAAAGGTCGTTACTATGGATATGTTTACGCGAATGTAGACCTACTTGTATTTTAAGGTCTGTAAGAAAATAAGCTTATGTTGGGTCATAATTCAAAGTTGTCGATTGTACATAAGGTAAAATAAAGGCTGATTTACATTGACCCAGTATTTGGATTCAGCGGCACTGGATTAAAAAATAGAAACGTTCACATTAATTACAAGATGAATGCGGGTTTTCCTTATCGATTAAAATAGAATCTCTATGGTACCCTTTTGTGATAATTTAATAGCCGCCTTTAAATTATTACAAAACGGTACCAATACCGATAGACGTTATTATCTTGCGCGGGTAGATAATACCGATATTATCTTGTATATTCTAGGAGAATGTGTTTTAAAACCAATATTAATTATTATTGTTTTCCTTTTTTCAGGTACTTACTTCATTGATTTTGCTCTGACAACTATTTATAATTTCTACAATCAACAAGTTGGTAAAGTATAGATATTTTTGTTGATTTTTATTGCTATAAATAACTTCAAAACGACAATACACCTTTTTTCCAATTTTCAACACAAAGATTTTTATTAATACGGGATATTTTCATGGTTATATAAAATAACCAAATCTCTTATTTGTATTGTAAAAAAAAGTATTGAAATATTTCTAAGTTTCTAACACATTCACAAAAAAAAACTTAGTACTTAGTAAGATTTATTTCAAAGTAATTTCAGTTACTTGTTTGAATTCGAAAGTCCTTTTAACTTCCTAATCCAGTTTAATGAATATAACATTCATAGGAAAATGTCCTCTCGGTATAATACTTTTAAGTTTTCTTTGCTCTGTAATCGCTGTAGTCGAATAAATTGTAATAGGAATTTTTACATTAGGAATATCTTTGTCCATTCATGTGCATGTCTGTCAAGGCCCTGTATCTCAGGAATAAGAGGGGATAACTTGTAGAAATTGATAGTAAATACGTGGGCAAATATAATGGTCCTGTCTTAGTCCTAAAAATATCAAGCTTCTAAGTTGACGCAGTAAAGAGTACGATCATTGATGCAACATATTCTGATTATCGTTTAGTAATCAGAACCTTTATACCGTTGAACTAGAATCGTGTTTAGGATAAAGCAAGGTCTCACAGCACAAGTAAAGGAAAATATTCAAATATTGATAATTCGGAATTTGATCGCAGTTTTTTTTATTTTTTTAGATCTCTGTATAACTGAATTTGTGTCGTTTTGAATTGTGATTGTTATCAGAATGTTTTTAGAATCGAAATTCATAAGCTGAAAAATTATGTTTTGGATTATAAAGTTTTTGGTTTAATTATGGATGTGGATACCGCCGGTACGGTTTATAGTCGACTTGATTCCGGATACCGACATTGAGAGAGAAAATAAATGTAAAAGAACAAACTAAAAGAAACTACCATCGTTGTTGTATCTATAAAAGTATTACAACACTAGCCGTTTATCCAACCTGTGATATTCTATTCCTAAACTGACCCTACTTCGACGACATAACGTCGTTATTACTTTAACAAAGTTAAACGAACTTTCATAAATGAAAAAGTGCTGTACACGTGTAAGTACTGTACTTGGAAATTCTTTGTCTCAACGTAACAATATAAGCAAGATGACATTACCAATACATGTAGCCTTTAACCTTTTCGAAATTCAATTTAACTCGAACATGAAGTCTTTCGAAGCGCACGTTTTAAAATAATACTAGCTGCTGGCAGCGACTTCGACCCCGTTTATTTCGAAAATCATCCAAATAAATCATAATATTGGGATAATCGGTATCTTATGTGTTATTTCAGACTACAGCCTATCTCTGAACTAATTTTCATTCTGATCCGCTCAGCCGTTTTGACGTAGTTGAGTAACATACTTCCATCCATCCATCTAAACATCCAAACATTCGCATTAATAATACCTATTATTAACTGTTGCCAGCGGATTTGCCCTCTACGACTCGAAAAGTATCCCACGGGAACACAAAATTGTGACGAAAAGTATAACTAAGCATATATCCAGATAATAAGCTATCTCTGTACCAAAATCCAAACCAGTTCAGTAGTTTTTGCAAGAAAGAGTAACAAACACACACGCAAACATACATACTTACTCACAAACTTTCGCATTTATAATATAAGTAAGAAATGTGATAAGAAGTAAGATAAACATTAACCGTCGTACCTCACAATCTTTTAAACGTCTGTTGAACACTTGTATAAAAAAATTTCAAATTATGACGTTGAAATAAGGTCCGTTTTTCAGTCACACTTTTTTAAGACAAGGTGTTCAACAGATGTTTAAGTTTTTGTAGGAAAGCTGTAATTATTCTTAAAGTTTCAAATCAGTATCAAGGTTGACTTAATGCCTACCAGTCTATCTAAGGTGATTTTAAAATAGTAAAAAAAAATGTATAGTAAAAAGTTTAATAAGAATTAGTCGTATATTTTTTAGTAAAGCTGTAAAAGAAACGATTTGTGGATGTTTATGTACTGGTTTTGTTAATTAAAACTTTGGTCCTGAAAAACGTAAAACAGAAGTAGGTTTAGTGTGCAAAGGCCGTCTAGACTTGTGATAAAAATGTTTAATTTTAATTTAAGAATTATAGCAAAAAAAAAATATGGAAGACACTGTGTAGGCTGCCCTCACACTAGGTGGACAGACATTGTGAGAGTCGCAGGCAACAGATGGATGTAAATGGCGGCTTGTCGTTCGGCGTGGTGGTCTAAGGGAGAAGCCCCTGTTTACTATCGGGCGTCTTCCGGCTGATAATGATGATGATAATGATGAAATAGATGTCAAATATCAATAAAATTAATGCTGTGTGTCCTGTTTCTTTACAAACTTAAAGGGGAAGTAGCTTGCTCAATGCTCAATTTCGCTGATCAAATTATTCTGCTTGTGAGGTCGGAACCCACTCCCTCACTGAATGGTAGCCATTTTTTTTGTTTAGACACCCGAAACCCTTACCTAGATTTGCCAACACCACATGGCCTCGCACGTGTCTCGTCAAAAATATCAGACGTCTACCCACGCAGGCCCGGTCATACCCGGCCCTACCTAAGGCCTTAAAATTCAATTTTCCACAGGCATTTTTCCGACGCACCGAAGTAAGCGCGATAACTTCTCTAAATAAAATATTAAATGAATCCGGCCTGCTATATCGATCGGGGTTGTTGCGTGGAAGTATGCTGAATGTAATATGTATGGGGCACTCTTTGAAGTTGCCTCAGTACTCCATTTTGATCATGTGGGTTTTTGATGATTGTAACGGATAAGCCGTATAGGGATTATCTAATCTTGGAGAAACATCTAACAACATTAAGGTTGGTCTTGCTTAAAGAATCAGAGATAATATTTTGAAAAGTGACGTCTTGGTATTTAAAATTAAACCAAGAATAATAAAATGTACTTTGAGACCACGATATGGGAAGGGAAATTACCTCTAGAAAATTATGTATTGGAAAAATACTTAGGTACTGCAAATTAATTTTCAATCATATTTATTACTGTTATTATCTTGTTGATGTTATTTTAATGTGATTATCTTATGTGTGTCGCCATCATAGCTCTTCCCTTATATTGGTTGCACGGTATTACACATAATAGTGTGGGGGAAACAAAAGTAAATGCCGGTGGTTTTGAGTGAATACTGGTTCATGTCTACTTCATCCCTTGAGGATTACAGGCTTTTTTTATTTACTTTTTTAGCGTGGTAAAATCATCAAATGAGTCCTCCCACCCCGGGCAGGGTGGGAGGGACTGTCAGACTTCTACTGACTAAAATCCACGGTGTCCTTCAATAGCCCTTTATGTTCCGGGGTCACGGTAAGGAAATAATCCCGCGACCCCGGCAGGCTTTGGACCTCTGAGAGGGGGGCCCCGTCATTATGCTGACGCTCTTTGAGGCGCGCGTGGGACACAACGCGCCGTCGACCCGGGCATTGTCCATGGTCGGGCAGCGAGTTGCCCTTTACTCGCTGCCCGCATGCCCGCGCCTACGGTGGCCGGAGATCGTCTCGCGTCGTCCGTCGCCGTGGCCGTCCACCACTGCAAGGATTACAGGCTAATTACCATTTGGAGTTAAGAGCAGCTTATAATTAATGACTGATTATGAGAAAAATAAAAATTTATAACAAAACATAGATAATCAGCCTATGAAACCCCCCTACATGGGCACAATCAACCACTTTAAAAAAATATGGTAAACACTCCGTGACATATTATTATAGAATTAAATTACGCGCAGAGAATTAAAGAGTTAAATAAATCCGGCATTTTGTATTGATCGCCGTACTTGCGTGGAAGTATACAGGTATGACATAATGGGTGTTATCGTTTTAGTTATCTTGTTAATTTTGTTGACGGATTTTTTTTACGTGGTAAAGTCATCAAATGAGTCTTCCCACTCAGGACGGGACGGGATTTTCAGACTCGTACTGACTAAAATCCACGGTGTTATTTCAATTGATATCGGCTTTAATCATGTTGAAGAATAAAATTAATTTATGCCCAGACTACTGAGATAATCTAAAATTTTGTATTTTATTTAATAATATAGAAAATATCTTTTTCTCCTTAATCTTTTAGAACCCGTAGTCAAACTACATTGACGAACAAGTTGGACTACGAGTATTTGGTAAGCCAAAAAAAAGGCTTTGCCTTGGTGGTGAAGTTTTTTTTTTATTTGTGTTGCTTAAGTTTTCGAATTCAATCCACGAAGGCGGCTAACGCAGAAATTTCTCGAGGTCGTTAACTTACGTTGATATATACTAAAGAAATTAAAAAAAAATACTACACCACTTTTTGTAGCGCAAAACTGACTGCACCATAAATATAAATGTACACTGCATAATAAATAAATAATTATGAATATTTGTACGCGTAACACTGTCATCAGTAAAAGAGAACATTGCATAAACACAGTCACAACAAACACAGAATCAAGGCATCACATTAATTTAATGTTCTGAATCCACAAAAAAATCTTAATAACAAACGTACAATATCTCGGCCTGCGGACTAACAATAATCCACACTCTGAATGAATTCCTCGGAGATTTATCCCTCAGACAATTCCTCTACCCTACAGATAAAAAATACAATCAAGCTTTTCTTCCTCACTACAATCCACCAAGATAAAACCTCTTTTCACACGTAATCAGTGAGAAAAAAAAAAACAAAACAAACTCTTGGACACACATCGAGTCCTTTCATCCAATCCCCTACACGAAATTAGAAATAGCAAAAGCCAAATCAATACAATGAATTAACAAAATAAAGAAAGTACTTCTTTCACAGGTTTTTACCCAAATTAATCTACCGGGACATTTGGGCATAGTGAACTGAACCGTGTTGCCAGTGCGAAGTTATTGGGGTTGCCAAGAAAAAAATAAATGAAAATAAGGCGCATGAAAATGAGGTTGCTTGCGTTTTTGTGTTTGCTAAGGGAATTACTTGTCTTCGGTCTTTTTCAATTATGGCGGGAGAAAATTCGAGGGCCAAGGGTAAGTGGATTTGCTATTATAGCCACAAGTAGACATTTTCTTTTTTGTTGGGTTTTTTGGTGTAAGTACAAGAACTATGTATAATAATGTGTGTCTTGTTCGTTGCTAAGGGCTTAAGGGATTCATCCAATATCAATTTCTGTTGGGTAGTTTAATTTAGGTAAAATTTTATGAAATGAATCAAGTGATAGGTTTTCTCGTGGGGTTATAAAGAAGGGTAATCGATGGATTCAGTTCGTTTTATTGTGCATGGGTATCCCCGGAAGTATGTATAAATCAAACAGGTAAGGTTATTTTTAAAATTTTTTAATCCTGTGTATGTCGGTCGACGCAATTTTGTATGGTTCAAAAGATAGCAGTAGGTATTTAAATAACTTATCATGTTGTTATATCTATGTTTAAAAAAAGTACAACTTATCAAACGGTGAGAGTTTTATAACGAAATCAATACATAGGTAATTCACGATACCTTTACAAAATAATTTAATAGACGTTTTTCTTTGCTATAACCGAAATCTTATATTATCATAAGATCAAAATACAAATTACGCCGATTATTTCCGAGATGCCCGAAAATCTCTCAAGAAACTTGAGGAAGTAATTAAAAAGGAACTGTTCAATTATAATCTTTGATGTAATATTCCTTCCCGTGTAATGGAACGCTTATTTTGTAATTTACGACCCTCAGGCCTTTACATAAATGTATTTTTTAAATAATATTACCATCTAATTCTACTAAGAGATTGTTTTCTAGCACATTCTCAAATTTTTGATAAAAATACTTGTTATGGAAAACTTACATATTAAGATAAAGAAGAGAACTAGATTGTTATTTATTATTTTACTAATTGCATCCAAAATAATTTAAATCTCCTTATATCAGAGTTCTGTATGAATAAAAAAAATTACACTTATATTATTTTAAAATAAATATCCAAAATATTTTTTATTTATTCGAAACTTCGTGTAAACATTTCCGCCACATACTGCCGTCGTGAATGATAACATAGTAACTTAAGTTACACAGTAACTTAAATGACTATGTAGCTTAAGTTACATTGTCAATGATGTTTCTGAAGATAATCATTAGGCTTATAGTTACTCAAATAAAAATGAAAAACTTATAAGCTCTTCCGCATCCTTAGATTTTTCTCATCCATCATCAAGTTGACCTGAAAGATCCACAATATCAATAAGGACGCGTGTGTTCAGACTTTTCTCGAAGGACCATTTATCTCCTACAAGTTCCAAGTCACTTCAGAATGACGGATTTATTGGAGCTACCTACTTGTGTTAACGTATCGAATCGCCCTCAATACACCACTAGAATATGGTTTAAAACTGAAGATTGGAATTGTGTGATAAATTCCTGTATGCTTAGTGAATATTGCAGTTAGATTAGGACCAACTAATCTACACTTCGACACTAATATTATACAAAGGATTTTTTTGTATTTGTGTGTGTGTGTGTGTGTTTGTTATGAATAATTTCAACAGTTTTTTTTTAACGTGAGAAAGCTACATTCACCCTAGGCTATTTAACATGTCCACCCGTGCAAAGCCGGGACGGGCCACTAGTCCCAGATATACACGATCGAATTAGCCGTCAAGTAATCAGCGATAACTACCACTGATAGCTAAACCGCCGCTTCTATAACGAAAAACGGCGGTTAGCTATCAGTGTGCATGACAAGTATACTTCTGATAGCCATACGTCAAGTTTACGTCAGCTACCTGCACCGCTTCAAGCGTGGAGCAAAATTTAGCGGTAAACTGGATCGTGTATAGCTGACATTAGGATAGATTTCACCAAATAAACTGAACGCAATCATCACTTAGCGTTCAAGAGAAAAAAAGGAAGAAATAAAATGTTTTTTTAATTGACACAAGCCATGAGTATACGAAACAATAATATATTGAAAAACAAAATTAGAGTCTGAGAAAAAATATGCTGGACCAGAGATAACGAATGAGTTGTGCTAACCATCATTTGAGCCAACATTGGCTCTATTTTGGACAATATTTATAATCTATTTCAGTGTCCAAGTATTTTTGTCGAGTTTCAAATAACGTAGATACAAGATCGTATGTTTGGAACGGAGATAGGAAAGTTCGGAGGTACAAAATATATTTGAATTTTCGTTCATGTCATGTGTGAAATCATGCTGCATAGAAATAGCCTGTTGAACGGTCTGTTTTATGCAAGGAATTCTAAAGATTTATCTCATTGTAAGATTTTAATTGGAAACGGGAGGAAATTGCGTGTGTCATCACGCCTGTCATCTGCCAAGGACATTTCGTGTCATAGGGAAATTGTGTCATAGGGGTTCTAATAACTTTCTGCACCTGAGGCTTTATCATGAGTTTTCAGTTATTCTGACGTAAAGTAAACTGGAAATTTGACATTTTCGAATTGACAAATTACAAGGAAAAAATTAGTTCCTTCTTCGCACACCAGAGGCGCTGTTCCATTTCTCCATACAAGAAACGCTGTAAATACTGGAAAGACGCTGTAAAGTAAAATAGTGAAAACTCTTGATAAGGGTACTGAGTCATCGTTTTCATCTGCAGTATTTCCACACACTAATAAATGGAATTTCATAGTAAGGAAAAACATTTAGTCCCACATAACAACAATAACATTTTAAAGAGACGTTTAAAAGATAGTTATGAAAAAACAAAACAAAAAATAAATAAATAAAAACAACATAAATAATGTACTAAGCACGTCCACACCGAAAGGGAAATAAAAAATATGTATGCCTTCTCCCTTTTGTGCCGCAGTTTCCTGAGCTGGTCGAGTCTATAACAGGTTTTACCCGTGATTTTCCGTATATTCCTTCCGAGTTTTTTACACAATGACCTGCACTTCTTCATAAAGGGGGTAAAAAGCATTTTTGCAAGAAGAGCAACGCGCAGGCGATTACTCTGTTGTATCAGTCGTAAATAGTTTGCGGTAACCGAATTCCACCAAGTAGACCGGATGCTTCTTTGTCTGTTGTGGGAATGTTTAAAAACGCCATCGTAGCCTGAAACGCGAAGGGCAACTGTGTTGGTTATTTTTTAGTCAATCTGTCAATCCATGAAGCTTTATCAAGAACGGATGAGGACTCATTTGATAATTTTCCACTCTGAAAAGTAAAAGGTACAAATTATTTCCATTTCTTCTTACTTCGATAATTATAGTTTGAAACCCGTGGAGACTCGAAACGAGCCTATCGCTCCATCGAGACCAATTTCGATCCTGGTTTCTAACTGAGAGTTTTCCTAACAGAAAAATCCAATTACTCTAAATTGGCTCAATAACTCTTCTCAACGTTGAAACCTTCCCTTTTACCAATTTTCACTTCACGACTAATCAATTGCATCACCTTTTGACGTAATTTCCTTTCTTACATTTTTCGGATACGAAGTTCTTCGCATTAAGTCAAATAGAATATTCAGTACGAAAATATTACCATTTCTTAAGAGATTTCGCAACAAATCGTCAAAACATGAGAAAGCTTTTATTTTGTTTAAAATTGATAGGCTTTTATGAGATTTCGAGACGAGAATTTTGTTCTTTTTTTGTTTATCAAGTTACTTAAATATAGACCGTTTATACGGGAGCAAAATGTGAAAAGTCAGCCGTTAAAAAGGCTCAGGTACCTGAATTCCTTTTTTAAAATACCTCTTTTTATTGGGTTATTTTCGGGGTGTATCCGTATTAAAGAGGTAAGTATGAATATGGCGTCGATACGACTCGGGATACCGTTTATTTGTTGGGGCGGAGTTATTTAGTAAAATTTTGAAATAAATAAGGGTTGATTTTGTATGAATACCTTTTGACAGAAATGACTGTAAAGCCTCATTTAGACGATGCAAGAACTCGCACGCGAGTTGCTTTACATTGCGAGCTTTATTTATAGGAACAACGAATTCAGTTGATCAAACAAATACCGCAATGTAGTGAAACTCGCATGCGAGTTCTTGCTCCGTCTAAATAAGGCTTTTATTGCTATGAAACTAGGCTATCCACCTTCCAGGCGTACCAGGGCCAAAGAAATTTTGTCGATCTTCGTCGATATTATTTTGTCGGTATCTGCCGCGACGCTGAGCTGCTGTTATTTTGACTTACAGCTCATTAAGCCCGGTCCCTTTTCACTTCACATAATTAAATGTCGTTATTTGATTTTGACATAACCCAATAGTACATTATGATATAAGTGCGGTAAGTTGATCATTACAGCAGAGGCGATATTGGTAGCACAAGCCGTAAGGCGAGTGCTATAAGAAAGCAGAGGCTGTAATTATCAAACCGCACGTATGTCATACGACGTTTTTTAACACATTTGTGAGTAAATAAATAAAATCATTACATCGAAAAGGAAAAGCAAGCGGAATAATTTTTACTTTTTCACAAATTAGCGATGCGCGCGCACCAGCATCTTTTGTTTATGGCAAAGGCACAAAAAACAGCCAGTATTACTAATAAAGTAAATTAATTCTTTTGTGGTTTTATTACAGATAAATGGTTGTAATTAATTGTCAAAATTAATTAAATTAAAGAATAAAATGTTTATTTATTATATTTCATCTCCCAAATTTAATTTTAATAATAAAATGTTGACCGCTTTTCTGACATAAAAACTCTTTGCTAAGATTTAAAAAAGTACCGTTCGTTTTAGACGGAGCATCTTGATAAACCGTGCGATTTACTTTACATTACCGCACTAGTGCGTTTTACTTTACCATTACGCACTAGTGCGTAATAAGATACATTACGATACTGAAATAGATGCAGTCAGAGACCTTTTACGAGCAAATGTGTTATAATAGTACATTATGATATAAGTGCGGTAAGTTGATCATTACAGCAGAGGCGATATTGGTAGCACAAGCCGTAAGGCGAGTGCTATAAGAAAGCAGAGGCTGTAATTATCAAACCGCACGTATGTCATACGACGTTTTATAACACATTTGTGAGTAAATAAATAAAATCATTACATCGAAAAGGAAAAGCAAGCGGAATAGTTTTTACTTTTTCACAAATTAGCGATGCGCGCGCACCAGCATCTTTTGTTTATGGCAAAGGCACAAAAAACAGCCAGTATTACTAATAAAGTAAATTAATTCTTTTGTGGTTTTATTACAGATAAATGGTTGTAATTACCTAATTGTCAAAATTAATTAAATTAAAGAATAAAATGTTTATTTATTATATATCATCTCCCAAATTTAATTTTAATAATAAAATGTTGACCGCTTTTCTGACATAAAAACTCGTTGCTAAGATTTAAAAAAGTACCGTTCGTTTTAGACGGAGCATCTTGATAAACCGTGCGATTTACTTTACCATTACCGCACTAGTGCGTTTTACTTTACCATTACGCACTAGTGCGTAATAAGATACATTACGATACTGAAATAGGTGCAGTAAGAGACCTTTTACGAGCAAATGTGTTATAAATGCATTTTATCTACTCTCATAACGTAAAATTCGAAATACAAAACTCAAAACGAGTTTATAATGACATACTTTATACCATAGAGTATCGTAATGAAATTAAAAAATTAAATTATAACACTGTTTCTCTAACAAAACAATGTTATAATTTAATTTTTTTTCATTATGATACAGATTACTGACCATAGATACATCTATTTCATTTTTTATCTGTGGCTGCGCGCGCTTTAAACAGGAATGTTGGAATTTTGACGTTTGTATTTCGGTGGATGAATATTAGTGTTAATTAATTTTTATCTTTTATTTGATATGTTCGTATTCAATGAGAGTAGATAAAGTAGTGTATGAAACTGTACATAACTAGGTATTATACCACTCGTGTGATACTATTAAAAAACTCGCTTCGCTCGTTTTTAAACTCACACTCGTGTATAATACCCCTCATTATGTACCAGTTACATAAACTACTATTTCGAGCAAGTGTGTTGAAAACATTTTTACATTATCAGGAATTTTCACGTTTATGTGACGTTAATTCGATAGAGAAATATTGATCCTCGTTCGTTCACTTTTTTTTTATCGTGGTAAAATCATCAAATGAGTCCTCCAGGGCAAGGCGTGAGGAACTGTCATACTTGTACTGACTAAAATCTACGATGTTCCTACACTAGAAGCGCTTTTAAATTTTGCAAGCAATTAACGTCAAAATATTTCAAGTTCGCTGTACGGTAAAATCTGGAATCCTTGTGCTTACACCCAAAACCCCAGTTACATTTGTACAATTATTTGACATCAAACGTATATCTTATACACAAGATAATAATGGTCACTTTAAAATGACAAAAAAGCACGGTATACTCGTATATTCTAGAAAAACCACTCGTTGGTATAAAACATTGTGACACAGATAAAGTAATTAAAGGAAGAGCTCTCCTTTTCAAAATGAAATAAAAACACTAAAACAAATTGTCGTTCGTTCGGAAACCTTAATTGAAAGGGAAGCGTTTCTGCGGCTGTAGAACAGGAACTGGATTTATTTCTTTTTTTTTTTTGCTGTCCTTTTTCTATGGTTGGGTTGTCTACGTAATTACGTATCATTTTTTTTTAGCGTGGTAAAATCTTCAAATGAGTCATCCCGCCGAGGGCAGAGCTGGAGGGACTGACAGACTTGTGCTGACTAAAATCCACGGTGTCCTTCAATAACCCTTTACGTTCCAGGGACACGGTAATTTGATAAGTTCCGCGACTTCGGCAGGCTTTGGCCTTCTAAACGGGGGGCCACGTCATCAAGCTGACACTCTTTAAGGCGCGCGTGAACACAACCGCGCGCCGTCGACCCTCGCATAGTCCATGATCGGGCAGCGAGTCGCCCATTACTCGCCACCCGCATGCCCGCGCCTACGGTGGCCGGAGATCGTCTGCCGACGTCCGGTGCCGTCGTATTATAATGGCGTCTACTACTGCGGCTAGGGTGGAGGGAGGACGCTGTCCTCTCCTTCACTCAGCCCACCTCCTCCTGTAATTACGTATCATTAGAAAGGCTTTGATTTTTTAGTTCTGTTTTCTAAAATAAAATAAAATATTTAGAAAGAGGTTCACTGAAAAAATTCTTATCAGATGTATGAATGTGGATGAGGCGAAAGGAATTTGTAAGGATCGTAGCGCTCTTTTATTTCTGCCTACCCCATGCGTAGAAGGCGTGCTTATGAATACATGTATGTAAAATTCTTGGTGGGTTCAATTCCCAAGTTAAACAAAGTTTTATTGGGGTTCTTAATCAAAAATTTCACGGAGTCTAGATTCGTACCCAGTACTTAGACATAACTCGCAAAATGTGGGTGTAGTACTATTACTAGTTAAATCTGTACCTACAGGGATTACACGGGTGATATTATTCAAAGGGCTATTGAAGGATCACTATGGATTTTAGTCGGTACAAGTTTGACAGTCCCTCAAAACCCGCGGTGGGTAATAGGACTCATTTGATGATATTATCACGATAAAAAAAAGTACAGATTTAAAAGAAAAAATCTGAAGTTATTACAATATCTGGCAAATGATAATTTTTTTCTACTGCTGTGTTGACCGGCACAATACAAAAAAAAGAAAAAAAAGATACGTAAAGCACCTGAAGCGCTAGTGACGTCGAGAGCTCCAGTTTTTATTTTTTTATTTTCCACACTTTTTTCCGCAGTCAAGTGAGTTGCTCTGGCAATTTTTACGCAAAGGTAAGCATCCGATATGCCTTCTTTTTTTATTAATTTTTTTCATCGTGAAAATATAATTTAATAAAATCCAACGGCGTTTTTTAGTAAAGAACAGAAAAATTAAAATTTCGATAACTTATTGTACAGATGCCAGTACTACAACGTATCCCAATCTATCAAATTTTCTCAATTAAACATTGACCTTCTACTGTGATACAGTTGAAAATCTATTAAAGTTTGACAGTTGGGTAGCTTGATGTGCTGGCGTCCGCGTCAGTAAAATTTGTTCATGATAATATTAACTTATCATTATAACAGTTGTAGGTCGTGTGTTCGAACCCCGCCAGGCGCATTACTTTGTGTAATTTATTTCATCACCACTGCTCTCAAAACGGTGAAGGAAAACATCGTGAGAAAACCGGCATGTCCTAGAACCAAAAATTCGAAGACATGTGACATCTACCAATCGGCACTGGGCCCGCCAGGTGGATTATGGCCCACTCCCTCTCACAGAGAGGAGGTCTGTCATGTGTCCCAGTAGTGGAAACATTACAGGCTGATGATGATGATGATGATGATGAATATTAACTTTTATCTATTTACTGTTATCAAATTATATAAAACCATTCAACTCACGCTCAACAAATATAGTAATATTGTGTACAGACTATACGAATAAATATTTGCCGAAACTTATACTTTCACATTTATTTACTTAAATAAAAGAGAATACATTTATCGGCTTTTATAATTTATTATTTATGATTTACGAGATTCCTTATTTATTACATTTTTGTTCAATACCCTGTTGTTTGTTTTTATTGATGTCGTAATTTATTTATTTTATAGAGAAATTGACAAGCATTTAATGTGAGAGTAGTAAAAACGAAACTCGAATGTAAAATGCTTTGTTTTCAACAAGATTTTATTTGTTCTAATTTCGTCACAGGGCTATTTGAGCCGTGTTTATTTCTGGTTTGTCTTCTGTCTTGGTATGTATGGACAATGTTAAAATGGACTTAATTGTTATCAGTACGGACGAAACGCAGATGATTAAAAGCGTGATTAATATATAAATATTGATTGCTGGAGAGGGATAGAATGCTAAAGAAAAAAAGATTATAAAATCTTGTGTTACAGTGTTTATGAATTCACACCTCCAAAACTGCTCGACTGATTACAATCTTTTTTCCAATCTGGTTCATTTGACAATAGGTCGTAATGTAATTTTCACTCAACAAGCCCCATCTGAAAAAAAACAATGTTTGAAGCTCAGTCTAGAGAGGATGAGTCAGCTATTCTTAATCTACAGTAATATCATAAAGAGGAAAGATCTGTTTTTTTACACACAAAAATTTGTAATGAATAATTTCAAAAACTACTGGACCGATTTCAAAATTTCTTTCACCAGTTGAAAATTGCTTTGGTCCTGAGTGACATGGGCAATAAAGGGGAGGGGGTGTGCGGACGAAGCCGCTGGAAAAACCTTATATACTCGTAAATAAAAAGTCAAACATGATGACAAGACGTCTTTTATTGAGAATGAAAGTAAACTAGAACAAGGCAAGCAAGATGATGAGTAGGTTCACATTTATAAAGTTAAGTAACACTAAAGAAGTCTAAATTAAAAGACCAAAACTCAGCAAGAATTTTAGACTCAGACTAAAATATAACCTAGTTCAGGATTTCTGGAAACATCTCATTTAAAATGTCTCGTAGTCTTATCTGTCTGAAACCAGCAACTTCTACTAAGAAAAACGTAAATCTAAGTATTCTCAAGTACTACTAGTGATGGGGTGAGGTTGCGGGACATACGTATACCGCGACTCCGGCACACAAAGGGCTACCGAAGGACACCGTGGATTTTAGTCAGTACAAGTCTGACAGTCCCTCCCGCCCTGCCCGGGGTTGGAGGACTCATTTGATGATTTTGCCACGTAAAAAAAAAAAAAAAAAAAGTGATGGGGTGAGTCAGGCCGTCTCGAATACTTTATACATAGGTACTCGCATACTGTATTACCACCTGAAGTCAACGTAACAGGGTAATGATGTTTAAGCCAATTATACAGGATGAATTTTTCAATGGGGTGTGCATGGCTTTATCCAAAACTTTGAGGAATATCAAAAAAGTTGAAAGGAGTCTCGAGGCTGATTTTGACGAAAACTAAAAGGGCATCATTGGATTTTAGAAAAATCAATATTCCTGACTAGAAATCGAACCCGCTGATTTTGGAATAAGATCACAACATATCTTATTATACTATTCGATAGTGTTGCTAATAAGAATCAACTTCTGGGAAGTAATCATACAATATTAAGACGTCTATTCCAAGTAAAAGATTTCGAAATACTGTTCAGCTTAAACTTAAATACAACCCTTAAGAAATTCTCAAGACGTCTCATTTAAAATGCCTCTTACTAAGACACGAATCTCCTACCAAGCAAAAACCCTAGTATTAAACTTAGTATTCTGAAGCCAGCACTAGGAGTACCAGCTAATCTTACTTAGCATTACATGTCGGATTAACTAACGAAGCGTTACTGCAGTTGTAAGATAGGCTAATGCGTCTGCCTCATTACCTACCTAGACCTTTTAGTTAAACTGGGGCGAGTAAGCGGTTTGCGTGATTGGTAAACTAGTGTTTTTTGCTTATGTTTAGCTGTTTTATAAGATAGTAGGCAGTATTTTAGTTACTTTTTATGACATTTTCTTAATAAAAGGCGAGGTGGATGGTAAACGACACATATAAATAATATAGACGCAAGAAAGCAATCTTGTAGTATCTCGAAAAGTGGAACTTTACACCAGAGCCAAAAAACTATTTAAAAAATTCATAAATCGTGAACTAGCTGAAATCGAGAGGTAATTTTTGGAACATATATTTCTTATAATGAAATTTATTAGATAACACTAAAGTAAGTGGTCTAAAGTTGCGAGTTACAGCGATTGATATTTCAATTTGAAGCATCAATATTGCTGTATCTTGAAAAAAAAAAGAAAATTTAGACAACGATTATGATGTTGATTTTGTTGTATCTATTTTTTTTTTTGTAAAATAGCTGATTTTCTCTCGCGCCCGGCATTGGTTGCGGCCATGCTGCGGGGCGAGACGGAGTGGGAAGCGGTCAGCTCCTTCTGCGAGGCAGTAATGCTCGTAAAGGAGGAGGCAGGCCGCGAGCGAGAGAGGACAGCGTCCTCCCTCCGCCCCAGCCGCAGTGGTAGGCGCCCACGGCGACGGACGTCGCTAGATGATCTCCGGCCACCGTAGGCGCGGGCATGCGGGCAGCGAGTAAAGGGCAACTCGCTGCCCGACCAAGGACCATGCCCGGGTCGACGGCGCGTTGTGTCCCACGCGCGCCTCAAAGAGCGTCAGCACAATGACGGGGCCCCCCTCTCAGAGGGCCAAAGCCTGCCGGGGTCGCGGGATTATTCCCTTACCGTAACCCCGGAACTTAACAGGCTATGAAGGACACCGTGGATTTTAGTCAGTAGAAGTCTGACAGTCCCTCCCGCCCTGCCCGGGGTTGGAGGACTCATTTGATGATTTTACCACGCTAAAAAAAAAAAAAAAAAAATAGCTGATTTTCTGGTACTTACAGCATTTTGAAATATGTTATCTTAAAAAAGTTAAGAAAATTCCACGTCGTATCATAAAAAAAAACCTCCTAGGAAAACATGGATCAGACCGTCCGACGCAGTATTTTTTTCTGAATTCAAATATGCAATAAAAAAAACTCATTTTGCGAGATACGACAAAATCGCTTTCCAGTGTCGATATGTCCACAACTATCACACAACGCCATCTAGTCCCAAGCTAAGCAGAGCTTGTGTTATGGGTACTAGACAACTGATAAACACACTTATATTATATTTCTAAACACATAAATATTATAGATAAATTACACCCAGACACAGAACAAATGATATTGCTCATCACACAAACATTTTGTCCTGAGTGGGAATCGAACCCACGATCTCCGGCATAGCAGTCAGTGCCACTAACCACTAGACCAACAGGCCTGTCAAAAATACCTCTAGATTGCGCAAACAAGGCAACCTATGTTACGTTTGTGCTTTTGCCAGCACTTACAAACAGAATTTAACATTTACAGCCAGAATCTTGTTCCTAATTAATAATATTTTTCTCTAATTTCAGTATAAAGATAACACAGAAATTGTCTTTCTAAAATCGTATTAAAAACTTTTGACACTTACAAACAAAAAGACCAATGACTTTACACATTAAATAAAATAAAGTTTCTAACATTAAATAGCTTAAATACTAAAGTAATCGCCAATTATTACTTACTGAAAGAGCTAACTTTCTCTAAATACTTGATAATTCTAAGAAAATGTTTGAAGGCTTTATGTTAGAATAGCTGAATATTTAAATGGTATAAAGAATACGGACCCAAGTAGTTTAATTATTGTTAACAAAATTAGTGACATTTAGTGTTGAGCAGTTTTATCAACGGCGTGATTCAGAAATCTATTAGTTATTCTCGACAAGGCACGCATTGTTGTTCCTTTCTCTGGAGCCCTAACCGCTGATAATTTGGACCCTGTTACCGATACCTGTTTTACTATTGTGGTAAAATCATCAAATGAGTACTCCCGCCCAGGGCAGGAGGGGAGAAACTGTCAGACTAGTACTGACTAAAGTCCACGGTGATCCTTCGATAGCCCTTTAGGTTCCAGGGTCACGGTTACCTGATGAGACAGTCCCGCGACCCTTCCCTATACCGGTTAGCTACAGTTTTAGATTGGTATGTTCTTATTAAATACTTAAAAAAAAATGAAAATATTAAGTTTATAATTAAATGAATAAAATAATAATCTTCTAAAACCGAAGACTACACTGAAAGTAATTCATACGAATAAATAACAATATCGTTTATACTATACATCAATTCATAATAATACATATTACTGAACCTCTAACCTTGTCGGAATATAACGTATCATACTCGTGTTATGAGCTGTTAGAGCTCCTTCACGAGTTAGCGATCAAATTGTGACCTTTATTTAATATTAACACGCATAATATTAATTATTATCAGAAATCCATGTATTCGTGCTTACAACGTAGATAACAATATCGGGACACGACATGTTATTGGGACGAAATTATGAAATCTATACTCTAAAATATAGAGTATAGATTTCATACTAATTTGATTCATACTAATCTATACTCTAAAATATAGAGTATAGATTTCATACTATACCAATATTATAAAGCTGAAGGGTTTATTTGGTTGAACACGCTAATCTCAAGAACTACCATTTAGTTCAAATTAAAAAAATCTTTGGTGTTATTTAGTTCATTTATCGAGGAAGGCTATAGGCTAAATATTATCACGCTACAGCCAATAGGAGCTGAGCAGCGGGGACACGCGTCCCTAAGTAAAACATTTTAACACGTTTTTTTTTCAAAAATTGCCTGTATTCAGGTGATTACTATGAGAAGAAACAACCTTAAAAAAACTCAAAAGTCACAGTTTTTTTTTTTGAAGTCCATATTAATTAAACTGGTGAAGTCAAAAAGGTGTGGTGAGCAAGCAGTTTTATGTCTGAGTGAACTTTTGAAGAAAGAACCACAGAGATTTGAGTGAATCCGTCTAATCAGTGCATAATTTGTCAGTTATCGTGTAGCTTGACTCATAACTCAAGGAGCTCAACGACATTTTGTCAACTCAACTATTGGGAACCAAGTATGAAAAGTAATCTTGCTTGCTTAGCTCTATAATTCGAGAGTGAATACGTTACTTCTAGCCTCTAGGCAAGCGCACTTCATCGTCGTTGCTTCGTGAGATAGTTGCCAAACACGAGACTACCGTTAAATAAGAAAAAAATAGAGAAATATTAGCAGTCACATGAGTCGGTTTTCAAATTAAGGCCGCGATTACCTAGGTCAGTTTGTAGATGTGTTATTGTTATTACACTTCTGGACACATCTATTGGCCCACCTTGTATTTTCAGTTTCGTTTGGTCCTAGCTAAAATTTTATATTAGGTCGAGCAAAAAGTTTTTATGCAGTTTTGAACCTGGCACATTCACAATTTCATTCAATAGTCTTTTTTTGAATTTCGAACACAAAATTTAAAGAAACAAAAGACAATTTGGAGCCTGTTTGTTGATATCAAACAATCGAATACTAAGAAAACTTGGTTTTATTGGTTTACTTGGATTTAATTCTTGAAAAAGTGATTGATATCTTTGGTTTTGCAACAAACATTACTTATTCTTAACATTAAGGTGAGATTCTATCAATAATCTATGGATACTTCACCTGAAGTCGCCGCCCAGGCTGTGGCACTTATTCAGGCCGGACACAGCCAAAGAAACGTGAGTGCTCAACTTAATTTAAGTCGAGCTGCGGTCCGAAATGTTTATCGGAGGTACCTAGAGACTGGCGGCTTTGTTCGTCGCCAAGGAAGGCCACGATCTCGGGTCACAACTAAAAGCACAGCTGAAAGGCAGGATCGATTCATCGTGACGACCAGCTTGAGAAATCGTCACCTTACCTCCATTGAGATACAAAACCAACTTCGCGACTTCTACGGAGTATCTGTGAGCCCTCGAACTGTTCGGAGAAGGTTAAAAGAACGCGATAATATGGTACCACACAAGCCAGCTAATGGGCCCAAACTAACGCAAGCCCACCGAACAGCGCGCCTTCATTTCGCACGCAGTCATTTAAATTGGACACAGCAAGATTGGAGCCGTGTACTCTTTTCTGATGAGTCTAAAATTGTGTTACATGGCAATGATGGAAGGAAGAAGGTCTACCGACGTAAGGGAGAGCGTTTCGCACAATGCTGCTTTGAAGAGAGGGTTGCTTATGGCGGTGGCTCATGGACTGTCTGGGGCGGTATATCCGCGAGCGGCAAAACTCAACTTGAGGTTGTTACAGGACCACGGCTGCCAACATTAAATGCTGAAAGGTACATTCGTGAGTGCTTAGAACCTCACGTGATACCATACGCGGACTATGTGGGCCCAAATTTCCTTTTTATGCATGATAATGCAAGAGCCCATGCGGCCGGCATCGTCAGGGAATATCTTAGGGATGTGAACATCACAGTTATGGACTGGCCAGCCAGAAGCCCAGACATGAACCCCATTGAGCACATGTGGGACGAGCTAAAAAGACGTGTTAGGGCTCGTCAGCCAGTTGCCCAGACGATGCAGGAGTTGAAAACTGCCATAGAAGAGGAATGGGAGATGATCCCTCAAAATTTCATAGAGCGGTTGATAAACTCTATGCCTAATCGTATGAGAGCTGTGGTAGATGCCCATGGAGGCAACACGCGTTATTAAATTAAACCTTTATTTGATAAAACATGTTTTTTATTCAAAAATCAATTGCCTTTAACAAGGCGCTTCAAGAGGTCGGTTGAGGATCTTTATAACTACGAGTCTGACTTCTGCGCCTTCAAGGAGGAAGTCAAAGCATTAATATCAACTATAATGTCACCACAACAAGTAGAGATTAAGAAGATCTACCAGACTCTAGTGGAAATTAAAACCACTAATAGCAGCATAGAATCCTCCATGGCTTTTCTGATGACACAAAACGGGGAGTTAAAGTCAAAAATTGAGCAACTCGAAGAACAATCGAAAAAAGATAGAAATTACATCACTGTACTAGAAGACAAAATAGAAGACCTACAAAGAGGGAGCAGAAAGACGAACTTCGAGATAAAAAATGTACCAATTAAAGGTAAAGAATCCAAAGAAGACCTTATAAAAATGACATTATGTTTATCAAGCGAGGTCGGCTGTAATATCACAAAACCAGATATTAGTGACATATACCGAGTTATAAACAAACGAACAAAGACTAAAAATAGCTCCATCATAGTTGAATTAAAGTCGACTATTTTGAAATCAGACCTCTTAAAGTCAACCAAAGCTTTCAATAGAAAACAAAATGATAAATTATGTGCGAAGCACCTCGGATTTAAGACAGACGTGGATACACCAATATATGTCTCGGAGCAACTAACTATAAGAGGAGCTCGACTTCACTTTCTTGCTCGCGACTTGGCAAAATCTAAGGAATATAAATACTGCTGGACATCCCACGGGAAAGTTTATATCAAGAAGGACGATGACTCTCCCACTATTGTTGTGAACTGTGAGTCGCAGGTGCATAATCTCCTACAACTTAAATGACTAGTATTTGTCGTTAAATCGACTTATTTTTTTAAATCTTTTTTCGTACAGTTTTTTACCGCTTTATCAGCATTGCATTGTTTTTTCATATTCCTAAAATTGACTAGAATTAAGTTATACAATAAGTTAAATAACAAGCTATGTTCTGTTTATCAATCGCGCCATTACACTCACTCTTCGTCACTCAAACTATCACACAATCCCTATACCAATTTCACAAATTTTCAGACCAGGTACACTCCGACACACTCACAGACACATACACCCACCCTCACCCACATACAAAATAATAAGACTTCAAATATGTTACCCTGCATAAAAAAACCTGTCTAAATGGATAATACTCTACTTACCTTAAATGACATAGACAATTCAGAAATAGCTCATGTGATTGATTGTGACATTTCTGACTTTACTAAGCATATCGCAATCAACTCGTCCGACTTCACCATAGTTTCACAGAATATTAGATCAGTCTACTCAAATCTTGATGATCTTCAGTTAAACT
Source organism: Agrotis clavis (assembly GCA_954870645.1). Classification (NCBI taxonomy): domain Eukaryota; kingdom Metazoa; phylum Arthropoda; class Insecta; order Lepidoptera; family Noctuidae; genus Agrotis; species Agrotis clavis. Next base: position 20,862,600 of record OX940933.1, on the reverse strand, counting down.
TACTCAACTTGAAAACGGATATTGATTTGATTATCCTTACTGAATGTAGGTTAAACCCTAGTAAACCAATCCCTCAATTAACTGACTATCTTTCGACTCAAACTACAAACCATCTGAATAAAGCTGACGGGGTGGTTGCCTATATTAAAAACTCCCATAAATTTAAAACAAGAGAAATAAAATTGGCTAACGCGTCTTGCTTAGAAATTCACTTCCCGCCTGACCTTATAGTTATCGCGATCTATCGTTCCCCCTCAATCTCAAACGCAGACCAATTTATCCACTCCCTCAACAATCACCTAACCACCCTTGCCTCAACAAAAACTATAATCATCACTGGAGACATAAATATTAATCTTATATACAATGAAAATGAACAGTCCCAAGAACGCACAAACAGACTTAATTACCTCAATATGCTGGCAATGCATGGTCTACTCCCAGGTCACTCGCTTCCCACTAGAGACAAAACTTGTCTCGACCATTTCATACTAAAGCTCAAACCTGGTAGCCAAAGTGCAACCATAGCAATAATTCATACAACAATCACTGACCATTTCACTACCTTCTTAAAAATCTCGAACAGCACTAACATTGTTACATGCACAAAAACTAAAACAGTATTTAACTTGGATAAGGGGCTTGAACTCCTCGAAGCCAGTAACTTATTGGACCTACTTAAGCTAGATAACCCTAACGTGATCACTAACAATCTCATTGAAATACTACAAAACTGTGTAACACTCAGTACATCTACTATCACACTACCTTCGAAGAATAGAACGCTAAAGCCATGGATGACGGCAGGTTTGCTGCGTTGTGTTTTGAATAGAAACCGTATGCAAAAGAGACTGAGACTCGACCCATACAATGAAGTCCTTAAAATCACGTACAAAAGGTATCGCAACCACTGTAATTCCATAATTAGAAAACAAAAACGTAAATATGACAAAGAACAACTATCAAAAGCACATAGGAATCCCAAAAAAACATGGGACGTTATAAACAACATCACTCAACGCAAACCTAGAAAGACAAGCAACTTGGAACTGCTAGAGTTATGCCCTTCCCCAAAAACCTCTGTTGATAAGGTCAATGACTACTTCTGTAACATAGGCAAACATCTCGCGGAAAACATCACGTCTTCCCTGTCCTCAGTAACAATTCACAACAACCCTGACTCATCATTGACAGACAGTCCTTTGACCTCATCGTTTGTTCTTCTCGATACAGACCCCGACGAGGTACGATCCACCCTAATCAGTTTGAAATCTGAAAGTGCTCCTGGCTGGGACAAAATACCAGTAAAATTCCTAAAATCTGCACAAGGAAAAATTGTACCAATTCTAACCCACTTAATTAACCTATGCTTCGAGCAGGGAATTTACCCTGACGCTTTGAAGGTAGCCCTTATTACCCCAGTGTATAAGTCTGGGGATAAGTCTGACCCGTCCAATTATAGACCAATTTCGGTCCTGCCATCTATCTCAAAAATTATTGAGAAACTCATAAATTTTCGCCTTATTAAGTTCCTCTCTAAATACAAAATACTATCGCCATCTCAGTTTGGATTCAGACAGGGCAGGTCTACTGAAGATGCGGTTCTGTCACTAACCTCTGCTTTAGTGGACGGCGTGGATAGTGGAGCCAAGAGTCTAGCCGTTTTTCTTGACCTTAAGAAGGCTTTTGACACAGTGTCTGTCCCTTTACTTTTAAAACGACTAGAACGCATCGGCATAAGGGGACCTGCACTTAGACTTTTTACATCCTACCTTAACAATCGAAAGCAAACGGTTAAAATTGCGGAGTACACCAGCTCAGAGTCAACTGTCACTTTCGGGGTTGGCCAGGGCAGTGTCCTGGGCCCGACTTTATTCCTCGTCTACATCAATGAGCTCTGTAATATGAAAATTGAGGGCGCGACCATCTTCTCATACGCCGACGACACTGCCATCGTTTTCACTGCTAAGACCTGGGATAACGTCAGAGAGTGTACCGAGCGCGGTCTCGCAAAGATATCTGCCTGGCTAAACCATAGTCTTCTCACTTTAAATGTCTCAAAATCTAACTTTATCTGCTTTACTAAGTATAAAAACACACAACCGCCTCAAGATTTCGAAATAAAGATCCATAACTGTCCCAACAGCCAAACCCTTAACTGCTCATGTTTAAAAATTGATAGGCTACAGTACACTAAATATCTAGGTGTTATGATAGACCAGCGCCTGTCTTGGCACATGCACACCGAACTTATTATGAAAAGAACAAGGAAGCTGATTTGGACCTTTAAAATACTACGACATGTCACATCAAAACAACTGCTGAAACAAATATATACTTCGCTGGCGCAATCTATTCTTATGTACTGTGTACCTTGCTGGGGAGGAACGACTAAAATAAAATTTCTAGAACTTGAAAGGGCCCAAAGAGCCTTGATCAAGGTCATGATATTTAAGCCCTACAGGTACCCCACCCACAGTCTCTACTTAATATCTGAGGTCTTGTCAGTAAGAAAACTTTATTTGCTGCAACTCATATTGAAAAAACATACATCCCTCCCATACGATCCCTCCAAACCAAAAAGCAGAAGGAGCTACTTAGTTGCTCCCACCACAAGGGTTAGATCTGCTTTTGCTAAAAGGCAATTTCCAAGACAATCTTCTTACCTTTATAACTTGCTGAATAAAGAATTACATATACATTCTATGAAGCTTCGAGATTGTAAAACTGCTGTAACCGAGTGGCTTAAAAGTAAGACCTACGATGATGTGGAATCTATTGTATCTACCCTGCAATAAACTGATTGGAACACTCGCATTGTTGACCAAACCTTGATAAGGGAAACCAGTCTTACTCACTCACCACGCTATATCATTTCGCACATTCATACCCACACACACACACACACACACACACACACACACACACACACACACACACACACACACACACACACACACACACACACCCTCACACACTCACACTCACTTACACATTCGCACACTCACACTCACTTACACATTCGCACACTCAATCCTCACATACATACATATTATTTTAATTTATCATTATTACACTTACACGCGCGCTTTTGCCCTGTTTCTGCACAACGCTCATGTATTTGCAGAGCCGTTTGTATATTTTTAAACTACCTTAGTTATATTTAGTTATTATTTTCTTTACTATTAATATTATATAAACTTGCATGATCACACTAGTCTACATTTCAATTGCTTAAAATCAACGAAAAATGGAAGTGCGGGGACTCCTAATACAAGCAATTCCTTGCTTAAAAGGTGATCTCCAATAATATGTATCAAAAAGCCTATTGTAATTGAAATAAACAATTTATTATATCCGACTTGTTAGGCGTAGCTCCATGTCGTATGGTATTCTGAATTCAAATTTAAAACAATACGATCGAAAAAGATGGTAAAATGTATCAGGTTTAAAACTGCATTAACAGTTTTTGTTCAATCTATCTATATATTTCGGTAGGGGCCATCGAAACCTAAACTCTAAGGTGGGCCAATAGATGTGTCCAGAAGTGTAGATGCCGAGTTTCTTCTATTTCTCGAAAATGAGAAATTGTTTGAATCCAGTCTCATAGAAAAGCGAAACCGAAAGCGATCCGATAGTCTATGTGTCTGGCTTCAAACAATTCCATACATTACAAACAAAAACGCCTCGCATCGCTTCGCTTTCGCCACGCTTGTCTGTTTGACAATAGCTTAAGTTACGGCTGTTATTTGTAGATCTTTGATAGTTGTCATAGGTTGTCAGTGTCCCGAAAACATAAATATCCAATGAGGTTACTGCGGTCTGGAACGCAAAGGGAAATTGAAGGACCGTCACGATAGGTGGTAGGTAGCTCGTCTGTGTCTGCGGATGCCTATTGTCATCAAACAGGTACAGATTCACACACCGTGGCTGCTATTGAGAGCTTCTTATGAAATAACAGCACTAGGAATAGAACTGGGTTCAGCAGTAGTGTTTGCAACCACTAGACCATTTCAGTATTTGCAAAAGCTTTGGGTATATTAAAACGAGTTAAAGCCGGATCAACTTTAGATCCTATTTATCCTTATTCAATGAACAAAGCCTTTTACATGTATTCAGCTTAATATTTAATCATCTAACCAACCTGTTACACTATTAGTTAATCTTTCTAAAAAGATTTTATTAATTAATAGAACTTTGGTCGTAGAGATGAAGTTTAGAACTAATTATGAAGTAAAAGGTGTCGGCTTATTGTTAAGGTACCGCTACGTTTCACATTAAACAATTCGATTACTTACTCGTCTTTTGGAGTCAACATATTAACAGCTATCAAGGTTGTTTAAAATGCGTCAAATAATTATGCTAGTTGTTCTAATATTTAAATGTATAGAAAAAAAAATATATATTTAAATTAAATGTATAGAAATGAGCTCTCTCATTTTGTAGCCTGTTTTTTCCACAGCTGGGAAAAGTCTCTACTTTTCCCAGCTGAGGAAAAAACAGGCTAACGCGGTGTCCTGCGTGAGCGACGAATACGACGCGACGCGACGCGATTCGTACTATTTCAACTACATAATATACTATAAATTTACTTCGTGTCGCGTCGCGTCGCGTCGTATTTGTCGCTCACGCAGGACACAGCCTAAGAGTAAGTCCAGTCCAGTCCAGTCCAGTCCAGTCCAGTCCAGTCCAGTCCAGTCCAGTCCATTCCATTCCATTCCATGGTAATAAACACATTACCCTCCTTTGCGTCGCGCAGTCGGATAAAAGTGTCGTGCCAACTTTTCGTAAGAATTTTTTCCGTCCAGCCCCCTTTCACAACGCGCGATAAGGAACTTCGTTCCAAAAGTACGTTCAAGTTCAGATCTATGATAAATATGAAGAAAAAAAATCATTGCTTGGTTCAGTAAGACTATCTGTTAAGCATTTTGTTATTGCTTGGCACCTATGAACGTTCTTAGTTCTTGTCTTTTTAATTTAGGGAAAATTTCGTATCTACATTTACATATCAAGATATTACCAAAAATATTTCCCCTCCCGTCTCCGAAATTCCGTGGGCGTCACAAAATATTAAATGACTTACCAACTCACCTTTACATAACTAAACACACACAAAATATAATTTACGACACCAATTGCCGCTCGACTCACGATAACAGCAATAATCGTGTGCGCGTCACTTAATGACGTCACACAAAATTTTACATTCAACCGTGACGCAGGTAATGTCTGCCACCAGCGATGACGTATGAACCTCAAACTGTATTCAGAGGCATTCGCCGACTCATAGCAGATAAGCGAATGGGGACGTTTAGGTGGCGCAGGTCCAAAGCGAAAGCGATTAAATGTTTGGTCCTAATGTCCTGGAAGATACTCTGGTCCTTTGAAGCGCGTTGATTGATGAAAGGGTTAGCATTGATATGCTAAGTCCAGAATTTTGGTACCCCAAATAGATTAAGGTTAGACAGGTATTTAAATGGAAATCAGGGTGATTGACGTTTAGACATAGATGACACTTTGAGAAATTAATGGGATCCTTTTTTGTTAGTTGAAACTTGAAGATGAATAAAGGATGGTTTTAGGTCTTCTTTTTATTTTATTTTTAAAGGATTAGCCTAAATATAGCCGAAGCAAAGATCAGGAACTAAGGATGAAGAGAGATCACACTAAAGGAACAGGAACTCCTGCGCACCGACAGTACATAATAAGAACTGCTTGTAACCGGACTCTAACTGCATGATGATCGCAAGTCAGGTGGTGTTGGTAGAGTAACCGTGACTAGTGCAGTTAGATCGCTCAGCCTTCTCTTCTGTTGCCCGGTATGGACCTCTAGGAAGTGGACCCCAACCAACCCATAATCTTCGAAAATATTCAGACAAAAAAAATGTATAGGGGATAATTATCTACTTGAAAAGTTGTAGTACTATAATCAGTGTTTTGTTTAAACTGAACTTTTCTATTCTTATCTATTAGTTTTTGTTAACCTAATAATTCTCCAGCTTTTCGATGCCACCGTTGTTGAGCGCAGATCTCACATTGTCAACAGACTTTGGGACATGAAAAGCAGACTAGGGGGAGCCACTAACACCCGCTGTTCTCTCACAACTTGTCCAGAAAAGTAACCTTACAAAGTAAACCGGTGCGGTGAATGCAAACGACTATAGACGGCATGTAATTGCGTCCGCCATTGTATGTTCAACGCTTTTTTCCGTTCTGCTACGAGTTTCAATACGAGTAGAAGATAACGCATATTTATCGATGAGTCGATGAGGTTCGGATCACAAGGGTCGGAGTTTGAAAGTTACTTTTTTTTAGAGAGCTCTGCGGTATTCGGATCAGAAAATATGGCTTCAATTTGAATTTGGAATTCGAAACTTTTTTTCGGCTGTTTTATATTGGGTACTTAGGTTTTGTTAGCCGCGTATTTTATTTGTAACCGCTACTCAACGAGCCAGCTTATATTCCCGGATCAGGGCAAAGGTTTTTTTCTGTTACAAAAAAGGCAAGAGTATTATGAAGTATAGGCATCGACAGTATAATTATTTCACAAAGTACTTACCGACTGCAACGGACAACTAATCAGCGAGAAACAGTGAAGACATACCATCTTAATACAAAAAGTTTAACATTTCTGTTGAACACTTTGTCTAAAAAACTCTCAATTTCAAAATGGCATTTGACGTTGATATAGGGGTCGTTTTGCAGTTACACTTTTTATAATCTTTTTGTGGTACGACGGTATGTAACTAAGTGTTTATAAAATGTCGGAAATTAAAATGCCTTCAGGTATAATCTCAATGTTCAAAACCAGGTTCATTCCACATTAACTTAAGGTCGATGAGCTTGTAACTTAGAGCAAATACAAACTTTGAAATGACACAATGAAATCATATTGATGTTTGCGTAGATTTAAATCCGGCCTATACATTAGATGAAATATACGGCCTGAATCGTTCTTAAGCGGGAAAATGTTTTTGTGTCTGACTCAAACATAAAGTATTATTCATTATGACAAAAAAAAAATTAAATAACTGCGCAGTACAAAATTTATTATCTTTTTAGGGAATTTTTTGATAACAGTGCCCACTGCCCACTTGAAAGATAAAATTATAATTAACCTAAAAATTAATTCACACAAAATAATTCCGCTTTTTCTGAGGCATAATTTTGTCATCTCACTTGATAACATAATAAAAAGCCTTCACTTTGAAATGAGGGATCATTAATTATGGCCTCTACTTACCCCGTTTGACTTCATAGCGTGATGCGCTACGTTAATTTTATCTTCATCAATTTTTGGAAAGTCTATAGCTTCTAAATACTAATATACATGGAAGGAATTTTTGAAAGATTCGATGGATGTTTGTTACTCAATGAAACGGCTGAACGCATCTCGATGAAATTTGGCTCAAAGGTAGCTTATCATCTTGAATGACATCCGTTTATCCCGTTTATTTTACCGTCAACAGCTAAGTTAGTTAAATTACGACAAAGTTCTACGCTATGTGGTGATATACTTATTTTCTATAATATACGTCGATGGTGTTTTTTAGGGTTCCGTAGTCAACAAGGAACCCTTATAGTTTCGCCATGTCCGTCCGTCCGTCCGTCTGTCCGCAGTTTAGCTCAGAGACGCACAGTACTAGAGAGCTGTAATTTGGTGTAAATATACGGATTTGTTGTGCCGAAAAAGTGGTAAAATAAAATCTCGTAAAATATTTTTTTTAGGGTACCTCCTGTACACGTAAAGTGGGGATGTTTTTTTTTTTCTCGCGTACCCCTTTTTGTGGGGTATCATTAAATAGGTCTTTAAAAAATATTGATAGTTTTCATTAACCATTTTTTGATAAAAAAATTTGTTTGTGAAATATTAAGCTTTAAAGTGCTAAATTTTGCTCGACTCGAGTGTCTCCCCCCTCTACCAGCTAAACGGTTATGTTTGGGGGTGTGAAAAAATTCACAATAGTAGTATAGATAACGAAGTTTAAAAGAAAATTATCATGACTAAGTAGGCTTTACAACTTTACGAGTAATAGTCGACCAACTTATAAAATGTACTTGGATAACATATTTTCTTAAACAAAATGTATCGGAGAACATCTTCTTCAACTGCATATGTAAGTTTGTCAACTTTATTTTTACAGCTTTAATAGGTATGTTTTTACGGTATGTTTTTTGGGGATAGGTAGGTTTTTATCGTCAACTATAATTATTAACTAACTTCAAAAAAAGGAGGAGGTTCTAAATTCGTCGTAATCTTTTTTTTATGTGTTTTCCCCGATTTCTCAAAGACTCCTGGACCGATTTTGAAAATTCTTCTTTTTAAAATTAAATTCAGCGAATCAGTTTAGTTAGTTTGCATAAGTATTTTGATGGGCAACTACGGAACCCTACACTGTGCGTGACCCGACACGCACTTGGCCGGTTTTTGAGAGGCAAATTAAATCATCTAATGACTGTCAGACTTGTACTGACTAAAATCCACGGTGTTCCTTCAATAGCACTTTACGTTCCAGGGTCAAAGTTACCTATTCAGACAGTCCCGCGTAACGTCCATGGTCTTGTAGTATGATTAGAATGCAAGCTGTCCTAAAAAGGAACTATAAGGTATGTCTCAAAGTGAAGAAATACCCCAAAGCAGGGTTTCGAAAAAGTCATAATCACGGCGTGTTACACAAAAAGAATCGGCTATGAAGAGTATTATTTGTGTTGCTCGCACAAGATCTCATTTTCAAAGTTGATTTCACCAAAATGAAGGCTGAGCATGACTGTTCTTTCAAGTTTGTACTTCTACTCCAGTGCCCTTAACCTTTTGCTTACGAGTTGAGCAGTTGAGTCTCAACTGCTCAACTCGTAAAATGGCTCTCAAGTAAAGTGACACTACGGCCACTTCGGTGTACCGTATTTTATTAAAGCAATAGTTTTTTTTTCCGTTCTTCTCTCACTTGCTTTCGTTTCTGTATAGGTACTTACACTACTTACCTAATTAATTTAATTAACTTAGTTCAGATCAACGTGAACGCAAAAATGAAACACATTTTCTATGTTTCTATAGTAACTACTGTAACAGATGAAGCAATATAATTGGATGCAGTGGTGTATCCAGCCCTTAAGATTTCGATTCATAAAATGCGTTTGAATTAATAAAGCATAATGTGATAGAAGACTGATAGCTTTCGGCTCGCCCAAAAAATAAAGCGAAACCATTATCCCAAGCACTCTAATTTTATTGCACCATTACCGAAAAATACCCTCCGCACTGAATAAGTAATGACACAAATTGATTATACCATCATCTTCAACCTCTACTTCATCAAAAAACCTTGCGTGCTTCAAATAATCAGGGCTACCGCAGGGGTCTGTAATAGGACCGGAGCTGTTTGAGATCCTAATTTGAAATAAATAGGTTCTATCAACTAGACTTATGTTGCATCGTTAAGTTAAATAGTAATACATTTAAAAAGGTACATTACAGTCACTATCAATCCCAGGAAACGGTTCTAATCAAGTGGAGAGCCCTGGATGCGTGATTAAGTCGGGATCTCTCATCCTTGCATGTGATTAAGAGTCGGAATTCTTGGAAACGAAGTACGGGTCGGTTCTTTTTTATTTTAATCGCATTGGAATCGTTTAATGAATGTTAGGGAAAATGAACTGGCCGTTAGCAATTTGATGATCTCGTTTTTAAGTAATATAGTATGGTTTTCTTATTATTTCATTTTTTTAAATTTTTGTTTATAAAAGTATTCAAATGATTGATGATTGATTGACAGGGATTCTTACACAATTTGAAATTGAAAAAAAACTTCATTAAGTATTTCAGACACAATTAATAGAATTTTACTTTGTAGCCTTAGCCTTCCAGTATTCCTGCTGGGGTCGCGGGACTAACGAGCTACCATGGCCACGGAACGTAAAGGGCTATTGAAGGACACCGTAGATTTTAATCAGTACAAGTCCGATAGCCTTTCCTGCCCTGCCATGGGTGCGAGGACTTATTTGATAATTTTATTACGCTAAAAACGCCTCCCAGTATTCATTACAAAATATAACCTAATCTCTATGTAACCGACAAACCGACTAGTACATACAACAATACTGACATTTATCAAAAGATTGACTTCAAAGCAAAAGTCTCAACAATGGTCTCCAATCGACTAATGTATGAACTAAGTGATTAGCTGAAAGATCTAACGGGCAGCGCGGTAAGCTGATGAATGAAGGAGCTCTACCGCTTCTAAATCGTTAACGCTCCGATTCCTTGAGACTTTAGTTCTGTTTATTGATACGTTAAGATGGTTCGGTAATACAGGAAAAGATTTAAAAACGTGTACGCCGAACTGCATGTCTTATAATAGTTAGGGAGCCCAGGAAGGGGTTTTTGCTATGATTCCAGCGCGTCAGATTATTATAAGGGAGAATCCTTGCACCCTTTAATGTACCTGTACCAAGTATCAACCTTTCATCTGGTGGGGTTTGTTTGGGAGAACCCGTCAGATTAGTAAAAATCGATCCGCAGAAATACTCGAGCGCGTCAGATTAAGAAAAGGTAGATTAATTAGGTTCAGAAGAGTGTATATTTCAATAATCTGACAATTTGAGCGTGGCATGAGGATTTTTCCCTTAATAAAAACCAGTCAAACAATAGTACTTTTAGTCAATTAAATACTGTCGTTAATTGAATTAGAACATTGATGCTCTAGGTACCAATGTTGTAATTTAAGTGGCAACTAAATTCAATGAATTTTAATGAAAACTGTAATTAATGATTTGAATTTACGTACTTCTGCGATTAATTGCTTTCCCAGAATTTGTTGAGTGGTGCCTAATTGAAAGCTTAACTTCTCCTATTTAATGTTTTGACTTTTCCCGATACTGATTTCCTAGAACTCGATCTAAAGCCTTTGTCAAACTGACAGGCGAAACGAATGCGTGCCAAAGCGTTTTTGTTTGTAATGTATGGAATTATTTGAAGCTAGTGACATAGACTATCGGATCGCTTTGCTTTTCTATGTGACTGGATTCAAACTATTCCATAAATAAAAACGCTTCGGATCGCTTAATTTGCTTCGCCTGACTGTTTGACAATGGCTTATATCTTAAATTGAATAAAAGTTACCATTTTGTTTAAGGAATTTTAAACAATGAGTTTTTCTTTCTTATTTTTGTCTCTTTTATGACTAAACGTATGAGAAGCTATTAGAAGTACTAGCTTTTTCCCGCGGCTTTGTTCGGCCTACTATAAGCATTCTTCAAACTTTACGCAAAAAGGCAAAAGTAGCCTCTAACCTCCGGCTCCTCCATTCTTGAACAGACGCCAGCACTTCAACCTAGCTCAATCTGTCAAAGTCCTATACTAGATTTTCAACTTCATCATTATAGTGGAAGGTTAAGTAATGTTCGAGGTAGGTTGACTTGCTGGCATTTGTTCCAAAATAATCAAAATAGTTTTAGCGATATAGGTACCATAGCGTAACAAGCAAACGAACTGTCGCATTTTTAATATTCGTTCTAAAATCACAAAAATGTGCTGCTCATTTTATTATACAACACAAAACTGAAACACTGACTTCACACTCAAAATCAAAACTAACTTTAGTACTAAAAACAGCACCTGCCTTAACAAAAATTAACAAAATTCCTCGAAATACGAAATGTACAGAATAATTTCAAATAAACAGTACAAGTTAGCAAATAAACGACACTGTACTGAAACTCAAAACTGAGTTTTGAAACTCACTTATGACCTTAGTCTGAACTCTAGTTGAGCTGGGGAAATAAGCAAAATTAATGTTGTGGCCTATTCACCGCGGGCATGCGGATGGGGAGTAATCGGTGACTTGCCGTCAGATCAGGTCGACGGCGCGTCGTACGAGTATTCCACACGCGTTCAAAGAGCTGTCGACAATTGAGCTGCAAAGCCTTCCGAGGTCGCGGGACTGTCTCACCAAGAAACTGTAACCTTGGAACGTAAAGGGCTATTGAAGGATCACTGTAAATTATAGTCAGTACTAATCGGACAGTCCCTTCCACCCCGCCCTGGGTAGGAGGACTCATTTGATGATTTTACCAGGATAAAAAAAACGGCCCATTCACGACTTTGGTCTAAAGCAATCTAGTGTTATCCACGCGTGTCGTTGTAAGTTCGCCACAAAAATTATTCTCCACAAAAAAAAAGTATAACTTAGCCAAAGGTTTTTGGTTTTTTTAATTTTGATTATTGTTCCTTCGACCCATTTTTCCGCACGTGAATAGCAGAACTGTTAAACTATAAAATCCTGCACATGACCACCGAAAACGAGGATTCAATGTGAAATCTTAACAGAAAGTACTAGGAGAACAGGATCAAAACATTTTTTCGAGGGGAATAATTTTTGTGGTGAACTTACAACAACCCATCTATGCATGTACCCATAATAGCGGTTGGTGGCAGTCGCCGCACTCCCGCTGTTAGTATCGCTCTGTTTCGTGGTCTCGCACTTATTCGCTTGTTACTTTTGTTGCCACCGCTCCAGTATCGCGCGTTCTAGTTGATTCCCTTGGAGAAAACCGCGCGTATTATCGCTGAGAGCGGCTTCTCGTGGCGTGGTCTAATAATTTTTTTCTATTAATTGATCTCATCGCTGCCGCCCCGGTTTTTCCCACCGCTCACAGCTACAAATCTTAAACGGGCTGTTATGGCTTTTGAGGTTATACAATTTTAAGAACTCGTTTAAAAAAATACGTGTGTCACTCGGGGACTGCCGCGGTAAAACTATTGCATAGCATTTTTAGGCTATGTCAGCCACGTCAATCAAGTGAAACGTCAAGAAAAACAAACACCATGCCGAAGTCCGCCGAACTGAAACGACGTTAGACGGTGCGAGTTGTAAGGTTTATTTTGTTACAGAATTTCTTGATTGGTCGCCGCGCTCAGAGCACGCGATAAAAGCTATGCAATAATAGCTTTAAAAAATATTTATTAAGTTATCGTTTTTGATGTGTAACATCTTTGGTATCGCTTTTCTGGAAGTAATTTCGTGAAATGTAACGCAAAGGTGGTAGAGTGAGCCGTCAGATGGTAGCAACTACGATTATAGGTACCGTACGGGACTCACTCTTGTCGATGTCTGTCTTTAGATCAATGAACATAGCTGTTTGGCTCTAGTCAAGATATATCTGTAAATAAATGTTTATTGTCTCAAAGCCAAAGTCGAACTCATGTTTTTTTACAGCAACCCCATGGTAGTTAACCATCCCTTAAAATCCTTACTTAATATTATAAATGTGATAGTAGGTAACTCTGTCTATCTGTGTCTTTTTCACGCTTAAAACACTGAACCGATTGGGATGAAATTTGGTACGAAGATAGTTTGAGAGCCGGGAATGCACATAAAATAGTTTTTATCCCGAAATTCCCACAGGAACTATAAGAAACGTTATGCGCGTAAAAGTCGCGGGAAAAAGCTAGTATTTAATAAACGATAATACTACCACAAATTTGGCACCAAGCAAGACAATCCTATTATCCAAAATTAAAATAATTGTATCACGTATCTACGTCGCATTCACCTCATCCAAGCCATTATCAACGTACTCAAGAATAATGATAATAACAGTAGCACAGTAGTAGGTGCTCTGAATCTTATCTTAATCACGTAGTTTTGAGTCTACAGGCAAAACTAAATGTTTAGTACAGCAATAACAGTGTCTTATTGATAAGAGCAGTGATAGCCTAGTGGTATCAGACCCGTCATGCGAGTTGTAGGTCGTGGGTTTGAACCCAGTCAGTGCAATTTGTTTCATCACTCTGCTCTTTAGACTGTGAAGGAATACATAGTGGGGAAATCGGCATGGTATAGAACCAAACATTCGAAGACATTAGGCATTCCTATAATGTCACATTATCACCATACGCCGTGATCTAGGCAGATAGTAAATAAGTAAAGCCCAAGAAGACCATTAAGTTTGTTAAATCACTTAAAAAGAGCGAAAATCTTCTGCGCGGACCGTACAAACTCCATTGCCTCGACCAACTGGTACCCCTATATTTGACTAAACTATTCCGAATCGATTCCTTAAAGACTAACAATACTCAAGAAGATGCTTGGTTCGCCTCCAGTTAACTGCAGCGTATGGTGCAAATCGTTAAACATTTGCGAAGGAGAAAATTTATTGAACTGTTTTGACTGGGCTTCATTGCTTTTTATTGATGACTGGTGGGTTATTTTTTTTATAAAACTGATTCATAAGAGTGTAGAGAAGATCTAAACAACAGGTTTTAGATACTTGCACTCTTGAAACAGACTGTTCTGAGTTATGCTCTGGGGCGGTTATCTCTATCACGCAAAACTGAGCTCGCACATCTTAACGAGGGTACTGCAACTGCTCAAAATTGCGTAGAGAATGTGGTGCAACTCCACATCATCCCATTCGCACAGCAACGAGTACCTGAGTTCTTCTTGAAGCAGGATAATGCTCGAGCGAACACGACGCGACTAACAGTGCACACATTCCCTGACTCCCGAATTACGATGTTACAGTGGCCACTCAGGAATTTTACCTGAGTTCTATTGAGCATTTAAGAGATGAGTTGAGAACAGTGAAAAAGAAAGTAAAATTCCCATCAACACGCAGCTGGATCTCATAAATTGTCTGAAAACTTGTTGGTAGAGGATCCCAAAAGAAAATGTTCGGTATTTAATCCAGACCATTCCACCTCCAAATGAGCAGAACAGAGGGAACAGAGTTAAAAGAAAAGCTTTAAAGAACACTTTAGAACATTAAAGACGTTATTTTTCGGATTTTTTTTATGATTTATGTAACTTGATACCTTCCTGCAATTCCTCACTTTTCATTCATTTTCGTATATTTTAACGATATATTGGAATAAATAGTTAATTTTTGTGTATTGCCATCTAAAACCGTTAATATTAATCAGTAATATTTAAATATTATTTAATAAATCGATAAAACCAGGTGGCCCTTATTTTGTTTTGAGTACTATACATATATTATATTCTGTTATTTATATTACCTTTGTTCGATAACATTCATAATTATTTTTGTCGAAATAAGTTAGGTTAGTAATGATTCGTCAGGTTTTGTTTTTGTTTTTAAGTTACTATGATTTTGTTGCCATCATCTGCCTAGCCTTTCCCCAACCACATTATGTTGGGGTCGGCTCTCAATAATTGAACTTATCAGACTGCCTTTCAGACATCCACAACCCAATAGCTAGGTAATACGATACTCCTTGATAAGTTTTGTTGTCAGACTTTCGAACTTATGACTAACATTGTAACGACTGTTAAGGGTCTACAAATGACGGCTGGGACCAACATTTTTAAGTGCTTTTCGAGCCACGGAGGAAACTCGCTTTAATAGAAGTTCACCCATCCACAGACCAACCTCGGCAATCGTGGCTTAACACTGAAGATCACTTTGTGCCGTTGTTATTATTTAGCCACGAGCTTCTCTAATTTTGTTATGTAAATAATGTTTTTTTTTTTCCTAGGAACCTAAAACATGTACACATTCGGATAACCACTTATCTACCATACCCAAATACTCGAAATAAAAGACATACTTATATTATCTTATCGTGTAATTTGTAACACTGATCGCGTACATTATCAAAATTGTTCACGTATCAAATATTAACAGAGCACAAGAATGTCGTTATCTGCACTATTAGGCGACACCTAAATGTAGTGCTAAAATAAATACGCATTGTTACGTTTTGAACTATCGGCTAAGTGTCCAAGGTTAAAGATTAGCCGTGGTACCACAAAAACTTTTAAACGTCTGTTGAACACTTGTCTAAAAAAATGACAGATTATGATGTTGAAATAAGGTCCGTTTTGCAGTCACACTTTTTTTAGACAAGTGTTCAACAGATAAGTTTCTGTAGTAAGGCTGTAAGTATTTTTTTTAGTGTATCCAAGTGTCAAAATCATTGTTGTAGACATAATTATAATCTGAATTACAGTACTAAAACTTACAAAATAAATATAGAACAATACCGCACCCTCTAAAATTATTTCACATTAAAATTAATATAGCTCCTAAAGACTACCCATGAATATTAATATTTAGATTTATTTTGTTTTGGACATATTCTTACCATTTTTTTTTTAAACAAAAGCGTTTATAAAAGAGTAGTCCACAAGAATTGGACACAGGTTCCAAGCTTCGGCGTCCAAGCTTTCGGCGTAAACATTTTTAAACATAGAGTACACCGCCAAATGTACACTATTCGACTTATGTTGACAGTTAAAAGACAAAATACAAGCTCAATCTCACATAAGGCATTTCTTTACTCTGTCGAAATTTTTGATAATTAAGACATGATAAGCATGATATGACGTTATAACACGTCATGACGCACTAAGTACATTACTTGAAAGCGTTCATCACTTTCATGCATAATTAAGAAATTTTAAATGCATAGCTTAAAATATTCTTTACAACGAAAAACACAGACGTATAAAAATAATTAAACATTTAATTTTTAATTACAACATTGGATTCAGGACAAAATGGCGGACGTAGAAAGTACCATAAATTTCTCACGTGGCAGTCTTTGATAGGTACTTGTGGAACGATAAAAAACTCTTTTCACACGATAAATCACTTTCACTTTGTAAAAATCAGTACGAATCACCAGTTAGCAATTGCATCAATTTAGAGTCAACGTTTGTTCCTTGAGTTGTGGTAGTAGTAGTAGGAGTAGTTGGTTCAGTAGTAGTACTTAGCAGGTTCCTACAAGCGTCCAGCTCCCAGTATAAAGTGTTCTTCCGACCCGCCAAAGCCAAAGTAGAGACGAAGAGGGAAAACGATAGAAGAGACAACAGCACAATAATCTTGTTGTTCAACATCCACCCCAACGTCACCTCCATATAGTACTTGCAACTCCCCATTTTTCTATTTCTTTCTGTATCTTCTACTTTTCACACAAGTGTCACTATCCGTTGTGTTGCGACGAATACTCCAAATGTATCTTTTATCGATATTATTTGTCGATATCCTATTTTATCAATAGCTGATAAAGCTTGTCCTCTACCTCTGCTGTTTTTTTTTTATATTGAACCTTATTACTTGAACAGTTAAATAGTGTTTACGTTGAAACGTTTCGCGTTATTGATCCTGGGCAAAGTAAGATAGTGAATGAGTCACAGATTACCGGAGTACTAGGTTTTTGGACAAAGTAATTGTTGGTGAAAAAGTTGAATCATCAAAGGTAGGTGTTTGCTTGCGACAGATCACTCAAGACCTCTAATGATTCAACTGAAAACAATGAATTTCGATTAGTAGACTATAAAGCATGTTGTAGACGGATATAATCCAACGCCCTAATACAGGTCACTATTTGAAGTTGTGTTGGATTATACCCGCGAATTCTGTTTCAATTTTGCGGTCTACATAGATGAATGACATTAAAGAAGATCACTTTTGTTGGGATGCAGGATTATACAGCTTGACATAAAAATGTAGAAAACCGGAAGTCGCCACTGGCTTCGCGCTACCATCACTTTGAATGATTTTATTTTATTTTATTTCACTTATTATGTTAGTTTTATGGCACAATAATAAATCTAACAAACCTGCGGTCTTTGTTTACAACAAATATCAAAGATTTTAAAACGTTGTCAGAAACAAAAAGATTAGTTTCGTTTCAATCCGTTCTGGCCAAGCTGTAAATCTGTCTAGAATATGATTTAAGGAGATAGGACCTTCATTGATAGACGTTACGTTCCAAACCATCTCATTGAACCAGCCAGTAGAATGGCTCGTTACCGATTCTACGTCATCTTAAAGCCTCGATCACAGTGAAGGACGTTCACCGTCTTTTATCACGAGCGCAATTGGTCATTTGAATTTCACTAGTCAATACAGTCTTTGTATTCGAAAAGCAGTTTCTTGATTCAAACAATACCATGATCATCACAGCAGCAGCTTCAAACATTTCATCATCAATTAACACACATAATGGTAGTAGTTGCTTCGATGCTTTCCAGAAATTAATTGTGTTAATTGATTTTGGATGACAGATTTGGTTTGACAGTAAAAAATGCTCCGCGCTGCGTACTGCCATATTCCATGAGACACGGTGAATAGCTATGCCAAAAAAAAATCAAGTGAAACAAGCTCATCATCATATCTCTTAGCCTTCATTCACACGTACCACAATCGCATCACATAATGACACACAATGACAAAATGTGGTCGAGCTGTGGTAACTCATGAATTTTTGCAGTTGCGTCGTGGTTAGTCGTTGCGATGTACAGCTTGGCAAATTAGAGTAGAAAACCGGAAGTCGCCACTGTGCTCTCGCTACCAGCACTTTGAATGATTTTATTTTATTTTTTTCTCTTATTACGTTAGTTTTATGGCACAATAATAAATCTAACAAACCTGCGTTCTTTGTTTACATCAAATCAACGTCAAAATTTTAAAACGTTGTCAATAAACAACCCAACCAGCAAAAACTAGGCTTACAATTACAATCTCAAGACTACTGTTTTGTTGCTCTTAAATCACTCCCATATAATGATATAAGCCTGGATTTGGGCACCAATTATAATATTTAGTTTAATATCGTTCCAATATCAGTCTAATTGAATGCTGTTTGCACTTACTGAAATCTAGCCAAAATTAATTTAAGCCGACTCAGGCTAATTTTGCTTTTACGTAAATATCATGTAAGCCTGCATAGGCTTATATTGGTCTAAGGTTAGAATATTATGAGAATTTTTCGTAAGATCAAAATTAAAAGTTAGAAATTAAATGAAAACAAATTAAAAATGCGTGAAGTTAATGTTTATTTATACTGTGTTTTTATACTAAAGTGCCGTAACTTTAGTATAAAAGTAAAAGTAGTTATACGGTAAGTAATCGTATTGGAATTTATTATTTACTGTTAATTAGACCTCCTTTTACACTTCAAAATTCATGCGCCTTGTTAAATAAGGTATTTTCTGTTCTCGTTTAATTATTTTATATGTCAATTTATATTGATAGTGTCGCCATTACTATAGCTGCATCTTGCAAGCGCACTATTAAACGAATGTAAGATTGTTTACTCTTATTTTAGCATTCGGTATACTAAAGATGACTCCACATTGGAATAAATTAGGGTTTCATTGTACTTCTTTGCAATTTTCCTCCTGTAGTTTTAGTTTCTTTACAGTTTTCATAAATCTTTTCCAGTTTTTGTAATCCATTATTACTATTAAATTTAAAAACTTAAAATAAAATATGGCCAGCAAAATTGCTCTTAAAACCATTAAAATTAGTTATTCCCAAAAAACTTTTTTAAAAAAAGGGAACCGACTTCAAAACCAAACACAAAAAAACTATAAAATAACTTTTCTTTCGGAAGCCGGTGGCTTTATTTTTTTTTATTTCATTGACATATGGCCACCGACTTCCGAAAGAAAAGTTATTTTATAGTTTTTTTGTGTTTGGTTTTGAAGTCGGTTCCCTTTTTTTAAAAAAAAATTTTTATTTTTCCCTTTTTAGTTGAGATAATTAACAAAAATCTTCATAAAATCGGCGTCTTTGAAAATCTACAATCCTATTAAGCAAAACGGATCTATGTGAGCAACTTCACGAGATATCCATTATTGTTATATACTAAAACCTTCCCCAGAATGTAACAAATACTTTTCTGAAAACTGTGTCAAAATCGGTTCAGCCAAAACGCGAGATAATTGCGGACAAACATGCAATCGTCCCTTAAAATCTACAATCCAAGTAAGCAAATCGGATCCACGCGGGCAACGTCACGGGATATCTATTAGTGTTATATACTAAAACCTTCTCCAGAATGTAATGAACACTTTCCTGAAAACTGCATCAAAATCCGTTCAGCCAAACGCGATATAATTGCGGACAAACATGCAATCGTCCCTTAAAATCTACGATCCAAGTAAGCAAATCGGATCCACGCGGGCAACGTCACGGGATATCTATTAGTATTATATACTAAAACCTTCTCCAGAATGTAATGTACACTTTCCTGAAAACTGCATCAAAATCCGTTCAGCCAAACGCGATATAATTGCGGACAAACATGCAATCGTCCCTTAAAATCTACGATCCAAGTAAGCAAATCGTATCCACGCGGGCAACGTCACGGGATATCTATTAGTGTTATATACTAAAACCTTCTCCAGAATGTAATGAACACTTTCCTGAAAACTGCATCAAAATCCGTTCAGCCAAACGCGATATAATTGCGGACAAACATGCAATCGTCCCTTAAAATCTACGATCCAAGTAAGCATATCGGATCCACGCGGGCAACGTCACGGGATATCTATTAGTGTTATATACTAAAACCTTCTCCAGAATATAATGAACACTTTCCTGAAAACTGCATCAAAATCCGTTCAGCCAAACGCGAGATAATCGCGGACAAACATACATACATACATACATACATACATACATACATACATACATACAGGTCGAACTGAGAACCTACTTTTTTTTGAAGTCGGTTAAAAATCGATCTAAGATCAAACGCTCTTATATGGGTCTTACCTTTTGATTTGTAAATATAAAAATATGTTGAACTAAAATCACTCTAATATCATACTTATCCAGTGGTATTGATCTTATATTAGTTTCAGATAAGATCAGAAATTCACGTACTCACAGTACTCATAAGCTATGCTGATATTAGTCTGACATCTTACAATAGCATTTAGCAAGTCTAATATAAAATCAAACGAGCTTAGAAAATACCCATATAAGAGCAAGTTTTTCTCAAGTGCAACTAGTCTTAGTAAATGGTCTTATATACATATATGAGACTTGGTTATGAGACTGAGCATTCTTGAGACCATACCGGCTTGTCTAAAAGTAATATAGGATCGATGGTATGATCAAAACAAATATAAGAGCGCTTTAAGCCTATTACTCTTAGAAAGTGCGAGTTCTGAGACTGTTTTGCTGGTTGGGAAAAATATTAGTTTTGTTTCAAGACGTTCTGGCCAAGCTGTAGTTAGTTGTTGCAATGTCGTTGCTTCTACTCAACGTCGTATCTACATAAATACATTGTAGATACGACGTTGTGTCCATGCAACCAGATAACCGTTCGTTCACAGTTTAGCTCAACATGGTTGCGTTATGGTCAGAATCTGATTGTGTGATCCTAATCCTTCTACTTATTTCTTTTTCAATACAAAATTAATCGTTGTGGTAAGTGTGTACTAACCCTTAGCTTTATCGCCTGATGTTATGAACACGTTTAGATATTGAAAGACTGCAGATGAAAGGACAGCATAAAAAAATAAAATACAGAACGTTTTGTTATCGGTCATCCGAGATTTATTTATACCGTTTATTGTGCAGTGAACTATTTTTATCCTACGTCGGATCGAGACCAGCTGACTTGTCAGATACAGTCGTAAAGCCTTGGCATTTTCTTATCCATTCATTGTTGTGAAACAGACTAGATAAACTGGTGATCTACCATAACGTCTTAAAGCGTGAGTGGTTCCGCTCAGGGAACGAGATGGCGCTAGACGATTTGTATGGCTCTGTCTCTTTCATACAGCCTAAAGACTCACGATTTTAAAAGACGTCATGATAGGCCTCCAGAGGCCTTACCACGAGCTCATAACGCGGTCCAGTTTCAGCTGTGGGAAAGAGACAGAGCTATATAAGTCTTCTAGCGCCATCTTTTTCCCACAGTCTAAACTGAAGTTCATGGTATGCCACCAGGGGGGTCTTAAAACCAGGCTTGTTCCAGCGAGTGAAAGTGACAGAGCTATACAAGTCGTCTAGCGCCATCTTGTTCACTCACTGGAATAAGCCTAGTATTATGAAGTTGTAATACCCCCCCAGGCATCTGTTTTGTCTTGCTTCAATTATAACTGATAGTACCCACTCTTTTGATTATGGATAGATGTCTGATAATTTTACTCAATCATGTCACAACGGTTTCACCGATTTTGATATTTGGCACTGAGATAGATTATTTGTCTGTATTAACTGTAATGGTGAAGATAATAAAAGTTTTTACGCAAGCACTGTAATATTTCGGGCGACTCGCTGTCCGATATGGACCACGCCTGGGTCGACGGCGCGTTGCAGCATTATAACGGGGCCCCCTTTAGAAGGCCAAAGCCTGCCAGGGTCGCGAGACTTATAAATTACCGTGACCCTGGAACGTAAAGGGCTATTGAAGGACACCGTAGATTTGAGTCAGTACGAGTTTGACAGTCCCTCCCGCCCTGCCCTGGGCGGGAGGACTCATTTGATGATTTTACCACGATAAAAAAAAAACTGTAATATCTTGGAACAATTAACGAATTTTTCGCGGTGGAAGATGCTAAATAAGTAGGTTAGAAGTGTAAATTAAGCCATCGCTTAACGTTTGGTCGGGTTTATGGTAGAAATACTACTAGCTTTTTGGGTACTTACTTTCCCCGTAGTTATCGATGCTGACAATTTGTTTGTCAAGCTATTGTGTTTTCTGTTGTGTACGATAAACTCAATACTTAGTTATTATTGTGTAAAATGAAATAAAAATAGTATAAGATAGTTTTTGCTAGCGAATACGTAAACATTAATCATAGGAAACTAAATTCTTGTAATTATTCATCATTTATGACGTTTGATTGTAGATGGCCTGTGATATCTCATTCCAAAGTACTACTCTGTGGCGATTGTCACTGACTCATTGAGGTGTTGACTCAATAGACTGTTTTTATTAAAGTCTGTCGTTGGCTGGTCAAAGATCTCCCCAAAACTTTCCATTCCTTCCTATTTATTGTTTTCTCCAGACAATTTCGAATTTTTGTAGTCCGAGCCAGTACTTCCTAGGCTACCCTCAGCATAAACGCCCGTCTTCTGACACCCACTGCTTTACGACCCTGAGCCATCAGTCCTGATGCAATCTACAATAGGCTTGTCCACTGAAAACTATTGATTAGTCCGTCACTTAGCATGTCAATAAATATGTGTACAATATTACTCTTTTTTTTTTCTTAAATATATTTTTTTATTTTGTAGACCAATTAAATATTGACGAAGTTGACGTTATGACGTATGTCGTAAACATTAAAGCATTAAGCATTAAAAATTATACAAAGGCGTGGTATGCCACGCCTTTGTATAATTTTTAGTTTATTCTGACGCGTTTTATCTTTGTCAGTTACTTGTTAAAAATACGAGTCCATTATATTTCAAACTACTACATAGTTTTTCAACTTATTGATGCTATAATAGAACGAACCGCGAATTTGGCCACTTGCGAATGGGAGTTACCAAAAATGGGATTACAAGACCAAAGACCAAAAATATTTTTATACAAACTGACATTACTTTATTTTTACATGGAATTTTAATTATTTATTTTATTTAGTATTGTGAATACGAGGACCCATGTGGGCCAAGCTGTTGTTTTTTATTTATTTATTAATTATAATGATATATGAACTTTCTGCCTGCAAAAACGAAGACCATGCTTGTTCAGACTTTAATCTTTCCTATAATCGACTATGGTGACGTGTGCTGCTTTGACCTGAATGCTGTATTTCTGGATAAACTTGACAGGCTACTTAATAACTGCATCCGGTTCATATTCAATCTGAAGAAATATGATCATGTGTCCAGTTTCAGATCTGAGCTTAAATGGTTGCCCATCCGGCAGAGACGTAATCTTCGCGCTTTAACCATGCTTTTTTCTCTTCTCAACTCTCCCACTCCCCCTTCTTATCTCATCCCTCATTTTCAATACCTTTGTTCTTCACACGCTAGGAATCTGCGTTCGTCTAATAATCTTCTCTTGCTGTGTCCTTCTCATACTTCTGATTTTACTCATTCTTCCTTTCATATTCAGTCCATTCTTCTGTGGAATGAGCTTCCTCTTGATATCAGGACTGCCTCCAGTCAATTGGCATTTAAGCGGAAGTTGCGGTATTACTTTCTGCACCATTAGTGGAGTCATCTCAATCACCTTTCTATTACTTGTATATATATAGGTATGTATATATATATATATATTTATTTGTATGAGTATTTATTATAGTACCTAGATTTGTATGTTTAGTTATATTTCTTCTTTTGATATCCAATTGTATATTTTTGTGCACCTGCCATGTTATCTCGCCTCTACCCTTGGTTGACTGGTAGAGAATGCCTCAGGCATTAAGTCCGCCAAAGTACATTTTTGTGTTGCTTGAAGTTTTAATAAATAAATGATTGTCTGACAGTTTGAGTAACTCAAGCGGCCTAAACAAGTCCTTTCTTTGGTATTGTTCGTCGTGTCGCTGAGCTCCTTGTGTTATAAGTTGAGCTCCACGATAACTGACAAATGCTTGCACTGACTGGACAGGTCCACTCAAAGTGTGGTTCTTTCTTCAAAAGACCATTTCAGACATTGCCTGCATGGTCCTCGTATAAACTGTTCTACATTTGTGATGTCTGGACTTTAAAAGAGACTGTGACCTCTGACTTTGTTTCGGATGTTTCTTCTCAGAGTAGTCAGGTACGAAACACCAGCCCCTCCTAGTTTTATGAAAAGACGTGTGAAAGTGTTGTTATAACCTACTTGCATAAATAAACATCATTTCATTTCAAAGGAGAGCGCGAGACAAAATGCGTATGACCTCTAGAAACCAGCCTTTTTTTTATCGTGGTAAAATCATCAATTAATAAGTCCTCCCACCCAGGGCGGGGCGGGAGGGACTGTTAGACTCGTACTGACTAAAATCCACTGTGTCCTTCAATAGCCCTCTCCAGGGTCAGGGTAATTCGATAAGTCCCACGACCAGTAACTAGCTTAGTATACATTTTAAAACTTTTTTTTTTAATTTATGTAAATTTTGGTCTTCTCTGAGAATACTTTTCCATACTGTCCCATAAAACATCATGGCCGTCCAAAATGCATCTCCAATCCCAAGTCCGTAGCCATAATCTATATCATTAGGTTCGTAAGGTAAGGGTCTTCAATCAAAGGACTACCCGGTCATCTTCGGGCCAAATTATGATGGCCGACTGCTAAACGACTAGTCATTGACTAACCGCCCGTCTTGACCCATTTTAACATTGAGTTTGAGACACACTGAGATTGTATTTGTAGAGGGCAGTGGTGGCCCAGTGGTATCGGCCTCGACTTACGAGTTATAGGTCGTAGGTTCGAACCCAGCCTGGCACATTACTTTGTGTAATTTATTTCATCACCACTGCTCTCAAAACGGTGAAGGAAAACATCGTGAGGAAACTGGCATGTCTTAGAACCATAAAATTCGACGACATGTGACATCCACCAATCCGCACTGGGCCCGCGTCGCGGGTTGTGGCCCACTCCCTCTCAGAGAGAGGAGGCCTGTGTCCCAGCAGTGGGAACATTATAGGCTGAGATGATGATGATGATGAGGTTGTATTTAGAAATGATTATAAGTAAAAAAAAAATATGGGGGACAGGATAGAATCGATGATAATTCATTAAATACATAAAAAACTTAATCTATACTGAAAAAAAAAATCAAAAAGGTTAAGATTGAGAGTTTCTTCGTAAGAAGAAATCTCTGAAACTACTGAACCGATTTTGAAAATTATCATAAGTGTCACAAGCCTCAACTCTTGAATTTTGATGCATTATCATATTTGTTAAAATGCTGAGGAACAAAAAATACCAAAATGTGGATGTATCTTCAATTAACCCTCGACCCGTCGCGTGGGGTCTTTCAAAACCCAGGGTTTAGAAAATTGGAAAATAAATAGACTTAGAATACGTTTTCGGATCTCTTACTTTAGGTACCCTCCTAAAAAGGATTACACTTCACCCTCCCACCATAAAAATTAAGCATGCGCGTGCGCCCTTCGAGGTATGAACGTGTATTTCTACACAAGGCTCTCAGGGACCCCACGCGACGACTGGCGTAAGTAAATTTTTACTAGTGACTTAATAGTTTTTTTTTTGTGATAATTTTTATTTTGATATATTTTGGTTCCATGATATTTGTTATATGAGTAAAGATGGATAATAGACAAAGTCATCGTATTTTAAGTTGGTTGGAAGAAGATGTGGAGGTTGTTGGTGGTGAACAGTGTGATGAAGAAAATGTTGATTATCCGGATGAAGTTAGTGAAAAAGACATGGAGTCAAAACTGGAATACAAAGAAAATGATCATTGTGAATAAATTACTCCATCAGTATCGTCCATAACATCCCATGAAACTCATACCAGAGCTATTGCACTGATTGTGTCCAAAGAAATGGTTAGGGTTACTTAGACATGAAAAGTATATATATTTTTTCATGATTTTTTGCTGATATATGTTTGATTATCATCTTTAGTTCATTGATCACAAATAATTATATAAAAGGAAGAAGTTGTCCCCTGTTTTTTATTTTAAGTTAATTTTAAGATGACTCAGTAAAAATATAAAAAAAAAATGTTATTTCTAATACTTTGATGTTTTTTTAATAGAAACAAATGTCTGATTTGCAATATCTTTTGTTTTTTGTTTCAATAAAGTCCTATCCAAATGCGAAACGCCAAAATAATGTCAATAATTAATGTTACAATACTAATTGGTTGATATTTATTTTTGGGGTCTCTAAAGAACCCCCGCGCGACGGATCACGTAATAAAAAGGCGCGACGGGTAGAGGGTTAACAGAAAAAAAGAGCAAAGGATGTTTTTAATTTTACGTTCTGATATTTCAATTTTTACGTTATCGTATAACAAAAAAAAAAAAATGAAAGAATCGTGCGTGGTACTGTGTAAAGCAATATCATGAAATATGTGGGGAATCGGAAAATTTTCCAAACATTTTATTGTTCCGCGTCTCTTAATAATTGGTTTCGATCGATATTGAATACTAAAAATAGCAGTTTTTTATTAGAAATACGTTTGTCGATTATTAGATGTAGCCTATATTAATTATTTATGTATAAATGATGAATCAATATTATTGTATCAGTTGTTTCTATACTGATTAATTTAAAAACACAGTGTTCTTTTGTCTCATCTGGATCTCGTTACTGACTGGTAATTAAAATTGCAATGCCCATGATTTTTGAAAAGAAAAAAAAACTAGGAACTTGCTTCTGTGTTGACATTTTAAAGCAACTACTTGTAGATCATACATTTTTTTTGGTTCTGTGCGGGAATCGAACCCGTGATACGCAATGCGTGCCATTAATTAGAAATAAAAATGAATAAAGAATATTAAACCTGAACCTCTTCATAACTGCATAATTTTGAACACAAATAGACTCCGAATTCAGAAACCTTTCAAGCTTTGTAGTCGAGGCAAAATCTAAAACCACAATTAATAATAAAGGTAACAAACAATTCTGTAAAACAAAACTTATAAACTTGAAGCCTCAAACAATTTTACTCAGGTTAAATTCAGCTCAGCAAAACAGACTTCAAAATCACGTCAACCCAAAAACAAAATGGCCACTGCTCAGATCCATCAATTACGAATATGTACAAACCTTCGGTTAACTACTAACAACAAGTGTCCCGTTCAGCTGAAACAGCATTAATACTTCAAACAATATCTCAACCTTGTACCAAAATAGCAATCGTAATGTAACCTACAACAGCCGTTCGTAACCTCAGTGTGCCTCCTACATTACTCGCTCGCTTCGTAATAGAGCAGGCACTTTACGTAGATGGCGGTCATTAGAACCAACAGTGGTTTAGGATAGTGTAACACTCGCCGTGGTACTAATCAGAAAATTGCCTTCAATTATTCAGCTGCGTGTTCCGAATTGAGGGTCGTTTTATATTAATATAGGTACATTATTCCTGGATAGGTGGACTGGAATAAAAATGAGCTGAAGTATGGAAGAAAAATGTTTCAGGTGCGTCATGCCGGGTAATTTAGAATGTAGGATGAAAGTGACTTTTTGCGTTTAATCATAATGTTTGCAAAGGAGACCGAGGTTGTACCTTTTGAGATTACGTTAGGGCTGAAATCAGGACAACCCTTACATGATAATTACTTTTTCTTGTGTGTTCACGAAAAGATTAGAAAATTCATTTTTTTTTAATTAGTTAAAAATGAACCGTTGACTAAATGTGGAATAACTCAATAATTATTGTCAAATAAATTTGAAGACCTGGTGATCTGTATTACTTAAATTTAAGTTAACAGAAATAATGTGTTGACTAGTTTTGAGCTGCGGGTCTAAAATAATAAGTTTATTTTAGACCCTCAATAATTAGAGGGCCAAAGCCTGCCGGGGTCGCGGGATTATTTCCTTACCGTGACCCCGGAACAGAAAGGGCTATTGAAGGACACCGTGGATTTTAGTCAGTAGAAGTCTGACAGTCCCTCCCGCGCTGCCCGGGGTTGGAGGACTCATCTGATGATTTTGCCACGATAAAAAAAAAAAAAAAGACCCTCAATAATTATTCCAATTTATTCACTTCCAGAATGAATAGCCAATGATGTCTGTCTGAATCAATAGGAGTATTGCTTAAAGTGGCAATTTTAGACTTTCTGATGTTGGCAAGCCCCATTCAGCGATGATGCAGTCAGCAAAAATTTCGTTTATCATTTTATATTCTTCCTTAGCGAAAATTGCCCAAAACAAAAAAAAAAAAAAAACAAACAGATAAAAATAAACGTGGCACACGAAAAGACAAAGGTAGTGTCTACACAACTCTGATCCGTTAACAGATTACGCCATTACGCGCGTCTTCGTTCGCCATTTTTCCTCCGAATCCTGGCAAAAAGGAAAATGGACGCGAAAATAAATAAGTCAAAGCACATCCTGCGAATGGATAGATTACTTGGCCATCACCTGCGTCATGGCGGCCCGAGACCACCTTGGCCCAGTTGAGATAAATAGACGGTTTTTTTTTTACATAAAATAAGAGATGTTTTTTTAAAGCCTCTTTCAGCGGCATCAATCTGGGGTCCCTAGGTCCCTAGGTCCCTAGCAGGATAATCACCCAGAAGACTAAAAAATAATTGGAAATAGCCAAACTTTGCTAGGACGGCAAGTTAGGAAGCCTTTTAAAAATTTTACGAAGCGTTTGACCAATTTATTTTCTTTTAAGCGTATCGATAGCAAAAGCTTCAAATAAAATTTTTGGCCTGAAATTCGCTTACGTAAACTACTTCCTCAAACACTGAGGAATTTTCACTAAGCTTGCCGTAAGCGTGCTGGCAAACGCGGCGTGTGTGGCCATCCCCACAACCTAAGTTTCAAGCGATAATCGCGAACGTTCAGTAGACTTTAATAAATTTTCAACTTTATAATCTAGAGCAAAACGTTGAAAATCTAATAAAGACTGCTGAGCGTTAGCGACCGGAACGAAAATGAATGCTTTATAGCCTTCAGTAGATTTTCAACTTTATACCTAAAAAAGTTGAAATTCCAGCGTTTACGTTTATCGTTTATAACTTGGCTAGGACGGCAAGTTTCGCTGCGGAAGGCTTAGTGGTTTCGCCTTGTTAGTTTCGAGGCGGAGGTGTGCTACGGGCATAAAAGGTGAAGGTCGGACTAAGTACATATTATTGGGTTTCCCCATAAAGAACTTGTCAGTAACTCCGTAAGTCTCGATTTGTGGTTATTCGCATTAAGTCGACCATTCGTAAGATATTTACGGAAAGGTTTACTACCTTTGTTTGCCACAATCAGCTACACAATCATGATATGGCTCGCAGTGAACGATCTCGTCTGCAATATTATACAAAAACGCAAAATGTATGAGCGTTGTTCGGTCATAGGTCGCTCATGTTTTTGTTTGAGTTTTAAATTGATAGTGATACCAACTCTTTTTTTTGAACCTCGACCAATGAATTCTTCAATGAGGTTTGAAAAGCATGTAAGGGAACTGCCACTGTGACTTGGTTCATTGAAAATAATGAATATTTTCATTATTTTCAATGAACCAAGTCACAGTATGACCCATAGGTTGTTCAGGGTTTGCCTGTTTTTGTATGTGAGTTTAAATTTTTAGAAAGACCCACGACACAGGACAGGACGATTGGCGCAGTGGCTGGGTGAGTGACTGTATCGCGGTTTCGATCCCCGCACGTGTACATATTTGTTTGGTCTACAACTTGTATCGAGTCTGGGTGTTTGTGTATGTGAGTTTCTATGTTTGTAAAAGAACCCACGATACAGAAAGAAACACCTAATGTGGGGCAACGTTTTTAAAATAAAGAAAAACTAAGGACATAATCCTAGAGTGAGGTAGTTTTAAAAAATACATGATTAGAGTTGGGTTAATACCGATATTTCTACGTATTAGCTAATATGAATATATTCGTCTAGTAATATTATAGTACCTAAACTAATATTTGAGATCAGTGATATTTAACTACGAGTAAGACCTAATAATACTTATTACTGCCGTATTAAATATCATCTTGGTATTTATTATTGCTAGGTGGATTATGAATGTTAAATTGTTTTAGCTGGTAATACGTATCACTGCCGTATTAAATATTAGTGTTCAATAGACTGTATCATCTCGGTATTTATTATTACTAGAGTCAACCCGATCCGTGCCAAGCGAAATGAATCCCAGATTATGTGAATATTAAATATTAGCATATGGGAGTTCGTCGGATTACTAATATGTGAATCCATAGAATATTACTAATCTCTTAACTAATATTAATATATTAGTCACACCCCTATACATGATTTATATGGCGTCGAATTAATATAAATTATCATTAATGTCCTTAAAACCAATGTATACAAACGTCTCTCTGTTTACACTTGGAATTGAGCTGAAACTCAATTCCAAGTCGTTAATTACTTGAATATGTTAATTAACAGATAATACGATCACTGGTATTCGCCGAGCGTTCAACTTGCATGAAATATGTTTGTGCTTTATTCGGGAGAATAATTAAATAATCTCTTTCGTAAAATAAAGTATTATTTTACGAAAGAGATTATAATAATTATGTATAAATTAATATACGTTTTTGTTAAGCATAATCAAAAAGGTAACAAGTAAGCAAATCACAGTTCGTCTGTTTGTTTTAAAGGGCCCAAGCCTGCAGGGGTCGCGGGACTCATCAAGTAACCGTGGCCCCGAAACTTAAAGGGCTATTGAAGGATATCGTGGATTTTAGTTATTGACGGGGTACTTCGCGAGGTGTCGGTGTTTTGAGGTGAAACACAGTTTACGGGAAACACTGTTTATTACTTCACACTCGAATGTTCTTAACGACTAAAATGTTACAAAATGTTGGATGAAATGTTTGAATACACCCGGCTAACGCGGTAGACGAAAGTGCACTGAATATAATATAATTTCAATTATTCTAAGTAATAATTAATTAGGTCAACGCGCTACGCCGATATTGCAATCTAAGGTGTTCGGTAAAAACACCGAACATATTCCGGGGCACGAAAGATGGAGATGCTGAGATGAAACAATGTTATGTTAGTACCTTAATGAAATGATCACGGTTTTAATGTTTACAAGGTGAACACAAGATAACTTAAATTGTTAGTTGATCTAAAGTTAAAATGATGCTATATCAAAAACACTATCTTACTGTCTCTAAAAGATTTAGATACTCTTTACACGACTGTTTTCACTGTATTACCTAACGACGTTCAACCCCGTTTTGTCGCGCACTCACACTATTCACATTCACGTCACTAACACTTCTGGTGGGTTGAAGCTCCATGTTCGCCGTGATGTGAGCGCGGCGCGCTCGCCGCCGCAGCCACCTGTACAGCAGCGCTCCCGCCGCCAGCGCCAGCGTACCGACCAGGATGTAGCTTACGGCATACTGATGAATGTCATGGATGGATAATACATCTCCTATTTCCACTTGGCTGTTTCTCATGTTGTCGATGCGTTTGTGAAGATTTTCTAATGCTATCTTCATTTCGCCTGAGTCTGTTTCGTCTTTGTAGTCTTGTAAAGGCATCGTGCTGTTGATTATAAAGTTAAGTTGATCCACTTCAGGTATAAAAATGTTTGGACTCATGTCAATTGTATTTTTCTCTTGCCTCTGAATGTGTAGGGTAAAATCTGGACCCTTCAGCAGGCAACCTGGTTCTAAGTAAATTAGACCCGCGTTGCTGAGCTGTACTTTGACTATTTGTTCGCCGCAGATCACTTTGACGGCATAAATATTGCAGCAATGGTACAAGAAAAGAGATGGGTTTGTTAGAGGTGTAAATTTGTTTTCACATCTCGACCTTCGTACCTTGCACTCGTCTGTGTCTCGATCGCGTTCACAGAAATTGTTCTCGTTGTTTAAGTGGTATATCGGCTTTTTCCAATCGCACAGAAATATGTCGTCTTCTTGTTTACAAAGGGAGAGTTCTTCCGACGAGATTGTTAAGTATGCGTCTCTTTTTAGATCTGTAGCGACGTATTCAGACGATGGGATGAACTCTATCATGGTGTTATTCATCTGATGTGGTATCGGATGGATTTTGTACACTTTGTATCGGTCTCTACTGATAAGTGGGAATGTTATTTGGAAGAGGAAGTATTTTTCTGTTACTCTTGCTTTAATGCTTATCAGTGAATATAACTTCCGAATCTCGTGTGGTTCGATGGGTAATGTTAGGTCTTCAGATAAATGTCCAGAGATAGTGTTAAGTTCTTTCTGGAGTTGTTCTGGTGTAAGCAAATGAATGTTAACCTGTCCATGGTGGACGTTGGTAAGGATATCTAGTAGAATGTCTTGAGTTCGCTTCAAGTTATTTAACAAATTACTGGCTGTTAACGCTGTCATAGTAAATTCTTGTAGTAAAGATATGTTGTTAATTTCTCGTTGTAATTTATTTGAGAAATTGTCTAACGTAATAAGGTGTTTATTGATAATTTTATGTTGCTTAGCCATAATTTCTTCTGTCCTTTTCAACAAATTGTACTCGGACTCGACAATCGATGTTTGGTTCTTCCATAAACTCGCTAAATGTTTTTCGTTTTGTTGGATCATGTTGATGTCTCGACTGTACTTTTCCGCGAATTGTTCGTCCAATACGCCGAATAATGAATTTGCAATGTTTCCAACTACATTGATAAGTCCCCGTCGCCGTCTGGAGTGTCCACTTGCGTGTTGCGTCATCAGAAGTTCATTATAATATTTCAGTTCATTACACTCGTGGATCAGCTGAGGGACTATCATGTTACACTGTTCGCTACCTGTTGTTTTGCATGTTTTATCCAGATATGTTGTAACTTTTTCAAATGCCTGCATGCCTTCCCAATACGGCGACATGTTATAAAACACAACTAGGGCCCAGCTGTCTTTTACAAGGCTGATTTTGGATATTGGGTCAAAGTAAAGACATTGATTGTCATTTAATGTAGTTATATTGTAACTGCAGTTTGCAACGCAGCAAAGTGACATAAAAAAGGTCAGTACCATGGCGATATGTGATAATGTACGCGGTGTCACCTTTCTCGTTCGATTGTTATTATTCCGGGTTCTAGGGCTCTGTTTAGCTGACTTGTCTGTTTCTGTTGTACTGTTATGTTTATCCTCAGTCTCCATTTCTACTGGTAATAAAGAAAGTTTCACTACTGGTCGCTTTATGATGCCATTTTTCGTTTTCAATGACACAACCCTGACATAGCCATCATTACCGGGATGTAGATCTATTACTCGGCCCATAATCCATCGTCCCGCTGGAATGTTATCTTCATGGACTACCACAATGTTGCCTAATTTTAAGTTTTCTTGAGGTTTAGACCACTTTTCTCTTGCTGTTAACTGGCTCAAATACTCATTCTTCCATTTTTGCCAAATCTGTTTAAAAATGTTAGTTGTTAAGTGCCACCTGGTTCTCGCATCCTCCTTTGTCTCGATCACTGTTAAGTCTGATCTTCCTGTTAAAAAATGTGCAGGTGTTAAATAGTCTAAGTCTTCAATGTTTTCTGTAAGTGAACATAACGGTCTCGAGTTCAGACACGCTTCCAGTTGTGTCAGCACAGTGGTGAACTCTTCAAACGTCAATCGTTGCTCACCTACCACCCTTTTCAGGTGGAACTTCAGACTGCGGACTGCTCTTTCCCACAGCCCTCCAGCGCTTGGCCACGATGGAGCATTGAAATGCCATTGTATGTTCATTTCAGCAATTTCTGCTAGGCAACTATCCCCGAATACCTGTTGTAATTGGTTGTACTCCTCTTGTAGTAACCTGTTACCTCCAATGAAATTCGTGCCTTGGTCACTATACAAATGGTGTGGTGCTCCTCTCCGGGCTGACATTCTCCTTAGTGCAGCCAAAAATGCGGAATTGGTAAGGTCAGACACCAGTTCCAAATGAACGGCTTTCGTGACCATGCATATGAATACGGCTACGTAGCCTTTCAATGTTCTAACCCCCCTTCCCTTGTTTGCCTTGATGTTTACAAAACCTGTGTAGTCTACCCCAGTATGGTAGAACGGTGGAGCGGGGTTTGTTCTAGCTGCGGGAAGGTCACCCATCAATTGATATTGCTTCCTTGCTTCATGTTTCCGGCAAGTTACACAATTTCTTAGCTGTTTCTTGGTCGTACTGTATCCACTTGTGATCCAGTATTGTTGTCTGAGAGTCGCCAATGTTAGTCGAGGACCCCCATGGAATGTTAACTGATGAGCTTCTTCTATTAGCAGCTCGGCCAGTCGACTTTTGCTAGGAATTATCATAGGATGTTTTCTTTCCTCGTTTATAATTGCATTTCTTAAACGTCCTCCCACTCGGAGAAAACCATTTTTGTCGACGAAAGGTTTTAAACTTAGCAACTTGCTGTTTGATGCAACGTGCCCGTTTTTGTTTAACATTTCAATTTCTAATGTAAATGCTGTACTTTGCACTCGTTTTATAATAACTGATTTAGCCTTTCGTAATTCTAATAATGTTATGTACTTCGGTAAATGTTCACGTTGCGACTTTGGCGTCAATGCCCTCAGCACCCATGACAAGACACGTGATATTTTTATAAAAGAGTTATGTTGTAATAATAGATTATCTATTATGCTGTTACTGTTTATGTCTTGCACTATGTTAACTAATTTATTTGTTTTCATTTCTTCCTCTGCGCGCAAGCATTTTTTTTTTTTTTTTTTTTTTTTTTTTTTCTACTGTTTGGTAGATCGGTTGATTCTGATCTTTCGCTACGTCATACGATGCTAGCCAGGCCGGTCCATTCCACCATAATGGATGCTGTAATAGTTGTGGAGCGGTTAAACCTCGACTAGCGCAGTCAGCAGGGTTGTCCCCCGACTTTACGTATCGCCAGCAGTTTGTCGGCATTATATGTTTGATAGCGTTGACTCTATTAGCTACAAAAGGTTTCCAACGTGCTGAATCGCCTTGTAGCCAGCCTATGACCACCATTGAGTCACACCATCCATAGATTTCTAGCGGACAACTAATGCCTTGTTTGATTTTGTCAATGAGCTTAGATAGTAGGTAAGCCCCACAAAGTTCTAATCGTGGCAACGTAACACTCTTTTTGCTGGGTACAAGTTTTGATTTCGCTGCGACGATCACTGTTTTTTGTTCTTGTTTTGTTCGTGCATAAACCACGCATGCGTATGATTCGATGGACGCGTCGCAATAGCCATGTAGTTCGATGACGTCATTCTCGTTGCATAATATCCACCGTGGAACCTTACAATTGTTTATTTGGTTAATTTCCTTCATCAGTTTACTCCATTCATTATGTATGTCATTTGAAACTTTGTCATCCCACTGTAGGTCATATTTCCATAACTTTTGAAAAAGAAGTTTTAGTTTCGTGGACAGGGGCGTCAGCCAACCTAGGGGGTCATATAATTTTGATATCTCGGATAATAAGTCCCTTTTGGTTGGTTTCGACGTTGATTGTGAAAAGTTGCAACGGAATGTAAACTGATCGCCTTTTGGGTTCCAGCACAAACCCAATGTTTTCAACGTGTCATCGTTTTTGAAGCTATAAACGAGGTCTTGACTTGTTGATATGTTTTCCAATAATGCTGGACTGTTGGATGACCACTTTCGTAGATTGAAGCCACCTAGTTTCAAAAGTTGTATTAATTCATTCATCGATTCTTTACCCTGTTCTATATTGTAGCACCCGTGTAATAGGTCGTCCATGTAAAAGCTGTTTTCCAGGACATTTGCTGCTTTTGGAAACTTGCTTCGCTCATCCGCCGCTAACTGTTTTAAGGTCATTATTGCCAAGAACGGTGCGGCCTTTGTACCATATGTTACCGTGGTCAATTGATACACTTTTATAGGTTGTTTTGATGACTCACGCCAAACGATTTTTTGTAGATGTTGGTCAACAGGGTTAACTAAGATTTGACGATACATCTTTTCGATGTCGGCAGTGAAGGCAAAGGGATATTGTCTCCATTGAATTAGTAACGCCTGTAGATCTTTTTGTAGATTTGGGCCTTTTAGCATGACGTCATTCAAGCTATATTTAGTGGATGTTTTAGCTGATGCGTTGAAAACTACGCGAAGCTTTGTTGTCGACGAATCTTCTCTTAGTACGCTATGGTGAGGTAAGAAGCATTCTAATGTTATATCATCTGTTTTCTGTTCTGGTTTCATGTGGTTCAACTCAGCATATTCATTCATGAATTCCTTGTATTTTTCGGCTACACCTGGTTGTTTCTCTAACCGACGTTCCAAATTCTTTAGCTGAGCTATAGCCATAGGTTTAGACTTCCCCAATTGCTGTTTGCTTTCTTCTTTCAGTGGTAGTTTGACTTCGTAGCGACCCTCGCTGTTTCTTGTTGTCGTTTTGGTGTAGAAGTCCATACATACCTGATCTTCGACCGATAGGTTGGAAGGCTCTGAAATCTCCTCCACTTCCCAAAATTTCTGTATCTCCTCAATGTTATTCAGCACCACATTACAGTGGTATGTTTTTACATTACCACATAGTAACCATCCCAGCTGTGTTTGCTGAGCCATCGGCTGTTGGGCTAGTTCTCCTTTTATAATTCCACCTAGCATGATGTTAGCATAAATATCGGCCCCGAAAAGCAAGTCAACTGGTCGACTTTTGTAAAATTCCGGGTCCGCTAAATTAATGTTTTGAATGTAAGTCCAATTTGGCTTAGCGAATGTTTGGTTTGGCAGACTTTTGATAAGATCATTCATGATGAGGACCTCAGCTGCGAATTCAAAGTTGTTGTAAGTAGAGGCGCATTCCAAGCTCATCATCCCCTTACATCTGTTTTCCTGTTGTCCTACTCCGAAGATAACTCCTTTACATCGTTGTCTCCGGATCCCTAGCGTCTGAGCCGCTCCCTCAGTTATTAAGGAAATCTGAGACCCTTGGTCGATCAAGGCGCGCATGGTTTGGTAAGTTCCATCAACACCTTTGACCTTCACCAGAGCCGTTGCTAACAATATCTCTCCTTTTTCATCTTGAGAAGTATTCACGATGCCAGTCATTGGTTCATTGTTTTTTCCATTTACTTTCGTGTTGTCAGCGTTCGCTAATTTCACAAATGCGTCATGTAGAATTGTGTTATGTTTATCTTGGCATTTTCGACAAGTTAAGGTTGAGTTGCATTGATTTCCATTATGACTAAATAGGCAATTTATGCAAAGTTTTAATTTGTTCGCAGTTTTCAACCTTTGTTCATCACTCAGTTTTAAATATGTTTTGCAATTATAAATGCCGTGTTGGTTATTACAAAGTGGACATTTTTTGTTGGAAACATGCATGGATTTCGCAACTGTTCTATTTCCGTTACTTGCGATGTTGAAATTATTTTTCCTATTGTTAGATGTTTGATGTTGATAATTGCTGTTTTGATGAGAAGTTTTCGAGGGCACACTGTCTTTTCGTCGAACCGTTTCCAGGGATGTAAATTTTGTTTCCAGAAATTCTAGGAACTCTGCGAGTACAGGAAGTTCTTTGGAATTCTTCAGCGACTCGATGTAGTCGGTGTATGTTTCCGTGTCTAGTTTTTGACCTAGAACGTGTACGATCATCGGGTCCCACGATGTAATGTCAACTCCTAAGTTTTTGATGGAGTTAAGACATTCTAGAGTGGTGTCATGCATCCGCTTAATCTGTTGTAAAGATTGCTGTTGTATGTTTGGCAGGCCTAGCAAAATATTCATATGAGAGGAGAATATTAGTTTTTTGTTGTCATACCGATGTGTGAGGATATTCCAGCATGTCAAATAGTTATCCGTACTTATCGAAAGGTGTTGTATTAGTTTCTCGGCTTCTCCTCGAACCTTACCCTTCAGATACTGCATCTTTTGACCGCTGGATAACGAGGGATTGTTGTGAATTACTTCCATAAATAGGTCTCTAAAGGATACCCATTGGTTGTAGTTCCCGTTAAAGTTCGGTATCTCCAGTTGAGGTGTTGATTTTTCCCTGTGTGCAACTGACCACATTTTGGTGTTTATGGCCCTCTTCAGATAGTTGAATTTTCTCTCATACTTGTCGTACATGTTGTTGTATTGATCATTATCTCCCTCTTGTTCGATCTCGATCTCCCAATGTAGCTGGTCGATAGCTGACCATCTAGCCTGTAGTGACCTCAATACGTCCTCGAATTCCCACTTATCTGCGATAGAGTCCACGTCTATGTTTGCTGTAGTCCGTACAAAAGCTTTAAAGTTTGCATACTGTTTCTTTAATAAAACGTCTAGCTTGTTGTTTGGCTCCCTATTCGACACTTGCGATGGTCGGTCGCCCAGTTGCCTTGACGTACTGGGTCCCGCGTCTTCAAATGTTTCCTCCTCTGCGCGCAAATTCGGTGTCGCAGGCGATCTTTCTCGAGCTGTTGCTTGCTCACCTGTTGAAAGGCTCCCTGTCTTCACGAAAAGAAGCTGATACTGTTGATTGATCAACGCCTTGGTTGATTCATACACCGTACTTGTTTTCTCGAACTCTCGGTCGGTAAAATAAGGATCCGTCTTACCTACCTCCCTGTTAATCCGCTCATGATTTGCTTGGTAATCTTTCCAATATTGCTCCAATGTAGTAAGCCTACGCTTAAAATAATCAATTGTTTTCCGGTCAGCACTATCTTTCTTCAAGTTAATGCCAAGTTTTATGATGCTATCGTAGATCATTGATTGCGTTTCAATGAGGTCCGACATTGTTGAAGGATGTTGAATACAGCCCTTACTGACTAAAAATAAGGAAATTTATTACTTGTATTCTCCGCTGTTGGTACTCAGCCTGTGCTGCTGCTCCACTGTTATCTCCGACCGCCTCACAACGTACACACACTGTTATTTGTTACGATAGTTCAGATCCCGTACACCGAATTCCGAAATTTCGAAATTACGCGACGCGAGTGATCCGTCTCGAAGGACCAAAAAAGGTGACGGGGTACTTCGCGAGGTGTCGGTGTTTTGAGGTGAAACACAGTTTACGGGAAACACTGTTTATTACTTCACACTCGAATGTTCTTAACGACTAAAATGTTACAAAATGTTGGATGAAATGTTTGAATACACCCGGCTAACGCGGTAGACGAAAGTGCACTGAATATAATATAATTTCAATTATTCTAAGTAATAATTAATTAGGTCAACGCGCTACGCCGATATTGCAATCTAAGGTGTTCGGTAAAAACACCGAACAGTTATAATAATAATAAATAATAATATTCCACAACAATCACACAACGCCATCTAGTCCCAAGCTAAGCAGAGCTTGTGTTATGGGTACTAGACAACTGATAATCATACTTATATTTTTCTAAATACATACATAATTATTATAGATAAATTACACCCAGACACAGAACAAATGATCATGCTCATCACACAAACATTTGTCCTGGGTGGGAATTGAACCCACGACCTCCGGCATAGCAGTCAGGGTCACTAACCACCAGACCAACAGGCCAGTCAAGTTAGTACAAGTATGATAGTCTCTCCCGTTCTGCTCTGGGTTAGAACTCGTTTGATGATTTTACCGCGTAAAAAAGCGGGTCCCTACGATCAACGGCGCCACGAGCTACTTGTAAACTGAAGTGACGGCTGAGTGATCCCACTGCCGTTGGCAGAAGTTACCAGGTTACCTGGCTTACAAACACCATCCCGTTAAAGTGGGGTCCATCCAGTTCGCTCTGGGTGAGCTTGCTATATCTTAGGTCTCAATTTTGCTTCTTGGCTAGATTAAAGCCAAGAAGCAAAATTGAGACCTACAATATTGTTGCAGTCATTAGTCATTATCAGCCTGTAAATTTTCCCACTGCTGGCACACAGGTCTCTCTGTGAGAGAGAGTGGGCCTTATACCACCACGCGGGCCCAGTGCGGGTTGGTAGATGTCACATGTCTTCAAATTTTTAATTCTAGGACATTTTTTTTTTTTTTTTTAGCGTGGTAAAATCATCAAATGAGTCCTCCAACCCCGGGCAGGGCGGGAGGGACTGTCAGACTTCTACTGACTAAAATCCACGGTGTCCTTCATAGCCTGTTACGTTCCGGGTTTACGGTAAGGGAATAATCCCGCGACCCCGGCAGGCTTTGGCCCTCTGAGAGGGGGGCCCCGTCATTATGCTGACGCTCTTTGAGGCGCGCGTGGGACACAACGCGCCGTCGACCCGGGCATGGTCCTTGGTCGGGCAGCGAGTTGCCCTTTACTCGCTGCCCGCATGCCCGCGCCTACGGTGGCCGGAGATCGTCGCGCGACGTCCGTCGCCGTGGGCGTCCTACACCGCGGTTGGGGCGGAGGGAGGACTCTGTCCTCTCTCGCTCGCGGCGCGCCTCCTCCTTCGCGAGCATTACTGCTTCGCAGAAGGAGGCGACCGCTTCCCACTCCGTCTCGCCCCGCAGCATGGCCGAAACCAATGCCGGGCGCGAGAGGTCTCCGCCTATCGCAGCCGTGAGGACACGTCGGTGCACTGCCCAAGCTGGGCAGTCCTGCACCGTATGCTCCACCGTGTCCTCCGGGCGATCTTCGCAGTGATGACACCCAGACGTATCCTTTTTCCGCATTAGACACAGGTACCTCCCGAAGCACCCGTGCCCGGTGAGGACCTGCGTCAGGCGGAAGGTAAGGACGCCATGACTGGGGTGCTATGACAGGAAACCTCCACGTGCGCCCGTGGACTGGAGTTCCCTCTCGGATACGTCCGGGGGGAAGACCAGTTTTTCGGGCCGGTGCACCCTGGGATGCGGGCAAAAACTCTTCCTTAGGCACTGTGTGCCTAAGGGGTCTCTTTGCCCGTATGCGAATAGCCTGTCGTGTGGACGCTCCAACGCGTGTCCCTCTGATTAGCAGAGGGCACAGCGGTGGAGCGGGCTTGCGGACGGTGAGTTATGGGTAGCTCGCCGTCCGACCAAGGACCAAGCCCGGGTCGGTGGCGCGTCGTGTTTCGCGCCAAATGCCTGCTGGGGTCGCGGGTTTTTTCTTAACCCAGGTTACCGTGGCCCCGGAACGTAAAGGGTATAGGAAGGAACACGGGTGGATTTTAGTCAGTAAGAGTCTGACAGTCCCTTCCGCCCCACCCAGGGCGGGAGAACTCATTTGATGATTTTACCACCTAAAAAAAAAAAAAAAAAAAAAAAAGGACGCCATGACTTCTCTCCAACCACTCCTCAAAGAGGGGTCTTACCGCCGCAATTGCGGCGTGCCCGGCCGTCGGTCGCGACAGTCGTTCCTTCCATACTGCCCTGAGATCGCGCCGGAGGTCTTCGCGCCGCGCCTCGACTTCGCGAGGCAGCGGGCTCACGCCCCGGCGCTGCGCCTCCACGCGCCACTCATAGACGCGCTGGAGGGCAGTCGCCTCCAGATCCCAAGGCAGCAATCCGGCAAGCAGGTTGGCCGATTCGCCGGCAATCGTGCGGTATCCCCGGATCATTCGGATAGCCATGACCCTCTGGCATGCGATCAGCTTCTGTGGTCGCGTCCGGATGCTCAGGGCCCACACAGGGGCCCCGTAGAGGGCCATGGACCGCACGACACCAGCGTACAGCCTACGGCAGGAAGCGTTTGGCCCGCTGAGATTGGGCAGCAGTCGCCTGAGGGCGGCCGCTGCACGGTTCAGCCTTGGGGCCAAACTCAGGAAATGCTCCCTGAAGTTCCACCGGCTGTCGAGGACGAGTCCCAGGTATTTCATCGTCCCCTGTACGCCGATTGGAACTCCTTCCACCGTAATGCTGTAACTCGACGGTGGCGCGTTACGGCGGCCATGAAAACACATGGCCTCCGTCTTGTGCAGCGCCACCTCGAGTCCCAACCGCCGGATCCTCTCGACAACTGTCGCGACCGCTTCCGTCGCCACGTCGGCCGCCGCCTGGTGCGACTCTCCCTGTGCAAGGACGAGCGTGTCGTCAGCGTAACAAATTACGCTGACGCCGTCAGGGAGGTCGCTGCGCAGCACCCAGTCGTATCCGATGTTCCACAAGGGTGGTCCCAGGACCGAACCCTGTGGAACACCGCACGACATCTCTCGCCGGTTCCACTCTCCCCGGTGACCGGGGTAGATGACGGCTTTGTCCGTCAGGTAGTCCTCGACTATTCGGCGGAGGTAGGTCGGCACCCGGTGATACCGGAGTGCCTCCCTGATGCAACTCCAGGGCAGGGTGTTGAAGGCATTGGTGATGTCCAAAGACACCGCCAAGACGACCCTGCCCCGGGCTACTGCATCCCCCGTCGTGAGGGCTCTCAAGCGCATAATTGCGTCCACCGTCGAGCGCCCCCTGCGGAAGCCGAACTGGCTCTCCGACAGGTTCGGACCCACCCGATTCAGGTGCCCGGCGAGGCGGTCTGCAATAACTCTCTCAAAGAGCTTGCCCACCTCGTCGAGCAGCACGATGGGCCGGAATGCGGACGGAGAGTCCGCAGGGCGCCCGGACTTCTGGATCAGGACCAGTTTCCCCGTCTTCCAACGAAGCGGGAACCGGCCCCTCTCCAGGCATGCGCTTAAGAGCCCCCCTAGTCGAGGCCCGAGAGTCCCGAAGGCCAGGACCCAGGCTTTTCCTGGCAGGCCGTCGGGTCCTGGGGCGGTATTTTTGGCTTTGAGCCGTTGTACCGCCACTCTCAGGTCTACCTCGGTCTAATTCTAGGACATGCCGCGGTTTCCTCAAGATGTTTTCCTTCAGCGTTTTCAGAACAGTGGTGATGAAATAAATTACACAAGGTAATGCGCGAGTTCGCATCCACAACCTACAACTCGGAGGTCGGTCTAAAACCACTGGGCTACCACTGCTCTCAAAGAGCTATAAATAAAAATGAACATATTTACATGAATCCGCAAGGAATTAAAAAAACTTGTGCGCATAGCTGTCAACTGAAAAAGTTCTCGGGACGTTGGCAACAATGGCTATATTAAATTATGCCCTTATGAATTCTTGCCCAAAAAATAGGCCAGACATCTAGCCACTTGAAAAGTCGAATATTAATTGTTTATTTTTTAGTTACAGTAGGTACGTAAGTACTTTAGTGTTTTGGTAGCAGTTATGAAACTTTGTTTTTACTGTTGATTGCTTGTCTAGACTTACAAAATTAAATGAAGCTCTTAACCCTTAAAGGCTACTACGGTGTTTTTACACCCGGGTGGTTGAATTTTGTGTCGGTATCTTTTTTCGTTTTTAGCGCAGCACCTTGCGATTTCGTGTATTCTCATATGTCGACAGAAGCCCTCGAACATGCGGGGAGAGAGATTGTGCGCGCGCGCCAGTCCCGAGGTACACTCGCAACCCGGTGTTTTTACACCCGTTGTAGTCATAGTGGGCTACTGACTTACAGCGTAAGTAATGAACTTTTAATATTTTATTTTTAGAATGTGTGTAGAATACTATTTGTATGTTTAATATTATATGCATTATATTTATTATTATTCATGTGTATTATTTTTAACTGTGTTATTCTCTTATGCTATTTTTATTTCAGATTATGCATCAACTGAGGGACCAAGAAATAGAAGATGTACTGGCATCGGATGAAGAGTCCAAAAATTATTACAAGTTAGAAGTGATTGTTAATTTTCTTTATTGTTTAGTTTATAATTACTAAAAAGATGTTAATTTGATATTATGTTAGGTTACAAGCAACTTTGAAAAAGGTTGCTAGTACTACATTATGATTTAAAAATTTCGTATGTTTTTTTGAAGGTATAAAGATAAGTTCCATGCCAAATTAAAGCCTTATCTGTGATTACAAAGAAATATAAATACTGATAAAAATGCATAATAAGTTTTTCTTTTTTCGAAATTTTTCCATACCCCTTCAAAAATTACCATGATCTTGAGAACCCTTTTTCACACGCAAATTAAATTGTTTTCTTTTGTTTTTAAGTAAACCTTTATATCAAAATATCAAAGAGCATGATCTATAATTAAAGAATACATAATAAAAAGGTGTAACATACATTGACTTAATTAATTTACTCCAATTACTAAATCCGGGTGTTTTTACACCCATAATAGTCTTAACAGTATACAAATTCATTGTAGCCTTTAAGGGTGATGTTCATTTGTTTTCTGAATTACCTACTGTCTTACTTATTTTAATTACTGTTACCCAATTATGTTTCTACGGTTCGTGACTTCGAGTTTTTTTTAAAGCCCTTTTTTTCCGAGGATTTTAAAATCATCAAATGAGTCCTCGGAGCTCTAACTGGAGCGGAACGGACTGTCAGACTCTAAAGCTATTGTCAAATAGACAGGCGTGGAACGCGAAGCGAGGAGTTTTTGTTTGTAATTGCAATAGTTTGAAGCCCGTCACATAGACTATCGGATCGCTTTTGCTTTTCTATGTGACTGGATTCAAACAATTGCATACATTACAAACAAAAACGCTTCGCTTCGCTTTCGGCACGCCTCTCTGTTTGACAATAGCTTTACTGGCTGAAAGTCCACACTGTCCTTCATTATGTCATTTGTATTCAAGGGTCGTGGTGCAGTCGTATGTGAGTTGGTTGTAGGTGTTAGTCGAGTGACTAGCCTACAACCATGTTGTCATCAGAGTGGAAAATAACATATTAACAAACTTTTTGTAATTAACTCATTCATTAAAAAAAAATGTAATACGCAATGTTCATGTACATTTAAAAATACGATAAATTAGTAATTTCGC
Source organism: Agrotis clavis (assembly GCA_954870645.1). Taxonomy (NCBI): domain Eukaryota; kingdom Metazoa; phylum Arthropoda; class Insecta; order Lepidoptera; family Noctuidae; genus Agrotis; species Agrotis clavis. The sequence goes on along the minus strand of OX940933.1, from coordinate 20,817,651 downwards.
CCTATTTCATTTGAAAAGAGAAATATTACTGCGATCTTTAATCATTCTTTTGGTTATTTTTTTTATAAATAAACTTTTATAAAAAAAATAACCAAATTTTTTAATCACAAAAAAAAAAAACACATAAGCCCCAAAACGAAGGCATCACAGGCGGAAATAACAATTTCTGTTTAGAAAAGAAACGGTATGAAAAAAAAAACCTGAAAAGAGTAACATATTACATCGTAGCATTTTACAAAAGGATTAAGAGGAATTCCGGAACAATCTTCCATGTAAATCTTTTGAAAGTACATAAGACCGTAGATTACCATTTTGTGAAGAAAAATGTATGGTACCCGAGGGTGGCAGAAAATCTGTTCCGAACGAGGGAAGCCGCAGGAATTAAGTAGCTGTAATAGCTGTTATTTATATTAATAGCTTGGTTTTCTTTTTAAAGAACTTCTTTGACTTTTATCTTTTGTAAACATTATTATTGACGTCAATATTCAAAAGTTTGTTGATTTCGTGTATTTCCGGCGGGCTGATTCTGTTTTATGAGTTTAAATGTTATTATCAATCAATCAATCAAAATCATTTATTTCAAATAAGCCAGTTACAGGCACTTTTGAATTGTCAATAGACAAAAAATTAAAAATAGGTAGTTCAAAAATAGTTATGGTGCTACAGTCCCAGTCACAAGACATAAAAACTGTGAAAGTACCGTAGATGCCCATTCCAAGAAGTAGATCTCTATGGAGAAGAACGGGCAAGAAACTCCATGGACACTCTTTTTAGATCGCCAAAAATTATTACAGGACCTTTGTTACATCATTCATTTTCAGATGGTACATTATGTGAGAACGATGTAGCAAGTTATAAAGTGTCCACAGGAAGTATAAAAAAGACAATTCAGAAATAAAATTATAGATAATTAAAATAAACCGTGGCAGCTAAGAGATGACCAGTCCCAACTGATAGCGCCCGTTCACGAACATGACGCATGATATCAGCACCATTCAGCTCAACCATTTTGAAGGGAACTAAATGATCCGACACACGCGCCACCATCAGTGAGACATTTGAGTGAGCATGACATACTCCCAACCGCCAGGGCACATTCAAGTCAAAGAAATAAAAAATAATTACGGCGTAGGTATCTGGTGAATGATAGCTTTCTTCACATAGAACTCACATAATATAGGCTAAGCAGCTATATAATACAAAGAATGTGAATTTATACAATGCAATTATAGTTTTACAATCTTCTGCAGCTCCGAAAATAGTACCTATATTACGCTATCAATTAATACATCCCTGTCCTATGGGGCAGGACCAGCATGGAGCCAAGCATTATTATCAGCGATATAATCGCCCAATTTGTAATATGCCCGCTTACATAGTGTGCGTTTAATACATGTTTTAAATTTTGTTTCATTCAGTTCAAGAATACTTTGTGGAATTTTTAACCGACGAAAAAAAAAGGAGGAGGTTCTCAATTCGACATGTATATGTCGGAGCCACCGGTATTGTTCCGTCAGATTCAGGCATCATGTGGGCAGAGTTTGGGTCTCGTGCAATGAAAATACACTGCGTGCGGTTCACTTGGTTATTTTAATTTTAAATCACAAGTTAAATCAAACACAATTTAATTTAATCACTCACTACACTTATACTGGGCACAACGAATCGAGTACAGTTTCGGGATGTCTTCACACTGCTGCGGTCGGGCACTGAATGCGCTCCTCGCCGCCCCGATGAAACATCACGACTCTGTATAAGCGCGCGCAGACCACGTGATACTCAAAATGGCGCGCTTACGATTCGTTTGCTGTCCGTACTATTGACCGAATCCGACACGGCCATCCTGCGATTCACACGTCCTCGTGTGATCTTCTTCTTCTTCTTCATCCTCTTTCAACCACCTCAGTGTAGGCCTCCTTCAACTCTTTTCACTCGTCCACGTGTAATAATCACTCTGAAACACAAAATAGTCCACGACAGAATACTGTTCCACTCGGTCATTCCTGACCAAACTCTATATTCAGTTCTTTGCTGAAAATAAGGGAATTTCAGAACTCCACTGTACCATTAAAACCAATACTCTTTAACTAAATCAAACATTGGGAATAGCCAATTGAAAATACATCAATCACTACCCTAGGCCACTAACAACCACCCCGGGCCACCAACAACTACCCCGGGCCATGTACCACAGTCGTTCGAATCTACTTTCACAACTCTATTGCAAAAACTATCAATTTTCCATTGACTTTCGACTTTCGAGTAAAACTTCTAACGCCACGGCTCTCTAGCCGACCAGCAATCACATTGCTTTCACACATCCAATGCATGGATCAGAACTTCTGTGCGCATCCACCACGTGGATCGCCCGAGTGCATCACCCGCTGACACACTATGGTCTCTCAAGACCCCAACCTCCGCCAGAGCCACCCGCGCACCGCGCTTCCATGGACACCGGGATGTCAATAAGATACGGATTACGGCTACGAAATGGCTACTGGTACAGTCGAAAACAAGACGGCCAATAGACCGTTTTACTCGACCTCTCACCACAACTTAATCAGAATCTATGGTAACTTCGACTGGTACATGACCCGTTGGAATGTTTGTAGGTACACTTAGAATTCAAGGGTTTCAATGTGTAACGGTCACCATCTCAAAATCTTTATCACTCTAAACAGACCCTTAAACTTTGGATCTAATTAAGACTGATCGGAAATCCCAGAGCATTCAAGTACCTTTGCAATTGTATTATCACAATGCAGCAATATTGTAATCAAAACAGCAGGAATCAAATTCGTGGCCTGTGGCTAACACTAGCCCCACTAACAAACCTCTGTTTGTTTCACACCGTTCACCATGAACGCACAATACACGACCTCCGCCAGTGCCATCCGCACACCGCGCTTCTATGGACACCGAGATGTCAATAAGATACGGATTACGGCTACGAAATAGCTACTGGTACGGTCCGACCATCCGACCTAAGATTCCACACTATCATTCAACTCAACATCTCTACTTCAAAATGGTACTTGAACCTCAGACATTCCCCCCAAATCCACAGCACTTAACCAGCACTATGCATCACTACTAACCAGTTCGTAACATTGTAGCGCTTAACCAGCGTTACAAATCCTATCACTTAGACAGTAATAATAAAAAAAGCTTAACCAGCGATATTACTCACTAACGCTTAACCAGCGATAGTCAACATAAAGAACACAAGGCACCAGAGGCGTAAGTAAAAATGAAACGATTCACCTGTGTTGTAACGTGTCTGATGGTGGTTGCACGATGCAGACATCGACGCGTCGCGCCGCGCCTTGGACTGGTCCGTTGCCACTGCCGCCACTACTGCTCGTACAGCGCACGGCTATGTGACCTGGCTTGCCACATTTGATGCACACCAAGGTCTTCGATGCCGGCTGCTGCGTCTACTTGACTTGATGCTGTAGGTCTTCCCTTCGTATCCATCGCCTTACTTCTGCACTCAATACGCTTGGGCGTTTTAGCACAGTTATAACACTTAATTGACGTTATTTTTCCTCGCTTGGTGTCACTTGTTTTCGATGATTCACAGATAGTGTTCATTTTTCGCATCAGATATGAAACGACTGGCGAACGTGGGTAATGTTTCTTTATCACTTGTTTTTTTTTTTTTTTTTTTACCACTCATTTTTTTTTTAATGAGGGTACCCGCTTTTGCGAAATAAATCTTGTTGTAAGTACCTTAAATTCCTTTGTAGGCTATTTGAAATAGCCAGGTTGATGCTTCACCTTTAGCGCCTTGCTCAGCGTCAAAATAAGCTGGCATCCGGTGGCGCACCACGACCGCGCATCGGAATCCGGTTTGTCGGGGTCGAATTCCGGCAATAAAAACTTGTTTTTCACTGGCTGCGTTTTCAAAGTTTGCTGGTTTTGCATTTCAAAAAGTAACTAACTTCCACTGATTGTTATTGTCACTGTTCCCGCGTGTAATTTCATTAGCACGATTTGATCCCACTTCTGATGTCGGAGCCACCGGTATTGTTCCGTCAGATTCAGGCATCATGTGGGCAGAGTTTGGGTCTCGTGCAATGAAAATACACTGCGTGCGGTTCACTTGGTTATTTTAATTTTAAATCACAAGTTAAATCAAACACAATTTAATTTAATCACTCACTACACTTATACTGGGCACAACGAATCGAGTACAGTTTCGGGATGTCTTCACACTGCTGCGGTCGGGCACTGAATGCGCTCCTCGCCGCCCCGATGAAACATCACGACTCTGTATAAGCGCGCGCAGACCACGTGATACTCAAAATGGCGCGCTTACGATTCGTTTGCTGTCCGTACTATTGACCGAATCCGACATATATTTTTTTTTTATTTTTTTTTTTTATGTATGACAACGCATAACTTTTCCTAACGTGGTCCGATTTCAAAAATTCTTTTTTTGTTAGAAAGAGTATATCTCAAAGTTGGTCCCATTTAAATTTCAAAACTAAAATCGGCCTCTAAGGGTAGAAAAAAAGGAATTAATTGTCAATCTTCCTACAGAATTTTCAATTATGAACCGATTCTGTTGAAATAAAGTTAACAATTGTAGTTCTGAGGACATATTATATAGCAGAGATGTGGAGAACATAACATGATGGCGTCACCATAATCAGATCAACTCCAGATCCCTGTTATTTTGTGAAGTCAGTCCCAAGATTTCCTTAACAGTTAACAACAGCTATATCGTGTTTGGGCTCATTTCACTCAGCTTGATGAGAACTTTAGACCTAGCTGAGGTATCATTGCCATCGAGGGTCTGAGAATGGTGACGGATAGCAGGGGCAAGAGGTCCTCAACAGTTAACAGCACCTTTATCGTGTTTGGGCTCATTTCACTAGTCTTGATGAAAACTTTATACCTAGCTGGGGTATAATTATCATCGAGGGTCTGAGGATGGTGACAGAGGGCAGTAGCAAGAGATCCTTAACAGTTAACAGCAACTATATCATATTTGGGCTCATTTCACTCATATTGATGAGAACTTTAGATGTAGCTGGGGTATGACAGTCGTTGAGAGTTTTTAGTTACAGAAATTGACACGAGATAGGAAACTCAAAAGTAAAAAATAAGTCCTTTTTAAAAAAAAAAATCAAACCGACGAAACATCTAACTGAAAAGCAAAAAATAAATTTTGAGGCGGCGCCAAAGAAAAAATCAACGAATAGCTACGACGAGCTATTCAACCACGACAACCTATACAACGAGCTATTCTGCTCTTCAAATTTTTAATTTAAATGTTTGTTTGTTTGGCGCCGCCTCAAAATTTATTTTTTGCTTTTCAGTTAGATGTTTCGTCGGTTTGATTTTTTTTTTTAAAAAGGACTTATATTATAGCATTTTAAACAGTACCCCATAAAAGATGAGTCTACTTTGGCGAGTCTGAAGCCCGGCTGAACTAATTGGTCCCTATTTCTAGTATTATAATTGTGTCTGTCACCTCTTTTACCAAAAAGATGCAGATTCTTTCTAACGTACATTATGTTTTCATAGATATATTGACAAGCTACCGTCATTATGTTAATATCCTTAAACAGTTCTCTCAGAGAGTCGCGTCTTCGTAGATTGTATATAGCTCTGATGGCTCTTTTTTGCAGAATAAAAATAGACTCGATGTCTGCAGCCCGTCCCCACAATAAGATTCCATATGACATTATACTGTGAAAGTAACTAAAATATACAAGTCTCGCAGTATCTACGTCAGTATATTGACGGATCTTTCTGACGGCATATGCTGCTGAGCTTAAGCGCCCTGCTAGAGATGTTAAATGAGGACCCCATTGTAATCTTGAGTCAAGCGTAATCCCCAAGAAAACCGTTTTATCGACGAATTCTAGTGTCTCATTATTCAATACTATGTCATTATTTGTACTTCTGACATTTGGAAGAGCGAATCGTATACATTTAGTTTTTTTTCCATTTAATACTAAGTTATTTGCTGTAAACCAGTTGTGGACCTGACATAAGGTATTGTTTAGGTCGTCTAAATTTTGAGCCCGTCTATTAATCTTAAAAATTAAGGAAGTATCATCCGCAAATAACACCATTTTGTGAGGTTGGTTATCCAATAGATAGGGTAGGTCATTAATATATACCAAAAAGAGGAAAGGACCCAATATTGAGCCTTGCGGAACCCCGAATTTGACAATTGAACTCTGTGAATTTACGCCGTTTATTTCAACCTGCTGTTGTCTATTGCACAAATATGAATTGACCAAACTAAGTGCAAGTTTACCTAGTCCATAATGCTCTAATTTCAAAAGTAATGTATCATGGTTTACGCAATCAAATGCTTTGGAGAGGTCACAAAATATTCCTATCGCGTCTTGGGCCTCTTCCCAAGCAGTAAATATGTGCTTTAATAAGGTGACACCGGCGTCAGTTGTGCAACGTCCCTTGGTGAAACCATACTGCTGATTGTGTAAGATTCTGTTGGCGATAAAGTGATTAAGCATCTGATTTAGCATTACTTTTTCAAATACCTTGCTAAAGACTGGCAATACAGATACTGGTCTATAATTGTTAGTATCTTTAGAGTCCCCAGATTTAAAAAGAGGTACGACTTTACTAAACTTCATCAAATCAGGAAAAACTCCTTGATCCACACACATATTAAAGATTAAAGCTAATTGAGGTGCCACAGTCTCCACTATAGATGTACAAACTTTAACAGACATTCCCCATAAATCTTCTGTCTGTTTAATTTTGATTTGGCGGAATGCCTTGATAACTGTCATCGGGCTTATGTGTTTAAATTTAAAATCAGCCGGGCATCCAGATACGTTCGCCTTTAAAAAAGCAATTGATACATCGGGTGAGGAATTTAGAGCCTCCGTAGTCTTAAATGGTATATCTGTAAAGAAATTTAAAAATTCTTGAGCTACTTCCAGATTAGAGCTTATAGGACCACAATCTGTATCTAACGTATAGTTACTGCTACGCATTGTTTTTCTGCCAGTCTCGTTATTTATGACTCTCCAAACTGTCTTTATTTTATTTTCAGCTGTTTTAATCTTGTTACTAATGTGCAAGGCTTTAGCAGCCTTGCAACAATTTCTGAATATTTTAGAATAGGTACTGACATGCTTGCTAAAAGTTGCAGTATTAATGTAAGGCTTAAGGCCGTATAATTCAAAAAGTCGTTCCCTACTTTTCCTAATGCCTCTAGTTGCCCAGTCACTAAATATAAATTTCGGGCAAATATTCTTTATTTTCTTCTCAAAATGTTTATTAAATTCGCTATGAACAATTGAAAAGAAATGATCGTACAGTTGATTGGCATTCATTTCTTCTATATTAGGACTCATTACACTTAACTTATTGTCTAGGGAACTATTAAATCTATTTAATTTATTTTTCGTTATTGGTCTAAATTTAATCTGAACTTGTTGCTCAATTGTGCTAACCCACCTAAAAGTTACCGTCTGTCCACTATGATCAGACGGCAGGCAACTAACTATGGCTTTATCAAAATAATCAGAATTGCAGAAAATATTATCAATACACGTAGCAGACGTTGGAGTTACTCTAGTAGGTTCTGCAAAGATATTGGTTAAATCAAAAGATTTAAAAAGATTTAATAACCTACTGCTATTACAATTTTCTTCCAAGATATTGACATTGAAATCACCACAAATAATTGCTGATTTATTGCTTACCGAAAGCTTTGCCAGAACATCTTCCATTATTGATTCAAATAGGGAAAAATTTTGATAGTTAGGGGGTCTATAAACGCACTCACAACTAAAGTTTACTATCTTTCATCATGCACACATACTTGCGGAAGAGTCGTACAATTATCCCGGGTCTATCTGACCATTTTTTTTATTTGCACTTCACTTAAGATAATTATGACAAACAAGTTGCACTATTTTTGTACTGGGTGTAAGGGACAGCCCTCCACAAACTTTCAGGGCTTGCTCAGTAGACGAAACTGAACAATCTTCCACAAATATTTTTTTCAGGAAATGAAAAAAATATGTGGAGAGTCTGATTTGGAAGGAGTTCCAAATCAGACTCTCCATACAAACTGTCCAATCAGGTTTATAATTTTCTATGGTGAGGCTGATTTTTTTTTTATTTCCTGAAAAAAATATTTGTGGAAGATTGTTCAGTTTCGTCTACTGAGCAAGTGAGCAAGCCCTGAAAGTTTGTGGAGGGCTGTCCCTTACACCCAGTATGTAACATCTTGAATGCATCTGTATTTACAGGAACATACATGGTTTTTTTTTTTTTTAGCGTTGCAAAATTATCAAATGAGTCCTCCAACCCCGGGCAGGGCGGGAGGGACTGTCAGACTTCTACTGACTAAAATCCACGGTGTCCTTCAATAGCCCTTTCTGTTCCGGGGTCACGGTAAGGAAATAATCCCGCGACCCCGGCAGGCTTTGGCCCTCTGAGAGGCCCCGTCATTATGCTGACGCTCTTTGAGGCGCGCGTGGGACACAACGCGCCGTCGACCCGGGCATGGTCCTTGGTCGGGCAGCGAGTTGCCCTTTACTCGCTGCCCGCATGCCCGCGCCTACGGTGGCCGGAGATCATCAAGCGACGTCCGTCGCCGTGGGCGTCTACCACCGCGGGTGGGGCGGAGGGAGGACTCTGTCCTCTCTCGCTCGCGGCCCACCTCCTCCTTTGCGAGCATTACTGCTTCGCAGAAGGAGGCGACCGCTTCCCACTCCGTCTCGCCCCGCAGCATGGCCGCGACCAATGCTGGGCGCGAGAGGTCTCCGCCTATCGCAGCCGTGAGGACACGTCGGTGCTCTGCCCAAGCTGGGCAGTCTTGCACCGTATGCTCCACCGTGTCCTCCGGGCGATCTTCGCAGTGGAGGAACATACATGTTTAGCAAATAAAATTGTCTATCCGTCTATCTATATCCACGTCATTATTATTGTAAAATTATACTAAAAGCATATTATATTTCAGTTAATTATCTAATTAATTCAGTCAGTGATGCCCGATTTGTTAATATTGCAAAATAATAAATTACGTTGAAAATTTAAATTAAGGCATTCAATACTTCGTCATTAAAAAGGCGTACGAATTAAAATGGCGGCCATATTACATATGTTTAAAGAGATAGGTTTATTACTGATGCTTTTAGCGATTCAAATGTGAAATGAAAATATTTATGAGTGTAATTATCTATAATATGTATGTATTTAGAAATATATAAGTATGTTTATCAGTTGTCTAGTACCCATAACACAAGCTCTGCTTAGCTTGGGACTAGATGGCGTTGTGTGATAGTTGTGGAATAGTATTATTATTATTTTACTGTTATTGTACTGAGGTTTCGTCTAATTACAAAGTTCATAGAGTTGTGGTAACTAATTCAACTGATGTTTTTGTATTTTTTTTTTGTTTAATCTACTTTATTCATAATTATGTTTTTTTTGCTTCCAGGTAATGATAATTACGAAATGAATGCATCAGCATAAAACTTGGATTGCGTAAGTTATTGAAAAATAAATAAAAAAGGATAAAATAAAGCTACAAAGCTATCAGGATTTGATTAGTTGTGGTAGGTTGTCTTTCAGGTCTTTCATTTATTTATTTTATTTTATCCTTTATTTCAGGAAATAATGTTTAAATGTTGACCGCATCATTGCTTTTCGTCTAGGTATTATGTAAACATAATTTAAAAAGTAGGTAGAAAATAAACTAGAGAACAATCCTTTTTGAATATTATTATTTCAAACTGCTTTACAAAGCTCCAACGTAAAAACTCGTATACTCGTATTTTACGAAAATCATTATTTAGGTTTTTTAACTGACATGATCACCAAACCTGCAGTTATTAGGATTTAAATCAGAATATTTACCATGTTTGTTTTGGTTTTGTGTTGTGATCATGGCGTTTGTAACAGTTTTGAAATATCGAAAACTCAAAAGAAATAATAGGAAATTAAAATACTGCTTTTGTACTACAAAAATATTCCTTTATAGAACAAAATATTCTGCTATTTTAAATAATTTCAAAGCCAATTTTGTAAACTGTTTTCATTTTTACGTCTAGCCAACTGACATTGTCTGGGATGGATGGCTTTAAACTACGGATGGTTCATCCTTACGAGGAGATTGCAAGAAAATCTCTCTTATTTTCATCCTCATTTGTTTTACGATCAGTCTTCAACGAGACGTCAAAGCTAACGCGAGGAAAATAGAGCTACGAGTATGTCTGAGATTCTAACAAATCATAGAAAAATACAATGCACAGGGTTTTTTTTTTTTTTTTTTAGCGTGGTAAAATCATCAAATGAGTCCTCCAACCCCGGGCAGGGCGGGAGGGACTGTCAGACTTCTACTGACTAAAATCCACGGTGTCCTTCAATAGCCTGTTACGTTCCGGGGTCACGGTAAGGAAATAATCCCGCGACCCCGGCAGGCTTTGGCCCTCTGAGAGGGGGGCCCCGTCATTATGCTGACGCTCTTTGAGGCGCGCGTGGAACACAACGCGCCGTCGACCCGGGCATGGTCCTTGGTCGGACAGCGAGTTGCCCTTTACTCGCTGCCCGCATGCCCGCGCCTACGGTGGCCGGAGATCATCTGCTGACGTCGGACGCCGCGGGCGCCTACCACTGCGGTTGGGGCGGAGGGAGGACGCGGTCCTCTCTCGCTCGCGGCCCGCCTCCTCCTTCACGAGCATTACTGCCTCGCAGAAGGAGCAGACCGCTTCCCACTCCATCTCGCCCCGCAGCATGGCCGCAACCAATGCCGGGCGCGAGAGGTCTCCGCCTATCGCCGCCGTGAGGACACCTCGGTGCGCCGCCCAAGCTGGGCAGTCTTGCACCGTATGCTCTACTGTGTCCTCCGGGCGATCTTCGCAGTGGTGGCACCCGGGCGTTTCCTCCTTCCCTATCAGGCACAGGTACCTCCCGAAACTTCCGTGTCCGGTGAGGACCTGCGTCATCCGATAGGTCAGGACGCCGTGACGTCTCTCCAGCCACTCCTCAAAGAGGGGTCTTACCGCCGCAATTGCGGCGTGCCCGGCCTTCGGTCGCGACAGTCGTCCCCTCCATACTGCCCTGAGATCGCGCCGGAGCTCTTCCCGCCGCGCCTCGACTTCACGAGGCAGCGGGGTCACGCCCCGGCGCTGCGCCTCCACGCGCCACTCATAGACGCGCTGGAGGGCAGTCGCCTCCAGATCCCAGGGCAGAATGCACAGGGCTTAGGACAAAAATGTAGGTAATAATAATAATATTCCACAACTATCACACAACGCCATCTAGTCCCAAGCTAAGCAGAGCTTGTGTTATGGGTACTAGACAACTGATAAACATACTTATATATTTCTAAATACACACAAATTATAGATAAATTACACCCAGACACAGATCAAATGATCATACTCATCACACAAACATTTGTCCTGGGTGGGAATCGAACCCACGATCCCCAGCATAGCAGTCAGGGTCACTAACCACTAGACCAACAGGCCAGGTGTAGTGTACAGTCACGAGCAATAGTATGTATAAACTAAACAGTATTCAAAAGCGATTTTCTGCTACCATATTGATTAGAATTTTGCCTTTTCATGAGACTTCTATTTTGGAAGCCATACTGTTACGAAATAGGTCTTATTTCAAAGTGGAAACCAGTATTTCACGGGTAATTTGCGTTTGAATTTTGTTAAGTGTATATGTTATTGCTCGTGACTGTACTACAGCGGGGGGATTAATCATACTCTTTAAGCTATTGTCAAACAGAGAGGCGTGCCGAAAGCGAAGCGAAGCGTTTTCATTTGTAATGTATGGAATTGTTTGAATCCAGTCACATAGAAACGCGAAAGCGATGCGATAGCGTTAGCGATCCGAAGGCGTTGGCGATATTACAACTCAGGCCTTTGTCAAACAGACAGGCGATAGCGAACCGAACCGAAACATGTCATATAAAAATGCGAAAGCGATCCGATACTCTATGTGACATGCTTAAAACAATTCCATACATTACAAACAAAAACGCTACGCCACGCATTCGGTTCGTCTGTCAGTTTGACAATAGCTCGAGGCGTGGCGAAGGCGTTTGCGAAGCGTTGCCGAACTGGTTGGCTTTGTATGCACGACGTCAAACATAGAGCGATTCCGAAGCGAAGCGTTAGCGAGGCGTTTCCGAGGCGAATCCGAGACTTGACAGTGCCACAGTGACACTGTCATGCCTATTTAAAAACTAATATTATTTACAAAATTAGCTGTTCTGTATTGTGAGAAATGTGGAATAATCGAGGACGTGCATCACATCTTGACCGAGGATGAGTGGAGCGAACGCTTCTGGTGAAATCTGTTTGGTCATCACGCTCGATATTGACGACAAGCTCAGGATGCGCACGGAATTTACTCTCACTGGTGCTGTGTAAAGCTACTGCGTAGAGTAGCACATAGCCCGGGAGTGATGCTGAGGGAGCTGTGTGGTGGAGGCGGCACGCGCCTCCGCTTGCTGTGTCCGGTGGTCAGGCCCAACACACTGACCAAAACACCTCTCACTAGAACAATCCGTGTAATGAACGAAGATCATGAGCGGTTGTATTTTCATGCGGCTTGAGTGAATAACGCATACAAGTTCTTTTAAATGAAGTTATTTACGAGTATGTAAGAAATCTATAAATACATTTTGTTGTTGTAATTTGTGTTTTTGTGTTGTTATGTGACACATAACTACCGGTCTGGTACAGCAGCAGGCACTAGTGCTGCGCAATAGTAACACCTTTACAGAATATAATATAAATTATGAGGATCAGTACCTAATACCGCAGTATTTGTTTGCTATCCTCATTATTAAAAAAACTAACGTACGTAATAGGGGCACCATGAAAAAACCAAACAACATAATTATTTTTCAATTATTTTATTGTGATAATAAGATCTTTAACGACAACTTCAAAAATCCTGCTCTTTAACATTTTGTTGATGGTGTAACACATTACCATACAGAACACACAATCATTACATTTTTTTTACACAATACGCACGAATGTAACAGTATTTTCAATCATATGATTATGATAATAGCATTATTGTTTCCAAAATAGGCCTGAAATTGATATTACATTGAAATCATGCTTCAGCAGTCAATTGATTAATTCAAAGACATTGTGACACAAAGTCTTGGCATTCAAAATATCATCATTTTAATTCTCCTTTTGATGTGGTACTGTTCTCATCTCCAACAAAACGGCGGCTGGGCCAATGCAAATTAAAGATACTTGGTACCTCCTCAATAAAAATATGACTTAGGTATTGTTTTGCTTATGTAAACCAATCCAGTTTTCGAATAATCCGTTAACCGTATCTTGAGAACTGATAAAGTCTAAAGACAGTCACAAATGTGTGTTTGGTCAACACTCAGATCAAAGAAAAAAATAAAGTTATTGAATATTATTTACAAAACTAAATTTCTTATCGGATACTGTGACAATTTGGAGAACTAAGTATGTGCACACACACAACAGCTGCACATTTTCTTGTTGCATAGTAATTATCATTACTTTACGCAGTCTATGAGCAATCAATCACGAAAAAACATGAAATCAAGAAATAAATAAACAATAGACGTCAATCTGTGACAAGTTTACGGTATCACTCTTTTTTTTAATATTTTTTTGTCATGACTTCAAGGCCTTTATGCCAAACGGTGTGGCACAATGATATTAAAGCCACAGACTACATAGAAATACTACGTATGTCAAAACCGCATGTTTATTTTTAAAGGAGATGAGTCCTCCCATCCAGGGCAGGGCAGGAGGGACTGTCAGACTTGTACTGACCAAAATCTACGGTGTCCTTTAATAGCCTTTACCTTCCGGGGTCGCGGTAGCTCGTAAGTCCCGCGACCCCGGCAGGCTTTGGCCCTGAGTCTAGAGAGCCAAAGCCTGCCGGGGTTGCGGCCCGTCATTATGCTGACACTCTTTGAGGCGCTCGCAAAATGAAGTTTTATGTCATGGGTGTCATTTTCATGGTTTTCAAGGGTGTTATAGCCGATAGTGTTGTCAAAATGTAAATGAAATGTGACTCACGCCTAAACTTGTAAAAGGTTTCGCCACATTAACAAAGCTCACAAGTCGTTGTTTAAATTAATATTAAACTGTTCCGAGTTATAAATCTTTTACTGGTACTAACCGAAGTCATGAGATTACCTATTAATATTGTAAACTAGTTATTTTAACTCGATTGTTTGATCACTACAGAACACAGATGTTTTAATAAATACAGTTCAGTTTCAAAAACATTAAGTGTGACAACCCCTATGCTGCAGTGGAGCGTAGGTAATTATTTCTACAGCTAGGCCTATGGACTTTAAGGAAGTTTAACAAATATTTGTTATTATATAAGTGCCGGAGAATGATACAGAAACTTCTTACTCATTTTGTCTATTAATGTATTACTCTTAATTTTGTTTGTCATTAGTGCTGTCACTAATAAGTCTAAAACACGAGTATTATGTAAATTTTAAGCTTAACAAAACTTTTTATTTATGAAAGGTTTTATCAGTTAAATCCTTATCCAATCGTGAGGTGCTAACGGTGAGAGTCGTCGTGTCACGTCGAAAAACACATCGTGGATCCAGCGATGTAATTTCTTATTGAGAATAGCATAGCTAGGCAAAGGTGACTGAGGCAATGCCTACGAAGGAGCGAGCTTACCTAGAAAAAGCCTCTAACTTTGAAAAGATACGAATATATGTAGATGACAAATTCAGTAAACACTTTTTTATGCCTCTCCAAGCTGCATAGAAGCTTCGCTCAAATCAGTATCAGTATTTGTGTTGAAGATGAGGACATGGAATAAGACGAGAGTCATACCTCTGGTAAAAGTACCCTAGTCGAACGGAGGGTTTAATGGAGGAAGATGATTTATTGCAACACTGCCACACGATACCTTACAATTATTATATAATCAATTGATTCTTGGAGAATGACCTATTTGGAAACAACGCGATTGTCATAATAAAGTTAAAACTATTCAGTTCAATACTTCAAGAGATATAATTATTGCCAAAAAATAGTATGGTAATGTTTTAGACATTAACAAAATATTACTGTATGGGCAGGATTCCTCGATATTGTTGATAAAGATGATTAAATAAACAATTTTAAAAATGTTGTATTTATTTTTACATAGTACCCACACCTATTAAGTATTTTTATATTAGAGGGTTGCAAAAGGGCCACTACCAGCCACTCAGCCAGCGCCGACTTACCAACGGGTTTAAAACCTAACGGCTCAGTTCGTGACGATGGGAAGAGACCAGACGACATGACGTTGGGATATTGGTAGGCGGGTGGGCCTTTGGTGTGTGGCGGTATTTTTGTCTACACCGTTGCGCTATCTTATATGCAAGCACAGCGGGCTGTGCTGTCGCATTTGCTGTGGTTGCTAAGACCCTCAAAAGGCGTAAAATATACAGTATTTATACCACTTCAACTGCATTTTTAACAGTGGTCACCAGTGATGACATCAGCTGGCGTTTTAGAGGACCAGGCAAAAGCCAGCCGATGCCAATTGGGTAATATTGTAGGTTGATTTGCTGACGTCTGTACCACGCGAAGAAAACTTGATAAAACTGAGTCGTTTTCATCAATTAGCGTACCTTATCTAATAAAAAGAATTCAAACAGTTTTCTCTATGAAATTTCTCAATAAATTATCGATGTTTTACAAGAAATATAATGAAGAAAAAGAAAAATCTGGCAACACAAACAACGTGCACGCTTCGGTCTCGCTTTCCCGTATTTGCTCTGTTTGACGTCGTTCATATAAAGCCAGCTAATACAACTGTCACGCCTCGCTTCGCGGGCACGCCTTTCTGTTTGACGTGGTCTCTGACGACTTCAGTTTCGGCGCGATATCGCTTCATATTTCCATACATGACGTAACAAAAACGCTCCGCTTCGCCTTCGGATCGCTATATATTCGGTACTGGCTTCATACAAAACGTCGGTTCGCTGCACCCAGTTTGACGTCTCCTTTCGCTTCGCATTCGCCTCGGAATCGGATCGGAATCGGATCGCCTCGCTTTCGCCTGCCTGTTTGACAAAGGCTTTAAGGCTGTTTTATAAGGCTGTTTTACAGTCACTATAAAACGGGAACCCTTATCACGAGTTTTCACTATTTTACTTTACAGCGTCTTTCCAGTATTTACAGCGTTTCTTGTATGGAAAATGGAACAGCGCCTCTGGTGTGCGAAGAAGGAACTAATTTTTTTCTTGAAATTTGTTAATTTGAAAATGTCAAAGTTCCAGTTTGCTTACGTCTGATTAACTGATGATAAGGCCTCAGCTGCAGTTGCTAGTCATACTTAACAAAAACATAGATTGATGAAAACAAATTGTCATATTTATGCACACTCATCTTAAATAAAACGTGTGTCGACATGTTAAACACGATAATAAATAATCCTTTGTTGAAGAAATCTAATTAATGCGTCATTGTGACTTATTTTCAGATAAGTCGTTGATATCAGGTGGATGACCGCCGTATTATCATTTGAAATGTTTTTTTTTTAATCGTTATAATACGAGTAGTTGTCTGTATTCATTCTTTTTCACTTAAGTGTTACAATTTAAAAGATTTTTACAAAAACAAAAATCATTTAAAATATTAACAATAGCTAGCCCACCAGTATCGGGAACAGGGTACAAGCTACCGATGGTGAGGGCTCAAAATTTTTTATATAATAATATGCACATGGACCTGTGTGACAGATCTCCAAGCTCGCACTATATAACAGTATTCAAAGCACTTACGAACAATTAAAATAAGTCTTCCAAGTACTGTCATTAAACAAAATTCAATGCAAAAAAAAATAAGTAACATGAATATTTTAAGAAACAATAGAAAATGAACAGATAAGGTGAATATCGGTGTCTCATATTGTAAATGCGAAAATTTGCCTCAAAGATAGGTTTTATTGTGGAATAATACATGTTGGCGCGACTACTAACGCCATCTATCGAAGCAGCGAGACACTACATTTTTTATCGACGAATCGGAGCTCGCCATTGTCGGCGACCAATCACAGCACGTCGTTCAATTAGTTATAAGATTTGTTAAGTTAATTTTTTTTCATTACCAAAACCACACTGTTACAAATAAGAAGATTTTAAAGAATAAAACATATAGCCAGCAAAGTTCAATAAAACGATTCATTGAAGAGCACCTGCCACCCGTTCCTGTACATGAAGTGGTCCTACCGTGCCGGATCAGGAGGAGTTCAAGCTTGGAATCTTCGAAGATTCGTCGCATCAAAATACGAAGAGAAGATTCACGTATCGAGCGAAGAGCTACTGCAACGTTAAGGCATCAACAGACAGGAGTGGCAGGTCTGAACTTCCCGTCCATTTCCCCATCTCAACCTTCGATAGGTGTTGATTTTGTGCTGCGTTTCCATTTTCAGTGCTCAAGTGGCGGTACCTACCTGCGCAACGGCACCCACCTTGGTTCGCACGCAAACAGAACTGTAAGTACTCTTGATTTCCTTATTTCCCAAAATGAGTGAGCCTAAATTGTCAGATTTAATTAAGAAAAGAGGTGTTTTAAAAGGTCGATTAACTCTGTTTGAAAATTATGTAAAAAAGTTCACTTTACCCTTATCTGATCATCAATCTTTAGAATTAAATTTGCGTGTCGAGAGTACTTCGAGTTTGATAGAAATGTATAGTGAAATACAGTCTAAAATTGAAGAAGAAGTAGCAGAAGATCTCGATCTAGCAAAACAGCTGGAAGAGAGAGATCGTTTCGAAGATCAATTTTATCGTGCTGTAGCTTCTGCGAAACTTTTATTGAATAAGGAGGTATCTGACAAGTCTAGTGTTTCAACATGTAAGCCGATAGGCATAAAGTTACCCGATATCAAAATACCTTCCTTTGACGGTTCATACGATTGCTGGCTTGAGTTTAAAAATTCTTACGTTAGTATGATCCATAATCGCGATGATTTAGATCCTGTTCAAAAATTTCATTATTTAAAATCGTCATTGTCCGGTACCGCGGCACACGTTATAGGTGCATTAGAATTTACGGCTAATAACTATTCTCACGCATGGGAGCTATTAGAGAATAGGTATAATAATCCGCGACTATTGGTTCATAATCATGTAAAGGCATTATTTAAAATTCCACCGTTAAATAAAGAATCCGCTTCCCAGATTAGGAACTTAATAGATATTGTTTTGAGAAATTTGCGTGCCCTTAAAACGTTGGGTGAACTAACAGATTCATGGGGCACTTTAATCATTTACATGGTCGTTTCCAAATTAGATCAGGCCACTGAACGCGAATGGGAAGATTTTCAAGGTACAGCTAGTTCGTTAATTCAATCAAGGTCAGCTTTGAAACTGGATGACTTGCTTAAATTTCTCAAGGATAGGGCTGACGTTTTAGAAATGATTAAAGTGAACCATAACAAATCCCATGAGAACAAAGGCGGCGAACAAACGCGCTCTAAGAAGCAATATACACATACTCATGTTGCTACGAACGTTACTAACAATAACAATAAGGGTAATACGAACGCAAAACCAAAACAAAGCCGCGTACTGTGTGTGTTGTGTCATGGTAATCACGCGATTTATTCCTGTTCAAGGTTTCTTAATTCGTCTGTCCAAGAAAGGAATAATATAGTTAAAACGCATCAGCTGTGCGTCAATTGTTTACGCACAACCCACCCACTTGACGAATGCAAGTTTGGGCCATGTAGGTTGTGTGATAAGAGGCACAACAGTTTGCTTCACGTTGATGGGCAGGTAGACGGCGCATCACAGGTGAGCGGGTCGAGTGCAACAGCACAGCCGGTCACCGCTAACGTCTCCACTGTCTCGGCATCATTACACGTTACGGCTAACCATTCAGAATCGCGAATCGGTAATCAGGAATATTCGTTATTACCCAACGTTTTGCTGTCCACAGCGTTAGTGGACATAGCAGATTATAATAACAAATATCACACTGTGCGCATTCTGCTTGATAATGGTAGTCAACATTGTTTCATAAAGAAATCGTTATGTGAAACATTAAATACACCGTTAATACAGTCCACTTATCACGTTGCTGGGGTAGGACAATCAATTTCGCAGTCCACCCACATTTGTAAAATAAAATTACGTTCAAGGTTAAATTCGTTTTGTAT
The DNA here is from genome assembly GCA_954870645.1 of Agrotis clavis. NCBI lineage: Eukaryota > Metazoa > Arthropoda > Insecta > Lepidoptera > Noctuidae > Agrotis > Agrotis clavis. The sequence continues at coordinate 20,798,490 of OX940933.1, read as the reverse complement.
GAACATTGATTGTTTAGTATTGCCGTGCATTACAAATCAATTACCCACATTTAGTGTCGATGTAAATAATATGAGTATACCTGAAAATGTTCAACTTGCGGATCCGAACTTTCACTCACCGTCAGATATCGATATTCTGATAGGCGCGGATAAGTTCTGGGAATTATTGTGTGATGGCAAAATTAAGTTGAATAAAGGACCTTATTTACAAAACACAAAATTGGGTTGGATAGTGTCGGGACCTTTACATAATAACACACTTCCCGTTAAGAGTGTGCAATGTAATTTCTCCCAAACAATTGACACACAGTTGAAAATGTTTTGGGAACTCGAAGAGATAAACAATAACGTTAATAAAAATATCCTTAGTGCTGACGAACGTGCGTGCGAAGACATTTTTGTCAAAACGACAAAACGTATGGAAGATGGGAGGTTTTCCGTACGCATTCCTTTAAAGGAATCAGCTGATGTGCTCGGAGACAGTTACACAGCGGCTGAAAAACGTTTGTTGTCGTTGGAACGAAAATTCGCTCGTTTGCCACAATTTAAGGAAAAATACGTAGAATTTATGGAGGAATATGAAAGGCTCGGTCATATGAGTTGCGTTAAAACTTATGAGTCACCTCACTATTTTTTGCCGCATCACGGCGTTATTAATGAAAATAGCAGTACGACTAAACTGCGCACTGTTTTCGATGCAAGCGCAGCGACTTCGTCCGGTAAGTCGTTGAACGATATTCAACATATAGGTCCACCACTTCAGAATGACATTTTTAGCATTTTACTGCGCTTTAGGCAATATAAGTACGTCGGTTGTGCGGACGTTGAGAAAATGTTTCGGAATTTTCTTGTACAACCAGACCAACGAGATTTACAATTGATATTATGGCGTAAACTTCCGTCGGACCCATTATCTGTATATCGCCTAAACACCGTGACGTATGGCACCGCGTCTGCGCCATACCTTAGTATGAGATGCTTACGTCAGCTTGCAATGGAATGTGGGGATCAGCAGGTTGCGAGAGTAATCCGAGAAGATTTTTTCGTTGATGACGTCATCCTAGGTGACAATGATTTAAATAGCTTACTCGATACCTGTGAGAAGTTACGAAATACTTTAAACTCTGCTTGTTTACCTTTGCGTAAGTGGTTATTTAACGTCGATATCAGTGAGCACGAAATATCGAAAGAATTGTCACTAGGTGAACATTGCCAAACTAAAACCTTAGGATTGGGTTGGTACAATAAATGTGATGAACTTCACTTCACCACACGAGTAGTTAGACCGACTTTACTAAGTAAACGTTCAATTTTGTCGATAATCGCACAAATATACGATCCTTTAGGAATTTTAACACCGGCTGTCGTAGTAGCTAAAATATTAATGCAAAAATTGTGGTTGTGCAAGATAAATTGGGATGATCCCGTTCCCAGTGATGTTGCGTTATCCTGGGAAAAATTTATTGACACACTTCAATATTTGCATAAATTACGTATTCCGCGTCATGTTATGAGTGCACATACACAGTACATAGAATTACACGTTTTCACGGACGCGTCGCAGAGTGCGTATGGTGCATGCGCATATGTTCGCACCTACTCTGATGACTCACCGGTGACTGTTAGATTATTGTGTGCAAAGAGTAAAGTTGCACCAATTAAACCAGTCAGCATACCCCGACTAGAGCTGTGTGGGGCTTTAATAGGCGCACGATTATATAAGAAAATTATCGAATCATTGCGTGTTAATTTCCACAAAATTTACTTTTGGACAGATTCAACTATTGTCCTTGGTTGGCTACAAATGTCACCACATTCGTTAAAAACATTCGTTCAAAATAGAATAGTCGAGATTAATGAAATTACAAGTAATGCGTTATGGTTACATGTAGGGACCAAAAATAACCCAGCGGATCTGGTCTCGCGCGGTCTTAGTCTTGACGTACTCATTGACAGTAATCTGTGGTGGAGTGGACCTGAATTCTTAAAAAATTCAGAGCAGTCATGGTCACAGCAATCTTCGACTATCCACTCCGACTTACCAGAACTAAAATCACAAACGACAACCGTTATGGTTTGTGACGTAACAAAGAATAAAGTTATTCATTTTGAAATGTTCCGTTCTTATCAGCGTATAGTGCGCGCCGGCGCTTACCTGTTGCGATACATACATAACTTACGCACACCAAAGAAAGATCGTACACAAGGGCCGTTATCAGTAGATGAATTGAATGACTCATTACATACGTTAGCGCGTCTTGCTCAACGCGAATCGTTTCCGATGGAATATGATAAGTTAAAACGTAACTTACCTTTAAAGGCTTCAGGTTCGATTTCTAGGCTTAATATATTTTTAGATGAAAGGGATATAATTAGAGTAGGTGGCCGTCTAAGTAACTCACCTGACTTTAATTACGACAAGAAGCACCCGATACTTTTATCAAGTAAACATAGCTTTACACAATTGTTATTTCAATATCAACATAAAGAGCTTCTTCATGCTGGTCCCCAGTTGCTATTGGCTACCGTGCGTGAGAATTGGTGGCCGTTAGGGGGTAGGAACCTAGCTAGAAGGGTTGTTCACCAATGTGTCCGCTGCACTCGAATGAAAGGTAAAACCTTAACGCCAATCATGGGCAACCTTCCGTCTGAACGAATAGAACCTGGTTTCCCATTCATTCGATGTGGAGTGGATTATGCTGGTCCCATAAACGTACTAAATCGCAAAGGAAGGGGAGCTAAATTGGAAAAGGGTTATATTTGCATATTCGTTTGTTTTGTTACCCGGGCCATTCATCTAGAACTTGTCAGTACGTTAGCTACAAAAGAATATATATTAGCACTTAAAAGATTTATCTCACGACGAGGTAAGCCAGCTCAAATTTTCTCAGACAACGGTAAAAATTTCATTGGAGCCATGAAAGAGATTAATAAAATGTTAGAGGAAAATTCACAGCAAATAATTGATAAATTATCAACTGACAATATTGAATTTAAATTTATTCCCCCTTATGCTCCTCATTTTGGGGGATTATGGGAAGCAGGAGTAAAGTCCTGTAAGTTCCACCTTAAGCGTGTCGTAGGTGCCGCTAACTTGACGTACGAGGAGTTCAGCACTGTGTTGGCACAAATCGAAGCAGTCCTAAACTCCCGTCCTATAAGTCCTATGTCCTCAGATCCGCATGATCTTCGTCCACTAAGCCCAGCTCATTTCCTCATCGGCCGGCCACTCACTGCACCAGCCTGCAGAGACCTCACCGAAGCACGGACTCACAGCTTGACACGGTTTCAAAGAGTGGAACAAATAAAACAGCACTTCTGGAAACGTTGGTCACAAGAATATGTTGCTGAACTTCAGACAAGGACGAAGTGGAAGGCGAACAGTCAAGACATAGCACTAAACACGCTTGTCGTTATTAAGGAGGACAACTTACCACCCCTTAAATGGCGTATGGGCAGAGTTATCCATATCTTCCCAGGAAAGGACGGCGTGTCGCGTGTCGCCACCATCCAAACTGCTACGGGTCCGGTACAACGAGCGTTTTCGAAAATCTGCCCTCTACCTGTATCATCAGCAGAGGACGACAACATGAATGCAGCCTGCGGCATCTCCAATCAAGCGGCAACGTAGATACATTATTGGAAGCTGGAGCGTTCCAAGGCGGCCGGCATGTTGGCGCGACTACTAACGCCATCTATCGAAGCAGCGAGACACTACATTTTTTATCGACGAATCGGAGCTCGCCATTGTCGGCGACCAATCACAGCACGTCGTTCAATTAGTTATAAGATTTGTTAAGTTAATTTTTTTTCATTACCAAAACCACACTGTTACAAATAAGAAGATTTTAAAGAATAAAACATATAGCCAGCAAAGTTCAATAAAACGATTCATTGAAGAGCACCTGCCACCCGTTCCTGTACAATACATAAAATATCCTGGTATAACGTTCTCATAGGAAATTTATTTTTCGGATATACGAAGCTTTTGGCAGCAGCTAGTCTAATAAAAAAAGGTAAAAAAGTACTGCAGACTTGGGTACAATTTCCAGCTCAGGTATAAAGTGTTTGAAACCGGCATGTCCTACAACCAAAAATTCGAAGACATGCGACATCCATCAACCCACACTGAGCTCGCGTGGTGGATTACGGCCCACTCCCTCTCTCAGAGAGAAGGCCTGTGTCCCAGCATTGGGAACATTTATAGGCTGATGATGATGAAAAAAAATCTGAATTCACTATACTTATTACCTTAATCTTTAGATCAAATAACTGCAACATGGGTTTCTTAAACAAAGGCGCTTTAAACAGTTTTTCAGCATCAGCAACGCGAAGGATAAAGCCCTGGTGTTGCGAAGGATCTTGGCAAGTGGAAATTGTTAAAAAAACGCTCCGTAGTCTTTTATAGATTATCAACTCAATGATCTAGATTATAGAGTTAAAAACAACAAACCGTAGTTTCTGTTAAGGAGAAACTGTAGGCATTCATCATATTTCATTTTTATCCATCCTTTTACGAGTATTTTTTATTGGAACACTGATTAATGTCAAACACCAACAAGCAATTAAAATCTGATATTGTAATGACAAAATAAATAATGCGAAACGAAATTGTAAAATCCTGTCTGACTGTTATTTCAATTATCTCTGAAATCGTTTATCGGGACCTACGTTATTTGATAGGTTAGATAAATTCGTTTTCACTTTTATTTTAATATGTGAAATGAATGTTTTTATTTCGTACATTCTCGATCACAAAAATGTTTTTTTTAAACAATACGACTTTTTAAACTGATTTTTCTTAAGGGCCATTTCACACGGAACCTGCCATTATCAAGATTCGTCAAAAGATTTCAAATTTTAAGAGGAGAAGTAGAAGGATTTTCAAATTGCATATAAGGAATTAAATTATCATATTTTTGTGATTGGTGGCTATTGAAAATAAGTAGGTACCTAATGATGGTATTTTGTTTCATAAAACCGGTTTGTAGTAGGTAATGCGAATCTATTTCAAAAACATTTTTGTGATATTTCACGATACGTCAAAATATTGATTGATTCGTTTCTTGATTTCAGTCTTAGGTAAACTAACGAACACGACTGCCACAAAAAATACCGACTCTTGTTTTTAGTCAGTAAGATTCTGACAGTCCCTTCCGCTTCGCAAGGCCGGGACTCTTTTGACGAACATAGACCCTGACTTCTGTCAGACAGTCTAATGTCTTATGATATACGGAACCGCTGTCACTATTCCATAAATTGTAGGATACCTACTTTTATCGACCGGGAACAGGTTGGACTTTAATGCCTTTGTCAAACTGAAAAGCGTGCCGAAGCGTTTTTTTTTGTAATGTATGGAAATTGTTTGAAGCCTGTCACATAGACTATCGGACAGGATTCGGATCGCATTCGCTTCGCCCTGTCTGTTTGACAATAGCTTTAGACAGTGAGAGTGACAATCACTTCGGCTTCACTCAGAGCGACTCATTTGATGATTTCACCAAAATTCCGTAAAAAAGGTACCTTTTTACGTTTAAAATAAAGAGGTCATAAAAGAGCTGTACGAGTATAAGCTATTTGCAAAAATAGTTAACATTCACGATATCGAAATGACGATGTTATTAATATTTTTATTGCTCAAAGAGAAATAAGCGGAATACGAAATTATTTTCAGCGTAATTTTGTCAATTAATTTTGATTGGCAAATAACAATATGTATGTACAAATGGATTTTTTTTTATTTGACTGTTAATTTTATAGTGTGTCATATACCTTCTGCTGATATTTAGATGATTTTTTATTTATATTTTTTTTATTTACATTCAATTCTAGTAATGATGTTTTTGTGTTTCCCACTGTTGGGTGAAGTGGGGAGGCCATCGCCCAGGTTTTTATTAATCAATTCAAGTGCTCTATTTTATGCATTTTCCTTATGTATCATGACTTTAAAGTTTTTGTGACGTTAAGTAAACTGGAAGTTTGATGTTAATTTCGTGGAACAAAAATAGTTCCTCTGTCGTACACTTTTGAACTGTTTATGTTTTAATCTAATATTGTTCTGATTCGTTGAAAAATTAAACTGTTGATTATGTGGGGCTGATATTTTGATTGTTGATTAAGGCGTCTTCTAAACATGATTTAATCCCTAAAAAAATGTTTGTGTAAAACAGTTGTCGGACTAAAATAAAAATCATTCAGTGTGCCATTTATAGAAACGTTTTATGTCATATAAAATACTTTACCTTATGTTTTACCTACAAGAAAAAGGCTAGAAAATAAAATAAAAGTCAGAACGTTCGCGAAGTTGTCGTATATTTTATTCTAGAGCAGCTTACCTTACAATCATAAAAAAGAAAGCAATAATAGAACAAAATACAAAAATTGTCTCTTAAGGCGCTCCTAGCGCGAACATTCACCTGTAATGTACCGTTACAGATTTGAGCATTTTATCGGTGAAGCTATTGTCAAACAGACAGGCGTGACGAACGCGAAGCGAGGCGTTTTTGTTTGTAATGTATGGAATTGTTTGAAGCCTGTCACATAGACTATCGGATCGCTTTCGCATTTTTATATGACATGATTCGGTTCGGTTCGCTATCGCCTGTCTGTTTGACAAAGGCCTGAGGGAGAACAATCGAGCATCACAATGCACACCTTGTACCAAATCTATACGCCTTAATATAAGAGAATACCGTGACCATGAACGTAAAGGGTAATTGAAAACACAATCTCCCGATACAGGAGCTTTTGTGCTGGGCATACTCGAACCAGCCTTCGTAGTACGCGTCCAGGAGGCCTACCAAAACATCTTAAAGCGAGAGTAGTCCCACTGTGGGACCGAGACGGCGGTAGACGACTTATGTAGCTTTGTCTCTTTCCCACAGTGTCCCAGGTTGTCTCGCCACTTCTTTCTTGGAAGTCTGACTAAACCGTCCACTCCACCCATAGTGGGTAATTCTAAAAAAAACAGTTAATAAACAATTAAATCTACGGACATTTTTCAGTATTGTTTTGTAAAGAAAGTTGCTTTTGCAGCATTCATGACCCAAACAGACAGTTCTCAATAAAAATAGATGATGACATTAATAATTAAAATAGGTAGTTGTTTTCTTCAAATCTTCTTTACACGAAATACTTTGGTAGTGTATGTTTACGACATCATTTTCATAATTATGTTTAATTTAATTAAAACAGATGATGATACAACGAAAATGTTATTTCGGTTATCCATTAATTATAATCTCATTTGGAAACGTTGATCCCGAGTAAGTACAGAACTACCCTCGCAAGCAAAAGTATACATAAATTATCATCACATTGGTTAAGGCTGCATATTCTGAAAGTTGGCAACGTCGCAAAAAGCTGTCAAATATTTACAAGTTTTAATTAATTTGGCAAATTTTCTGTATGAAAACAAGAAATATCGCTCTGTAGTGCACTAAAAAAATGATATAGGAATGCAATTAAAACACTGAATTTGATGTTGTAACCGTTTCAGGTGCATAAAAGGCATTTGGAAAGCTTCCAAATGCTTTTTCTACATCTAAAACTATAATTATATTCGGTGTTACTATATTAATTATTGCATTCCCTTATCAATTTTTTTGTGCACTACAGAGCCATATTTCTTATTTTCATACAGTAACAATGCTAAATTAATTAAAACTTGTTAATATTTGACAACCATTTGCGACGTTGCCAGCTTTCGGAATATACGCTCTTAAACTTGTTAAAAAAAAAATGTGTAAATTGCAATGCCTAAACAGGCAACTAAGTTCTAAGAACCTACCTAATATTAACACCTTTGTATACCTGCACTTAGTTCGCAATAAATTCAATTCCAAATATTTGAATTTGGAATTGACCCAGGCTAGCTCCATAATGGCGTGATTTTAATGAATTTGGTATCAATTAAATTGAAACTGAACCTTTTAAATTGAACCTTTAAAATTATATAATTTTTTAGGGTTCCGTAGTCAACAAGGAACCCTTATAGTTTCGCCATGTCCGTCCGTCCGTCCGTCCGTCCGTCTGTCCGCAGCTTAGCTCAGAGACGCCCAGTACTAGAAAGCTGTAATTTGGTGTAAATATACGGATTTGTTGCGCCGAAAAAGTGGTAAAATAAAATCTCGTAAAATATTTTTTTTTAGGGTACCTCCTGTACACGTACACGCGAGAAAAAAAAAACACATACCTACGTGTTTTTTTTTTCTCGCGTACCCCTTAATGTGGGGTATCATTAAATAGGCCTTTTTAATAATATTGATAGTTTCCATTAACAATTTTTTCATAAAAAGATTCGTTTGTGAAATATTAAGCTTTAAAGTGCTAATTTTTGCTCGACTCGAGTGTCCCCCCCCTCTACCAGCTAAACCGTTATGTTTGGGGGTGTGAAAAAATTCACAATAGTAGTGTATATAACGAAGTTTAAAAGAAAATTATCATGACTAAGTAGGCTTTACAAGTTTACGAGTAATAGTCGACCAACTTATAAAACGTACTTGGATTACATATTTTCCTAAACAAAATGTATCGGAGAACATGTTCTTCAACTGCAAATGTAAGTTTGTCAACTTTATTTTTACAGCTATAATAGGTGGGTATGTTTTGGGGATAGGTAGGTTTTTATTGTCAACTATTTTTAACTAACTTCAAAAAAGGAGGAGGTTCTCAATTCGTCGTAATCTTTTTTTTATGTACCTATTTTCCCCGATTTCTCAAAGACGCCTGGACCGCTTTTGAAAATTCTTCTTTTTAAAATTAAATTCAGCGAATCAGTTTAGTTAGTTCGCATAAATATTTTGATGGGCAACTACGGAACCCTACACTGTGCGTGGCCCGATACGCACTTGGCCGGTTTTTTTTTATTCTTAACTAGTTATTTAGTCTTTTTTTTTTTTTAGCGTGGTAAAATCATCAAATGAGTCCTCCAACCCCGGGCAGGGCGGGAGGGACTGTCAGACTTCTACTGACTAAAATCCACAGTGTCCTTCAATAGCCCATTCTGTTCCGGGGTCACGGTAAGGAAATAATCCCGCGACCCCGGCAGGCTTTGGCCCTCTGAGAGGGGGGGCCCGTCATTATGCTGACGCTCTTTGAGGCGCGCGTGGGACACAACGCGCCGTCGACCCGGGCATGGTCCTTGGTCGGGCAGCGAGTTGCCCTTTACTCGCTGCCCGCATGCCCGCGCCTACGGTGGCCGGAGATCATCAAGCGACGTCCGTCGCCGTGGGCGTCTACTACCGCGGGTGGGGCGGAGGGAGGACTCTGTCCTCTCTCGCTCGCGGCCCGAGACCCTCCTTCCTTTGCGAGCATTACTGCTTCGCAGAAGGAGGCGACCGCTTCCCACTCCGTCTCGCCCCGCAGCATGGCCGCGACCAATCCTGGGCGCGAGAGGTCTCCGCCTATCGCAGCCGTGAGGACACGTCGGTGCTCTGCCCAAGCTGGGCAGTCTTGCACCGTATGCTCCACCGTGTCCTCCGGGCGATCTTCGCAGTGGTGACACCCAGGCGTCTCCTCCTTTCGCATCAGACACAGGTACCTCCCGAAACTTCCGTGTCCGGTGAGGACCTGCGTCAAGCGGTAGGTCAGGACGCCATGACTTCTCTCCAGCCACTCCTCAAAGAGGGGTCTTACCGCCGCAATTGCGGCGGTAGTCTTAGATCTTGAGAATCGTGCGAAATCGGAGTAAGTGATTCCATACTTTTGCTCGCCAGTTAAACAGGAGGAGATGTGAGAAAAGTATCAGTTTAAGGTTTGAAATTATACTCTACAATCTCAATTCAAATTCAGTTTCCTTGTTTTTTTCACATGTTATTTATGCAAATTAGGTTGTTGAGCGGTTACCGACAAAGAACAAACCGAAGATACAACGGAGTTAGATAATTAATTTCCAGCGTTAGTCGTCATAGAACAGTTATTATGATTAAAAACAAAAAAAAATTAGATCCGATCCGGATCTCTGAATAAGGTTAAAAAACATTCGGTAGAGTGACAATAAATAAAATCAATATCTGATCTTGAATTAACTATTTTAATTCCACGGTTTTCTGCTTTAGAATTCAAATCAATCATGCAACTGTTAGTTTGAATTGTTGTTTATTTCTCAAAATACAAGTGATTATTCAAGTTGATATTGATAAACTACCACTACACTCAAGAGTGGATAGCAAAGAATAAAATGAACGAAATAATGAAACAGAGAGTTTTGACTTTGATGTATTTTGAAAAGAAGTTTGATTTATCGACAGAGTAGATATTTTTGCTATAAAAGTATGTACCTAATGAGTGTATTATATTTTGGAGCTAGCAATTTTATTTACAGAAATAATAAATGAAAATAAATCTGCTTGAGAATTCAAATCAATATTTCAATTCAAAGCAATTATTTCATTCCAAAGTCGCATTTGGCCCGCTTTTCATTTGTAGTCAAACAATTTGTCAAGTAACACAAGTTCGCAACGTCCTTGAACAACCTTGAACGTGAGAACTTAAGCACATTTATCGGCCATTGTCACCGAAGAAGGGGTCAATTTCGAAGAGGCCTATATCACAGTAGCAGGCAAACTGATACCCTAAACCTATACAAGAAATAAGAGTCATTGTCGCGCAAACTGTGGCAATAAATTCAGAACAATCATGATCCTGGTGTCTAGACTGACAAACACTTTGAGATATGCTAGAATACTTTGATATCAAAATCCCTCAGTAAAGACGTTTATTATAAGAAGATTAGGGTTGTACACAGAAGATTGGCCTTAAAAGTATCATTCTTAAACTTACTTTTGGTTATATTTAATGCCTTTAAATATAACTAGGTAGCCTAACATGACATCTTAAAGGGAGAATAGTTCCAGTTAAAACGAGGTGGCGCTAGATGATTTGTATAACTCTGTCTCTTTCCCACACTGGCCTCCTGTACCCTTAGCACGAATTTTCACTCTTTTACTTTACAGTATTTACAGCGTTTCTTGTATGAAAAAATGGAACAGCGCCTCTGGTGCGCGAAGCCGGAACTAATTTTTTCATTGAAAAATGTCAACTTGAAATTGTCAAAGTTCCAGTTTACTTTACGTCTCAAATACTAAAAATTCGTGCTAAGGGTACTGAAGTGACAATGGGCTAGTGATACTTTTTTTTGCATCTTACCGTTAACTTCTTTGGATAACAGCCAGTATTAGTCGCTCCACTTCACACTTAATAAACGAGAAGTAAAGTTACGCCAAGGTTAATCCTTAAAAATGTATGGTTATTCCGAAGATTATCCTGGTTGTAACTTTAGTCCACGTTTATATAAGGGGGTAAGAGTTTAGACAATCGACCATGGACCATGCCCGGGTCGACAGCGCGTTGTGTTCCACGCGCGCCTCAAAGAGTGTCAGCATAATGACGGGCCCCCCTCTAAAGCGCCAAAGGCAATCATCGAGCCGTGCCTAGCTCACTGTTTGGCAAAGCCTTAATCCCTAACTGTGACGACAACATTGTAATACATTCCATCCAATATAAATAATGTTCTTAATGTTCTGACTTACAATATACATTTGTATATCAAGCCTTTTATAAAGTTAAATAGATTTGCTCTCAGAAGCAAAGATGGGGTCTAAGACAGAGCGAGTTCACCCAGAAGGAAATGGAACTTCTGTGCACTGACATTAAGACCGTTTTCCAACAAGCAGGTCGAATGCTTGTTTGTCATCTAAAGGTACAAAAGTAATTGACTCATTTGACTAAGTTTTAGTAGTTACTCAAACTCATTCATGAGATCACATAAGGAACAATAGTGCCGATAACATATAACAAAAAGTCTCGTACAGCTAATCCCAAAAATAACCTATCCAATACGGCTATAATTTTCAATACTCCGCCCGAATCGTTTTACTTCTACGTAACCAAATCTTCAGATAACATAACCTTAGGTTTTTTGCGTCAATAAACGCAGAAATAGTTGGAAACTATTATGATTTACGATCGTCGTAAAGAAACGTCGGGACGTGCCAACCGGGGATGGTTACCGGTGCGTTATAGACGATACGGTGATCGGACGATTCGATTCCGGTTGTACACCTTATGTTCAGCTGAAAAAAAGTATACAATCTTTAAGTTACCAAAGATAGACTGTATGTAGGTTTAGTATTTAATATTGCAATGAGTTATAGTCATTTGAATCTCTACTTTTAACGTGCTAAAGTCATCAAATGAGTTCTCCCACCCAGGGCAGGGCAGGAGGGACTGCCAGACTTCTACTAACTAAAATCCATGGTGTCCTTCAATACCTTTACGTTCCGGGGCTTGTTAGTCCCGCGATTGTTAGTCCCAAAACTCCGTCAGGCTTTGGCCCTCCAAGGGGGGCCCCGTCATTGTGCTGACACTCTTTGAGGCGCGCGTGGAACACAACGGGACGTCACCGTCGCCCGAGTTATTAGGATCTAGGGGAACGTCACTATAAGGTCACGGGCCTTCTGAGTAGGGACTCAGCTCGTCTACTGACTGACCCCAGGGAAGTAATGGAAGCACAGTGGTCGTGCTACCGTACACAATGAACTTTATGGGAGACTTCTTCATGGTCTGCACAGAGAGTCTCTGGATTTTAAAATCGAAGTATTTACGGAGCGCTCCCATTCAAAATTGTAGTATTATTTTTAAAGGCAGCACTTTTAAAAGGTTGTTGTAAGTTCGTCACAAAAATAATTACCTATGGAAACTTCTCTTAGCACTTTCTGTTGTGATTCCGCATTGTGTCCTCGTTTTCGGTACTTTTGTGCTGGATTGCATTATTTAATTTTTCTGCTATCCATGCGGAAAACAGAAATATGGCGAATTTACAACAATCAAAAAAAAAAACAAGAAACCTTTATCTAGTCTATACATAATTTTGTGGCGAACTTATATCAACCCGAAATTAATACTACAATTTTGAATAAATGTTTTTTCTTTAAATACAAGTGATTATTCAAGTTGATAGTAGTAATAGTACTGTACTACTAATAGTGGATAACAAACAACAAAATGAATGAATAATGAAACAAAGAGTCTTGACTTTGATGTACATATTTTCAAAAGAAGTTTGATTTACCGACACAGTAGATATTTTTTCTTTAGAAGTATCTAATATTATAACAGTAAATTATATTTTGGTGCTAGAGATTTTCTTTTATATTTTTTTTTTTTGCTGAAATAATAAATTAACGCTTAAGACTTACAAACTTACAAACGTGACTTAAAAATAAATATGAATAAATGTTTACGCTAATAATATCATGTAGCAAAAAAATTTGTTTGATTGAACTCGCTGGAACTACTGTTTCGAATTGAATAAACTTTTTTATGTTAGATTATAATCAATTTATCGAAGAAGATTATGGTTTTATATAAAACTAGCTGTGCCCGCGACTTTGTTTGCGTGGATGTCGGAACTTAATAATGTAAGTTTTTATAAAATTGACAAAGTTTCATAAAACTTTCATCCACTATTTTATCCCCTTGGGGGTAAAATTGATCAAAATCCTTTCTAAGCGGATGCCTACGTCATAACATCTACCTGCATGCCAAATTTCAGCCCGATCCGTCCAGTGGTTTCGGCTGTGCGTTTACCTTTGCGTTAAATAATATTTATAACGTAATCTAAATATACTATATTTAGATTACGTTACGATTAATGGGAGCCAGCACCAGGAAGAGCTAGTATTATAAATACAGACAATGACTCTTTTAAAAATGTAGTCCAGCAATTGATAAACTTAACCTTTAAGTACACGCGTTCTTTTAGGTAACGTTCCGTCACGCGTGGGGTCCAGCAGTATCCCCATAATTATTTGACCCGTATTTTTAAAATGTCTCAATAAAATAAAAATAAATAATATTCTAAGGGAAGACATATTATTAAAGTTTATGAAAATCATTTATTATTTCTTCAAAAGCCAATGTTTTGATAGTAGTTTTTTTTACACAAAACATCCCGCACACAGAGACTTTTTGACTCCCGAAACTAACGACCTAAAATTTAATAAAATAATTTGCTTCTGAATAAATTATTATTTTTTTCTTACAAAATAGGAACTAAAAACTTCAAATTAAAAGAACAACAGAATACTATTTCATAAACATAAAAAATGACAACGCCTGAATATTACTATTTTTCAGTACTAAGTTTGTGTCTTGTCTTATAATTTTTTTGATATTATAGTCATTAAAATCCTTTGAGATTTATACTAATGGCGTTTTTTGAGAGTTGGCGACTATTATTTGCTGTTATAGAACGCTAACTCTAAAAAAGATGGAAAAATACAAATACACAAATTGAAAATGTATGCTACGTAAAGTCACGGGTGGGGTCCACAGGTATCCCCAAGTAATAAATACCTAGTACCTTAGCGAGAGCGTGACATACTTCCACCTATCGATAGCCTGTGCAAAGCATTGAGTTTATCTGAGAGGGCACGATTGTTACACGTAAATTTAAAAAGTTATAGTTAGAAAATAGCGCGTGGGGTCTGGCGAGACCCCGCGCGTGACGTTAAAGGTTAAAGTTAGCGATAAGCCGCGCTTGCTGAGGTCAGTCTGTGGATGGGCGAGCACAGTGTGTTTTCTCCGTGTCTTGAAGAGCACAAAAGCCGTTGATCCCGGCTACCATTTGTAGATCTTTCACAGTCGTCAGTGTCAACAAAAGCTGGGAAGTCTGACAACCAGTCTTACCAGGGGGTACCGTATCACCCAACTCTTCAGTTGTGTGTTGATACAAGATCTTTGACAGTCGTTACTATCAGTCAGAAGCTTGAAAATCTGACAACCAGCTTCGCTACAGGGTACCGTATCACCCAACTCCTTAGTTGTGTTGGGCTTATGTTTAACTTACCACCAGATGTAGTAACATATAACAGACAAAAATAGTAAATGATCACCAAAATGAAACCCGCATTTTAATGTAAAATTATAACCAGTTTTAACATTTCGCTATACTATTTAATCAAAATGACTCCAAATAAATCATTGTCAACCCAAAAGTAGTAAATGATCACCAAAATATGTTCATTAAAATATCTCATAACAAGGTGTATAAATAAAAAAAAAATCTACCTAAGCAGGGTCGACGAAGCCCCGCTTCGGGGGGCTTCTATTTCTGTGTACAAGGTTTAAAGGAACCTAACCAAACCGAACTTTGGGGTGTCCCTGAAATCTTGCTAAAGCGAGTTTTAGATTTGGTGCACATTCAGTATAGATTAGGTGATCATTTACTATATTTGGTGTTCGAATACAATTTGAAGTGTAGTAGCTAAGGGTATCAAAGCATTTTATGGTGGTCATTATATTTAATCCCGTTGTGTTGTGTGTGGAGGTTACAGAGAACAGAAGTCGTCGCTTCCATTAAGTATATTGGGAGCCGATATCCCAATATGAAAAGACTACGCAGATGATGATTCATCCACAAACAAATGTCACTTAAACATAATACTACCCACAAAGTAACCTTTAATCAGATCGGCTATAAAACATAGTTTATCTTCCTTAACGGTACCTGGTTTATGTCGTAAATCCTTGTTACCATCAGATGTGACAACGTTATGAAACTATCGCGGTGAAAGCAGTTACGTTATAACGTTTTCATGAATATGAGATGGTTATTTTTTTGTCAGAGTGGCGGAAAGTTTCAGTTTAGGGTTAAAGGATATTGACCGTTTGGAAACTAGGTTCTTCAAATTAGATATTCGAACTCACTGAATGATTATGCACATATTCATAAAAGCTCGTTGCCTGTCTTCAAAACATTGATCCGAAATGTTTCATTTCACCATCATTTAATTTCATCATAATGTTCATTTCATCATCATTTAATTTCATTTCATCATGATTTTATTTCATCATCATTTCATTTCAGCATAACTATATCATTACATCATAATATCATTTTGTTTCAACCATGACCTAAGGTTCGAATAAACCAGTAGAGAAAAACTACGGAGATTGTTTCGGGTAGTAAACAATAACAGCTTTTATAATAATCTATCAATCAGTGTTTAGTCATCATCACCATCAGCCTAAACATATCTAAGTCGCTTAGAAAATCAAGCCAAAAGAAAATCTGCCACTTGCATCCATGGGCTGCTCTGCCTCTCACGATGGCAGTGTCCATTATCGGCAGCTTATCTACGATTAATCTAAACCGGTTAAACTAAACCTATTTACACAAAATCCCTGATAATAATATATGCCTTGAAAATCTCTACGACGATCTAAAACATAGTTACTAACCATACATAATGTCTCAACATTATCATGTTCTGCTACCTTTATCTATCCCTAATAGCGTGTAACAATATACTGTGCCTCCAGACATGACTCGTCAGGATTACGACTCACCTCATTAGATGAATAGCGAATTGTGTAAATTCTTAGAGCCTTCGCCTACTGCGGTATAGTTGCGATCCGAAGCTTTGACAAAGAAACGCCTATAAAGCCGGCTCTACACTCGCGGCGCGAACGCCTGCGAACACTGCGAAACGCGAGTGTAGATGTTGTTCGCGCTTCGCGCCGTTCCCCGATCAGTGTCGCTTTCTGACATACTTCAAAATCAATCGTGAATGCATCCAACAATACTGTGAAGCATTGCGAGTGTGGAGGGACATAGTTCGCACGCGGATCACTGCGCTATTCACGGCGCCAATTATTATTCACGGCGCGACTTCACACGCGAGTGTAGAGTTGGCTTAAAACGCAACGCGTCTGTATCAATGTACAGACTGACATTAACGCGTTTTTACGTCGCCTCTATCACTGCAAAATAGATGATGTTCACAAGGGAAGAATCAGTTTGGTAATTGACACCAATATATTGCATTGAGTTCAAATGCGTCACAAGACTATAGAATTCGAGTAAATCACGTGCCCTTCGCTTGACCCTTGGTTAAAGCGTAATGCTCCTTTGTAATGTGGCCGATCATGTTGTGAACATTCCGAAAAATATGGTTACGAGATAGACACAATGTAGGCGCGTATCGTGCGCAAAAGGGTCGTTGTGAATTAGCATTAAGCGATTGACTCCTCCTCATCGAGTTATTTTGTATTACATTAAACGAGTAAAATATTGATATACGCAATTCTTCTACACGGGAATTTTCTATTTGACAATGATTTTTTGAAAAATAAAAGATTTGTCCCTTCCTGATTAGGCTTTACAAAACGCGCGACAGCATCGCTTCAAAGAGAGGCGTGAGTGAATGCCCTTAGGACATGAATATACGACTGAATACTAAGCCTAGCTCAAGGTCATGCACGGATTTAGTTCTAGTTTAGTATGCAGTGTAGACTTAGGCTTATATTGTGTGCTGTGAGTAAGGATTCGGTTCTATATACGCGAGTGAATTTGAAGATTAGTGGGGAGGGATTAAGGTATATTTGTGGATTCGTATAATATTTGCACTATTTCTTAAGTTGACGGTTTTTTTTTCTGTGATTTGGGTAAAAACTGAGTTGCTTTTACAAAATAATATTAAAGCTGATAAATTTTTTTTTCTTTGCTACTATCTTAATATTCTAAATGCGAAAATTAAAGAGGATGGATGGATGTGTGTGTCTATTTCACACACAAAGTAATTAAGGGAATTGGATATTTGGCACAAACAAAGTGGATTAATAGATGGGATATTACTTTGTATGGAAACATAAGTTGGTTGTAAAAATAAATTATTTTTACTGACTGTCAAAATGGCAATTACACTGTCACCTGACGAGCATTTTCGAGACCATTTATTGTGTTTTCCCTAACACAAAAATATATCCTATCCTTGCTTAACGATGGTCATGGTCACAGCCTTGTGGTGAATATCATTTATCTACAATAAAATACTCTGTCACAAAAAATTCAAAAGGTCGTAAAACAAACCCCTTTTTAGCATACGCCTACTTTTCAAAGTTACATCGTCACTTCAGTACAAATGGGGCCAAACTTACGAACAAAATAAAAGTCCGGAAAACTCGGATATACCAACACTCGCGTGCGTACCTTACAGTCCTTTCACTGTTATTAGCAATACAAGTGCAACCCAATAAGAATCTTTTAACTTGGAAACAAAGTTCAATTTCATCTTGACAGACTTGCCAGTGGTAGCAACCCAAAACCATTCTTATTGTTGCACTCGTAAAGATCATTGTGTAAATTAAGAGTGTTGGAAATATTTATTTATTTATTGTTTCTGGCCAACCAACAATTGTATATACTGATACATTATACTAACAAGAATTCTTATAGCTAAGGTTAGTATTACAATTTCTTATAGGTTAGCACCTCATGCCCCAATGACAATAATACGCGTTACATAAATAATAAAATTTAAAACAGGATTAAAATTAAATTGTAAACTAAAAAACAATTACCTAATACAGTTGAAACCGAAATTAGGTAATATGGCCTAGTCGCCTGTCTTTTTGGTATGCGGTTCACCTGCTGAGCAAGAATCAAGATTTGAGTCTTTTCAAGTCAATTCAAGTTCAAGTCTCATATCGGGTATAGTGTTATTAAACCCGGTTCAAATATTTTTAAGATCTGCAAGTAGTAGTTCCGAGTCTGGGTGTTTGTGAGTGTGAGTTTCATGTTTGCAAATAATTCATCCACGATACATGAGAAATTCCTAGTGTGGGGCAAAGCTTATAAAAAAACAATAATGGGAAAATGTTACTGCACTTTAAGGCACGCCTATTCTTCATCAAATGAGTCCTCCCTCTTCGGGTGATCAACGGACTATCGGACTTAACTAACTACGACTAAAAACTACCGTGTTCTTTGCGTTGCCCTTAGCGTTCCAGTGCCACGGTAATCTTTCAAGACATTCACGTGATTTTTCTACCTCATAAAATATATCCAGGATTACATAATATCAGTTTTATGTTATGACATGTCAAAGGGTAAAATATTAATGGAATGACTATACTGTATAACCTTGAGCGATGTGTAGCGTATTTAGATTAAAGCACGCACTGAAATTGTTGGGAGATAAAGTTAGGGATCTGTTTGAGATGGGTAGACTCGTAATATTGTGTTGCCTGGTAATTGTTGTGACTTCATTGAATATTAACTTTAGTTAATATTGTGTGACTTCACTTAATAGTAGATTATTAACCAAGGGGATAAAGCAGTGTCTTCTGTCGCGGGTGACGATTTAATTCGCGAGCTTAACGAAGGACTCGAGGTTTACTCCCGAGCGTAGCGAGGGTGTTAAAAACTTAAATCACGAGCGAAGCGAGGGATTTAAGACGTGTCCTGAGTGTAGCGAGGGATTTAAGTTCACCCAAGACTAAGACAGCTTTATCACCGAGGAAAATGCTCTACTTTTCGTACCATTTGCGAAAAAAATAACACAATAATAATATGAGATAAGCATTTATTAAACATTAACATTTAACATTAACTTATTTCTAAAAATAAATTAAAATAAACTTAACGTTTATGTATTTGAAGAAAACAAAAAACTTTTTCAAACAAAATGTAACCGCCATCAAAAACAACCACAAAAAAGGATAAAATAACCTTCAAAACTTTTCTTTCGGAAGTCGGTGACTTTTTTTTATTAATTTCATTGTCTTTTTGCCACCGACTTCCGAAAGAAAAGTTTTGAAGGTTATTTTACCTTTTTTTGTGGTTGTTTTTGAAGGCGGTTACATTTTTTTTGAAAAAGTTTTTATTTTACTCTTTTTAGTTTAGATGTTCAACCACAATTTTTGTCAAATACGAGTACATCATTTTCTTACATGAGCACTAGAATTTTGTAATCTGTAACACCGGTAATAACATCGTTTAAATCTCTTACATTCATAATTCCCTATCTCAAAAACTACTGAACCGATTTTGATGCAGTATTCCCCAAGTTGAACGATACCTAGTACAACAAAAAAAGAATTACTTATATCGGACTTGTAGTTCCGGAGATATACGAACACAAACATAATTTACTAAATCAGTCGATGCCAAGTCCTTACTAGAGGAGTTGTACCTTCCATCATCAGCTCAGCTACATGAGATGATGATTACCATACGCAAATACTTAAATTACTTCATAAAATTTGCGAAAAACTATGTGTAGGCCTATAAAATTTGAGGGTTGCCCTCGATTTCTCCAAGATCCAATCATCAGATCCTGACATGGTGACAATGGGACCACTCCTGAAGTATCTCCTTTCGAACAAAAAAAGAATTTTGAAAATCGGTTCACAATTGGCGGAGTAATCAGGTAACAAACACACAGAAAAAAAAAAAAAAAACATACCGTCGAATTGATAACCTCCTTCTTTTTGAAGTCGGTTAAAAATGCGGCAAATTCCTCGACTAATATTTTTTTGTCGGAAAAGCAAAGGCATCAAGCTCATACGGCCTCTTCTCTTGCAAATGCGTATTCCTTTTTCAAAAAAAATTATAATGCTTTTTATAATACAAACTCAATGTTGTAAAGACAGACTGATGTACCTAGTTCAGTATCGGAAAGTATTCCAAATTTAAATCACATTCTCTCCCTAGAGGATGAATGAAATTCAGTACAACTTTCTTTCCCTGTTTTTAACAGATTAACAATGACTATTGTTATGTACGCTTTTTGTGGCATAGAATGTCACTTTTTTGAGCAAGTGGTACGAAAAATATATTATACTACTGCTGAACTGTATTGGTACAAAATAATGCATGCAGTGTCTTTAGTTTTCGAAAAAATGCTGCTGAATTTTGGAAGCCGACCCCTGGGGCCAGACAGAAGATGATGAGGCTTGAAGTCGCGAAGAGAAGAGAAGATCTCTCCCTTGCTCAATCTAAAGCCACAGGCCTCCCACCTCTTCTTCCACTGCTTGGTCTGCCACGCGTACTCCTCCCAAACAACAGTTTAAAGCTATTTTGACTCACAGGTAGCATAAGACAGAAATGTCGTCCCTAGTCCCATTTGAATGGCCTTCTAACTAAGACACGTCAGCTATATTACATTAAATAACTACATCATTACTTACTACTAGAATAAATGTGAAAGTTTGTGAGTACAGATTTCTGGATGTTTGTGTAAGTAACTGATACAAAAAATTCTGAAAGGATTTGAATGAATATTTGGTGCACTGTTAACTTATAGCCTGGCTTAAAACATTGAGTACTTTTACGCTGATATGATATTCCCGATAACTACTTCGTTACAGAACATTATGCGGGCAATGCCTCGGGTACCAGCTAGTGAAATAAACAAAGCGAAAATCAAGTATGTTGAACGTTGACGTGTAGTGGTAACGTATGTTTGGATTAGGACACACATGAGGTAAAGTTTAGGGCCTGAAGGTTTGAGATGGGTTTAGCACTTTCAAAATTAAGCCTAACCAGAAACATGGTGTTATAATTGAAGTAACTTCTACTCGAAATTGGATTTTGTTGTATCTTTTATTATTCATGGTTTTTATTGGGAATTATTACAAATTAACTAGCTGACCCCGCAAACGTTGTTTTGCCATATAAATTAAAAAAAAAATTGATAGTAGCCGATTCTCAGACCTACTGAATACGTATATAAAATTTGGTAAAAATCGGTAGAGCCGTTTCGGAGGAGTACGGTAACTAACATTGTGACACGGAAATTTTATATATAAGATAACGTCATTCAAAAGTAAGAATCGCTCTTCCTGTATCGTTTGTGCCTTTGTTCTTTTACACAAGTTTCGCGAAACCTTTCTCATGACTTCCTTCAGCTTTTACACAAAAGAACACACAGTCGCATGAGCGTTGCAGCCAGCATTGCCAGGCAATCATAAAACTGTAATAAATACTTACTATGTTCAACATTTCAACAAGGAAACTGTAAGAAGGAGGTCAAGTAGCTCATTGAAACATTTAATGCCTGCGTACACGAATACAAAGTAAACACAACAAACGCGAAAATAATTAAAACGTTGCTCTATTACCTTATTTTCTATTTGTAGTTGATAGACTCAACTATTGTGTAGTTCGGCGGAACCGGGGCTTTCACAGACCATTTTGACTAACTACTTCAAATTAATATTCCCGTTATTCCTGCTCACCCTAGAAAAGTGGCAAACGATGAACGAAAACGCTCTAGATTTTCAACTTTATTCTTTAGAACAGAGGCCGGCAACGCGCGGCCCTTGAAGATCCTCCTTGTGGCCCGCGATTTTTTTAGTACACTGGAGATTTTCTTTTCCAACCAGAGTGCATATTAGTAAAACAAATATATATTTATTTCCGTTTTACATAAAAAAAAAACTTGCAACCCGCCGTAACTTATCTCCGGCCACCGTAGGCGCGGGCATGCGGGCAGCGAGTAAAGGGCAACTCGCTGCCCGACCAAGGACCATGCCCGGGTCGACGGCGCGTTGTGTCCCACGCGCGCCTCAAAGAGCGTCAGCATAATGACGGGGCCCCCCTCTCAGAGGGCCAAAGCCTGCCGGGGTCGCGGGATTATTCCCTTACCGTAACCCCGGAACATAACAGGCTATCGAAGGACACCGTGGATTTTAGTCAGTAGAAGTCTGACAGTCCCTCCCGCCCTGCCCGGGGTTGGAGGACTCATTTGATGATTTTACCACGCTAAAAAAAAATAAAAAAAATAAAAAAAAAAACCCGCCGTAACTTGGTTCTGCTGTCACTTTTTACAACGAACGAACGAAAATGCTCTGTAGTCTTCAATAGATTTCAGCTTTATGCTCTGGTACATAAAGTTGAAAATCCATTGAAGACTACTGCTCGTTTTCATTTATAGTTTTCCACTTGTACTTCCACTTGTCTGGGCACTATGGAGCTATATTATAATACAATATTTAGATAAGGGTGCCGACTAAGTTAGCAATGAACAGCTGTGCGATGATAAAGTTAAGGGACAGGATGTTTGAGTTCGGAACACATCCGAATTCTGCGTAGTCAGATGTTTAGGTTCTGTCGTGTCGTGGAATAAACGCAGCTATTTTGGTACGAGGTATTACAAATATTGTTATGAGAATTTAGTTTTTGCTTGCACAATATTTTTAGAACACCTTTTACTAAAAATTTGTCATGCCACTCGTTTTCTTATCGAAAAAAAAAATGTTTTTTTGTTATCTTACTGGATTAACCGGATTAGTTTTAAATACTCTGAGTGCTGGGAGGTTCCCAACAAAACCAGTAAAAAATCATGAACATCAAAAAAGTAAATCAATTCAAGACCTCGAAAAATCGAAAAACCAAAAAAAAACGACTAAAATTGTCTGTACAGACCCAATAAGTTTTGGACTTAGGGCTTTGTTTCAAGAATAAGTTCTTGAAACAAAGTATTTGATTGCTTTTATGTACCAACAAATTGAGAAATAGAGACCCATCCACTCAACAAAAAATAAAATCCCATTATTTTGATCTTGGAAAGCATCAATAAAGCAAATAGCACTACAATGCGATCGGTGATAAATATATTTCCCTATAGATGCTTCCATGGAATTAATGATTCGCGACCTGGGAAATCAACGCGGATAATATTAAAGTGACATCGTGCCTTCGAGCTTTGCCTGAATTGGAGGATAATACGAGTACAATAGTATAATATATATCTTTTGAATATCCGTTGAAAATGTATTTTTGTACCAATGTTTTACATAGCCCAGCGAACTAGACCAAATAGCACGCAGAACTGATTGCCGATGGGGCTGTAAGGTTTTTGAATTGAGATCACGCACCGGCAAGCGTTGCGTGAGACGTCCACCTACCTACAAGGTGGATAGATGATCTAATGACAATCATCATGTTCAGCAGTGGACGTCCTACTGCTGATGATGTATTCTTGAAAATGAGGTTCTATTTTTCTTTCTTTCACTTTTTTTGCCACTGCTCGGCAAAGGTCTCCCTCAGAATCTTCCATTCATTCTTATTTGTAGTTTTCTCTATTTTGCATGAAAAATAGTAGGATATTTTGGGGTCAAAGAAATCTACCTCCCAGCGGTCGTGGTTATAAGAGATAAGAGATAAGAGATAAGAGATAATTTATTGACAAAAAAACTTTTACACATAGTGATGAGACTCTGACTCCAGAGCTAGGCTAGGATGCCTGTGTTTCAGGAGTCAGTGACTTCTTCCAGTATTTAGTGTTACAATTTTACAAGTTTCACAACACAAAAGAACTATTATTCTCAATTTAAAACAAACATAAAGCATGAGAACGGAAAAAATAGGATAAGGATATAATTGAATTGAACATTTTGATATACATAACTATTCGTAAAATTAAAATAGTATTTTAGTATTAACAATAGGTAATTATTGTCATGATAATATTTGTGGAGTAATTGATGCGTTGAGCGAATGAGCGAGTATGAGGAACGTGTGTGGGAATTGGATGACATGTTTGGTCATGTTGTGTGTGGCTGTGTGAGTGTGTGTGAGTGAGTGTGTGTGAGTGAGTGTGTGTAAGTGTGTGTGTTTGTGTGTGTGTGTGTGGAACCTGGATCTTAGTTTGTGTAATATTTTTAATTATTGTCAGTCAGTAAAGTAAAGCTTCAGTTTCATTGTAGTCCATTGCCATTAGCCAGAGCCTATCTTTCTTTTTGGATTCGTGACCTGTAAGGGGATTTATGTAAAGGGATTTGTTTATTTTATTGTACAGGTAAATGGACAGGTATACATGTTGCCGTCTAGCTGATGTAGTGCGGCAGTACAGGGATTGACAGGCATTTGTTATTGTGCGCTTCTTGTTGCTAGAGGTAAGATGTGGTGTAATATTATGGCGTTTGTTTATGATTTGTAAAACATAGCTTTGCCTTACAGTTAGCACCTCACATTTTTCGTATAGAATTTTGGTGGGAAATCTAAAAGGTCTGAAAGTCATGACTTTTAATAAAGATCTTTGGGCCCTTTCTAGGTGGATCATAAAAATGTTTTGCAGGCACCACCCCACGCTACAATACAGTACCCAAGCACTGATTGAACTAGGGCATGATATACCGAGCGTAGTAAGTTGAGGTTAGCTATATTCCTCAGTTTTTTAAAGACCCAGATTAGTTTCCTTACCATTAGGTTATGGCACTGCAGTTATACCTATAAGCAGCGGTGAACGCAATAGCAGTGAAAGGCCTCACTCAATACTTGACGAAGCATTCATAGAGGGCCAAACGCCGTGATCAAGGGTATCTAAACAGGTAACCGTGAACCGGGAGCGTAAAGGGCTATTGAAGGAACACGATTGATTTACGCAGTAAGAATCTGACAGTCCCTTCCGCTCTACCCTGGGCGGAAGGAAACATTTGATGACTTTAAAAAATGTTAACTCCTCACCAGGATCAAACTGTGCCAGAAAGAGGGCTGTGTAAGTACCATTTTATAATTTTTTAAAATTACTACAGTACTCGCACAGTATGTAGTTTATTTCGGATTTGAAAAATAATTTCTTGTTACTAGGTGTGCCTACCATTATAAAATAAATATATATAACGAATATCATTAATTTGAACATTTTCTGACTATCCATAAGTAAATAATGTTCATAGCTGAATTTACTTTTTGATCCAAAATAATGAGAATAAAGAAATCTAACCTTTATTGAAAAAAATAAATAAAAGGAAAGCAATGTTCTGATAGAAAAGTAAACAAGAAACGTATTTTTATAATCAGAGTTTGAGGTCAAACATTGATTAAAAAAATAGGTACCTACTTTTATATTTTCACCATTCTTTTATAAAAATACTGGCTTGTTTAAAACCAACATCGGTTATTCGAATTCGGACAATGGTTAACTACAAAGCAAAGGCTAGCTTTGAACTATACGACCATTCGGTTTGATTTGTAGCGTACACCTTTTATAGTTGAAAAATATTTGAATACAAACAGAACTTGATATATTTTTCGATTTGTTCCGCTTAGTATTTTTCTGTTTAACCCAGTTTTGTTTACAAGTGATTTATTTAATTTATTTAAAACGTTATTTGTGTTTTACCAACAGATATTTATTTTATTACCATTTTTGTGACTCTTTTATTCTCAACCATTTAAAGAAACAACATAAGCATAAACAGTCTGTGGTGTTCCCAATGCTGGGACACAGGCCTCCTTTCTGGGTAAAGGGGCTGCCTCTGTGGTCACCAGTGCGGTTTGATGAATGTCGCATGTCTTCCAATTTTTGGTTATAGGAAATGCTGGTTTCGTCCAATGAGAATGAGGAATTGGTGAAGGAAATCATTGTGAGGACTCCCTAATGTACGGATAGATTGATTTTTTTTTTGACATCATTTTTTTTGGCATTGGGTTCGTTTGACAATTATACGTTACAATTATACGTTGCTGTAGCATACCACTGCTCCCAGAAAGGTTTGTAGGTCAAAGTCAAAGTCAAAGTATCTTTATTGTGGGCATATGTTAGTTACAGGTCTTAACAATATATTAAAGTATCAATATGTCCTGCCATAAAGGCATACAATAATTATGTAGGTAGGTATTGGCATAAAAATTTGGAATTATGTATTATAAATGGTAAATTTAGTTTTAATAAATGTAAAAGTACAATGAAACTGTCACATGGTCATTACTAATGCATGTCAAATACGGTGGAACTAATACATGGTCAATACTTATACATGTCAAAATACAGAGGAACTAATAAAATGGTCAACAATTCAGGAAATCTTGGATCGAGTAGTATGCCTTATCAATTAAAAATGTTCGTAATTTATTTTTAAATACTGAAAGTTCCTTAGTGTCTAGAATGCTAATAGGTATTTTGTTGTATATTTTTGATGCAATGCCAAAGAAGCTTTTGTTAAATAGGGCCGTTTTATGTGGTACATTAGAAATTTTTAACATATTATGCCTTTTCGATTTAAGTTTGTCAAATAGACTTTCATTTGTTTTTATGAATACAGCTACTTCATAAATGTAAATTGAAGGGAAGGTCAATATTTTTAATTCTTTGAAATATGGTTTACATGAATCTGGAACATGGATACCAACCATCGCACGTACACATCTTTTTTGCGCTTTGAACACTAAATCCCTGTTAGTTGCATTGCCCCAATAAATGACTGCATATCTCAGTGTCGCCGAAATATAAGCATGGTATGCGGTCAAAAGAACTGATCGATCGACTATTTTTGATAATTTATATAAAGCATATGAGTACTGATTAACTTTATTGCATACTGTGTCTATGTGTGTTTGCCAAGACAAATCCTTATCAATCCAAAGCCCTAGAAATTTAACGCAATTGACATGTTAAATTTTCGTCCCATTATGATTAATATTGAAGTTGTTGTTTATAGTATTACGCCCGAAATTCACAAGTTTCGTTTTTTCTAAATTGATAATTAAATTATTATTCGTCATCCAGGTAATTATATTGCAAAGAGTGGAATTTATCTCACTTTCAAAAGAATTAATATTTTGACCAGTAAATATAGCTGTGCTATCATCAGCGAAAAGGATCATTGGATGCTGTGAAACTTTAGGCAGATCATTTATGTAGGTCAAAAATAACGGAGGACCTAACACGGTACCTTGAGGCACTCCATATATTACTTTTTTGGGCATGGATTTATGTTTTTGTTCGGTATTATTTGTGATATTAATATTATTTATTTCAACTACTTGATATCTGTCATTTAGATACGATTCCAGAAGCTTATAGACGTTACCCCTTATACCGTAACTGTATAGTTTATTTAAAAGTGTTCCATGGTGTACATAATCGAACGCTTTTGTCATATCCATAAAAATTGCAGAGACCGGCACTCGTTTATCAATATTGGTATAGACTGTTTTTAAAAGGTCATAAATTGCTAAGTTAATTGTCTTATTCTTTCTAAAGCCTTTTTGTTCTTTCGCAAATAGATTGTACTTCTCTAAGTGAGTATTAATTGTATTATATATAATTTTTTCAAGTATTTTAGCAAAAATAGGAATAAGTGCTATTGGTCTGTAACATGCCATGTCTTCCTTGTTATTTTTCTTAAAAAGTGGCTTCACTACGGATTTTTTAAGTTTAGTCGGAAACACACCGTGCTCGATACATAAGTTAAATATGTGACTGAGTACTGGGCTGATGATGGGAGCAACTTCCTTTATTGAGGATGTTGTAATGTCATCATATCCAGCATAGGTATTCTAGCATTGCATTTAAATCATGCTGAAAGGGAGGGACTGTCAGACTTGTACTGACTAAAATCCACGGTGTCCTTCGGTAGCCCTTTGTGTACCGGAGTCGCGGTATACGTATGTCTCGCAACCCCGGCAGGGCTGTGGCCTGGCCCTCTATAGGGGGGGCCTCGTCAACCACATCAACGCTTAAAATCAGGAATCAGAGACGAGACGAGTTACTGGTCAAGACGTAGACGAGTTAATGGTCAATTGCAAGCATTTATAGGCTCACATTTGCAAAAAAAAACCGGCCAAGTACGAGTCCGTAGCAGCAAGTAACATAATATAAACGTTCTTGTAGTTGGTTGTAACTTTGAAAAGTAAATTGCGGTAATTACTCGATCTCGTTCAAACCAATTTTCAATTAAAGTTTACATGGTAATGTACATCATATATTTTTTTTAGTTTTATCATTCTTTATTTTAGAAGTTACAGGGGGGGGGACACACATTTTATCACTTTGGAAGCGTTTCTCGCGCATACCGTTCAGTTTAGAAAAAAAATGATGTTAGTACACGTATGAGTCAGGCGAAAAAAAATGTTTTGAGTTTCAATTCTAAGTACGGGGGGTACCCCCGAATTTGGTTTTTGTTTTATTTTTGTGTGAAAATCCTAATGCGGTTTACATAATACATCTACTTACCTAGTTTTAACAGGATAGCTCTTATACTTTCGTCAAATAGGGCTGTGACATGGGACGGACAGACAGACATGACGAATCTATAAGGGTTCCGTTTTTTGCCATTTGGCTACGGAACCCTAAAAAGCCGTCCAGCTGGTATAAAAATATCTGATCTGTCCATTTAATATGAATTAATATTACGAGATCTACACTCAGCATAAGTTGAAGAAGAGAAGAGATAATTACGATACGGTTTAGTCCAGTCATTAAAGCCTAAACCCGAAAATAATTAGTAACTTGCTGAAATTTTAAGGGGTTCTTAAGGAAGGTAAAATAAGATACCGGGTGATTTTGCAGCGTTCTGGGGTGTACGGAAAGGGTTGAAAAGGGGTGAA
The DNA here is from genome assembly GCA_954870645.1 of Agrotis clavis. NCBI lineage: Eukaryota > Metazoa > Arthropoda > Insecta > Lepidoptera > Noctuidae > Agrotis > Agrotis clavis. Next base: position 20,769,365 of record OX940933.1, on the reverse strand, counting down.
AAGGGGTTTTTTGCTAATAACATTGCCAAAAAAATTAGTAACACGCTGCAAATTTGGAATTAGGTTGTTCTTACGGTTTTGTAACGTGTATTAAATTTGCAGCGTTTTGCAACATACGGAACATTGTTTTTTTTTCAAAACAGTGCAATTAGTTAAAAACAGGGGTAAGAAAATTAGTAACACGCTGCAAATTTGGAATTAGGTTGTTTTTACCGTTTTGTAACGTGTATGAAATTTGCAGCGTTTTGCAACATACGGAACATTGTCTATTATTAAAAAAACAATGAAATTATTTAATCACACGGGTGAAAAAAAATTGTAACTCACTGTAAATTTTGTAATTAAGTTGTTTTTACCGTTTCGTAAGGTATATCACATTTACAGCGTTTTACAAAAAATTGAACATTGTTTATTATTAAAAAAACAGTGCGATATACGTTAAGAAACGGTAAAAACAACTTAATTACAAATGTTTCGTTATTGCAAATTTAACTATCGATTTCCGAACGCATCTTTTAAAAACCTATTCGTAAAAGTGACAGATGAGATGACAGTTCAGTTCTAAGCAATCGCGCGTGCGGCGAACCAATACTGCTTCGCATCTTTCGTCTTTTCTCCGCTTCTACGTGCCACGAGACCTCATCATCATCATCTCAATCACATCGACTATTCATCACCCCCTGGCCAGGTGGGAAGGCGAGCCCGTTCGGAGGCAAAAGGTAAGCTGCACGTTTTCCACTGCGAACGAACTAAATTTCGAATTTGTCACTATTTACTTTCTTATTTCTGCAAATTCGGCGTTCATATTTTGTGGACGACCCAATATATGTAACGGCTCATTACCGCATTCCTTTTTCTCCCGTTCCGTTACTTATATTTTTATGGAGGCCCCGGCGAGATCCACCATTAGCGTGGTCCGCCATTTTATTCACTTTAAAACGCAAATCGTCAGTCATCTCATCTATCGAAGTCCCACCCAATTTTCATTATTCTCAAAACGCTATTGTTAATTCGCAATAAATTAACAATTTCATCTCGCTTAATGAGATTGGTGTGACATAATCACTAATTCACTATTCATTCTCGAAAACTGCGTTTCAATTTCATTCAATTCCAATACGTAAAATAACTTGTTGCGTTTGTCGTAATAAGTAACTATCAATACCGTTAGGATAAATCCTTTGTACTACTAACATAATTATCATTCGTTTCCATTGTTAGTTCAATTTACGTAACATTTCGATTCAAATTAGAATCCATTTCATTTTTTCGTTTACGTTTTTAAATGTGGGTAAACTGTTAAATCGGCAGCGTCATTGTGTTCCGGCTAGTGATGTGCAACGCGTGATTATACTTATCGGTTTTACGTTCAATCTTGTAATCGATTTATTTCAAGTTAGTCGATTATTCCATAATCGGTATTCGGGATAATTTTGGTTTATTTATTCGATTAAATATTTAATAATGCCTTATTCAACAGTACGAAGACGTAGTACAGATAAAAGAATTAAAAAGGCTGTTGGTAAACAAATTTCTTTTGATGTTACGGACTTACCTTCATTAAGGCGCAAGCGTACTCTTGCTTTTAATCGGTTAAAGCGTACATAATTATGAGATAGCTGAACAGGCAAAGGCAGACATACAAAATGTAGGCTTATTTTTCGCTCATTTCTCTGACGTTCAAAATCTTGTAGAAAAGTTTGAAGACGCTCATCAGGATATTTTATCTCTGATTGACGCCGCCTTGGAGGAAGGTGAAGATTTAATTCGAGAAGAATTTGATACATTATATTATAAAATTTTAACGATTCATTCCGAGTTGAATCCGAAACCTTCCCACGATGATTCTTTTAATTCTGCTCCTTCGAATGCTACATTAAACGTAAAGCTTCCGAGAATTACTATTCCGTCATTTTCAGGAAATATTAAGGCTTGGCCTAAATTTTATGATGTTTTCACGTCACTTATCCATGAAAATGGCAGTTTATCTGACACGGAACGTATGCATTATTTGATATCGAGTCTCACTGGTGATGCGTTAAGTTTAATCAAAACATTTCCGGTTCAGGGTGCGTATTATCGAGAGGCATTCAAGAGTTTAGTTTCTCGGTATAACAATAAACGTGAACTAGCATTCGAATGTTGGAAGGAAATTCTGAATGTCAATTTTAAACCGACATCACCTCACGATTTTCGTCGAGTGCTGGACACATTTAATGAAAACCTTACTATCCTTAAAGAATTGGAATTACCGACCGATAAATGGGACTTTGTGTTGTCTTATTTAATTCTCTCTAAATTGGATTCTAAAACAAGATACGAGTACGAGCAAGCTAATTCGTCTATTGAATTACCGTGTTATAACGTTTTAATTCAATTTCTTTATTCGAAGTGTGAAGCTCTCGTACGAGACATTCACTTCACATCTAGTCCGCGTGTGTCAATTGAGAAGCCGCGTTCAACTGAAAAATCAGCACAAGCTAATCAAAAAGGAGCTTCGTCATTTGTAGCAACAAAGGATAGTAATTCAACACCTCAACCTAATAAATCAACTGTAACGGAAAAGTCTGCTCCTATCAGTACTTCATCTCAGATTAAATGCTCCTTTTGCGGAAAGGATCACACCATATCGTACTGTCCTGACTTCGGCAAGAAGACTGTCGACGAAAGACAAGAACATGCCAACTCGCATAAGTGGTGCTTCAATTGCCTTCGTCCTTCACACAGTCTCAAAGATTGTAAATCTGTATTCCGGTGCCGTCAGTGTTCTCAACGACATCATACATTACTTCACCCAAATACAAACGAATCACAGAAATGTGATAGCGTTTCTGTGCCAACTACCTCGGACTCCGTCCTTAAGGCTTCCTCTAATCGATCTGCCATTTTGCTATCGACAGCGCGGGTGCAAATTCGTGACTGCCCAAGTAACACAAACGTGTCTAGAAACGTACTACTAGATAGCTTATAGAATTAAATTGAATTGTCTACCATAAGAATAAAATATCTATAAGCAATCTTCTAGAACGCTTATAGACAGAGTTTAGTAAAAGTGGGCACATTCTTGTACCCTCTCTTAAGAATGAGTTAAGAAAACATGACTAGATAGAGTTCAGATCAAATTGACTTAAGAGATGTTTCTAGTGTCTCTCTAAACCGTTTATAGACCGCACGTTATCTAGAAGCGTACTAGTAGATAGTTTATAGATAGAGTTAAGACCTTTAAAGGAATCATTGCTCGTCAAGTTTTAAAACCAAATGATCTTAAGACTAACAACTTTAAGTAACATTTTACTAGTGACGCATAATGGCGTGGAACTTACAAGAGTTATTTTACTTAATAATATTTGCATCATGGCGTAACAAATTTATTACTTTTTATTAATTTGTGTTTTAATAATGGGTAAATAAGCAAATCAATATGCGATTGAAATTCTATCGTTGAATATTATGTAAAACTCTTGTAAAATAAGAGCGCCCGCTGTAAATGTTAGATTTAACATTTTTTTTTCAAAATATGAATATTATTTGGTATAAGCAAATTTTCGAATTTACATTTTAATGCTTAAAATACTCATTTTATTTAAAATATAGTAATTTAAAACATATCAAATGTCTAATTAGACATGAATTAATGATAAAAACATTAAAATACGTAACAAAAATTATTTGAAGCAAAAAATAGGCAGTAAAAATGGCGTCCAGATAAAATTTACTAGAAAACCGATTTCTATAGAACAAACAGTCTAGAGATTTTTTTGTAGTATGGCTCTAGAATAATTTTACTTACTACATACTAAACTATCTAGTGAGAGAATAAACAGATTTAAGAGTGGTTTAAAATTATCTAGTTACTGTCACTCTGTATTCCTTTTTAACTTGTGACAGTATTTCTAGACGTTCTTCAGTGATTATGTAATTTCATGTGTTGTGAACGTAAGACCATTTTATGCAGTAACAAACCAATATAATTATTAATCAATACAAGAGGGTACCCGAGTAAAAAGTATTTCTGATTTAATTAAGTATAAACAATGTGAGAAATAATAATTATAATTGTAATTACATTAATACCCTTTCATTTGATACCCACATCATTGGGGTGGATTTCAAACAGCCAGTCCGCCATCTTGAATTTAAGTCACCTGACTATTTTTTTCGTATTCCTGACAGCAAACCTGAAAAGGTTTTTGATACGCATATCATGGGGGTGGATTTTAAATAGCCTGTCCGCCATATTGGATTTAAGTCACGTGACAATTTTTTTTCGTATTCTTGACAGCAAACCCTTTCATTTGATACCCACATCATTGGGGTGGATTTCAAACAGCCAGTCCACCATCTTGAATTTAAGTCACGTGACCATTTTTTTCGTATCCCTGACAGCAAACCCTTTTATTTGATACCCATATTATGGGGGTGTATTTTAAATAGCCTGTCCGCCATATTGGATTTAAGTCATGTGTTTTTTTTTTCGTACTCTTGACAGCAAACCTTTTCATTTTTGGTACCAATATATCATCAACAATTTTCTACGTTTTGGAGGAAGTTACTAGGAAGTTTCGATTCTTCTTCGGTCGACTCTTCTTCATTTTTTTTCTTTTTAAATACTTGCGGATTTTTCGACGAAAACCACCAGATCTTTTAATTTGTTTCATCTTCTCCATTGCATAAACTCATCCAATTTGAATTTCTAGTGCAAATGCACTTAACTAAGCCACTTTTAAGGATAAAAACTCTAAAAACACGACTTCTCTATCAGTTTTCTAGACAAACTTAAAAATATCTAGTAAAGTATTTTATCTAGACTGAAGTATCTATAGAAAAAAAGATAAGAGTACCATTAGCTAAAATAGAATATCTGTAGAAAGTTTTGTCTTTAAATATATCGTTTTATCTATAAAACCACTTCAAAATAGGTATCTTTAGGCTTTTTTAACTATTTGTAGAGCATTTTATCTAGAAACATTCGTTATAACTATAAACGTACTTAAAATAAGTGTTCTATAGAACAAATGCTCTTTAAATAATAAAGCTTTAGATAAAAAACTCTGTAAGATTAAATGTTCTTTATCAAACCCATCTTTAGAAAGCCCGTATCTAAAGATTAACCCTGAATAGACAGTCTATAGACAGATTGGTTTTAAAACTTCCAGACTGTGTTACTTGGGTGTAATGGTCAATTTCAATCGTTTCGTGCTTTAGTCGATTCTGGCAGTCAAGCTCATTTCGTTACCGAAAGGACAATCGAGAAGTTAGGTTTTGATTCCATTCCAACCACGCGGAAGATTCACGGTCTCGGCTCATCTGCTGCGGCAGTGTCTGGGTCCATTCAGTTAGAAATCGGTGTCAAAGGAGAGACCATCTTGAAGATCGAAGCGCTCTCTTTGCCTTCAATCTGCGGTACTATGCCTTCATCGCGCCTTAATACTGCTTCATGGCCTCATTTGAAAAACCTTAATTTAGCTGACCCTGACTTTGATAAGCCCGGCCCAGTCGATGTTTTGCTTGGCGCGGAAGTATTTGCCTCGCTCTTAATTCCTGGCAAACATAACGGTGGTTCCAAAGGACCTTCTGCTATTAATTCTATCTTTGGGTGGCTTCTTATCGGTAACGCTGATAGCAATTCAGTGACAAACTCATTTCTTTCAATGGAGTTTGACTTGCATCAACAAATTCAACAATTTTGGGAGTTGGAAAACATTCCTACAAATTCTCGGCTAACCCCATTAGAGGAGCGTTGCGAGCAAATATTTACAAACACTGTATCGCGTAACGATCAGGGACGTTACATAGTTGCCTTGCCGTTTAAGGATTTTGAAGATTATTCGTTTCCCGGGTCCAAAGAGAAGGCGTTACGTAGATTCTATTCTTTGGAAAACAAACTTTACCGTAATCCAGTTGTACTTGAACAATATAAGGATTTTATGGAAGAGTATTTGCGGTGTGATCACATGACTCGCGTGTCTATTCAGGACCTTTCCAAAGGCAATTATTACATTCCTCATCATTGCGTTATCCGTCCTGATAGTGTTACGACTAAACTACGTGTCGTGTTTGACGCCTCATGTAAGAGCGACAATGGTGTTTCACTTAACGAAACGATGTTAATAGGCCCTAAACTTCAAACGAACATTATGGAACTGCTTTTGAGATTTCGCATTCATCCAATCGTTTTTACATGCGATATGCGTCAAATGTATCGCCAGATTTTAGTGCGGGAGCGTGATCGCGACTACCAGCGCATTCTATGGCGCTCGGATCGAAACCAATCCGTTCAAGAATTTCGCCTTAATACTGTTACCTACGGTGTGTCATGCGCCCTTTTTAGCTTGTCGAACAATCCAACAATTAATCGCGGGAGAAGGCGCGGATCTTCCTTTAGGAAGCAAGGCTCTACAGTCTGACTTGTATATCGATGATCTGGTCACTGGTGGATCCAGTCTTTCAGAGGTCCGTACGATAAAACAAGAGGTTATCGAACTTTTAAACCGTGGGTGCTTAGAACTTCGAAAGTGGGCGAGCAACATACCTGAACTTCTTTCTGATTTGCCAATTGACCACTGCCTAACTGACTTTCTTTCCATGGATATTGGACAATCCATGGAAATCAAAGTCTTAGGCCTTAAATGGGATCCGCTTAGTGACGTTTTTATGTTTGAAGTTGCACCACGTGATGTCAAATGTAATAAACGTAATATACTTAGTGAGTTGGCACGTATTTTCGACCCTCTCGGTTTTCTAGCTCCAATTACATTCTTTTCGAAACTCCTCGTTCAAAAATTGTGGATACTGGGCATTGATTGGGATGCAGCTCCGCCAGAAGAAATCACCTTACGTTGGCATTCTTACATAAAGCAATTAACTTCACTTAAACTTTTGAAAATACCTCGTTGCGTTTCTCAAGCTCATTCCACAAACTATCAAATTCATGGCTTCGCAGATGCGTCAGAGGCAGGATATGGTGCTGCTGCATACCTAAGGGTTGAAGATCATAACGGATCCGTGCAAACCGTTTTACTGTGTGCAAATCGCGTGTCGCTCCAATCAAAAGAGTTTCCTTACCACGCCTCGAGTTGTGTGCAGCTGTTCTTCTTGTTGATCTCATAAGTCTCGTTAAACAAGTCTACTTCTTTCCGTTATCCGTTTCAACCATTTTTACCTGGTCTGACTCTATGGTCGTGCTTGCGTGGCTCCAGTCACATGCTTCCCGTTGGAAGACTTTCGTATCGAACCGTGTTGGTCATATCCAAACTGTGCTTCCCGAAGCCCGATGGAATCATGTCCCATCTACAGACAATCCTGCGGACATTCCCTCGCGGGGCATGCTTCCTGAGGAGCTCGTCAATAGTTCGTTATGGTGGGCGGGTCCCCCCTGGCTCCGGCAGGCTGAAGAATGCTGGCCAATATCGAACAATTTGATTGTTCCAATTGAGACTCAAGATGAAGAGCGAGTCAATTCCATGGTGACACACAGTGAGGAAGATATAATCGAATACTTACTAGAAAAATTCTCATCACTTCGCAAGACGCAACGCATCCTGGCATATTGTTTAAGATTCTTCAATAATTCTCGCATTAGAAACACATCTTTGCGTAAACAATCTTATAATTTGTCTCGTTTGGAAATTCATTCTGCGTTATTGGTTATGGTAAAACATGTGCAAAACCAACATTTCAATAAGGAAATATTACGGCTTAAAAATGGGTTGAGCTTACCTAAACAGTTTCGAAAACTTAATCCTTTCATTGACGAACACGGAGTTCTCAGGGTGGGCGGTCGCTTGTCACGTTCTGGGCTAGAATTCGAACACAAACACCCAGCATTCCTTCCTCGCGATTCAAAATTAACTTATATGATTATTAAAACGCTTCACCGTGAACACTGTCATGCTGGTGTCAATACTTTGCAATACCTATTGGTTCAGCAATTTTGGATTCTATCTGCAAAGCGAGCCATCCGCCATTGCTTGTCGCAATGTATTCCGTGCTATCGAACCAATCCAACCCCCATAGAACCCTTTATGAGCGATTTGCCTGCGGTACGCGTAAACCAAGTAAAACCATTCTCCATGGTTGGAGTTGACTATGGAGGACCTTTTTCTATCAAATTCGGTCGCTATCGAGGTGCCAAAACGGGCAAGGCCTATTTGTGCCTTTTTGTGTGCCTCACGACAAAGGCACTTCATCTCGAAGTCGCTTCAGACCTCTCATCTGATGCCTTTATCGCTGCTCTTCGAAGATTCGTTGGACGTCGCGGTCGTGTCAATTGTATATTTTCGGATCGAGGCACCAACTTCGTCGGTGCAAAAACCCAATTTGAAAAGTACATGAGTGACGCGGTGCGCACTGAACAAATTTAATTCCGTTTCAACCCTCCTTCGAGTCCGCATTTCGGCGGGATCTGGGAGATTCAAATAAAGGTCGTTAAGTCTCATCTATATCGAATCATAGGTACGCAATGTCTCACATTCGAAGAGCTTACAACGTTGTTCGTACAGATAGAGGCAATGCTAAATTCGCGTCCTCTTTGTCCGTTGAGTACCGATCCTAACGATCTTTCAGTCTTAACTCCCGGCCATTTCCTTACTCTCGAGCCTCTTACAGCGGTCCCTGATGAGGATCTAACCAAAATTAACATCAATCGTTTAGGCCGATGGCAGTTAATTCAGCGTTTTCAACAAACCTTTTGGGAGCGCTGGAAAACGGAATATTTGCATACACTTACTCAACGGGCAAAGTGGACTGCCCAATCGCAACCTCTAACTGTAGGATCACTTGTTCTAATTAAAACAGAAAATACGCCCCCCCTTTTTTGGCCGCTCGCTCGTGTCATTAAACTGCATCCAAGTCCAGACGGGATAGTACGCGTAGCGACGGTTCGAACAGCCACAAATACACTGACACGTCCTTTCGTAAAATTGTGTCCTTTGCCGTCGCAAAGTGACCAATAATCTAATATTTCAACATCAATTCATCTAATCTTAACATTAAGTAAAAAAAAAACTTTTTTTATTTTCTAACATGTCCTTTTCGATTTCTGTTCAAAACTAATTTCGAATTTTATTTATTTATTTCACTCGAATGAGTAACCAAGGCTATCAACCGTAATCGATTATCGATTTTTATTCACTTGTTATCGTTCATCGCATGCACATCACTACGTTTGACATTTGTATGTCACTGTCAGTCAGTTGATCATGCCACATCAAATTGTAAACAACAACATTCCCTTTCTATTATAAATTTAACTCGATATCTCGTCAAATTGGTGGGCGGATATGTTTCGTTATTGCAAATTTAACTATCGATTTCCGAACGCATCTTTTAAAAACCTATTCGTAAAAGTGACAGATGAGATGACAGTTCAGTTCTAAGCAATCGCGCGTGCGGCGAACCAATACTGCTTCGCATCTTTCGTCTTTTCTCCGCTTCTACGTGCCACGAGACCTCATCATCATCATCTCAATCACATCGACTATTCATCACCCCCTGGCCAGGTGGGAAGGCGAGCCCGTTCGGAGGCAAAAGGTAAGCTGCACGTTTTCCACTGCGAACGAACTAAATTTCGAATTTGTCACTATTTACTTTCTTATTTCTGCAAATTCGGCGTTCATATTTTGTGGACGACCCAATATATGTAACGGCTCATTACCGCATTCCTTTTTCTCCCGTTCCGATACAACAAATTTACAGCGAGTTACAAATTTTTTTCACCCGTGTGATTAAATAATTTCATTGTTTTTTCAATAATAGACAATGTTCCATATGTTGCAAAACGCTGCAAATTTGATACACGTTACAAACCGGTAAGAACAACCTAATTCCAAATTTGCAGCGTGTTACTAATTTTCTTACCCCTGTTTTTAACTAATTGCACTGTTTTTTAAAAAAAACAATGTTCCGTATGCTGCAAAACGCTGCAAATTTAATACACGTTACAAAACCGTAAGAACAACCTTATTCCAAATTTGCAGCGTGTTACTAATTTGTTTGGCAATGTTATTAGCAAAAAACACCTTTTCACCCCTTTTCAACCCTTTCCGTACACCCCAGAACGCTGCAAAATCACCCGGTATGTTATTTTACCTTCCTTAAGAACCCCCTAAAATTTCAGCAAGTTACTAATTATTTTCGGGTTTGGGCTTTAATGACTGGACTAGTTGGCGCAGTGGTTGAACGATCGACCCACAATTAGTTGTTCCTGGTCTGGCTGTTTGTGCATGTATTAGTACAGGATCCGTATATAGAACGACCTTCACCGATCGAGTAACCGGACGAAATGTGTTTTTTATGAATTAAAATATGTTGAAGAATGTGACGGTGATGGGTTGCCTTATAAAATCCTGTCAAGGATATTTTTAATAAATTTTATAAAAGGTCATTTTTTTTCAATACCTTCACCGATAGAGTAACCAAAGAAAATTAACACCAATTGAAAGTCCGAAGTCTATAGAATATGCTAACGTAGGGTTGCCTACCTTTTTCTTGTCAAGGATATAGGGTTGCCTAATTTGAACAGGTGATAAAAAAATGCTACCTTCACCGATCGAGTAACCAAATAAATTATATATCAAAATAAAGACATTTTTTTTACGAATACGATGGTATACGGTTGCCTATGAAAAACTTGTCAGAAATTAGGGTTGCCAAGCGTTGAAGTTTGAAAATTTTAGACGGTTGGAAGCACATGAGTAGATAAACGGACTAAGCTTCTTAAGAACGAGCAAAATTGTTACCTATTTTGGTAGGGTTGTCACAATAGGGTAGACAAATTAAACAAAAAAATATTAAATAGCTTTATAATTCAGTATGATAGAATCGAATCAAATAATTTAATTCAACTAAGCCAATTACAGGCAATTTTGAATTCTCAAAAGACATTTTTAAAGATATTTGGTCACCAATATATTAGAGACCAAACACCTACCTTCAAGAGGGCGCGCGTTGTCAAATAGACCGCGCTTCTTACATTTTCGTTAATATTATCATTACTGCTCATCACATGTATTTCTCATTTATAGTAGCCTCTAGCTATGTCATTGGGAGTAAAATAAAGAATATTCCGTCACTCGGGATGCTCTCTCCACTCCATAGATCGCACTTGTTTTAGCCCCGGCGCAGTCGTCCAAAAGACTACACGCGCCTGTCGTCGAAAAGGTTACGCGCGACGTTCAACGCGACATGCGCTCGTTACGCGGTCGTAGTGGTTCTTCTCAATCTTATCGAAATAGGCTTGTGTATTTGTTGTATTTTTCCCACGTTTTTATACACTTACTTTTCTTGTTTGTTTATTTGTTTGTTTGTTTGTCAAATCAAATCAATCAAATCAAAGTATTTATTTCAAGTAGGCTAGTTACAGGCACTTTTGAATTGTCATAGACAATCAAAGGAATATTATTAGACACTACAAAAGTTATGGTGCTACAGTCCCAGTCACAAGATATAAAAACTGTGAAAGTACCGTAGATGCCCGTTCCAAGAAGTAGATCTCTATGGAGAAGAACGTGCAAGAAACTCCATGGACACTCTTTTTAACCGACTTCAAAAAAAAAGTAGGTTCTCAGTTCGACCTGTATGTATGTATGTATGTATGTATGTATTTATGTATGTTTGTCCGCGATTATCTCGCGTTTGGCTGAACGGATTTTGATGCAGTTTTCAGGAAAGTGTTCATTACATTCTGGAGAAGGTTTTAGTATATAACACTAATAGATATCCCGTGACGTTGCCCGCGTGGATCCGTTTTGCTTACTTAGATCGTAGATTTTCAGGGACGATTGCATGTTTGTCCGCAATTATCTCGCGTTTGGCTGAACCGATTTTGATGCAGTTTTCAGAAAATTGTTTGTTACATTCTGGGGAAGGTTTTAGTATATAACAATAATGGATATCTCGTGAAGTTGCTGACATAGATCCGTTTTGCTTAATAGGATTGTAGATTTTTAAGGACGCCGATTTTATGAAGATTTTTGTTGATTATCTCAACTAAAAAGGGAAAAATAAAAAAACTTTTTGAAAAAAAGGGAATCGACTTCAAAAACAAACACAAAAAAACCTTAAAATAACTTTTCTTTCGGAAGTCGGTGGCCATATGTCAATGAAATAAAAAAAAAACAAAGCCACCGACTTCCGAAAGAAAAGTTATTTTAAGGTTTTTTTGTGTTTGTTTTTGAAGTCGGTTCCCTTTTTTTCAAAAAGTTTTTTATTTTTCCCTATTTAGTTGAGATAATCATTAGATCGCCAGAATAATAACAGAGCCTTTGTTACATCATTCATTTGAGGTGGTACCGGTGGTGTCGTTCCGGTTGAACTTTTGCAACTCAATTTTGAGGCACTTCCCGATAAGCTAGCAGGCTGAAATTTTGCACACCGTCTGAGTTTTGATGACAATACAAAGAATGACTAGCTAAAGAACGTCATAACAAATCCAATATGGCGGCCTCCCCGTGATGGCGGATGGCCTGTTTGAAATGCACCCCCATGTTATGGGTATCAAATGAAAGGGTTTGCCGTCAGAAATACGAAAAAAAATAGTCACGTGACTTAAATCCAATATGGCGGACGTCCAAGATGGCGGACAGGCTATTTGAAATGCACCCCCAAGATATTGGTATCAAATGAAAGGGTTTGCTGTCAGGAATATGAAAAAAAAAAGTATTAAAAATTAAGTATTGTAAAAAAAATTATAGATTTGAAAAAACGTGGGGGCGTATCTTTGCTAGTTACACCCACGATCTATACACGTCATGTGAATATATCCCATAAATAATCCCTTAAATAATATACGCCCCCACGTTTTGAGTGGCCCCTCTGTCAGCCCCGTAGGGTTATTTTCTTATTTTTATGCTACTGCTCCACCTGCGTCTTAACGCGTAAATTAGTACGTTAATTTAGGCGTTACGTAAATGTGGCCAACGTTTTAATGTGTTAAATTACAAACGGCATTACTAATGGCATTAAACGTTAAGCGATAGCTCGGGTGTCGGTTTTTTGGACACATCAAAGAGTTTTAGCGCGTAGTTCAGCGCGCTAAGCTATGTGCATTCTGCGGGACGTGCGCGCACAGCAAGGACGAATGTACTTTGTTTTAGGCAGGAACTGCATTTACGAGAACGACAATGGAGTGGTCGAATGAGAAAGCTTTAGAGTTTTTAGAACTTTTTCAATTAGAGCCGTGCCTTTGGAATCCAAAGCTGCAATCACATAAGAATCGCTCGGCAGTTAGTGATGCGTGGCGATGTGTTATCCAGTCTTTGTCGTTTCCAGTGACACAGGAAGAATTAAAAAAGAAACTTACTTTAACCTCCATTTTGTGTGTAACGCGTTACTTCTCGAAGAATTAACTCTTAACGGCATTGAAACCTAAATGTAGCCAAGGCGCATTTTTAACGCCTTAATTAACGAGTAGTTGGCCATTATCATTAACGTTAACGCTAACCCAGGTGGAGCAGTAGCATTAGGAAATTTAAAAACGTCAGGTATGACATCAAATAATGTTGTATATAAAGGAAAAAGTTTTGGATTACGTAACAAACCTATGTATTTAAGGATAAGATAACACATAAAAAAATCGGAAGAGCAATTTTTCACTAGAAGTTAGAGCGCGATAGGTAAAAAGTTGATTTGGAGTGACACTGAAATCGAAAATTTGTTGGATGTTTATATCCAACACACGACACGACACGCACTTGGCCGTTTTATTTTAGCTAAGACCGAGACCTTCGTAGCCTTTATTTTCTTATAAAATTTATCCTTACAGCTATGTATTATACCTTTCTAAATTTGTCCTTACGTCTAGTTTTATATAAAACAAACATATTTTATATACAACAATAAATAAAAAAATCCTAGAACTAAAACTATTAAAGTTTCACAAGAACTAAAGTTTGATTTCACAAAAATTGCAATAACTTGAAAACTACTGGACCGATCTTCATGAAACAACTTGTGGATCTATTTTTGTAAAGAAACACAACCCTTTTAAATACTTTAATTGAAAAACATACATAAACAAAAAAGTGAGTTTTCAAGTTACGTAATAATCTAAGTTTTAAACTTTTACAATTTTCCACTAAAAAACTTATCTAATTAGTTGAATTGAATCTAATATTATACACAACACAATCACTGGATTCTGATTAGAAGACACTTGTCTTAAAAATCACCTTATAAATCACACTGTTCAACGGCAAAGGCCCTTCCACTACTTGCACCCCTTGTCGTTGCGTGGGCCGACAATCACCTTCTTTCATCATATGCCAAATTTCAGTTCCGGAGGAATTTTTCGGACCACATATGCCTCGTTGACTGGACTATTGGAATGGGTATCTACGGTACTTTCACAGTTATTATGTCTTGTGACTGGGACTGTAGCACCATAACTATTTTTGCACTAACTTTATTTTAGGTTTTTGACAATTCAAAATTGTCTTGGTTGCATTAAATTATTTGATTTGATTTGATCCGATTCTATCATACTAGATAATAAAACTATATAACATATTTTTTGTTTAATTTGTCTTACCCTATGGCCCATTGTGACAACCCTACCAAAAAATGTAACAATTTTGCTCGTTCATAATAAACTTAGTCCGTTTATCTACTCATGTGCTTCCAACCGTCTAAAATTTTCAAACTTCAACGCTTGGCAACCCTAATTTCTGACAAGTTTTTCATAGGCAACCGTATACCATCGTATTCGTAAAAAAAATGTCTTTATTTTGATATATAATTTATTTGGTTACTCGATCGGTGAAGGTAGCATTTTTTTGTCACCTGTTCAAATCAGGCAACCCTATATCCTTGACAAGAAAAAGGTAGGCAACCCTACGTTAGCATATTCTATAGACTTCGGACTTTCAATTGGTGCTAATTTTCTTTGGTTACTCTATCGGTGAAGGTATTGAAAAAAAATGACCTTTTATAAAATTAATTAAAAATATCCTTGACAGGATTTTATGAGGCAACCCATCACCGTCACATTCTTCAACATATTTTAATTCATAAAAAACACATTTCGTCCGGTTACTCGATCGGTGAAGGTCGTTCTATATACGTATCTTAGACTATATGTTTCTATGTTTGTAAAGCACCCACGACACAGGGGAAATTCCTAGTGAGGGGCAACGTTTTAAAAAATATTACGGGAATTTCTGTTTCATATAAAATCTCAAATATCTTTTCATCCTCATTAAAAATAAACAATTTGTTTAAGAGCCAGTTCACAAAATTCGAACGCTCGAGTTTAGGTAAAAGACGGGAGCAATGTTCATGTGTGCGTAGCTATTCACACATACACAACGCAACCAGTGTAGCGCTAGTGTTGAGACGGACTAAACAATCTTGAGCCGATATAATCGTAATGCACTTTGGTTACATTTCTGAAAAAGATTTTGGAACGAAGTTCCTTAACGCGCGTTGTGAAAGGGGGCTAGACGGAAAAAAATTCTTACGAAAAGTTGTCACGACACTTTTTGCTATAGTAAGAGACAGACAGATATGTTTCTCTGTCTGTCTCTCTCTCTCTTATAGAAAGCAAGCCAGATATTTTTTCATTTCTATTTCGCATTGAACAGTGTGGTGTCGCGACGATTATTTTTGTTGAGTGTATACAGGTTTTTTGTAAATAATAAATAATAATAAAAAAAAAAATAATGAATCCTTAATGAAAAAATATCGAGGTTTTCGTTATCGGTGTCGTTTTCATGGTTTTCCAGGGTGTATAAACCGATGATGCAGTCAAAATGTAAATCCAAGATGGCGGCAGCATAAACTATCGAAGTTTTCGTCATGGGTGTCGTTTTCATGGTTTTCGAGGGTGTTGAAACCGATGGTGCAGTCAAAATGTAAATCCAAGATGGCGGCTGCAAAAAATATCGTGGTTTTCGTCATGGATGTCGTTTTCATGGTTTTCGAAGGTGTTGAAACCGATGGTGCAGTCAAAATGTAAATCCAAGATGGCGGCAGCATAAATTTTATCGAAGTTTTCGTCATGGGTGTCGTTTTCATGGTTTTCGAGGGTGTTGAAACCGATGTTGCAGGCAAAATGTAAATCCAAGATGGCGGCTGCAAAAAATATCGAGGTTTTCGTCATGGGTGTCGTTTCACGGTTTTCGAGGTTGTTGAAACCGATGGTGCAGTCTAAATGTAAATCCAAGATGGCGGCTGCAAAAAATATCGAAGTTTTCGTCATGGGTGTCGTTTTCATGGTTTTCGAGGAAGTTGAAACCGATGGTGCAGTCAAAATGTAAATCCAAGATGGCGGCTGCAAAAAATATCGAGGTTTTCGTCATGGGTGTCGTTTTCATGGTTTCCGAGGGTGTTGAAACCGATGGTGCAGTCAAAATATGGATAGTATGGAAACAAGGCCTAATTGTAGAAATAAATACCTACGCTCTCAACTGCAGCCTTAGGGTTGTCACGAGCGCGGAGAATGGAACATAATTATGTGGCGCTGATGCTTGATGAACCCGGTGGCTGCGCACCTTACTATGCGTTTCAACTAAGTATAAGATGACCTTGGCACCATATTGTAACTGCAATTGTGTTTAACGAAAAATACTTTGCGCAAATTACTTTTCAATACTTAATATTTATCTTATTCATGTTATTTTCATGTGATTTTCGTTATTTGACATCTGGGATTTCTATTTTGATAGCAATATCGGTTTCAACACCCTCGAAAACCATGAAAACGACACCCATGACGAAAACTTCGATAATTTATGCAGCCGCCATCTTGGATATACATTTTGACTGCACCATCGGTTTCAATACGCTCGAAAACTATGAAAACGACACCCATGACGAAAACCTCGATAATTTATGCAGCCGCCATCTTAGATTTACATTTTTGACTGCACCATCGGTTTCAACACCCTCGAAAACTATGAAAACGACACCCATGACGAAAACCTCGATAATTTATGCAGCCGCCATCTTGGATTTACATTTTGACTGCACCATCGGTTTCAACACCCTCGAAAACCATGAAAACGACACCCATGACGAAAACCTCGATAATTTATGCAGCCGCCATCTTGGATTTACATTTTGACTGCAACATCGGTTTCAACACCCTCGAAAACCATGAAAACGACACGCATGACGAAAACCTCGATATTTTTTGCAGCCGCCATCTTGGATTTACATTTTGACTGCACCATCGGTTTCAACACCCTCGAAAACCATGAAAACGACACCCATGACGAAAACCTCGATAATTTATGCAGCCGCCATCTTGGATTTGCATTTTGACTGCAACATCGGTTTCAACACCCTCGAAAACCATAAAAACGACACCCATGACGAAAACTTCGATAATTTATGCAGCCGCCATCTTGGATATACATTTTGACTGCACCATCGGTTTCAACACCCTCGAAAACTATGAAAACGACACCCATGACGAAAACCTCGATAATTTATGCAGCCGCCATCTTGGATTTACATTTTGACTGCACCATCGGTTTCAACACCCTCGAAAACTATGAAAACGACACCCATGACGAAAACCTCGATAATTTATGCAGCCGCCATCTTGGATTTACATTTTGACTGCACCATCGGTTTCAACACCCTCGAAAACTATGAAAACGACACCCATGACGAAAACCTCGATAATTTATGCAGCCGCCATCTTGGATTTACATTTTGACTGCACCATCGGTTTCAACACCCTCGAAAACTATGAAAACGACACCCATGACGAAAACCTCGATAATTTATGCAGCCGCCATCTTGGATTTACATTTTGACTGCACCATCGGTTTCAACACCCTCGAAAACCATGAAAACGACACCCATGACGAAAACCTCGATATTTTTTGCAGCCGCCATCTTGGGTTTACATTTTGACTGCACCATCGGTTTCAACACCCTCGTAAACCATGAAAACGACACCCATGACGAAAACCTCGATAATTTATGCAGCCGCCATCTTGGATTTGCATTTTGACTGCAACATCGGTTTCAACACCCTCGAAAACCATGAAAACGACACCCATGACGAAAACTTCGATAATTTATGCAGCCGCCATCTTGGATATACATTTTGACTGCACCATCGGTTTCAACACCCTCGAAAACTATGAAAACGACACCCATGACGAAAACCTCGATAATTTATGCAGCCGCCATCTTGGATTTGCATTTTGACTGCAACATCGGTTTCAACACCCTCGAAAACCATGAAAACGACACCCATGACGAAAACCTCGATAATTTATGCAGCCGCCATCTTGGATTTGCATTTTGACAGCACTATCGGATTCAAAACTCTCGAAGACGAAAACTATAAAAAGACGCCTATTATGAGAAATTGTAGCAGAAACCATGTTGGTTTTTTTTTACAAATTATTTATTCACGAATTTATTAAACGGTCACGCGGACATAGAATTCGATATTGATAAAAATCATTTTTACCTTCAAAATAAGCAGGGAGTTTAAAAAACAAAATCTCCGGTTATGATGAAGCCGAGTTCAAACAGCCTACGTAACATAAATAAACGCAACTCGTCTTTACGCGGCACTCAGAACTGACAGCACTGCGATGTCCGCTTAGAAGCCTCGTAGATGCGCGTGTTTGTGTGAGTGCACCGTTTCGAACGTTAGTACGTAATTTCCGGACCATCCATATTTTTACTGTGCTACGGGGCAGACAAGAGCTTCGAGTACGAGTACTTCTCAAAGCGTGGGAGCGTATCTTTGCAAGTTACAACCACGATCTATACACGTCATGTAAATATATCCCAGGCCCCTCTCTCAGCCCCGTAGGGTTATTTTCTTTTTTTTTAAAGAAAATTAAAAACGTGGGTTTTTCATATTTCTGACAGCAAACCCTTTCATTTGATACCCATATCATGGGGGTGCATTTCAAACAGCTAATCCGCCATCTTGGATGTCCGCCATGTTGGATTTAAGACACGTGACTATTTTTTTCGTATTCCTGACAGCAAACCCTTTCATTTAATACCCATATCATGAGGGTACCTTTCAAATAGCCAATCCGCTATCTTAGATGTCCGCCATGTTGGATTTAAGACACGTGACTATTTTTTTCATATTACTGACAGCAAACCCTTTCATTTGATACCCATATCATGGGGGTGGATTTCAAACAGCCCGACCGCGATCTTGGGGAGGCCGCCATATTGGATTTCTCACCACTCTTGCGCCCCATTGCAAAAACTAATAAAACGAAAACGGATGGCTAATTAATGCACAAATTCTACAAACTACTATTATAAATTATAATAATACTTTAGTTTCATAAAGTAACGAAAATCTTACCTTATGAAAAAAAATATGGAGAGAATCAAAATGTGGCAGTCGCAGTATAATATTCCGTTCACGATACGTACGCTCTAAAATCAGGACGAGGAAAAAAGTGATACAGGTCCTACGTCGACGGGCGCTGGAGCCGTACTGATTGCAGCCCGGTTATGTTTCGTAATTTATACTAGTTTAGAGTGATTTTAAAAAATTTAGTATGTTTAATTACATGAAGGGATTTTAATGAAATTTAGAAATTAGTTTAGTCTGTAAACATAGTTTATATTTACATAGTTTTTTTAATGTAATTACGCTTTGTTCGAACCAAAAATGGCGATAAAACAGCGATATAAAACATAAAAATTGACCTCAGAATTTATTTTTTTACTAATTTGTGTTATTAAAAATATAAATTCTACTACGTAGTTTTACGACAAAAACGTATGTCTGATGATTTGTGTATTTTTTTTGGTTAAAATTACGAATGTTAATGGTAGATGTAGGAGTCGCAAATCGACTCTGCGTTGATTTTTCAGTAAACTACTTGTCGGAGATTAATTACCACAAAGTTAATAAAAGAGTTTTTTGAAATATGTTACGTACAATTACAACACGAAAGACTGGTCTTTCTTTTGCAGGTATTCAAAAATGTTGGAGTATTACTTAATATGGTAAATTAGACGATCATAATTTTAGTTCTACGCGCAAATGGGTAAAAGGCCTCTTAAGCAAATAAATGTTTTAACTGTACCAAATAATTTATGTATTCTTATCATGCCAGATGACGTGTTTTTACTTCACGTTTCAGTGAGCTTTGGGATGAGTTCGACTGAGATGAATTTTAAATATTTGCAAGTTGTGTGAGAAGAATTCGTAATGTTGTTGAAATTGTTCTTCGTGTGGTAGGTCGGAAGTGGAACTTGGAACTTGAGCTGACTTCGCAGAGTTTAAGTGGGAAATCACATTTGCATATACTGAACACTTGATCAGCGTTTTGAACCTCTCACTTTTTTGAGTGATTTGCAAATGATTAAAAATACTGGTGCCTTTCCATGACGTCTTAGGCGGCCCCTAGAACTTTTTTTTTTTTATAACATTGCACAATACTTTTGATTGTACAATAAGATTGAAAGGCGCTCGAATCCAAACGAACAATAATATTGCACAATAATACGTTCTGCAAAATGTTTTCGTGTTCAGTCGGAGAATAGTCTTGCTCCCGATTATTCCCGATATTGCGCAATACTGACCCTACATGCTGCAATGAAAAAATATGGTGCAATAAAAATTAGACTCGCTCAAACTTTCGGTCAATAATTGCGCAATCTTCAATGTTTACTCTAAACGGTCAATAATATTGCACAATTCGTAATATTGCGCAATATAATTGACCGTTTAGAGGCCGCCTTAAAGCATGAGTCGTTTTACTGTGGGAACTGACAGAGCTATACAAGTCGTCTAGCGCCATCTCCATCACAGTATAACTACTCACGCTTTAAGACGTAATGGTAGGCCACCTGTTCATAGGGCCAGTGGCGTAACTAGCATTTTATGCCCCCAGTGCAAGTTTCTTTAACTGCGCCCTGGGGGGGTATTACAACGTCATAAAACCAGTCTTGTTCCAGTGAGTGAACGAGATGGCGCTAAACGACTTGTATAGCTCTGTCACTTTCACTCGCCGGAATAAGCCTGGTTTTTAAGACGTTGTAATAACCCCCCTGGTCTGGCTAATTGTAGTCCTGGTCTGGCCATTTCCACACCCCTCCAGGGTCTACGCCCTGAAGTCGCCGTGTCCCAGGAATGTAAAGGGCTATTGAAGGACACCATGGATTTTAGTCAGTACAAGTCTGACAGTGCCTCCCGCTCTGTTCCTGTGCCTGTTTTAAAAAGATCGTGAAAGTGTTCATAGCGACGTTTGTCTCTATATTCGGCTCTGTTCGTGGTTCAGTACCCATACCATGAGTTGTCATTACGATACTGGATCATCGATATCGACCGCGTTTGACGCTCTCATTAGCCCACTCCAAGGTTGTATGAACTCTCAACTAATGAGAGCACCAAACGCGGTCGATATCGATGATCCAGTATCGTAATGACAACTGGTATGTGTACTGTTCTGCAAAATAAAAAAAAACGGCGTATGCTCGATGAGAAATGTGAAAACGGTAAAATTATCTGTATGAGTAGACGAACATTATTTTTTTTAGGACATTAATCTTAAAAATCAAGGAAATGGATACTTTTAGGGAAACCCTATGATTGATTACCTTTCAACGCTTCTCAATGATTAATCAATCAAATATCACTCTGATGTTACAGAAAATATTGTCATTTACAACCATTTCATTTCGACGAAGCATTTCCATAACTCGTACTTCTTAATGGATAAGAAATAATTAATATGGAAATGAAACCAGCTGCGTTCTGCTGTGTTTACAATAGCTAGCAAAATACTGAAAAGTGGCGACAAGTTTTCAATTTACAGCGTTGACACTTTGTTTCGCTATTAATATTTTAATTAAAACCATTTGATGACAAGATTTTTTATGAGTATGACTGCATTTCCAATACGAGCATAATGTGTTTAACAGAACACTGGGACTATCCCATACCTCTTTGCTCCGCTCTGTATTGTGGCCCAAAGCACGGAACCCATAGCTTAGATCGAGTTTTCGGGCGCTTTCTACTCCGTATCATTTACGGACACAAGATTAGTCAAAAAAAAAATAAAGTGACAACACATTGCACAGTTATCCCTGTTGTCAAAACTCATGAATTTAATCCACTCAAAAGTTTCGAGTTAATTTCGGAAGGGCCCATATCTTCGTTGACGGACTTAGGGAGTCGGCCGCCAGAGCCGGACACGGGAGGTTGCCACCACCTATTGACTCAACAAAAACTTAAAGCGAGTCGGATTCTCAGTAAAAACGGGGAAGAAACTGCTGACTTTCTGACCTAGAAATAACTCAGAAACTTACCCTACTCCAAAAAACATAATTTTTTATACACGCTTTTCTCCAAATAAACGCCAAACATAAACCAATGCGTGTTCATTTTACAATCGATTCCCAACACAGCACATTTTGTCTAGCTTCTTGTGGGTCGTACCTAAATGAATACAAAACACTATGCCGTGGTGACTTCAGAGACTGATGACGTCGACGATTGAAATCTTGGACGGTGAAATTGTAATGGAGAGATATTTCGGCAGGAATGGGGTGAGATTGTGGTTGGGACGAATGGTTCTATGAGGCTGTGATTGCTCAAGATTGTTTGTCATCTCCAGCTTGTATTGTGCGGTTTCATCTGTGTTTAAACCTACTAGAGATGCGAAAATAAATCAGTAGTAAAAAAAGTTTTTCATTGGCCTAGTGGCTGCAAGCGCGACTGCTAAAAGTATAATTATGATCGTATTTTTGGGGCTGACTGTACATTGATTATAATTTAAAAAAAAGGTTGCCCCGAAGTAGGACTTTCTTCCTGTATCGTTCTTCCTGTACGTTTACAAAGATAGAAACTCACATACACAACCAGTCCGACCCGAATCAATTACTTGTAGATCATACAAAAACATTTGCTCTGTGCGGGAATCGAACCCGCTACACGCAGTGCAACAGTTGATAGCTCAGCTTTTGCACCAACCGTGCCGTCCGTTATTTTATCCTTTTTTGTGGTTGCTTTTGAAGTCGGTTACTTTTTTTTGAAAAAGTTGTTAATTTTACCCTTTTTAGCTGTTTAAATATACAACCCAACTTCTTGTCAAATACATAATTTTCTTACAAGTGTACTAGAATTTTGTAATCCGTAGCACCGGTAATAACATCGCCCATCCTACACAATTAGCTAAAAACATCCCTATCTCAAAAACTACTAAACCGATTTTGATGAAAATTGTATTCCCTTATTTGAACAATACCTAGTACAAAATACTTAAATCGGAAAACCAAAAAAAATACTTAAATCGGATTTGTAGTTCCGGAGATATGCGAACAAAAACATACATACCTACGTACTTACATACATACACTTTTGTTTGGCACATTTATTCATACGCTGATTATAGACTAACATATACGAAAACTTGGCAGTTCTGGAAATATTACTTACATACGGCTCGAATTGATAACCTCCTTTTTTTTGAAGTTGGTAAAAATACACTGGCTTTGATGCAGGATGTTAACGTCAAAAAAATTACTTACCTTTCCAATAAGGAAAATCTTTTGGAAAACCTTCGACCACGTAGTTAAAGGAAAAACACGTAACTTTGGGTTTCCTCACAAAAAAAACTGACAAGGTCAGTGTCTCCTGATTTCCTCAACTTGTGCGTCAAGCCTAAGCGATTTTCCAGAGAAATCCATGGACATAAATAATACGGAATTGCTACGTCGTTAAAAAGTACTTAGGTTTGCCATTTTTTTTTTGTCACGGACTGGGCAGGTCTCCAAAGCATGTCAGAAACACTTATGAACGCTTTCTGGGCCAAGTGAGACATGAGTACTAATTCTTATTTCCTTTTTTAGGTCACTTTTGTTACAGATTCATAATTAAGCTAAGACTAAATTCGGAAAAGTGAAAAAGGAGTATTCCATTAATTATTTATTCCATGCTGTTCTGACCTCCTTTTTTGAACCCCTAGTCTGTCTGTTTTGTAATGATATAATATGTCAAAAACTTAATTTAATATTCTTTGTAGTTTTTTCAGAATTGAGACCAATTAATTATTTAAAGACGACTAATTAAAACTTGAAGAAAACATTTAAAAAAAGTATTACTACATTACATCTTACAATAACATCGTTAAGGATTAAATTCATCACCACTGCTCTTAAAACGGCTAATGAAAAGATCGTGAAACGGGCGTGTACCTAGTACAAAAAATTCGAAGTTAAGTAACAACATGGTCACTCACACCACCTTCACAGAGATGAGACCTTTGTCCCAGTAGTAACATTATAGGCTGATTATGATGGTGATGACTGCTTTAATTATCATATGCACTACCATTTAGTATGATCATACAAGTTTCGCTCCGAGTGACAGCTTTTCATCATGCGGACCGTATAGGGAAACAGTGTAAATGACGGGAACGCAAGGTATGATGGGAAATCACACACATAAAGCAAACTTAACACAGAACTAACGTAGCGCAAGCGCCAACAGAGACGCCATTTGTTCATGGCCGCTTGCAAATGACGTCCCATGGCGCTTGCGCTACGTTAGTGTTGTGTTATGTGTGCCTAAAGAGTGTATGTCCCATTATACGTCGCGTCTTAAACACTGTTCCCCTACTTATATGTCACCTAAATGGTATAACTTTACAATCCACACTACTTGTATGACTAAATCTTTTAACTTTAACACAGCCACGATTTGGATCCACCAACCCACGGCCATCCCTAACCACTGATCTATAAAATTCGTGTCGTATCTGCCATCGCGACAGCATTGTCCCAACCCGTCAACTTTTTAGGGTTCCGAGTAAGACATGAACCATGACTTTCAATGTCAGTTGAAGTCAAGCGAAGTAGAATGATGTCAAGTCTTTGAAACAATGCTGTCACATGAAATGGAGGCTAGAATTTTTTGTTTCAGTCGAGTGGTTTTGTTGGCAGGTACTGTTTTGTTTGACTCGTCGCTTTAAGCGATATTCATTTTTAATTTATTTTGTGATATCTATACATAATTATAATAAATTTGTAGAAAAGTGGTGTCTGTACAATGGAAATATACAAAAAAAAAGTAGCAGGGGTTGTTATTTTATCGATGCCGAACCCGAAACTGTAATTAGATTTTTTTTTTGTCTGTTTGTCTGTGTGTTTGTGCACGCTAATCTTCGGAACTACTGGACGGATTTGAATGATTTTTTTTTTGTTGTATAGGTATTAAGTCCCGTTAACATATAGGCTATAATTTATCTTGGAAACTTGAACACCTGATGCAGAACTGCAACAGACCTGCTAAACTATAAGAGATACAAAAATGATGCCATAGCAAAAATTGTTCCACGTGATGAGCATTTTCTGCTAAGAGAATAAAATTGAAGATCCTGGACACCTGATGTGGAACTTCAAGAGCCCAGCTACACTATAACATATACAGGAATGACGTCTTAGCAAGAGTTGTTCAGCCTGATGAGCACCTTCTGTTGATGTATAAAAATTGAAGATCTGGAACACCTGATGTGGAACTTCAAGAGCCAAGCTACACTATAACATATACAGGAATGACGTCTTAGCAAGAGTTGTTCAGCATGATGAGCACCTTCTGTTCATGTATTAAAATTGAAGATCTGGAACACCTGATGTGGAACTTCAAAAGCCCAGCTACACTATAACATATACAGGAATGACGTCTTAGCAAGAGTTGTTCAGCCTGATGAGCACCTTCTGTTGATGTATAAAAATTTAAGATCTGGAACACCTGATGTGGAACTTCAAGAGCCCAGCTACACTATAACATATACAGGCATGACGTCTTAGCAAGAGTTGTTCAGCCTGATGAGCACCTTCTGTTGATGTATAAAAATTAAAGATCTGGAAAACCTGATGTGGAACTCTAAGAGCCCAGCTACACTATAACATATAAGGCAATGACGTCTTAGCAAGAGTTATTCAGCCAGATGAGTACTCTTTGTCAACTTATAAAAATTGTAGATCTGGAACACCTGATGTGGAACTCCAAGAGCCCAGCTACACTATAATATATACAGGAATGACGTCTTAGCAAGAATTGTTAAGTCTGATGGGCATTTCCTGTTGTCTTACAAAAATGAAAGATCTGGAACGTCTGGAATCGTCTCGCGCATCCCGTTGTTTTCCCGTCCCCAGGCTCCTAGAATTCGACATCAGACGTTTCAGATCTTCGATTTTGACGTCCCTGACTGCTGGCATAAGCAACAGGATCCGCGTACGAAGTCGCGGGCAGAAGCTAGTTTAGCATATAAATGCTGTCACTTCTTCCAAAGATTTTAATCATGATTAATATTTTCTTAATCGTTTCCAAACAGTCGGCGACATCCAGAAAAAACCTACCACAGTAAAATTACACAAATAAATGTTTTTATTTACTTCAAAGAATGAAAATTAATTGTATGATCATCTATCTCTTTCATGTGTATCATGAATTTTCGCGACATTATATCAAATAGATTTCTGAGAGATTCCTTTACATTACGACGTACTACGTCTATGGTAATATAAAGGGAAGAGATGATCCTGCAACTGTTTTTCTCGATAAGACAATGTCATGTTCTGTCTATGGTGATTAAGATGACTAGTAAAAAAGAGATATGCAAGAAGAAAACGTGATGCACCAAGCCCAAATGAATTCGGGCACGCCGCAATTGCGGCGGTAGGACCCCTCTTTGAGGAGTGGCTGAAGAGAAGTCATGGCGTCCTGACCTACCGCTTGACGCAGGTCCTCACCGGACACGGAAGTTTCGGTAGGTACCTGTGTCTGATGCGAAAGGAGGAGACGCCTGGGTGTCACCACTGCGAAGATCGCACGGAGGACACGGTGGAGCATACGGTGCAAGACTGCCCAGCTTGGGCGGAGCACCGACGTGTCCTCACGGCTGCAATAGGCGGAGACCTCTTGCGCCCAGTATTGGTCGCGGCCATGCTGCGGGGCGAGACGGAGTGGGAAGCGGTCTGCTCCTTCTGCGAGGCAGTAATGCTCGTGAAGGAGGAGGCGGGCCGCGAGCGAGAGAGGACAGCGTCCTCCCTCCGCCCCAGCCGCAGTGGTAGGCGCCCACGGCGACGGACGTCGCTTGATAATCTGCGGCCACCGTAGGCGCGGGCATGCGGGCAGCGAGTAAAGGGCAACTCGCTGCCCGACCAAGGACCATGCCCGGGTCGACGGCGCGTTGTGTCCCACGCGCGCCTCTAAGAGCGTCAGCATAATGACGGGGCCCCCCTCTCAGAGGGCCAAAGCCTGCCGGGGTCGCGGGATTATTCCCTTACCGTGACCCCGGAACATAACAGGCTATTGAAGGACACCGTGGATTTTAGTCAGTAGAAGTCTGACAGTCCCTCCCGCCCTGCCCGGGCTTGGAGGACTCATTTGATGATTTTACCACGCTAAAAAATAAAAATAAAAAAAAAGCCCAAATGAATTGGAATAAGTGCAGGAGAACGATAATGAGATTTTTCTGAGTTTTTAAGAATTAATATATGAATGAGGCCTGAAGAGCAATCAGTCCCATCCCATCAATCTAAACGGGGCTTCTAATAGTGTTAGTATAAATATTACACCAAAAAAAAATACACCCAATAAACTTTTACTCAACCATTGTGCAAAGCCATCTCAAACAGGCGTGAAAAATAAGTAACTCAATCCATATCAACGTCAGAAAAATTAGGCACGGAACCCATTTGCGAAAGTTTGTGTCGGACGTCGACCTTTTTAAGGTCATTTCAGACGTAGCAGTGCGTGAACGTGTCTGTTATGTTAGATACGGGTATGTTAGGAATATGATGTTGTAATTTTGTTTTTTCATTGGTGGTTAGTTTTTTTTTAGCGTGGTATAATTCATCAAATGAGTCCTCCCACCCAGGGCAGAGCAGGAGGGACTGTCAGACTCGTACTGACTAAAATCCACTGTGTCCTTCAATAGCCCTTGATGTTCCGGGATTACGGTAATTCGTGAGTCTTGCGACCCCGGCAGGCTTTGGCCCTCTATAGAGGGGCCCCGTCATAATGCTGACACTCTTTGAGGCGTGCGTGGAACACAACGCGCCGTCGACCCGGGCATGGTCCATGGTCAGACAGCGAGTTGCCCATTACTCGCCGACCGCATGCTCGCACCTACGAGGTGGCCGGAGATCGACTGGCGTCCTCTGTCGCCGTGGCCAATTGTCGGTTATGCTGCGAAATGTTTCGTTTGTAATCGGAGAGGTAAACGTACTCACTGTCGGAGGTTCTAAAGGTTCTGTTTTTTTTTTAAATTATTCTCTCCGATTTCTCGATGACGTCTAGACCGATGGTCCCATGGTAATCAAGTTAGAATCTTTTTTTTTTTTTTTTTTTTAATCTTTATTTATTTTAAGGGGCTTTGTCACACAGTGATAATGTCGCCCCCGTAATGAAAAATACAGCAAACTTAAACTTAACAGTACATATTGCAATTATTATCTTCTATTTCTAAACGTATAGGTACATAATGAACAACAGTATACATAACCCGTGTATACTACTGCCCGCAGCCCCTCAGAGACAACAGGGTGCCTATTCTCTCTGGTGGACTGCAAACAACAGCAGACATAGCATCCTAGCCTCCTTTGACAATGGAGAAGCTAAGATACTGTTACATGTCCCTACATCCAGACCTGTATCAAACACACATTGCCTTTCCTGTACGTTTCGGTCACACTCCATCAGCACGTGATAAATATCCTCAATCACTCCACATACTTCACAATCAGGTGATGCAATTTTACCCATTAGATATTTAAACTTATTGGATGGGATGTGGCCAGAACGTAATCTCATTAGAGCCACTACATATCTTCTATCAATTTCCTTGTCTTCAAACCAAGGGTAACGAGGAGGTTCAGTTTGAATGGTTTTATACCAAATACCTTTTAACTTTGATCGTTCATCAAAATATTCGTGCCATCTTTGTCTACATCGTTCTTTGACATGACTGAGCCAATCTGAGGATAAAGGTAAACATGAGTAGGAGACGCCCTCATAAGACGCTTGCTTAGCCGCCAAATCCGCTTCCTCGTTACCCCTGATTCCAACATGTGAAGGTATCCATTGAATTGTGACAGTTTTGTTTACAGACTGAATTTTGCAAATTGTATCCAAAATACTTATGGCTATCGGGAATCCTCGAAGACTCGAGGGTACTCGAGCCAAATGTTGGAGGCTGCTTTTTGAATCAGAAAATATTACAAAGTGCTCTTGATTTGAATCTAGTAGATAGACCAGCGCTTCAGAAATAGCTATGAGTTCGCAATTCATAATAGATGTCTGGGAATCAATCTTAAATTTTGCCTTTAAGTTGAGCTGAGGATCAATAAAAGCAGCTCCTGAGCCTAACCCTTCTTTGGATCCATCCGTAAAAATTTTATAGTGGCGACTAAACTTATCCTCTATCATTTGTGCACATTTATTATACAGATCTGTTGCATTTATAAGTCTTTTTGCCGAAGTAATACCCTCAACATTAATATTTATCACATTAGCTAAATTTATATTGGTTACCCACGTATTCAAAGAATATATATCCAGTACTGGGCTGGAGTGTAAAGGCATATCTGCGTAGTCTCTGTGGGCTTCTACTAGTAGTGGTAGTTTCTTATTTCTCCAATATACATTTTCGCATTGTTCAGACAGCTCAACTAAGATATTAATAAGAACATTATTGGATACTGATTTTGATTTTAAATAGAATTTACAAGTAAGAAATTGTCTTCGAACAAATAACGGCTGGAGACACAACTCGCTTTCCATAGTGTGGACAGGCGTGCTTTTAATAAATCCTCCTATAATTCTCATTGCTTGGTTCTGAATTCTGTCAAGCTTAAGAAGGTGACTGTCTGCACAATCTCCGTACAGAAAGCAACCGTAATCCATCCTACTTCGAATAATAGCTATATATAGCCTTCGAAGATGAAGAGGATGTACGCCCCATTTCGTACCAGCCAATATTTTAAAGATATTTAAATAGCGACTCACTTTTTCCCTGAGCTCGTTTATGTGCCTACCCCACTTTAACGATCTGTCCAACCACATCCCGAGATACCTGACACACTGGACCTGTTCAATATTATTATTATTAATAGAAAGATTGATTATTTGTTTCCTGTATCCCCTACTGAAAAGACAAACCTTTGTTTTCTTGTGAGAAATGTTTAAGCCTAAATCTGTCATTAACTTTTGAAATACTTGTAACGCATTTTGTATATGGGATACAGAATCGGTCAGTTTTGTCCGAGTGTCATACAGAATAAAGTCATCAGCATATTGTGCAATATAGACATTAGTTATACTTTTACAAACATGAATTGTTGCCGCGTTAAATAATAGTGGGGATAACGGGTCGCCCTGAGCTATGCCTAAGCTAGTCACTCGATATATTACACTATTATCCTGTAATTCAATGAATAGGTGTCTTTGATGAAGATACTGCCAAAGATAGTTACAAATAACAGATCCCACTCCCAAGTTGTCCAAAATGCCTAAGAGAGATGTCAAGTTTATATTATTGTACGCACTCTCAATATCAATGAAACAACCTACAGTTGGTATACTTTTAGTAAAACCTGTTTGAATCCTTGCAATTAATCTAGAAAGGCCATCATAACACGATTTAGATCTTCGAAAGCCTGTGGTGTCAGGAGATAATAGATAGTTCTTCTCTAAGAACCATTCCAACCTACGTGTTATAATAGTATGCAGTATCTTACATACACAAGATATCAGAGCAATAGGTCTAATCCCCAAACTCAAAGTTGCGTCACTTCCCGGTTTCGGAATAGGAACAATTTTAACTTTTTTCCATTGCTCTGGGACAACTCCAGATACAATGATCATATTGTATATGGCAGTCAGCCTAATTTTAGCTATATGTGGCAAGTGCTTGATCATAGAATATGATACTTGATCATGACCTGGGGCAGAGTCTGATATTTTAATTGAGTTAATTACTTCCTGTACCGATACCGGGCTAGACAACTGAGTGTTATATGAAGCGAATTTTGGAGTTGGTGGCGTTACATAGTCAGGGGCTAAACTTCGCAACAATTTCTCCGCATTGCCTTGATCAACCACAGACGTCTTCGATTTATACCCTTTGAGCCATCTCATGCGTTTCCACATTTCACCCGACGAAGTTACACTATCTATACCACTGCAAAATTCCTGAAAAGATTTATTCTTGGCTTGTCGTATTAATCTTTGTGATTCACCTATTTTCTTTTGTAAGGTTTCAAGGTTTTGTGGACTAGGGTTTCCTCTAAAAGTAGCCAATGCTAGACGCCTTTGTGCGACAATGTGTGATAACTTTGGACTCCAATATGGCTTTGGTGTGAATTTTTCTGATTGAAGAGGGTTCTTGCTCATTCTTATTGTCGGTATATATTGATCAGCTGCAGAGTTTACAATGTCCATGAATTCATTATACGCCGCTTGTTGGTCTAGCGGTAGTTCTAAGTCTGTTAATTCCGATTCAATTTTATTAGTGTATGCTTGCCAATCTGCTTTCTTAAAGTTTCTTCGGGTTTTGTATGTATTTGAACTATTATTTCCTAATCGCATTTTTATAACCAGATGGTCACTTCCAAGGTTTTCATTCATAACATACCATTCCAATTGTAATGCCAACTCCGTTGATACGATAGTGATGTCTGGGGAAGATCTTTGAACGCTTCCATTAACCAATTTTACACGTGTGGGTGTGTTGTCGTTGATTGTACATAGGTGATTATCCATGATAGAATCGAAAATCTGGTTACCTCTAGTATCAGTTCTGGAAGACCAGTTCGAGTGGTGACCGTTCATATCTCCTGCAATGATAGTTTTGTGTTGTGTTATTGAGAAAATTTCATCCCAGTCCCTTCTACAAGTGCGCACTGATGATGGACAGTAAATAGAAATGATATTCTCAACTTGACTGCAATTAAGCAACTTTATGTGGACAATTTGTATGCCTGCATTCGCAATATTTACATTACATTGTATGGCTTTAATAGAATGGTGAGAGCAGATTGCTGTTCCTCCATAACCATCCACTCGATCTGCCCTGTAAATATTGTATCCACTAATTCTGTATGAGCTTTCAGGTTCCAGCCAAGTTTCACTGATAATTGCTACGTGAATTTTTTTCCTGATTTAACAAAGCTTCAAATTCAGTATTCTTCGGTCGTAAGCTCTGGGCATTCCATTGTAGAATATTGATTTTTATGTGCTTGTTTCTGGTATTATCCATTTTTTTAAGTTAGAGAAACAAGGTAATTCCATTATATAGTGACTTATGAAGGATGTAAACCATTCAAACAATATTTTTATACATTCTGACATTTTATTTTCCAAACTCATCCTGCTATCCCATATTTTTTCTTTTAGCTTCTTCCACAGCGCTTTCCAAGTTTTCTTGTTTATGGAATCTGTATTTTTTGTTTCTTCGTGTCCTTCAGAGTCACTGCTTAACCATGTCGCCCAGTCAATTTCGGTATCATTTGTTTGTGTATTCTTCCGATTAATTCTATCAGCTTTTTTATACTCTCTTTGCCCTACTGTAGACATCTTCTTTGTTTTAGTTTTTGTGTTATTTATCCCGTTTACGACGTCCGCATACGTACATTGTTTTTGAGTTCTCGAACCCGCTTCTATGTTTTCTTCTTGATTTGCCACTTGATCAAATACTCTCTCTCTACTATCTTCTTTTTCCACAATCTCTTCCTCATACCTTGGTTCCGGCGGGACGTAAATTGTCAAAGCTCTTTTGTAAGTGCAGTTAAATTCTGCCATCAATTCTCTCAGTCGTTTTTCTTTTAAGTACATAGGACATGTACGAGATAACGCCATATGTTTTCCTGAGCAGTTATTACATCTATATCTCGTAGTGTCACAATTTGGATGTGATTGGCTGCATTTTGGGCATATCTCTTTTATGGCTGCACAAACTTTGAGTGTATGTCCAAATCTCCAGCAGCGT
The DNA here is from genome assembly GCA_954870645.1 of Agrotis clavis. NCBI lineage: Eukaryota > Metazoa > Arthropoda > Insecta > Lepidoptera > Noctuidae > Agrotis > Agrotis clavis. Next base: position 20,736,426 of record OX940933.1, on the reverse strand, counting down.
GAGCATTGCGTTACGGGGTACTGGAAGAGATGCACATTTACTCTGGTATCAAATATGTAGACGTAGTTAGGTAATGACGAACCTTTAAAGGTAACTCTGACTGCTTCTCCAGGTTCCCATTGACCACTAATTGTATTGCGGCGCTTCAGTCTTTTTATGCCGATAATCTCTGTTTCACATCTCAATTCCTCTAGTATCTCTTCTTCAGTGTAATCCAGATCTATGTTTTTAATAACGCCATAGGTTTCTCTGATTTCCAGTGTTTTTTGACATCTAAATCCTTTTTCTTTCAAGCACTTTGATTCAAATAATTTATCGGCACTTTCTTCATTACTGAACTGGATTAAAACTTTAAACGAATTAATATATTTTATATTTATAATGTCCGGAATATTCTCTGTTTTCAATAGTTTTGCCAAACCAAACTGTTTTGGTAACTTTTCTGTAGCTGTAATACTAACTTCAATTCTATCCTCCGGGATACGAATCTCACCGTGAACTTGGCTAGAACGCGCAAAGCGTTTACCCCGTCTCACAATAGTCGTCCAAATTTCTTCTTGGTTTAACTGTCTATTTCTTTTGGTAGATCTCGGCCCTTCCCTTATACTGCTATCCTCTGTGCATGTTGTTATCACCTCCATATTCTCACTATTACTTATAATTATACTATATAAAGCTCGATTACCACTGACTGACTGACTGACTGATTGACATAATTGTTCTCCCAGATGGTGAAGGGGGAGGTGGGTATATTTTGACAGATTCGTAAACAAGTGACTCTCGTGAGTATGGGAAAAATCCCAAACCTCCCCTTTTCGCCCCCCCTCCCCCCCCTCCCCATCGTATCTCGGAAAATAAGAGACCTGTGTTTTGTTTTTTTACGGATTCGTATAGAGGAGGCTCGGAAAAGTAAAAACCATTTTTTTAAAGTTCCCCCTCTTGACCCCCTTTTCCCCCTTTAGGCGGATCTCAGAAGGGACATGGAACATATTTTTTTTTTCAGATTCGTATCAAGGGGCCCAGAGTATGTCAAAATAATTTTTCAAAACTCACCCCACTCCCCTACCTTCACCCCTCCCCCCATCGTATCTCGGAATCTAAGATGGCCTCTGCGATAATTTTCGAATTGCTCATCATGGGAGTCGTTTTCATGGTATTCGAGGGTGCTAAAACCGATGGCGAGGTCAAAATGAGAATCCAAGATGGCGGCTGCTATAATTTTCGAATTGTTCAACAATTTCATTGTGGGAGTCGTTTTCATGGTTTTCGAGGATGCTAAAGCCGATAGTGAGGTCAAAATCAAAATCTAAGATGGCGGCTGCGATAATTTTTGAAATGTTCATCATGGGAGTCGTTTTCATGGTTTCGAGGACGCTAAACCCGATAGTGACGTCAAAATCAAAATCCAAGATGGTGGCTGCAAAAAATTTCAAAGTTTTAATGATGGATGTCGTTTTCATGGTTTTCGAGGGTGCTAAAACCGATAGTGAGGTCAAAATCGAAATACAAGATGGCGGCTGCGATAATTTTCGAATTGTTTATTAATTTCATCATGGGAGTCGTTTTCATGGTTTTCGAGGATGCTAAATCCGATAGTGAGGTCAAAATCGAAATCCAAGATGGCGGCTGCGATAATTTACGAAATATTTATCATGGGAGACGTTTTCATGGTTTTCGAGGATGCTAAATCCGATAGTGAGGTCAAAATCGAAATCCAAGATGGCGGCTGCGATAATTTACGAAATATTTATCATGGGAGACGTTTTCATGGTTTTCGAGGATGCTAAAGCCGATAGTGAGGTCAAAATGAGAATCCAAGATGGCGGCTGCGATAATTTTGAAATGTTCATCATGGGAGTCGTTTTCATGGTTTTCGAGGATGCTAAAGCCGATAGTGAGGATAAAATCCAAATCCAAGATGGCGGCTGCGATAACTTAGAAATTTTCATCATGGGAGTCGTTTTCATGGTTTTCGAGGATGCTAAAGCCGATAGTGAGGTCAAAATCCAAATCCAAGATGGCGGCAGCGATAATTTTGGAATTGTTCATCATGGGAGTCGTTTTCATGGTTTTCGAGGATGCTTAAGCCAATATTGAGGTCAAAATCAAATTCCAAGATGGCGATTGCAAAAAATTCGAAGTTTTCATCATGGGAGTCGTTTTCATGGTTTTCGAGGATACTAAAGCCGATAGTGAGGTCTAAATCAAAATCCAAGATGGCGGCTGCGATAATTTTGAAATGTTCATCATGGGAGTCGTTTTCATGGTTTTCGAGGATGCTAAAGCCGATAGTGAGGATAAAATCCAAATCCAAGATGGCGGCTGCGATAACTTAGAAATTTTCATCATGGGAGTCGTTTTCATGGTTTTCGAGGATGCTAAAGCCGATAGTGAGGTCAAAATCCAAATCCAAGATGGCGGCAGCGATAATTTTGGAATTGTTCATCATGGGAGTCGTTTTCATGGTTTTCGAGGATGCTTAAGCCAATAGTGAGGTCAAAATCAAATTCCAAGATGGCGATTGCAAAAAATTCGAAGTTTTCATCATGGGAGTCGTTTTCATGGTTTTCGAGGATACTAAAGCCGATAGTGAGGTCTAAATCAAAATCCAAGATGGCGGCTGCGATAATTTTGAAATGTTCATCATGGGAGTCGTTTTCATGGTTTTCGAGGATGCTAAAGCCGATAGTGAGGATAAAATCCAAATCCAAGATGGCGGCTGCGATAACTTAGAAATTTTCATCATGGGAGTCGTTTTCATGGTTTTCGAGGATGCTAAAGCCGATAGTGAGGTCAAAATCCAAATCCAAGATGGCGGCAGCGATAATTTTGGAATTGTTCATCATGGGAGTCGTTTTCATGGTTTTCGAGGATGCTTAAGCCAATAGTGAGGTCAAAATCAAATTCCAAGATGGCGATTGCAAAAAATTCGAAGTTTTCATCATGGGAGTCGTTTTCATGGTTTTCGAGGATACTAAAGCCGATAGTGAGGTCTAAATCAAAATCCAAGATGGCGGCTGCGATAATTTTGAAATGTTCATCATGGGAGTCGTTTTCATGGTTTTCGAGGATGCTAAAGCCGATAGTGAGTATAAAATCCAAATCCAAGATGGCGGCTGCGATAATTTTCGAATTGTTCATCATGGGAGTCGCTTTCATGGTTTTCGAGGATGCTAAATAAGCCGATAGTGAGGTCAAAATCAAAATCCAAGATGGCGGCTGCGATAATTTAGAAATGTTCATCATGGGAGTCGTTTTCATGGTTTTCGAGGATGCTAAAGCCGATAGTGAGGTCAAAATCAAATTCCAAGATGGCGATTGCAAAAAATTCGAAGTTTTCATCATGGGAGTCGTTTTCATGGTTTTCGAGGATACTAAAGCCGATAGTGAGGTCTAAATCAAAATCCAAGATGGCGGCTGCGATAATTTTGAAATGTTCATCATGGGAGTCGTTTTCATGGTTTTCGAGGATGCTAAAGCCGATAGTGAGGTTAAAATCCAAATCCAAGATGGCGGCTGCGATAATTTTGAAATGTTCATCATGGGAGTCGTTTTCATGGTTTTCGAGGATGCTAAAACCGATAGTGAGGATAAAATCCAAATCCAAGATGGCGGCTGCGATAACTTAGAAATTTTCATCATGGGAGTCGTTTTCATGGTTTTCGAGGATGCTAAAGCCGATAGTGAGGTCAAAATCCAAATCCAAGATGGCGGCAGCGATCATTTTGGAATTGTTCATCATGGGAGTCGTTTTCATGGTTTTTGAGGATGCTTAAGCCAATAGTGAGGTCAAAATCAAATTCCAAGATGGCGATTGCAAAAAATTCGAAGTTTTCATCATGGGAGTCGTTTTCATGGTTTTCGAGGATACTAAAGCCGATAGTGAGGTCTAAATCAAAATCCAAGATGGCGGCTGCGATAATTTTGAAATGTTCATCATGGGAGACGTTTTCATGGTTTTCGAGGATGCTAAAGCCGATAGTGAGGTTAAAAACCAAATCCAAGATGGCGGCTGTGATAATTTTAGAATTGTTCTTCATGGGAGTCGTTTTCATGGTTTTCGAGGTTGCTACAGCCGATAGTGAGGTTAAAATCAAAATCCAAGATGACGGCTGTGATAATTTTAGAATTGTTCATCATGGGAGTCGTTTTCATGGTTTTGGAGGATGCTAAAGCCGATAGTGAGGTTAAAATCAAAATCCAAGATGACGGCTGTGATAATTTTCGAAATGTTCATCATGGGAGTCGTTTTCATGGTTCTCGAGGATGCTAAAGCCGATAGTGAAGTTAAAATCGAAATCCAAAATGGCGGCTGCTATAATTTTCGAAATGTTCATCATGGGAGTCGTTTTCATAGTTTTCGAGGATGCTAAAGCCGATAGTGAGGTCTAAATTAAAATACAAGTTGGCGGCTGCAATAATTTTCAAATTGTTCATCATGGGAGTCGTTTTCATGGTTTTCGAGGATGCTAAAGCCGTTAGTAAAGTCAAAATAAAAATCCAAGATGGCGACTGCTATAATTTTCGAATTTTTCATCAATTTCATCATGGGACGTAACGAAGGTTGAGTGGATGAAGCGTAACTCAGGGGTGACGACAAGCAAACTTACAAGTAACTCTCATGAGTAGGGCATAAGTACTAAGCCTCTCCTTTTTGGCTATCCCCCCCCCCCTCCCAATCGTATCTCAAAAGCTAAGAGACCCGTGTTCAGAAAAGTAAAAACCAATTTTCAAAGTTGCCCCTTATGGCGCCTTCTGAGTTTTATTCTTTTAACTATCCTAAGGAATTCTCAATTTATTTTGTTTTATTTTTTTTTTGTTTCTTTGTTTTTATTGAATTAGTTAGAAGGGTTTTCACAATATTAAAAATATTTTATATAATTTAATAATTTACAAAATCTTTTTAGGACTAAGGATTTTCCAATTCATTTAAAGATTCTTATGGATTCTCAAAATTTTATCAAGGTAAGGAATACTTCTCCAAAACACGACCCCGCGAGCTGCTTGCAGCTCGCGCAACGCGCAAATACTAGTTATAATATATAAAGCTCGATTACCACTCACTCACTCACTGACTGATTGACATCATTGTTCTCCCAGATGGTGAAGGGGGAGGTGGGTATATTTTGACAGATTCGTAAACAAGTAACTCTGGTGAGTATGGGAAAAATCCCAAACCTCCCCTTTTCGCCCCCCCTCTCCCCCCTCCCCATCGTATCTCGGAAACTAAGGGACCCGTGTTTTGTGTTTTTTTACGGATTCGTATAGAGGAGGCTCGGAAAAGTAAAAATCATTTTTCAAAGTTCCCCCCCTCGCGCCCCTTCTCCCCCCTTTAGGCGGATCTCGGAAGTTTACAGACTTGCAACTTTTTTTTTTTCAGATTCATATCAAGGGGCCAAGAGTTGGTCCAAATCGTTTTTCAAAACTCCCCCCTCTCCCCCTCTTCACCCCTCCCCCCATCGTATCTCGGAAAGTAAGAGACCCGTGTTTTGTTTTTTTACGGATTCGTATAGAGGAGGTCCGGCAAAGTAAAAGCCATTATTCAAAGTCCCCCCCCCCCCCTTGGCCCCCTTCTCCCCCCTTCAGGCGGATCTCGGAAGTTAACAGACTTGCAACATTTTTTTTTCAGATTCATATCAAGGTGCCCAGAGTAAGTCAAAATCATTTTTCAGAACTCCCCCCTCTCCCCCCTTTACCCCTCCCCCCCGTCGTATCTCGGAAAAACTAGGTAACGGTAAAGCGAAGCGTAGCGTAGCGTAGGGATGTGGTCACGATAGCTTTCCGGTGGTAGGTAGGTCCCGAGTGGAGCGAACCTGCGAGACCGAGTGGAGCGAAGGGGGGGAGGTGGCGAGCGAAGCGAGCCGGCGACCCCCGTAGCGTAACGAAGGTTGAGTGGGTGAAGCGTAACTCGGGGGTGACGACAAGCAAACTTACAAGTAACTCTCATGAGTAGGGCAAAAGAACCAAGCCTCCCCTTTTTGGCCTCCCCCCCCCACCCTCCCAATCGTATCTCAGAAACTAAGAGACCCGTGTTTTGTTGTTTTATGGATTCGTATAGAGGAGGCTCGGTAAAGAAAAATCTAATTTTTGCAAAGTTCCACATCGTACCCCCGTCTCCCCCCCCCCTTTCAGGCGGATCTCAGAGGAGACTTGGAACATTTTTTTTTTCAGATTCGTATCGAGGGGCCCAGAGTATGTCAAAATAATTTTTCAAAACTCCCCCCTCTCCCCCTCTTCACCCCTCCACCCATCGTATCTCGGAAAAATTATGTAGCGGTAAAGCGAAGCGATGAGGACACGATAGCTTTCCGGTGGTAGGTAGGTCCTGAGTGGAGCGAACCTGCGAGACCGAGTAAAGCGAAGGGGGGGGAGGTGGCGAGCGAAGCGAGCCGGCGACACCCGTAGCGTAACGAAGGTTGAGTGGGTGAAGCGTAACTCGGGGGTGACGACAAGCAAACTTACAAGTAACTCTCGTGAGTAAGGCAAAAGTACCAAGCCTCCCCTTTTTGGCCTCTCCCACCCCCCCCCCCGCAATCGTATCTCAGAAACTAAGAGGTGTGTTCTGTTTTTTTACGGATTCGTATAGAGGAGGCTCGGTAAAGTAAAAACCATTTTTCAAAAATCCCCCCCCCCTTGCCCCCCTTCTACCCATTTGGGCGGATCTCGGAAGTTAACAGACTTGCAACATTTTTTTTTTTCAGATTCATATCAAGGGGCCCAGAGTAAGTCAAAATCATTTTTCAAAACTCCCCCCTCTCCCCCTCTTCACCCCTCCACCCATCGTATCTCGTAAAAAATATGTAGCGGTAAAGCGAAGCGTAGGGATGATCCGGTGGTAAGTAGGTCCTGAGTGGAAAGAACCTGCGAGACCGAGTGGAGCGAAAGGGGGAGGTGGCGAGCGAAGCGAGCCGGCGACCTCCGTAGCGTAACGAAGGTTAAGTGGGTGAAGCGTAACTCAGGGGTGACGACAAGCAAACTTACAAGTAACTCTCATGAGTAGGGCAAAAGTACCAAGCCTCCCCTTTTTGGCCTCACCCCCCCTCCCAATCGTATCTCAAAAACTAAGAGACCCGTGTTCGGTTTTTTCGGATTCGTATAGAAGAGGCTCAGAAAAGAAAAAATCATTTTTTTAAAGTTCCCCCTCTTGACCCCCTTTTCCCCCCTTTAGGCGGATCTCAGAAGGGACATGGAACATATTTTTTTTAACCGACTTCAAAAAAAGGAGGAGGTTCTCAATTCGGTCAGTATGTTTTTTTTTTTTTTTTTTCAGATTTGTGTCAAGGGTCCCAGAGTATGTCAAAATCTATTTTCAAAACTCACCCCACTCCTTCACCTTCACCCCTCCCCCCATCGTATCTTGGAATCCAAGATGGCCTCTGCGATAATTTTCGAATTGTTCATCATGGATGTCGTTTTCATGGTTTTCGAGGGTGCTAAAACCGATAGTGAGGCCAAAATCGAAATACAAGATGGCGGCTGCGATAATTTTCGAATTGTTTATTAATTTCATCATGGGAGTCGTTTTCATGGTTTTCGAGGATGCTAAATCCGATAGTGAGGTCAAAATCGAAATCCAAGATGGCGGCTGCGATAATTTTCGAAATGTTCATCATGGGAGTCGTTTTTATGGTTTTCGAGGATGCTAAAGCCGATAAAGAGGTCAAAATCAAAATCCAAGATGGCGGCTGCGATAATTTTCGAAATGTTCATCATGGGAGTCGTTTTCATGGTGTTTGAGGATGCTAAAGCCGATAGTGAAATTAAAATCCAAATCCAAGATGGCGGCTGCGATAATTTTCGAACTGTTCATCATAGGAGTCGTTTTTATGGTTTTTGAGGATGCTTAAGCCGTTAGTGAAGTCAAAATGAGAATCCAAGATGGCGGCTGCTATAATTTTCTAATTGTTCATCAATTTCATCATGGGAGTCGTTTTCATGGTTTTCGAGGTTGCTAAAGCCGATAGTGAGGTTAAAATCCAAATCCAAGATGGCGGCTGCGGTAATTTTCGAATTGTTCATCATGGGGGTCGTTTTCATGAATTTCGAGGATGCTAAAGCCGATAGTGAGGTCTAAATCAAAATCCAAGATGGCGGCTTCGATAATTTTCGAAATGTTCATCATGGGAGTCGTTTTCATGGTTCTAGAGGATGATAAAGCCGCTAGTGAGGTTAAAATCAGAATTCAAGACGGTGACTGCAAAAGATTTCAAAGTTTTAATGATGGATGTCGTTTTCATAGTTTTCGAGGTTGCTCAAACCGATGGCGAGGTCATTATGAGAGTCCAAGATGGCGGCTGCGATATTTTTCGAAATGTTCATCATGGGAGTCGTTTTCATGGTTTCCGAGGATGCTAAAGCCGATAGTGAGGTTCAAATCCAAATCCAAGATGGCGGCTGCGATAATTTTCGAAATGTTCATCATGGGAGTCGTTTTCATGGTATTCGAGGGTGCAAAAACCGATGACGATGTCAAAATGAGAATCCAAGATGGCGGCTTCGATAATTTTCGAAATGTTCATCATGGGAGTCGTTTTCATGGTTTTCGAGGATGCTAAAGCCGATAGTGACGTCAAAATTAAAATCCAAGATGGCGGCTGCGATAATTTTCGAAATGTTCATCATGGGAGTCGTTTTCATGGTTTCCGAGGATGCTAAAGCCGATAGTGAGGTTCAAATCCAAATCCAAAATGGCGGCTGCGATAATTTTCGAAATGTTCATCATGGGAGTCGTTTTCATGGTGTTTGAGGATGCTAAAGCCGATAGTGAAATTAAAATCAAAATCCAAGATGGCGGCTTCGATAATTTTCGAAATGTTCATCATGGGAGTCGTTTTCATGGTTCTAGAGGATGATAAAGCCGCTAGTGAGGTTAAAATCAGAATTCAAGACGGTGACTGCAAAAGATTTCAAAGTTTTAATGATGGATGTCGTTTTCATAGTTTTCGAGGTTGCTCAAACCGATGGCGAGGTCATTATGAGAGTCCAAGATGGCGGCTGCGATATTTTTCGAAATGTTCATCATGGGAGTCGTTTTCATGGTTTCCGAGGATGCTAAAGCCGATAGTGAGGTTCAAATCCAAATCCAAGATGGCGGCTGCGATAATTTTCGAAATGTTCATCATGGGAGTCGTTTTCATGGTATTCGAGGGTGCAAAAACCGATGACGATGTCAAAATGAGAATCCAAGATGGCGGCTTCGATAATTTTCGAAATGTTCATCATGGGAGTCGTTTTCATGGTTTTCGAGGATGCTAAAGCCGATAGTGACGTCAAAATTAAAATCCAAGATGGCGGCTGCGATAATTTTCGAAATGTTCATCATGGGAGTCGTTTTCATGGTTTCCGAGGATGCTAAAGCCGATAGTGAGGTTCAAATCCAAATCCAAAATGGCGGCTGCGATAATTTTCGAAATGTTCATCATGGGAGTCGTTTTCATGGTACTCGAGGGTGCAAAAACCGATGGCGATGTCAAAATGAGAATCCAAGATGGCGGCTTCGATAATTTTCGAAATGTTCATCATGGCAGTCGTTTTCATGGTTTTCGAGGATGCTAAAGCCGATAGTGACGTCAAAATCAAAATCCAAGATGGCGACTGCAAAAAATGCAGTGTTCGAGGGGCAGTAAGCGCGTACCTAACACAATAATATTTTAAATATCATATTTTTATCTAAACTGAAAAGTTTGTTTTGTTTGGTTTGGAATTGAAAAATTCTTTTTGTGATGGATAGTTTTTGTGTTTTCATCATGGGTGTCGTTTTCATGGTTTTCGAGGGTGCTAAAACCGATGGCGAGGTCAAAATGAGAATCCAAGATGGCGGCTGCTATAATTTTCGAATTCTTCATCAATTTCATCATGGGAGTCGTTTTCATGGTTTTCGAGGATACTAAAGCCGATAGTAAGGTCAAAATCAAAATCCAAGATGGCGGCTTCGATAATTTTCAAAATGTTCATCATGGGAGTCGTTTTCATGGTGTTTGAGGATGCTAAAGCCGATAGTGAAATTAAAATCCAAATCCAAGATGGCGGCTGCGATAATTTTCGAACTGTTCAACATAGGAGTCGTTTTTATGGTTTTCGAGGGTGCTTAAGCCGTTAGTGAAGTCAAAATGAGAATCCAAGATGGCGGCTGCTATAATTTTCTAATTGTTCATCAATTTCATCATGGGAGTCGTTTTCATGATTGTCGAGGATGCTAAAGCCGATAGTGAGGTCAAAATCTAAATCCAAGATGGCGGCTGCGACAATTTTCGAATTGTTCATCAAGGGAGTCGTTTTCATGGTTTTCGAGGATGCTAAAGCCTATAGTGAGGTCAAAATCAAAATCCAAGATGGTGACTGCAAAGAATTTCAAAGTATTAATGATGGATGTCGTTTTCATAGTTTTCGAGGTTGCTAAAACCGATGGCGAGGTCAAAACAAAATGAGAATCCAAGATGGCCTCAGCGATAATTTGCGAATTGTTCATCATGGGAGTCGTCTTCATGGTTTTCGAGGATACTAAAGCCGTTAGTGAGGTCAAAATCAAAATCCAAGATGGCGACTGCAAAAAATTTCAAAGTTTTCATCATGAATGTCGTTTTCATGGTTTTCGAGGGTGCTTAAACCGATGGCGAGGTCAAAATGAGAATCCAAGATGGCGGCTGCGATAATTTTCGAAATGTTCATCATGGGAGTCGTTTTCATGGTTTTCGAGGATGCTAAAGCCGACAGTGAGGTCAAAATCATAATTCAACATGGCGGCTTCGATAATTTTCGAATTATTCAACATGGGAGTCGTTTTCATGGTTTCCGAGGATGCTAAAGCCGATGGTGAGGTTAAAATTCAAATCCAAGATGGCGGCTGCGATAATTTTGGAATTGATCATCATGGCAGTCGTTTTCATGGTTTTCGAGAATGCTAAAGCCGATAGTGACGTCAAAATCAAAATCCAAGATGGCGACTGCAAAAAATGCAGTGTTCGAGGGGCAGTAAGCGCGTACCTAACACAATAATATTTTAAATATCATATTTTTATCTAAACTGAAAAGTTTGCTTTGTTTGGTTTGGAATTGAAAAATTATTTTTGTGATGGATAGTTTTTGTGTTTTCATCATGGGTGTCGTTTTCATGGTTTTCGAGGGTGCTAAAACCGATGGAGAGATCAAAATGAGAATCCAAGATGGCGGCTGCTATAATTTTCGAATTGTTTATCAATTCCATCATTGGAGTCGTTTTCATGGTTTTCGAGGATGCTAAAGCCGATAGTGAGGTCAAAATCAAAATCCAAGATGGCGGCTTCGATAATTTTCGAAATGTTCATCAATTTCATCATGGGATGTAACGAAGGTTGAGTGGATGATGCGTAACTCTGGGATGACGACAAGCAAACTTACAAGTTACTCTCATGATTAGAGCAAAAGTACTAACCCCCCCCCCCCCCCCAATCGTATCTCAGACACTAAGAGAGCCATGTTCTTTTTTTTACTGATTCGTATACAGGAGGCTCGGAAAAGTAAAAACCATTTTTCAAAGTTGCCCCTTATGCCTCCCTTCTGATTTTTTACTAAGGTTTTAGATTGGATTAGGGGTTCTTTAGGGGTTTCAAAATTATTTAAGTGCTCTAACGGATTTTAAAATTCTTTTAACTATCCTAAGGAATTCTCAAAACATTTTGTTTTTTTTTTTTTAATTTGTTTCTTTTTTTATTGAATTAGTTATAAGGGTTTTCAGAATATAAAAAATATTTTATTTATAATTTACAAAATCTTTTAAGGACTATGGATTTTCCAATTCATTTAAAGATTCATATGGATTCTCAAAATTTTATTAAGGTAAGGAATACTTCTCCAAAACACGACCCCGCGAGCTGCTTGCAGCTCGCGCAACGCGCAAATACTAGTTATTATACTATATAAAGCTCGATTACCACTCACTGACTGACAGAATTGTTCTCCCAGATGGTGAAGGGGGAGGTGGGTATATTTTGACAGATTCGTAAACAAGTAACTCGGGTGAGTATGGGAAAAATCCCAAACCTCCCCTTTTCACCCCCCCTCTTCCCCCTCCCCATCGTATCTCGGAAACTAAGAGACCTGTGTTTTGTTTTTTTACGGATTCGTATAGAGGAGGCTCGGAAAAGTAAAACCGATTTTTCAAAGTCCCCCCCCCCCTTTCCCCTTTCTCCCCCTTTAGGTGGATCTCGGAAGTTAACAGACTTGCAACTTTTTTTTTTTCAGATTCATATCAAGGGGCCCAGAGTTGGTCAAAATCATTTTTCAAAACTCCCCCATCTCCCCCTCTTCACCCCTCCCCCCTTCGTATCTCGGAAACTAAGAGACCCGTGTTTTGTTTTTTTACGGATTCGTTTATAGGTGGCTCTGAAAATTAAAACTCATTTTTCAAAATTCCCCCCCCTTGCCCCCCTTCTCCCTCTTCAGGCGGATCTCGGAAGTTAACAGACTTGCAACATTTTTTTTTTTCCAGATTCATATCAAGGGGCCCAGAGTTGGTCAACATCATTTTTCAAAACTCCCCCCTCTCCCCCCCTTCACCCCTCCCCCCATCTTATCTCGGAAAAACTAGGTGGCAGTAAAGCGAAGCGTAGCGTAGCGTAGGGATAAGGTCACGATAGCTTTTCGGTGGTAGGTAGGTCCTGAGTGGAGCGAACCTGCGAGACCGAGTGGAGCGAAGGGGGGAGGTGGCGAGCGAAGCGAGCCGGCGACCTCCGTAGCGTAACGAAGGTTGAGTGGGTGAAGCGTAACTCGGCGGTGAAGACAAGCAAACTTACAAGTAACTCTCATGAGAAGGACAAAAGTACAAAGCCTCCCCTTTTTGACCTCCCCCCCCCCCCTCCCAATCGTATCTCAGAAACTAAGATACCCGTGTTCTGGTTCTTTACGGATTCGTATAGAGGTGGCACGGAAAAGAAAAACCCATTTTTCAAAGTTCTCCCCCTTCTCCCCCCCTTTCTTTAGGTAGATCTCAGAAGAGACTTGGAACATATTTTTTTTTAGATTCATATCAAGGGACCCCAGAGTATGTCAAAATCATTTTTCAAAACTCACCCATCTCCCCCCCTTTACCCCTCCCCCCATCGTATCCCGGAAACTAGGTAGCGTAGGGAAAAGGTCACGATAGCTTTCCGGTGGTAGGTAGGTCCTGAGTGGAGCGAACCTGCGAGACCGAGTGGAGCGAGGGGGGGAGGTGGCGAGCGAAGCGAGCCGGCGACCACCGTAGCGTAACGAAGGTTGAGTGGGTGAAGCGTAACTCAGGGGTGACGACAAGCAAACTTACAAGTAACTCTCATGAGTAGGGCAAAAGTACCAAGCCTCCCCTTTTTGGCCTCCCCCCCCCTCCCAATCGTATCTCGGAAACTAAGAGACCAGTGTTTTGAATTTTTCCGGATTCGTATAGAGGAGGCTCGGAAAAGAAAAAACCATGGATAGTTTTTGTGTTTTCATCATGGGTGTCGTTTTCATGGTTTTCGAGGGTGCTAAAACCGATGGCGAGGTCAAAATGAGAATCCAAGATGGCGGCTGCTATAATTTTAGAATTGTTCATCAATTTCATCAAGGGAGTCGTTTTCATGGTTTTCGAGGATGCTAAAGCCGATAGTGAAGTCAAAATCAAAATCCAAGATGGCGGCTGCGATATTTTTCGAAATGTTCATCATGGGAGTCGTTTTCATGGTTTTCGAGGATGTTAAAGCCGACAGTGAGGTCAAAATCAAAATCCAAGATAGCGACTGCAAAAAATTCAAAGTTTTCATAATGGATGTCGTTTTCATGGTTTTCGAGGGTGCTAAAACCGATGGCGAGGTCAAAATGAGAATCAAAGGTAGCGGATGCGATAATTTTCGAATTGTTCTTCATGGGAGTCGTTTTCATGGTTTTCGAGGATGCTAAAGCCGATAGTGAGGTTAAAATCAAAATCCAAGATGGCGGCTGCGATAAATTTCCGAAATCTTCATCATGGGAGTAGTTTTCATGGTTTTCTAGGATGCTAAAACCGATAGTGAGATTAATATCCAAATCCAAGATGGCGGCTGCGATAATTTTCGAATTGTTCATCATGGGAGTCATTTTCATGGTTTTCGAGGATGCCAAAGCCGATAGTGAGGTTAAAAACCAAATCCAAGATGGCGGCGGCAATAATTTTCGAATTGTTCATCAATTTCATCAGGGGAGACGTTTTCATGGTTTTCGAGGATGCTAAAGCCGATAGTGAAGTCAAAATCAAAATCCAAGATGGCGGCTGCGATAAATTTCCGAAATCTTCATCATGGGAGTCGTTTTCATGGTTTTCGAGGGTGCTAAAACTAATGGCGAGGTCAAAATGAGAATGCAAGATGGCGGTTGCTATAATTTTAGAATTGTTCATCAACTTCATCAAGGGAGTCGTTTTCATGGTTTTCGAGGATGCTAAAGCCGATAGTGAAGTCAAAATTAAAATCCAAGATGGCGGCTGCGATATTTTTCGAAATGTTCATCATGGGAGTCGTTTTCATGGTTTTCGAGGATGTTAAAGCCGACAGTGAGGTCAAAATCAAAATCCAAGATAGCGACTGCAAAAAATTCAAAGTTTTCATAATGGATGTCGTTTTCATGGTTTTCGAGGGTGCTAAAACCGATGGCGAGGTCAAAATGAGAATCAAAGGTAGCGGATGCGATAATTTTCGAATTGTTCTTCATGGGAGTCGTTTTCATGGTTTTCGAGGATGCTAAAGCCGATAGTGAGGTTAAAATCAAAATCCAAGATGGCGGCTGCGATAAATTTCCGAAATCTTCATCATGGGAGTAGTTTTCATGGTTTTCTAGGATGCTAAAACCGATAGTGAGATTAATATCCAAATCCAAGATGGCGGCTGCGATAATTTTCGAATTGTTCATCATGGGAGTCATTTTCATGGTTTTCGAGGATGCCAAAGCCGATAGTGAGGTTAAAAACCAAATCCAAGATGGCGGCGGCAATAATTTTCGAATTGTTCATCAATTTCATCAGGGGAGACGTTTTCATGGTTTTCGAGGATGCTAAAGCCGATAGTGAAGTCAAAATCAAAATCCAAGATGGCGGCTGCGATAAATTTCCGAAATCTTCATCATGGGAGTCGTTTTCATGGTTTTCGAGGGTGCTAAAACTAATGGCGAGGTCAAAATGAGAATGCAAGATGGCGGTTGCGATTATTTTCGAATTGTTCATCATGGGTGTCGTTTCCATGGTTTTTGAGGAAGCTAAAACCGATGGCGAGGTCAAAATCAAAATCCAAGATGGCGGCTTCGACAATTTTCGAAATGTTCATCATATTGGGAGTCGTTTTTATGGTTTTGGAGGATGCTAAAGCCGATGGCGAGGTCAAAGTCAAAATTCAAGATGGCGGCTTCGATAATTTTCGAATATTTCATCATGGGAGTCATTTTCATGGTTTTCGAGGATGCTAAAGCCGATAATGACGTTAAAATCAAAATCCAAGATGGCGACTGCAAAAAATGCAGTGTTCGAGGGGCAGTAAGCGCGTACCTAACACAATAATATTTTAAATATCATATTTTTTTATCTTAACTCTAAAGTTTGTTTTTGTGTTTTCATCATGGGTGTCGTTTTCATGGTTTTCGAGGGTGCTTAAATCGATGGCGAGGTCAAAATGAGAATCCAAGATGGCGGCTGCTATAATTTTCAAATTGTTCATCAATTTCATCATGGGAGTCGTTTTCATTGTTTTCGAGGATGCTAAAACCGATAGTGAGGTCAAAATCAAAATCCGAGATGGCGACTTCGATAATTTTCGAAATGTTCATCAATTTCATCATGGGACGTAACGAAGGTTGAGTGGATGAAGCGTAACTTAGGGGTGACGACAAGCAAGCTTACAAGTAACTCTCATGAGTAGGGCAAAAGTACTAAGCCTCTCCTTTTTGGCTCCCCCCCCCTCCCAATCGTATCTCAGACACTAAGAGTCCCGTGTTCTTTTTTTTACGTATTCGTATAGAGGAGGCTCGGAAAAGTAAAAACCCATTTTTCAAAGTTGCCCCTTATGCCTCCCTTCTGAGTTTTTAATAAGGTTTTAGACTGGATTAGGGGGTTCTTAAGGGGTTTCAAAATCTTTTAAGTGCTCTATCGGATTTTAAAATTCTTTAAACTATCTTAGGGAATTCTCAATTTTTTTTTTTTTTTTTTTTAATTTTGTTTCTTTTTTTTATTGAATTAGTTCAAAGGGTTTTCAGAATATTAAAAATGTTTTATATAATTTACAAAATCTTTTAAGGACTATGGATTTTCCAATTCATTTAAAGATTCATATGGATTCTCAAAATTTTGTTAAGGTAAGGAATACTTCTCCAAAACACGACCCCGCGAGCTGCTTGCAGCTCGCGCAACGCGCAAATACTAGTCTCACTATAATCTTCTATGATATTATTCACATTAACTAACTCAGTTGTTGATTCATTTTCGTGTCCGCTGCTATCCATTAGTAAATAGCATAATTAACAGATGAATCATGCGCACGGTCGCACAGAGCGAGTCAAAACCGGTTCGAAGTCACACCGTATACGCGTCTAGCGATAACAAGCGCCCGCGCGCGACTGAAGTTAGAATCTGATGACGGAATCTTTAAAAAATCGATGGAACTTTTAAATAAATGACAGCAAATTATCAGCATGATTCATGTTTATACAATCACACAACATAATATTACGCATGTAGCCCGGTATCCACAAAAAAGGGTAACATAAAAAAAAGAAACCGACTTCCCAAAGAAAAGTTATTTCACACTTTTTGTGTTTTTTTAATAAGGTTTTTTTTTTAATTCACGAGAATGGAGTGGGGTGAGATTTTCCCACGTTTTTATTTTTGTCTAGTTGTGTTTTTTTAAACAAAACGAGGCCACCTTTTCCTCGTGTTGACATTACAATTACAAGTTTTTGTCCTTTTTCCGTCACGTCGCTCGTCATCCACTTAGCTAGATTATTTGTCTCTGGCTCTCAAAGCGGGGCGCGGAAAAAAAAGGTCTTTGGCATTGCTACGGAACTCTTTTATTTTTTGTTGCAAATGCAAATCCGTGTTCTGAAATGTTGCTAACAAAAAGGAATCTTTGATTTCGATGAAAGCGTTGATGAGAAAATCTTATTACTTTACATACTTTAAATACTAAGGGCAGTAGTTGAACTAACAATTAGTTTATATATTATATTTTTTAAGCAATTTATAAAGAAACAGCAGCTTTCAGCTGCACATCAAAAATCTTTTTTTTTTAGCATATACAAAATACGTCTGAGCTTAGCTATTCAAATGGTCTTTATTTATTAAAACTGTTACTCTCAAAATGATGAATAAAAACCGCTTTGATTTTAAATCACTTAAACACGATGAATCACTCATTCTTTGTGTATAAAAGACCACACCACAATAAACGCTCACAATGCTCACACTACAGCATAATCCCAAAACCGCCACAAATATCACGACTCATATTAAACCGTGCTATTTCCCGTGTCAAAAATGGTAGCGTGGTCAGACCACAGTCCGGTAACGATAACGGAACGGACCGGGACTTTTATCGGACCGGTGGCGCCCTCTGGCGACGGCGACGTTTCTGTGTCACTTGTTTCACAGAATGTCGATAAATTAAAAAAAGAACAATGCCTGCCTCTGGCTTGCCAGTACGGGTGTATCCTTGCGGAGAAATGTAAAGATGGGATTGTGTCAAAATGTAATTTTGTAAAAAAAGGTTTTAATAATTCTCATTAAATTAATGTTGTGTTTTTTCTTGTTTGTTTCAGGTAAACTGTTTTCTGAGTTACAACTGTTATTGTCAACATTTCGGGGTCGTTATTAGGTATGTTTTGTGAATATTTACTATAAGTACTAAACAAAATATTAGCTTATAATCAGATTCAGAATCCTTTTATTGAAAGAAGCCGATGAAAACACTGACTTAACCAACCGAATTAACCCGCTACTCGGCTCCTACCGTTCTAGATAAATGGACTATCCGACACTTCGAACAATTCGAACTAGTTGTGCCTGAGATGCGATGATTGGTAAGCCCTATGCTAAAAATTTAGATAGAATGATTCATAAAATGCTCCTACAGAGAAAAAATAAAACCGTAGAGAATTTCACGACACGAGAGAGGACGAGAGACATAGAGGTATACACTGTCATACAAATGATAATGTTGAAAACGGAAATAAATCGGAAAACTCTATTCCTCAGAAATATAGCACCGATTGCCAAAATATTATAAATCAAATCCATTCTTTGCCTACCTTTTGAAACACTTGCCAAATAATTTGAGCAACACTTAATTTCCCTACGATTTCACAATAACATTCATGAATGAATTCATTACAACATCGCTCAATGTCACCAAAAGGGAGTAGGTCGACGGAATTTTAAAAATGCCATGCATTTATAAGATTTGTTAAAGAACCAGTGTATAATAGACTCGGTTGGCACGCCACATCGGTTGGCTTGCCAACGGAACTGCCTTTGAAATGTCTACGTGTGAATTTGCAATTTTTAAAATTCCGTGCTACTTCGCTTGGCATATCTATGGGGTATTTTAAAAGGTATTTCGGTGAATTGAGTAATGTGTTCGGTTTTGAAATGTAGCTCTGCTTAATGCATTTTATAACCCTAAGATATATTTCTTTTGCGTGTGCAAATACCTCAGAAAAATGATATTATTTAGGTATTATTCCCGTATAGCTGATTATACCGAGCTCCCTCCGTACTTTGTAAATCATGTTAGGCTCTATTCATACGTATGGCAACCACACGACAACCGCAACGACAAGACTTGAAAATAAATACGCACGAATATTTTGTATTAAATTTTATTAAAAATAAATATATTAACTACTTAAATTCATAGACAGACCACATTTTGTCATTATTATCGACGGCGTGGATGATGCCCACCGCTTTATGCTGAACTGAGCCTGTTTGGCACAGCCGTGAGGCACACGGTACCTACATTCAGTGTATTCTAGTAATTTTAACTGTAATTGTGTGCTTGAGGCTGGCCAAATAAACTTATTTTCTTTCTTTCTTTCTTTATAACAACATAATCATTCCGCATTTTCACAATTATTTATTGGCTGTAAATGTGATAGAAAAGGTGTTAAAAATAATATTTTAGTTTAACATTTCGCTATAAAAATGCCATGCAAAGATTTATATACAAACTAGCTGACCCCGCAAAACGTTGTTTTGCCATATAAATTTAAAAAAGTAGATAGTAGCCGATTCTCAGACCTACTGAATATGCATATTACAAAATTTCATAAAAATCAGTCGTGCCGTTTCAGAGGAGTATGGTAACTAACACTGTGACACGAGAATTTTATATATTAGATTAATGGTAACTTATTGTACGCTTACGTTGTGACTCTCGCGACCATGTAGTGGGGTGACTGCGAAAGGTATTTCATATAAACCAGTAGTGTCGCAGCGACACATCGTCGTCTACTGCTGCTGTCTGCAGCCGGCAAACAACTCGTACCTTTAAACAAGATACACGTGTTAAGTACAGATCTGCCCTTGAACATAACTCTTTGCCAATAACCTTTGAAAAGTATTCTGTTTGACAAATACAGACTGAATTCGAACGTCCTTTGAAACAAGAGATACAAAGGAATTCGATTTTCTATGTAAATTCTCAACAAAATAAAAAGTACATTTAATTTTCAGACGTTAAAGGGGTAATTTCAGAAATAAGATAGCGTTGAAATATTGAACTTAAACGTTTTATTACAAAACAAAGTTTTTCTTGAGACAAAGTTTGGATAAAAAGAGCCAATATACCGTTTTTTATTTCAATGAGTATCACCACAGTCATCAATAAACTTTCTATTATCATAACTAACCAATTTGTTTTTATTTATTGAATTGTTACTTTTGTTATTTTTTTCAAAAATCGTCTTCTTAAACTAACTTTCGGCAGTCTGTGCCAATCGACCTTTACCGCTAGAGAGGGCACATCACATTGGGCACTGAAACGGCACCTGAGTGAATGACACCTAAAGTATTCTACATATATGACAGGCCTGTTGGTCTAGTGGTTAGTGACCCTGACTGCTATGCCGGAGGTCGTGGGTTCGATTCCCACCCAGGACAAATGTTTGTGTGATGAGCACGATCATTTGTTCTGTGTCTGGGTGTTATTTATCTATAATATTTATGTATTTAGTAATATATAAGTATGTTTATCAGTTGTCTAGTACCCATAACACAAGCTCTGCTTAGTTTGGGTCTAGATGGCATTTTGTGATAGTTGTGGAATATTATTATTATTATATGGCACCGACAGCTGGGACATTCCTTTTAGAATGTCAAAATATAAAAAAACTTTTTCAAAAAAAAATGTAACCGACTTCAAAACAACCACAAAAAAAGTTCAAAATAACCTATAAAAAAACTTTTGTTTCGAAAGTCGGTGACTTTATTTTTTGTTTCATTGACTTTTTGTCACCGACTTTCGAAAGAAAAGTTTTTTATAGGTTATTTTGAACTTTTTTTGTGGTTGTTTTGAAGTCGGTTACATTTTTTTTTGAAAAAGTTTTTTATTTTGTCCTTTTTAGTTTCACTATTCAACCCAAATTATTGTCAAATACATAATTTTCTTACATGTGCACTAACATGTTGTCATCCGTAGCAACGGTAATAACAACGCCCATTTAAGTACCTATGTACACAATGAGAACTACTAAAAATAAAAACTACTGCACCCAAACTAAATGAAAATTTTATGGGACCAAACGGCAGATATACTGTATCGAACAAAAAAAGAATCATCGAAATCGGACCAGAAACCTCGGAGTACCTAATCGGTAAAGACAAAGTTGAAAACTTTTTAGGTTTTTGTTGATTTTTCAAAAAGTGCTGGTCCGATTTTGATAAAATTTTAATGGGACCATTCCGGAAGTATACCCTATCCAACAAAAAAAGAATTTTTCAAATCGGTTGTTAAACGACGGAGTTATGCCCGAACAAACATAAAAAAAAAAAAAAAAAAAAAATACAAACATCCGAATTGAGAACCTCCTCCTTTTGGAAGTCGGTTAAAAAATGGATTAAAATCAGACTACAATTGAACAGAAAGTACTAAGGTAAACAGGATCATAAAGAAGATGTTCTAAATACGTTTCTTTGGTGAATACCAAACAAATGTACCTACTATGATGTAACCACGAAGACCTCAAGTAGCAGGTAAATATAATCATAACCCGAAAATCCATAACCCTATTATAACTTTAAAACAACCACGGATAAACTATTCATCTTACAACTTCGCATAAAAAATAGATTCTCTTAAAACTAGGTAGAAACTACAATCTCCCGCATATCTTAAACCTTGTCGGACACTTAAGTAAAAGTTTTTTATCGGCCATTTTAAATCGGCCTCCAAGCTGATCCAGATTTGTTATTCATAGAAGTAGCTCCGGAAAATAAAGCGCACTTTAACTTGTTGACTTAGATAACGAAGAAAGGAATTAAGACTTTATTGAGTTTGTTTTAAGTTTCTGATTAAGTTTCTTCGTTTTAAAGTGATGTGAGTTACGTGTTGGGTTTTCCCGTGGGTTGTTGTAAGTTTGTCACAAAAATATTTCCCCACAAAAAAAAGTACCATGTTTAATTAACCAAATAAATATTAAATAAATAAATAAATTGTTTATTGAGTCTCTTAGATTAACGTAACAAATGTGATTGAAACAGCCCCAGTAAGTAGTTATTAACACTTGTTTTGGGGTTGTCTCTCTCCTCCCCTGAATTGCTAAACAGCATTGAGACTGACAATTAAATTAGTGCCAATGTTAATAATTTACAAATATTAATAATCTAAATTTAAATCAATTTTTTTTTTTTATTATTATTGTACATTCGACCCATTTTTTTTCGCACGGGCCATAGCAGAACAATTTGATTATAAAATCCAGCACAAAACTACCGAAAACGAGGACACAATGTGGGATCTGAACAGAAAGTACTCGGAGAACAGGATCAAAACTTTTTTCGAGGGGAATAATTTTTGTGGCGAACTTACGACAACTCCTGCCTGGTTCATTATGTGTGTTGACACGGTTCTTTTAAGAAATTTTGAAATTTGAAACATTTTGTATGAACGTAAACATATTGAGAAAAAAAATATTAGAAATCATAATTAAACCGACTTCAAACAAGGTTTAAACAACCACAAAAAAGGGTTAACATGACCTACAAAATAACTTTTCTTTCGAAAGTCGGCGGCTTTATTTTTAATTGCATTGACTTTTTTGCCACTGACTTCCTAAAGAAAAGTTATTCGTTTATAAATAATGATGTCTTTACACGTCAAACTTATAAATTAAAAAGGAAAGGCTCAGACAGGCATGTCAAACTTATAATCCCCTCGTTTTATGTCGGGGGCTAAAAATATACATACCTATAATAATATAAACAAAATAAGTTTCGAACAAAAAACGCTATAACCCTAAAATTCTCACCAGATAACGGTAACGCGCTAAGATCTAAATGAAATATAACAATTGCGATGTGTCTACCACGAAGAAACTTTAATAACAATCGCTGTGATGGCGGCTTAGGACCGCAACTTTACTTAGAAACGACCTGGATATCAAAGGTAAAGGTTTTAGAAAACCGTTTTATCTTTTTGTTCTTCAAAACAATATTATAAGTAAAGGTCACGAAATAAATATAAAAGGTGAAGGTTGAAGAAACTGGAATTACACGTGTTAGTAATTTTTCATACGTTTAAGGACCATGAGGTCTTGATGCCGGTTCGCGCGCGAGACCGCGACAGGAGAACGAGACAGGAGACCGCGACACTTGTCATTGCCCAATCTATACATATAATAAAACTGTAGAAAAGTAATTTTTGTACATTAAAAAAAAACTCAAAAAATATAGCCAGGGTGTTAAAGGACAACCGATAGAACCCATTTCTAGCATTTTTAGAATTTTTGTCTGTTTGTCTGTTTGTATGTTTATTTGTTCGGGCATCACGTAAAATGTACGAAAGCTTTGTAGGTAACCTTAATACACAACGACTGACCGTAACTTGAAGTAACATTTAGTTTTTGTTTCATTGAAATCGGTTCAGTCTATCAAAAGATATTTGAATTTAAAGTGTTCCAGAAGTAAAATTACGATCAGTTCACACCGAGACGCGCAGGTCAGTAGCGCGATCTAGCTTCGAATGGAAAAACTACTTATTCTAAATTTAAACATAATTATTTCAACGCACGGCAGATGGCGTTAAAAGAAAACCTGGAATAGAGGTGTTATTGAAGTAACATTTATGTACGGTATTTTGTTTCATCGTAATCAATTCACACCCGAAATTAATTAAGCAATTTAAAGGAATCGAACAGAATGGAATGGAATGCACTGGACTGGACTGGACTGGACTGGAATGGAGTGGAGTGGAGTAGAGTGGAGCGGGTGGAGTGGAGTGGAGCGGGTGGAGTGGAGTGGAGCGGGTGGAGTGGAGTAGAGCGGGTGGAGTGGAGTGGAGCGGGTGGAGTGGAGTGGAGCGGGTGGAGTGGAGTGGAGCGGATGAAGTGGAGTGGAGTGGGTGGAGTGGAGCGGGTGGAGTGGAGCGGGTGGAGTGTAGTGGAGCGGATGGAGAGGAGTGGAGTGGAGCGGGTGGAGTGGAGTGGAGTGGAGTGGAGCGGGTTGAGTGGAGTGGAGTGGAGTGGGTGGAGTGGAGTGGAGCGTGTGGAGTGGAGCGGGTGGAGTGGAGTGGAGAGGGTGGAGTAGAGTGGAACGGGTTGAGAGGAGTGGAGCGGGTGGAGTGGAGTGGAGCGGGTCTTTTTGTTGCTTTACGTTCACGCGCGCTGAAATAGGATTTAGAGTAGGTTCCATCATTTTTTTTTCCATACCAACATTCATTTAATTCATTAAACAATATCGAATTCAAATCGATATACAAATAACTCATATCCAATAGCAATTAAATGGTACTGCCTTTGAACAACAGAGGGCGTTTATTACAAACACGTCAAATATTCTTGAATTCGAAATATAGGGTTTCGTGGCGAGAATTAAACGCTTCGCACTAAAAAATACATTGTTAAATTCCGACATCCACGCGAACGAAGTCGCGGGCACAGCTAGTGTTAAGTACGAGTAGTGTCGCGGTCTCCTGTCGCGGTCTCCTGTCTCTGTCTCCTGTCGCGGTCTCGTGCGCGAACCACCTTTAAAGCGACAGTAGAGCCACTGTGGGAAAGAGACAGAGCTATACACAAGTCATCTAGCGCCACCTAGTTTCTGCAGTGGAACTACTCTCGCTTTAAAACGTCATGGTAGGCCACCTGGTTGCCGGATAGCCGGTGCCGGCTAGCAGCAGTACTATTCTCTATAAAGACAGCCTTGTGACAGCGTAGCCGTAGCCCTCACGCGACTTTGGGACTAAGACACGGGCACTGGGACAGAAGCAGCTCGGTTAGTGTGGACGTGTCTCGGCCGAGGCAAGCGCGCGCGCTGCCGCGGGCGAGCGACCGATTGTCCGAATCATCGAATTATTCCCGCTGGATCCCACTTTTGCCAGTGTCGGCTTTTTGTTTTGCTCGCGTATATTGTTTCATGCCTCGGTCAAGAAACACTACGCGAGCAGCCTCGCGAGGCGTTTGCCGCGCGAGGAGACTGCCTCGCGAGGCTGCTTGCTCTGTATGGATGCACCTATTCACTAAGTTACTGACAGTGACACTAGCGATTACCGCTTGCGCTGCATCATCGGACGATCTCGAAGCCATTTTGTACAAGAGTACATCGTTGAGTCCAGCGATGAATTTCATATAGAAAATAGCATAGTTGGTGTCAGATACCCGGCGCGGTGAATGTATGAGAAAAAACGCCGGTAAAGGTAACGTATGTGTCTGTACACTACGCCCGCGTTACCCGGTAACCGGTCCGTATGAAAAGGCACTATACTTGTAATCTCGTTTTCTACTTGGTCTTTATGATTTGACCCTTATGATTACTTTTATGAAACAAAATGGTATTATGTTTCTTTTTACATGTTTGATGTTAAATGTTAGTGTGTCAGGGAAAAGTAGATTGTAAAAAATAAGAATCAAACTAGATTGTCATTTTGAGCAAAAATGTGGTAAGTTTTTCCTCAAAGAACTTCTTGAGATTGTAGTCTTGATTTATTCTTGGCTAATGGTAATAAGCTTACCCTGTGGGCTTACCCCTATTTCATGACAATAAACGACAACTTTATTTCTGCATGATGATGAGGCTGTCTTAAAAGAGTTTCGCAGACCTAAAACGCAAAGAGTAGTGTTGACGACAGATCTCGTAGCGCACACCAATATTAATTAATAGTTGTAACTTGTATGTAAGTAATGTAATTCAGACTAATAATATTTCTATAACTAGTATTTAATTTCACAATGTTCCTTTATTGCACTGTCCTTATATGTAATTCTGTAATTTTCTCTAACAATAAACGTAAAAAAAACTATTCCCGACCCGTGAGTCAGCGCAGCACTCATTTGTTAGTTATGTCCCACCACTAGCGCGTCGTGTGTAGCCCGCGCGACCGAATGCGCAGGCGTGCAGTTGTTCTCGAGCCACCGCCGCGAAACGTCGTTGCCAAGCGCTGCTAGCGTAGGCGCACGCGACGGTATAGTTTTCCATATAACCCTAATAAACCGTGGTTTTTCCCCCAACCGGCGCTCCTATCCGCTACAAGTAGGTATGTGAAGGAACAGGGTAGTTTCAGCAAGAGTCTAACAGACCCTTTGCTCCATCTAGAGCTGGAGGACTAGTTTGAAGATTTTAAACAACCCAAAAATAAAACTTTTCTTCTGCATACCTCTTTTAGGATTCCAGACTCGATACGATGTTATCACTTATCATAAATTATACTTTTATTGATAATAATGATCAATACACCTAATTAAACAGTAAAAACCGCTTCATACAAGGGTCTTATGTCTGAACCCCTTACTAACGCCTGATCCAATCGAATACGATCGCTTGGCATTCATCATATCAGCCGGAAAACACCCACGACTGAACACAGAACATGATTCTCCTCAACCGATTGAATCGGCAAGCAATAGGGTAGCATTTCGTAAGTAACACTCAATAAAATTGATTACGTCAATACCTTACCGCTTATGATTCCAGACGTGATTTGGTTGATATTTGAATGTACATCCTTATTCTATTTTTGTGAGTTTGAACCTTAGGTGCGTGTGTGTACGTGAACGGGGTAAAAGAATAAAAACCTACCTTAATAGTCTGTAGGGAGCAATTTTGAATCATTGGTACAGTCTGTTATCAGTTGTATCGCGTATGGTTCAAAATCACTTGACATTAAGTTTTTGTCAAATAATGACCTGAGGATCTAGCTTACCGTAGACGCGTGCTCCCACATTTATCGACGCGGAATCGGCTTAAGCCGAGTGCGTATCACCACACTACTCGGCTTACCGCCGATCAGCTGCCGCGACGGATGTTCGCATGTTATCGGCAGTCGATTACTCCGAACGGCTGTCGCAACGGCTGTTCACTTACGTTCGGCTGTCGACTCCTCCGAATGGCTGTCGCGACGGATGTTCGCAACTGTTCGGCGCGGCGCCTGTAGCCACAGGCCCTGTGCACAGTGTTTTATGAAGACCATTTATCGGACATTGATTTCACGCAATTGGGATGTGGTATTTTTGTGGTGCGCAAGGAAAATGAAGGGCATAATTTCAATATAAATAACTTTTCCAAATACGATGGAACAACCGAGAAAAAAATAAAGACTAAAAACCTCGTATAAGTCTGGATCTATCGAAGTTCCTGAGTACCTAAAATATGCACGCGTACGGCTCTCACGGCAGCGGAACGCATACCGCGGTAGTGATAATATGGCTTCGACGGACGCGTTCGGCTGCCGCGGCATCCGTACGCCTCCGTTCCGATGCGGCGCGATGCGAGCCGGTTGGTCTGAATCATGCCAAACACCCTTATTACGTTGACATAAAGGATTTTTTGACCGGCTTAAGCCGATTCTGCGTCGATAGATGTTCCAGCACTATGGATAGCTTGCTGTCCGATCAAACACCACCCCCAAGTCGACGGTGGACCTGCTAAAAATCATTGTAGTCGGATTTAAAAATTTTTCATCATCATAATTATTTAGATACTGATTTTTAAAAACCATTGCTTATTTTCATAATTATTGAACTTATGGCTTATGACTTAAACCCTAGAATTACTAATTTTTCGTAGATAAAGCTGAACTTCTCACCATATTTCACCCGTTTAGGGGGGTCTTGAACTCAATCTAATAATTTAACTTTATACTAATCTTAACTCAAAACTCTCCAAATCTTGCAAAATTGGAAACCATAATCCAATAAACGACCAACATTAATTACAATGCCGTCGACAAATCTCTTTAATCACTACAAAATCTGAAGTTTTAATTTAACGAAAAAACCCAGGGTTGTTAAAAATATAAAAAACGTTTACAAAATAAAAGGATGTACAATAAAGTGTCGTGATTCGTGAAATTGTTTGAAAAACAAAGTTGTTTCGAGATTCAGGATGCGGTCGGAATCGCCCTGAATAGTCGATAGGGTGACTATGGTATTTGAGCAGTTTGAGAATCAGAGTCAACCCTCAACGCATTACCCCTGCTTCTTTCTTACTCTTTGATTCTCTATTGAAACGAGCGGATTGTGCAACCAATGGGTGTTATGTCTGGATTGTCGGGTCTGATAAGATACAACCTACGTTCCTAACTCATGAACAATTCTAAAACCATATTGTTGGATTTTGGTGTTAGTTGAAATATTTTATAAGCATTAGCGTCTGCGTCGGGAATTGCGAAGCATTTTTGTGGAAAAAAAATCGGCTGCAAGCAGAACGCGAAACTGAGGCCTGCCTTAAATACTCCAGATGCCTTCCCAACTAGACTATCGCAGTTTTATTATTATATAGCTTCTCGTAACTAGTGAATAAAGGACGGATTTAAAGCTAGTGCTATATACTCGTATGAACGCTCGTTCATTTATGTGGCCCTCGCTAGCCTAGCGAAGGATTTTAATGACTGTATCGCTCCTTGCAGTCGTGATTCATGATGATAGAATCACAAGCGTAGCAAGTGATAAATGTTTTAGAGAAAGAATTATTATAACCTGATTGAACCAGACACTTGATTATTATTGGGGATGGTAAAAATGTAAGAAAACTTTACTGGTACCGCAAATTTATGGCTTAAGCTTTTAGTTTTCATTAACTAATTTAGATCAAGGCTAACCTTAGCTTTAATTTGTTAAAACCTCGCAGTTACTATTGACAATAATATTATAATGTACTAGCGATCAAGATAAGAATAAAACTGTTATGACACTATATTGTGACGTCGTGAACGCTATTCTAACTTCCCGCTCGCTTTTAAATTAACAATAATTAAACGCTACGAAATGAAAAATAACATAAACATATGTATTAAAATAATATAATATCGGCTATTGCCGTACTATTTTACTATTGTCAATAATTATCAAAAACTGATTTTCACAAATTACTGTTTTGTTAACGTCATTTTCAATTTATATTCGTGGCCACATAGTGTATGACAGCAATTTTCTTTGCCTTTTCATTCACAAGCATTCCTTGTTTTTATATTTAAACAAAAAAAAATAACCAATACTAAACAAGACACCTACAAAAGAAGATTTAAGTTGCCTAATACAGGTAGACATGGCACAAATGTGTAAGATGCTTCCAACTAACTGATTAAACTCATTTGTCACTAACGACACCCTCGACGTAGTAGACTGGTTGCGGCCTCCTCAGCGTGAAGAATGGTTTAAAAAATCAATTACTCCTAGTTTTAGTACTTTGAGAGCTAACAAATAGTAGCTCGGAATCAATGGGCTAGTCTCTAACATCATTTTGATGAGTTTTAAAGAATTGTAAATAGACATCATTATGTCTATTTACAATTCTTTGGAGCAAGCACGGTGGAGCGGTGGCTGGGATTTTCACACTCTTTCTAACTAAAACTCTACGGTATTCCTTTGATAGCCCTTTTCGTTCCAGGGTCACAGTGCCTTTAAGACAGACCTGTGACTCTTGAAGCACTTAACGTTTTATAACAGAAGATAAAGTTCTTTGCTAGAAGCGGTAAAATACAGGGGAGTATAAAGTGTTCTGAAGTTTTGCACCTATTGAATCTTCATCTCCAGAAATGTTCTACCAACTGCTGAGTATAGCCTTCCAGCTGTTTATACCATGATGCATTTGTTTGTGCAAGTTTTTTAACAATGTCATATACAAATCTAGCCCTTAAAGCCGACGCGTCTTCTGCCGTTTCTCTGCATTATGAATCTTAGTGCCCAGGCGTATTAAGAGGCCAGCGGCCATGACTAATTCTGTAAGTGAACACCTTGTAAGGCCAGCGGCCATGCTCAGGCCGTGCAACCAATAAAAACATCGCGACAAATACACGGCTTTTTGGTACGCCATTTCGAAAATAACTCAGTGACTCATTCAACATACGCCCGACGTGACCTCAAAAGAATTGATAGTACGCACCCTGGCGCGGCCAGACCACCTAATGCGCGGGGGTGCTTAGCGAACAAACGACTGCATGAATCAGCCCTTTGTCTCACATTTATCTTCAGAAATAAAATCCTACATTTCCACGAATCATGGCCTCCGTACTCGGTGAATGTACTTCGAGTTTATACAGCGTGTCATCCGTAGAATAATGACGTCATCACTTCGGTGAGTCGGCGACTGTCGTAAAGTTTGTATTCACTGCGATACGCGTTTAACGCGTCGGAAGTGGTTAAAGTTTTGACTGTTCTAAGGAATTGGTGTATAAAGAATTATACTGGTTTATTTTAAAAACAAAACGTTTACGTTTGTGTGAGGTGTAAAGTTCTTCATCTTCCATTAAGAAGGATTCTTTGATCTAGAATAGGTGTATGTTCCTGATGATGATGATCCTCCAACCAGACGGGCATTGTGCCTTGTCCGAAAATTCTAGTCGGTTTTTTACCGACTTCAAAAAAAAGGAGGTTATCAATTCGACCCGTATGTATGTAATTATAATCAGAACTGCCCAGTTTTCGTATATGTTAGTCTATATCAGCGTCTGAACAAATGTGCCAAATTTCATAAGTGTATGTATGTATGTATGTTTTTATGTTTGTGCACGCATATCTCCGGAACTACAAGTCCGATTTAAGTAATTATTTTTTTGTTGTACTAGGTATTGTTCAACTTAGGGTACACTGAAACTTTCATCAAAATTGGTTCAGTGGTTTTAGAGATATGGATTTTTTATGTTGTGACGGATTACAAGATTAGTGCACATAATGTAAGAAAATTTTGTATTTTACAAGAATTTGGGTTGAATATTTAATAAATAAACTAAAAAGGGTAAAATAAAAACTTTTTTAAAAAAAGTACCGACTTCAAAAACAAATACAAAAAAGTTTAAATTAACCTTTCTTTCGGAAGTCGGTGGCAATAGTCAATGAAATAAAAATCAAAGCCACCGACTTTCGAAAGAAAGGTTATTTTAAACTTTCTTTGTATTTGTTTTTGAAGTCGGTACTTTTTTTTTAAGTTTTTTTCTGTACTATGCTCGATTGTCATCATAAATTTCGACACTTAATTATGTCAGTTTATATAATATTTGTAAACGTATTCACAACACAGGAGAAAATCCTAGTGTGGCAAATTTCTTGCGGACGGCGAGTGATGGTTACTCGCCGTCTGATCATGGACCATACACGGCTCAACAGAAGGAAAGAAAGAAAAGAAAGAAAGAAAAACATTTATTCTATGAAGGCACGTAGTGTTCCACTCGCGCCCATATGACGGGTCCCACATAGATGGCCAAAACCTGTCTGTGTCGCGGAACTATCGAAACGGGGAAACCGTAGTAACCCTGGAAAGTAAAGGGGTATTGAAAGATCACCGTGGATTTTAATTAGTACGAGTCTGACAGTACCTTTCCCTCCACTGAAAACTCAAAATACAAACATTCATAAAAATACAAGTGCCAAAAAATTTATGTCCATAAAGTATCACTTTGCACTGCCACTAATATTAGAATAAAGAGACCCAAAGATTATCCCACTTGATGGACATGTGGATAGAATGTTGATGACGGTTCTTATCACAAAGGTTTTTTTACATCTGAAGTGGACCATTCTTGTTAATAATGACCAAAAAAGTAGCAAATTGTGTGGGATGACAACGATATTTTCTGGTTTTAGGGCTAGAGGGAAAAAGTTTAGAGGTACTTAAGAACATTAGGTAATGTGAATGAGTAATAAAACAATGTTCTTTTTGTTCCATACAAGTTTTTCCAACATGATTGTGTTCCCTGGTAACTGTAATTAGGAGTAAACTCGATGTGATAGAGATTCCTTGACAAGCTTGCAGGACAGTCTTAGGACAAGAAACCGTTTGTCCACAAATTGAAATGGAATATACTCATAATCGTAAACCCATATTTGTTTCTACTTGAGTTGAGCTCCTTGAGTTATGAGTCGAGCTTCACGATAACTGACAAATGCTTGCACTGACTGGACAGGTCCACTCAAATTTGTATGGCTCTTTCTTCAAAAGACCATCTCGGACACAAACCTGCAGGGTCCTCGCATGACTTAACTAACCAATTTAATGTCTGGACTTTAAAAGAGACGATGACCTCTGAGTTTGTTTCGGATGTTTCTTCTCAGAGTAGTCAGGTACGAAACACCGGCCTCATCTAGCTATAAAAAAAAGTGTTTTGACTTGTAAAAGTGTTTGTGAAAACCTATTTGCAAAATAAATATCATTTATCATTTACTGTTTTTTGTTTTCAGCATAGAAAAGAAAAATTCTATTCGATTTTGAGTTTTTCTTTCGTCAAAAAGCTATACTATTCGCAACGCAGGGGTTAATGAGATTTTTTTATTCGCCTAAAAAATACAAGATTTTATTTTTTCCACTTCCAAAGTAACCCAACGACAAATCTGTATATTCATGAAAATTGCATCTTCATATTCTTAAATCTCTGAGCTTAGCTTCAGACAAACAGACGACCGAAAAGACATGGCCAACTGTAAACGTTTCCTGTAGTGTATAATGAAATCCTAAAAATCGCATATTTTCCCTCACTAGTAACGACAGTCTACTGAAACTATTACAAAAATAAAGATCTCAATGTATCAAAATCTCAAAAATAAATAAATTCTAACCCTAATATCGAATATTCCGAAGCAAAAGTAGGTAGGTACCATTTATAACTAAAAGATCTTCTTACGCTGTTCTTTCAAATTAAATATTAGTTCTGCTAACTCAAACGAGCAAGTACAATTTCTGCTTGCAAGCAGCATTGCTGTGTTCCATTTTCAACGATAATAGGTCGCGTCGAGGTGAAATTACAGGCAGGTGGGAATTTTCAACTTTTCTCTAAGGTCTGCAATTTATCGGGAACGCCTGATATAGGTGTTTGATGTTCACTTTCAGCTAAGCGGATATTCGATCTGTAGAAAAAAGTTATAGTTGCTACATTTTCGATGCTTTCTTTTATATTTTGATTTTTATTAAAAAGGATAGCTAGTAGACAGTCTTCTTTTATGAGTCCTCCCCACCCAGGGCAAGTCGGGAGGGACTGTCAGACTTGTACTGACGAAAATCAAGTGGCACAACTTTACGTTCCGGTGTCACGGTAATTCGTTATTCCCGCGACCCCGACATGGCCAGTAGACAGTCTTTAGACGGCCTTATGGGGTCCTGTTAGATTGCTGATGGAACTTTGAGGCGCGCGTGTAACATCACGTGCCGCTGACCCGGGCATGATCCTTGAACGGACGCTGAGCTACTCATTATTCGCCGTCCGCAAACCTCCGTCTACGATGGCATGAAATCCTTTACATTTGCTCCACCGTGTCCAGTATCATAGATTATATATTTTTTAAAAGCGTTCCTTTCGAATAATTCTCGATTCTTATGCGAGAAAATCCGTAGGTAAAAAAAATCCTCTTTTCATTCAGATGACGCACACTAGTTCGTTTTAACGTACCCACGATTATTAATTTCTGAAGAAAGTTTAATTAAATTACAAGGACAAAACCAAAGTCACAGCAAAATCTATTAAAAATTCAAAGACTTGTCCTCATTCATGCCCAAGTTTTACAGAACCTCGTCTCCAAAAAAGGCCTAAAAATATCCGGAGTGCCTAACAAAACATTTTTCATTATTTCTCATATCAAAGTTTCATAAAGCGTCAGACGATGGTAAGTAGCAGTCACCAAGTGCGCGGCTCTTAACTTAAAAGCTTTCTAGAGCTGTTCTGAACACCTGGTCTCCTTAACAGGTACTTACAATGTCGCATGCGTGTTAGTTACTATGTCTCTTTGCGAAGATATTAAGTGTTGTCGCATGTTTTTGTGGTCGGTTCCAACGGTAGTAATAACGGTGTTGTTTTGGATAAATGTTTCCGGATAGGGGATGTGTCGATAGCCTTTTTATTTGGATTGTGAGAGGAAAGGAATAAGCTTTGTTATATGTTATATGCCTGTGCCCATGGCTTCGTTCTTGTTCACTTGGAATTTGACAGTAAATTCAGGTTATATATCTGCTCGTTATTATATAACTCAGTCACAGTTCTAAGGACTTTTAGCAGATTAAAGGTATTATCCATATCCATTTCTGAATGCCTGACAACGTATATTATGATAATGATGATGATCAAGATGATCGATTCAGTGGTTTAGGCATCAAAAAGTGACAAACTTGCTTTTGAAATCACGATATTAATTCGGGTAGTTAGGATACTTCTCTACATTATTTTTTGAGGATAAAAGGCGCTACATTCTGTATCTTGCTTTCAAAGTGAGTTACAAAGAGAGAACCTCTTTTTTGAGTCCACCTCTGCGTGTCCTACTTTACTCCAGATAGAATTTCTTGGAATCTTCTATTGAAATTTTAATCATGATCATAATAAAAGTATCCTCTGAAGACTGATGTTTATTAAACATCTGGTCTTTCGAGTATCCTATGATCCATGGCGGATACCTCTGAACATATTGATTGCTTCGGACGCAGAGAAGCTCAATGCTACTCTGCGGTAACTTTTATTTTCTAGAGAGTTTCGTTCAGGAAAACTTTAGAATTTTCGTTATTCCGTGATGCACTACGAGGACAAAATTATTGTGAGGTCACGCTTGGCTTTGTGGCTTGGCCGTTTATGACTTTTATACTCGTAGGACCTTGCCAGTATTCTCCGAAGAAGCCATATGCCTTCAGGTTATACGGCAATATGATGGTAAAACTCTAGTTTTGTCTGCAGCAGGTACAGACTACTTAGATAAAGTGTTGATAGTGGTGATATTGATAATGGAAAAGTAAAAGTTGAGAGACTAAATTGGTGAGATTCACCTCAATAAAATGTATGCTTTGCGGTAATACCAAGAGACGTCTATTCCGAAACGCATACTATTTAGAAAGGTACAAAAATATTTCAAATTGCATGCGTCGATATTGCGCAGAATATCTTTCCAGAACTAAAAAAAAATCACGGACATACCTTCTGATGAAGTCATCTTCTTTAAACATACACGCAGTGAAAACGTCATGGTCATAATAAACGATGCAGTATAGGGATATTAAAAATATGACAGAACAACGAGTTGAGACGAATCAGATAAAATATTTACGGAGTATTAAAGTCAAATGAGATATATATCACGATTAACGTTTTATTCCGTTACGAGTATATCCGGGGAATGTCATTAACCGGGCATATAACCCGACTCTCAAACTGAGAACCGTGCATAAAATCCGCTGTAATGTACGAGATTTCTACATTTACTTAGACAGTTCCTGTCTCTCTAAATTCTGGATTTTCTTCTAGCGTGAGTAGCGTGAAATTAATACGAGCAAGAGACTTTGTCGCAGTTTATTTTGTGATACTGTCTGAATTTGGCTTTATAATTCCGGAGTATCGTGTTCCTTGTAGCAGTACGACGTTGCCGTTCCGATGTTTGTTCTGTTCCTACTACTTAATTCCTCGTAACGTGTTCATAATTAATGCTCTGTCGTTGTATTTATGAGTAATTAAACACATGTTGCCGCTTTGTTTCACTAAAGGAGGGGTCAATCGATTTATTTTTAAGGTTTTATTACAGTGTTCTTGCCATTTTAATGTCATGTTTAGTTATCTCTAATAATGAGGCCTCTAATTTAGAGATATTTATGAAAAAACTATAGATAAAAACATTTTCTTTTTTAACTGCCCCCTTCTAAGCCACTAACTCTTTCCTAAAGATGTGTCAGTTTTCTAAGTCAAACTAAGTCAGTTTTACTAGAATTCTTTGGTTGGCTAACTCAAAAGAGTTACCTTAACTTATTATTTACTCGTATATTACATTTAAATGTGCGCCTAACGTTCTTGAAAACGGTCTTTCGATTTCTATAATACCTACTATTTAGGCCAAATTGCCAACAAAAATCAATCGTGCGTACGACGTCTTAATTAATCTTAAATACCAAGCTATTTCACTTTCCTAATTAGCCTCATTGAAGGCGACCTTCAAAGCAAAGTAGTTACTGGGTCAGTAACTGAAGAAAAGTAGCAAGAAGGAATTGTTTTATAGGAACCCAATAGAGTGGGTCAAATACGTGATCGCCTTACTAAATGCCAGGTCGTTTTATCGAGCTATAGACCTCTATTTTCCAATAATAAATTGGTTGTATCAGTAGTAGATCTGAGTCTAAGTTACCATAATATAAAGGGGAAGGGTCTAAGTGGATGTGGGCTTACATTTTTAAATGTATTGCTTCTATTTGTCCCTTGGGTAGTATTTTGGGTGATATATGGTGTGCTTGTGGAAAATAGGCAGTTGTATTTGGTTGGTTGTAAATATTAATCACGTTATTTAATTTAAACTACGTTGTTGGTATTACGCGTTTTCAAACTGCGTATAGGGTACGATTTGCTAGGAAAAAGATAGGGTTTTCTCAACTAACACTAGGGCTTTACACAAATCACCTGCCTCCGTCTTTAATAACTCAGAAACTGGGCATCAGGTAAAGTAATTTCTCTTCTGGGTGTTTGGTCTTTCAGCCTGTTCTAAAGAAATAGGTTTGTATTTACTTTACTCACGTCTTTGTCGATCGTTTTGGACACCAGACTCATATCAACAAGCATCCCGATATCGCAAATCAACAATAGAATTTATTTTAGAACTTCTAATACTGAATGAACGGGGAACACCCAAATACTCCGAAATATTTTATTCCGAATTTCGATATTCCGATTTTTAAAACTCCGAATATTATAATACCTAAAAATTACAATATCTATTATTAGGAATCTCGAAATTTATTTGACCGAAAGTCGTATGTCCGATTTCTTCGTTTTCCGATTTTCACATATTCGAAAAATGTAATGCTCGATGAGTTCTCATTCCGAAAAACGAAATTCCACAAAGTCAGTGACAGAAACGAATTGGTGCAAAACCGGCTCCACGTAATTTTGCCTACCGTACTCCCGGAGTGTTATTTAAGCCTGTGTAGGCACGGAGTGGCGAGGCGTATCCTCATTACCTTTCACTGTTTGCCTTCAGGATTTTTATTGTTATTAGGAAAACTTAGGATCCCATAGCGAGCGAAGCGAGCTCGGGACTTGGGGCACCCCGAATTGGACAGGTTACTTTAAACCTTGCTCACAGAAATAGGAGCCCCGCGAAGCGGGGCTCCGTCGACCTACCTTGGTAGGTGGTAGTCAACAAATTGACCAAGGATGCAAGAGCGAGCGAAGCGAGCTCGGGACTGGGGACACCCCGACTCGGACAGGTTAGGTTCGAAGGGGATGGCGGGGTCTAAAAGACCCCGCCATCCCCTTCGTGTTAGGTTACTTTAAACCTTGCTCACAGAAATAGGAGCCCCGCAAAGCGGGGCTCCGTTGAACCACCTTGGTCGTGCTATAACTCAGGATGCAATAGCGAGCAAAATGTGTCTTGGGGCACCCCGACTCGGACTTTTCGATCTGACGGACCCGAATCGGAATTCTAATAATCGGAATTTTAATATTCGGTATTCGTGTTTTTGATGTTTCGGAAAAGATATTCGGTATTTTGAAAATAGTAATTATAAACGTTAGGAATTTTGAAATTTCGGAATTATTATAGTAGGAATATTGATCCATCGGAGTTGTTATATTAGGAATTTTGAACCATTTGGAATTATGAAAATCGGTATTTTGAAATTCGTATTTATGAAATTCGGAATAAAGTTTTTCGTATTATCGTAGTGTACCCGAATGAACGAGATACGAAATAATGTTTAAATTCGGTGCGAGTCTCATTCAAACGTGCAAATAAACTGCTTATTAAACCTGCATATCATTTAATGCTTACTTTTGTGCAGAAAATTACATGTTAATATTGGTTCAATGTCAATCCTTAAAACTTTTTAGACCTAGAAATCGATCCTCATGATCAGTAGCATGCGTTACATATTAACTGGAACTTGGTTCATGAATTTTGCTAAACTATTCATAATAATCAATTGACTACATGTTACCATAATCACTGAAGATTTGGAATTTACATTGGAAAACGTAAATTCCAATTCTCAATTCACTCCCTCCACATCAACCTTAATGAGATAACTACTTATTCGGAACGAGCTTGTGCATTAGTATCGAGGTGCAAATTAGTCGACATACGGTGGTATCATTAATCTGTCTGCCAAGCCAGACGTGGACCGAAGATAGTGCCCTGTGGGACTCCATGAGGAGGGTCGTTAATTATTCCACATTGATTAATAACAAACGAATTTAGACGTTGTTTTCAAACTAAATTGACCATCGCCTACTCTTTGGGATATACTCGTATATCTCTTTTTAGTATACCACCTCAACTGTAGGAGATTCAATTAACGTGTGTTATTTTTTCATCAACCATGGCAATTGCTATAAGCTTCACAATTCTTTCCTTTTTTAGTAGGAAATTGAATCCAAATGTTTTTTTGTACGTACCAACACCTACTACTTCGTCGAGGATAGGGCAATTAATCCAAATTCTTTTTTCCATCTATCATCAGAACTCGTAAACCAGGATTCTAAAGAGCCTATAAAAGAATCGCCCTCTCAATAAAATGTTAATAGAGTCCCCTTTGATTAAGGTTCACGCTCTCCAGATAATACCGGTATAAACTGGTAAATGCCAGTTACGGCCGGTATTTTCCAGGTGATTGGAAATGCTATCTCCTTTAAATCGAGTATGTGTGAGGGAGACAATGGTACGTGGAAAAGGCATTCGACCGATGAAGTGTCAAATTAATTGCGGCTGATATGGAATTACCGATATTCTGAAAGGGTCGAGCGTGTATTTATTTATAGGTTGCGTTTTGGGGTTGGTGATAAAGTGGAGCCATATATTACTACTAGCTTTCACACGTGGTTCTGCCCGTATCCAAATTGATAATTTTACCTCAGGGAAGTAACACCAGGGGTGCTAAGACAGGAAACCTCCACGTGGACTGGAGTTCCCTCTCGGATACGTCCGGGGGGAAGACTAGTTTTTCGGGCCGGTGCACCCTGGGATGCGGGCAAAAACTCTTCCTTAGGCACTGTGTGCCTAAGGGGTCTCTTTGCCCGTATGCGAATAGCCTGTCAGGTGGACGCTCCAACGCGTGTCCCTCTGAATAGCAGAGGGCACAGCGGCGGAGCGGGCTTGCGGACGGTGAGTAATGGGTAGCTCGCCGTCCGACCAAGGGGACCAAGTCCGGGTCGGTGGCGCGTAGTGTTTCGCGCCAAATGCCTGCTGGGGTCGCGGGTTTTTTCTTAACCCAGGATACCGTGACCCCGGAACGTAAAGGGCATCCGAAGGAACACGGGTGGATTTTAGTCAGTAAGAGTCTGACAATCCCTTCCGCCTCAACAATAATTTTCTTACAATAATAGATGTTGCCACGAATCGCAAAATCGATTGTCAAATTTTAACCTCATTTAAAGAATCCTCTCCTATCTTGTGTATATTTCCTGAGCGGGAAGCTAGTCGAAAGCTCGTCGCTTCCGCGCTGACATTGGCTTCGGTGGTTTAGTTGTAGCAACAAGGTAGACATCTGAACTAATAATTTCATAATATCTCATGAATATTCTACCTATTACAGCGTGCTCATACATCGTGAAATAATATATTGTGCCCGGAGAACGGGTAGTGGTATTATCTTGAGCATAGCTTGTATATGGCGGTAATATTGCCCTAGGACTTATTTGTAACGGTGTAAGGGAAATAGTTAGGTGAAAATAGAAACTGATATTTCTTTAAATAATATAATTATTATTTTAATTTTCACCGGACCGCGCCAGAAGATACAAAGTATCGGTTTGGATGCATGCAAAGCATGCATATTTTTCGTTATTTTCCTGCATTTTCTAATGGGTGTGGGTAGAATCTGAACTGCTATCATGGGTTGAAATTATATCCTATGTGGAGTTACTTTCAACCAGCCCAAAATATTTGCACTCCAGGGAGCTCTGTTCTGTGGAATATAGTGACTATGTTCTACCACGTGGCCCCAGTACGAATAAACTTTTCTTTGAATCAGTTTGTGCCTTTTCGATAAACCGTAAAGTTCAAAAGTTATGCTTATGGACCAAACTTTCCAAAACAACTTCTATTTCCTAAAAATCAAAGTCCATTTTGAGTATCATTGAAAAACTTTCGTTGAATCCATTTCATGAAGTTCAGTGCTCCAGTGTACTGTTGTACTAAAGATTGTTTTAGTCCAATAATATTTGAATCCAAAGTTTTCCAACTCCGCGAAAGCCCTGTTTTCGATGAAACATTAATTTTGTTTCTGTGTTATTCGAAATAGTATTGAATCTTCGTTAAATTATTTGTAAGTGATACTTTGTAGCCTGTTCGTAAAATTTTCCATTATTATAATTGTTTATCTCGGTTTCGTTCGTAGCTATTTTTATTGAAATGAGTGTTCCTCGTTATCTTTGCTAATTCTATTTAAATTAATTGTTGTTTTCTCTGAAACCTTTAGTGTAATATCAAGAACCAAAATTAATGATAGATTTTCTTAATTTTTGATAAATTCATTTTTGTTCTCTTACATGTTGTGTACCAAGGCTCTTCAGCACTATTCTCGTGCATTCGTGCAACATATTGACTAACGATCATTTTACACTTGATAAGCACTCCGCCCACGACTTCGTCCGCGTGATTTTCGAATTTTGCCTTTGTGAATTTCTAGTCCCGGCGACCCTCTATATGGGATGCTGTTGGAAAAACTAAATCAATATTCAACAAAAATATTTCTGTCATCCCGCAATATTCCGTTTTAGGTAACACCTAGGTCCTAAAAATAATCACAATGCAAAATTTAAGACTCATAACTATCAACCCCATTACAAACTTTTAGGGGTCGAATTTCGTATCATCCTCTCTTAGTGAGAACCTGTATCCTAAATAGAACCCCTCCTGTAACGCTGAGTCCTCTTATTACAAACACCAAAGACAACCCCTAAGGGGTCGAATTTTGTAAAATTCCGTCTTTGTGAGAACCTGGGTCCTAAAATTTTCCATATCGGCTTTCAACAGACATGCTTTTAAGCGTTATTGTTTTTATGACCTACTGCGTAAATGAATTTTATCAAACTAAAAAGTTTCAACTAAAATATAATTAGTTCTTCTGTTATCTATCTTCTATCTATACTTATAATAAATCTGTAGAGAGGTCAATTCTGTACATGAAATATATTTTCAAAATAACTATCAGGGGGTGATTAGGGATCGATACTGATGCCAAAAATGCAATTAATAAAATTATTGTCTGTCTGTCTGTCTGTCTGTCTGTATAACCGTTATAGAAACAAAAACTACTCGACGGATTTTGACGAAACTTGGTACAATTATTTTTCATACTCCTGCGCTGGTTATTGTATACTTTTCATCACGCTACAATCAATAGGAGCAGAGCAGTGAAGGGAAATGTTAGGAAAACGGGAGAAGTTACTAAGTAAGTACTCCATACACGCTAATCTTCGGAACTACTGGACTTTGATTGTTTTTTTTTTGTTGTATAGCTATTAAGTCTGGGCAACATATAGGCTATAATTTATCTTGGAAACTTAAACACCTGATGCAGAACTGCAATAGATCAGCTAAACTATAAGAGATACAAAAATAGCGCCATAGCAAAAATTGTTCCACGTGATGAGCATTTTCTGCTGAGAAAATAAATTTGAAGATATGGAACACCTGATGTGGAACTCCAAGAGCCCAGCTACACTATTACATATACAGTAATGACGTCTTAGCAAGAGTTGTTCAGCCTGATGAGCACTCCCTGTTGTCGTATAAAAACTGAAGATCTGGAACACCTGATGTGGAACTCCAAGAGCCCAGCTACACTATAACATAATTATATAGGAATGACGTCTTAGCAAGGGTTGTTCAGCCTAATGAGCACTCTCTGTTGACGTATGAAAATTGAGATCTGGAACAACTGATGTGGAATTCCAAGAGCCCAGCTACACTATAACATATATTATGAATAACATCTTAGCAAGAGTTGTTTAGTCTGATGGGCATTTCCTGTTGACTTACAAAAATGAAAGATCTGGAACGTCTGGAATCGTCATGCGCGTCCCGTGGTTTTCCCGTCCACAGGCTCTAAGAATTCGACATCAGACGTTTCAGATCTTCGATTTTGACGACCCCATTGTCGCTGGCATAAGCAACAGGATCCGCGTACGAAGTCGCTGGCAGAAGCTAGTGATAAATGAAACATAAGCCGAGTTAAAAAGTTGACATTATTAAGAGTAATGGATCGAGTTTTGAAAGATATTAGTGTGTATGTCGGGAATGAGGATCGATTTCAGTTAATATTATACTGTGGAAGATCGATGGTTTCACTTTTGGGATTTAACAAGGAAACAGTACGAATGGAAAAAGAAGGAAAAGTATCTATAATTGCATTAAGACCCCTCAAAACTGAACCAAATAAAATAAATCCCTTATATGAGCCATTTACCTAAACCAAATAGGCTTCAGGTAAGCATAATTATGAATCTTAGAAACACCAGTTAGCAGTGACTGTGATTACGATTCAGATTTCATTAAAAATAAATGAAAAGAATAATCAAACAAAAATTCTAATTCAAATTTTTATACAAGTAATATCGTACTGCTGTGTGCTATTACAGATATTATAATATTATGCTATTAATATATACTCGTGCTATTATTTAACCAGTGCAACTCTTTCTTAATCTGAAATTCACCCGTTTGGTAGCATTTATCCTTTTACTCACGTCCCTTTTTAACCCACCACAGAAAATGTAAACTAGTGGTGTGTCTAGTAAATATTAGTTTGGTGCCAACATGTAAATGTTCGGCTGTGGAAATATTCGGCTCTCCAAATTCAAGTGGTGTTCCGTCGTTGTTGATTTTCGAATGTTTGAGGATTTTTTTTGAAGAGGAATTGTTCAAAACTCACTTGCTGGCCTCAATTGTTACAACGCGATAGTTTTTGGACCCGAATGTGGAAAATATTGAAATGGAAAGTTTTTGTTGAGGGATCCAACTAAAAACTTTTAACCCGGTATAAATAAAACTCTGTATTGAACTATGCCAGCACGCATATTATGTTTCTTAAATTGGTCCAGGTCT
The DNA here is from genome assembly GCA_954870645.1 of Agrotis clavis. NCBI lineage: Eukaryota > Metazoa > Arthropoda > Insecta > Lepidoptera > Noctuidae > Agrotis > Agrotis clavis. The sequence goes on along the minus strand of OX940933.1, from coordinate 20,693,790 downwards.
TTACTGCGTTGACTTAGAAGCTTGATTTTTAAGAATTCCAAGGAACATTGGTACCGATTTCAACTTGATTCCCCATAGCACATGTGATCATGTAGACAGATAATTAAATGATCTGTTCTGGATTTTCCAGATAATTGAATTTCCACATGGTACAACGTAGAAGTTCAAATAACAATGGAAGCTTTTTTATTACAAAAAATGATAAAAACGAACTTGATCTAATAGTTGAAAGATTACTCGAAATAATGACACATAAAAGAAGAAGTAATTGAAATTAATAATAACTTATGGAACCTAAAACAATATCTCGGATGATAATGTACAGCAAATAAAAAACAGTGAAACTTTTATACCGTGCAGTATTCCTTGTAAACTCCACTTTGAACAATTGTTAAATGTTCCAAGAAAAACTCAAAGTCAGCTGCTAATTCCCAGTGTCATGTTAGTTTCCAGCCAAAGGAACTAGGGCAGTGTCGCTTTGGCGTCGCCCGACATCGTCTAACGTGCTTAAGGAAAGTCATTCAACCAATGAATGCACAAGTGTTACAATCTTATACTGTGTTGCATTTCAATGACTTTTATGTGGTTCCTTTGATTGGTAATCAATATTATTGTTTGTTGGAGTTCTAATTTTAGCATCACTGTTAGTTTCATCTTGTTTGTTGTTAAGTTTCGATCAAAAAACTGTCAGTAAAAATTCTAACCTAGCATTATCGTCAGTTTTGTCTTATTTTATTTTCAGATAGATCAGCAGAATTGTATGGACTTTTTTTAAAAGGGTCTTGGAAACTGTTATTTGTAAATAGATGCGGTGGCTCTGGCAAAATGTAACCTCTTTGAAAGCACTTTTCGTTTTGACTTAATAAATTATGATCGTTGTTGTTGATAGAATATCACTTCAGGCCCCTTGTCTTGAGTAAATACTAAATATCATATGGATTAAAGTCTCCTTTCCAAACTTTGCCTCCATACGTCCCTTGGTTCCTTCTATAAACATCCAGTAATAGGGATCATCACTTAATTTATTAACAACATTACGGAAAATTAATGAGTTCCCCAGTATCATAACATCATCAACGCATAAAGGTTGGTATTACAAATTCACCTTGCTTAGACCCCAAAATTTTAATCCCGACATCTTAATTAATTAATTTTAATCTCTTCCGACATGGCTGCTTACGACACCCGGGAGATTTGGACAATCTTCTCCATGGAAGAACCGTTCTCTAAACAAGGAACGGAGCTTAAAATATTTAGAGCATCTTATTCTCTTTATTACCTACGTATTTCTCTTACCTCATTATATAAAGTTTTTCAACTACCGGGACTGTAAAGATTCTAAAAGCTTCCTTGCTTTTAAATTTATTATCAAGAATAAATTCAGTTGTGAGTTCCGCAGTGCATAAGACATCATAAACATTTAACTTGACGTGCACTCTCTTGAAACGACGAATGTACTGCATACTACGACGGTGGGGCTTTGATGTTAGGATCTCTATTTGCGAGAGTAGTCAAACTAGTATTATGACAGCGATGTGGTGGAGTACTTTAACAACTATTATGCTCAGTCTCCTATTTTTGTCGTTGTAATACGTGGTAATATTAAGTTTATTGTTCAACTATTTTATCAATTCTACTTCTAAAGTGAGTTTTCTAGACTATAACACCTTCTTGTTTAAAACTGTATTACTTATATATCATTCATAGCCATTCGTGTATTGTTTTCTACAACATTTGGTTCGTTGAATTTACTAACTGGATATAAAGCACTTTCTATGACATACGAAACACATTTATTTGAAGAGCACTCGAATCAAATGACAGAAACATGCCCTTGGGTAACTTGTGACGCTTTATACGAAGCTTATGAAATAACTACTTCAAGAATTTTGGCGGATGCGGAGCCAGAATTCACATTCAAATGAAGACGTAAATACAGGGACATGAGATAAATATTAGACAAAACAATTTAATAGGAAGACCCAATAGAATTCCGTAAGTAATTTGAACCAATCAACGCCCAAGTAAACGACGTTCTTTACAATTCAATTCCAAAAGAAAAAAAATCACTTTACGTCGATAAAAGTCGAAATAAATTAAGGTGAGGTAATGCAAACAACAATAAAAGGTAACCAAAACGTCTAGATTGGTTCTCAGGGCAGTAATTGATGGCATTTGTTTGTGGGACCCTTAAAACGTCTATTCAATTTCGTTACGCACCGATTACTGCCATTGTATCGGTTCGGGGAAGAAAAATGGAGGCACGTGCGAACTGAATGGCACCGCCTATCCGTCTGACCGTAAATACGAGTAGTTCAGGAAAAGTAAGCAGGGTGTGTATTTTTTTTTTCTTTTCAGAATAAGTCATTCGAACAGGTTTGAGGGCTTAAGCTACTTTGAACATGAAGGGCAAAAGTTTTTTTTCATACAAATCATTTGTTGGGCCATGAGAAAGTAATAGAAATATTTCATTTTATGTTCGGAAAGTGATTTTTTTCTTACATTCAATATTACACATTGGTCTCAGGTCTGTTTTAAATGAAATCACGGATAAAGAACATAAAAAAAAACATAATTGTGAAGAAACAGCGTGATTTTAAGTCAAAAAGAGTCCAACACTCCTTTCTGTTCCACTAAGGGTTTTTTTATCGTGGTAAAATCATCAAATGAGTTCTCCCGGGGTGGGACGGGAGGGGCTGTCATACTCGTACTGACTAAAATCCACGGTGATCCTTCAATAGCCCTTTACGTTCCAGGCCCACCTGTTGAGACGGTCCCCCGATCCACTCAGGGCTGGAAGAGACATTGATGATTTTAGACGCAAAAAAGGGATTACACAAATAAAATGTAGTCGAGGTTTGTAAATGTTGATAGTAGATACCGATATAGATAAATAAAAATTAAATAAAAGCTCCAGCTTTTTAATCAGACTTCACAGTATTAGATAAGTCAGGCTGAATGCTTAGTTTATTGAAACTAAGTATTAGAGCATTAGATTTAAACTAGTCTCTATTCTACGAATTGCAAATTGCTCGAAGTAAAATCCACTTGAATTGATCTTCTTAACAAAATATAACGAGATGGCGTTGTTCATCTTCAAATCTACGGTCTTAACAAATTCAATTAAGTTACTAAATTACCAGATTTGTTACCCAGGATAATCCGAGAACGTGATACAATTTTCACAAATTACTATAATGTACTTTAAATAAATACTTCGTAAGTTGAGTTTCAAACGTCAGAGTGTATTTGAGAATCATCTTTATTATTAAACTATTACAAGTGGCAATGGAACTTCAACTGTGAACTTTGGTTTCAACGTTAAGGTTTCTAATTCCAAGGCAAATTGAAATTTTAACTGCTGAACTTTGAAATCTAGCTCCGCAGTACTATATCAGTATCATTATTTCTGACAAATCTTACGTATCTTTAGTAACAGGTTTATTTGCTTAAGTTTTACTTTTTGGTATTTGAATAATTAAGCCTAGCTTAATTAAAAGCTTGGTTAATTCGAATTTAGCCTAATTATCTTTGTCAAGTTGTTTTCCGGCGTAATAAATTAAAACCTCTGTAACTTCCTTGTAGTCAAAAAGATAAACTGTAACAATTAGCTCTGTGGCTCTTATATTTTCCTTATTTTCTTTCTTTTACTTATTATCACATTCTTCATTGTCTTCAAATATTAGTTTTCCAATGCTCAGTGTTTTCCAAACTGTTCTATTACTATAATTTTATTTGTGACAAATCCGTCTCTTTATTTCCAACTGTCAATGCATCTTGACACGCACTTGCACGAATCGGATGAAAAAAAAAAAAAACTTTTTGGTACCCTTGTCTGTTTCAAACATTTTTCAAGTGTGCTTTCAAAAAAAACCCTGTCTACGGACAGACTTTTAAAGTTACGCTTCTCTTAAATATTATCTCTATTTTTAAGTAAAATGGATTTGCCGTTGGTCTCTCTCTAGCCCAGAAGAAAAAATAAAACCTAACCTGAGCGAGCCCACCCAAATGGAACTGAAAGTCCAGCGCACTGACAGAACAAAGTAAAACTTTAAAACAGTAAAAACTGTGAAACAATCCATACTTGTATAGTCTCCACAAAGTCATTGTAGAGGCAAGTGGATGGCACTACAACAAAACATTAACCCACTTCCATGTGCAAGCAGGCGCTGCATTTGCCATGCGGCACCAGATCAACATAGAAAGTGCCAACGCAACATTTGTATACTCCGTTGCACATTGCGTATTCAGCGTTTCTCAATATTATAAATGGGTCATCTTATGGCTTGGGTTTAACCTGCAGAGAACTTTCATGCATTTTTTTGTAACGTATATGAAGTGGTGATTAAAAAAATGTTTGTCTTGAAAGTGTGTGAAAGCCAGGTTTAGATTAAAAATCTAAAAGTTTTAAATTAAATTATGTATTTATATATTACGCATTTATTTACATTTGACGTGAAAATTTAGATCTTGTCTTTAGTGAACTTCAAACTTGACAAAGACAATGTCGACAATTGAGTGAACTTATGAAGCCAAGTTCACTCTTTGAAGAGATTTGGGTTGAATGCTTCAGCATTCGGAAACAGACGCAGGTAGTGAGTTCAACAATTTTTTTTAAGTTCCCTTGAGTTGTGTCTACACATCTTTTATCATAATATTATTAAAAAAAGTTGAGGAAAATCGTTTTTGATAATATTTGTTCACCTGGACAATGCAAAAGGTGCCAGAGAAGTCTAGTGCTAGACTATCTACTCTTAAATGACATCACTTATGAAATCGCTCTTTAACTTAATTATTTTTACTTAATTTACTAAATTAATGTTTATTTCCTTAAATACAATATTTATGTAGGCAAATTGTTAAAAATAGCTTCTCAAGAACTTTATCAGCGTTTCCGTCCGGTAACACACGCTTGTCCGAAATGCAATCCTTTTTACTTCAGAAGTGAAGAACTATTTTAAGACTCAAAAAACACTCGTTTAAACTTAAAGACTGCTACACACAAGCGTGTTTGTTGTGCAGTGATTCGCTACTGCAGTATATTTTATTAAAATAATAGCAAAATCGATAAAGCACTAGCTAATGACTTTGCCCTCATTGCGAGCAAACTTGGGACCCCCAAGTCTGAGCAATGTTGTCTTAACACTTTGAGTACTACTTTTTTTTTTAGAGTGGTGATTTCATCAAATGAGTCCTCTCACCCAGGGCAGGGCGGGAAGGACGGCCTGACTCGTACTGACTAAAATCCACAGTATCCTTCAATAGCCCTTTACGTTCGAGGGTCAAGGTATTCGTTCGTCCCGCGAACCCGGCAGGCTCTGGCCCTCTAGGAGGGGGCCCAGTCATTCGGCTGACTCTCTTTGAGGCTCGCGTGGAACACAACGCGCCGTCGACTCGGGCATGGTCCATGGTCGGACAGCGAGTCGCCCATTACTTCTTTTCTTTTCTTTCTTTCTTTCTTTCATATTTGAATCATAAGTATAGATTTTTCCGCCTGGCTAGTAGTTCAGCCAATTCCAATCCGAATATGTGTGAAGCATTCCTAAGTCCAGCGTATGTCAAAGTTATGAATCACCCCTCTTCTAGCGTCCTCAGTAAAGGACGTTCGTACGTGGGTCACGGAATGGACTTCCGTCCATGTCCGCACAGTAATGGAGATTGGTTCGCCTTTTAAAACGTCAACCCATCCGAATAGTGGGCGTAAAAGCGGAGGTTTGTTATTTTAGTTTTATGTTTTCAGGATAGATTTAAAATTATTTTAAAAATAGTTCGGCTTTTTTTTCAAATATTATTTAACCTGACAGATTAATTATATATTTTTCGATGGATAACCTATTGTCTTAATGCCATCACAAACACAAAAATCCATCCAACAAGTTCATAAATTAATGTAACTTTAAAACCAGAATCATACTCGTATGTGTTTACAACACATCGGTTTGCTTAGTGCATTGCTTTACACGATTTCCCTTGTGAGATACACGGCAAAAATTTATTGAAGTTGTGGAAGAAAACCACTGTTTTACAACGTTATAATATTGTAGATACTGTTTGTATTCCCTGGAAGATGATTATTATTAACTATTTTAGAGTTAAAATTAATATTAACATGTAGGGGAGGTGCGGTTTGAAAACAATATCGGGATTCAGGCAATATACTTGCCGCAGACTGTGGTTTGAGTTATACTAATTCGTTTAGCGAACGTTATGCTATGAATCTAAAAAAGCCAATTTACAATGAAAATTAGTCTACAGTATGATATGATATATTTAATAAAAATATATAAACTGTGATAACATTCATAAAGTGGAATATTCTATTCCATTACCAAAGCAATAATGGCTCCAAATGGTTCGTCTAATATTACACACGGTCCTGCTCACTTGGTCTGTTAGATTGAACTTGGCTTGACACGCTCCCGTGTCTCCAGATTTTGTCTAAGTTGTTTTATTATGAGTTTGATAAAGTGATCTTTTCATAATCCTTGATCCTATTTATACATATTTTTATGCCTCTAGAATAATTGTAATGTTATTATATTAAAGTTCTACATTTTAATATAATTATGGGTGCCAGTTGCGAGGACTTTATTTTTTTAAATGCATTTTGTGACCCGTATCAAACTGAAGGTTCTCAAAAAAAAAACCAGAGAAGACACTTAAAAATGATAAACTGGCAGAAAAATAAAAAGGCTGCCTGTCTCAAATGTAAATCCCACACGATCCCAACGTAGTGTGTGATTTATATTTGCAAATACAAAAAACTAGAACAGACAACCAGCAAATACAATGCAGATATTCCCACTCCATCAAACGAAAATCCTACCGCAGAACCGCTCTAAATGCAAAGACGTCTATTGTATACCGCAGTGATAAAACACAGCCATTACCCAAAGCTGTAACTATTACAAAAAGCCCTTTTTTTAACAAGTCTTACAGTTGAAATAACCTTCGATTTTAACATCGGAACAGTTCGGAAACCATTCACTTTACTTTTTAACGTGTGATGTTCTAAACGTCCATAAAAAGAGACTGGTTTTATTGCTACCCTCTTTAGGTTCAATTTACGAACTCGATCGGATGGAGTCGACATTTTTAAGTGGACTTTTTAAGAGTCGAATGTTAATGTTGATCCTTTGAGTAACTAGAATGTTCTGTTTCAGTAAATGGCTGAAGGAACTAATGAGTTTTTAGGGTCTAAATAAAATGGCAATGATGGAAAAGACGAAAATGTATTGGCTTGTCCAAAGTATCCAGAAAGCTTATTTCAATCCTGTTGTACGTCATCATCGAAAAACAACACCATTTAAATTTTTCTTTGGAAGGAAAATCATCAAGTGAATCTTCCCCTCTCTGGGCTGGGTCCTAAATTACTGTAATTTAATTGAATACAGCCACTCAAAACCGTTTAGTCCACTCTCGTCCCCTCGATCCCCAAGAATTAAAGTGTCCACTCGACCCCTAACTACAGTTTTTTCTCGACCCCTGGGGGTCGAAAGTGGAGTTCATTTTGAAGCCAAGTTTTGGTTTCCACTCGACCCCCAAGTACAGTTACGATGAAAAATCATCAGTCTACCCTATAGTTACATACTATTTAACTAAAATACCGTCATTATATTTAGTTTTAATCCTTATTCGTAAGAATCGACATTTGTGTAGTTACCAAGTGATCGGTGAGTGCACAAGTACTTCAACAAAGCTGTACCTTATAATTACACCCAAAATCTAACGTAAACCTGCCCAATATTGCCATCAGCCAAGAATAAATCCAGACTCCGTAGTTGCTAGTGAGAAATTCCTAAAAGAAAACCTAGAAACACTGCCTGGCCCTGGAATCAGTGCTTCAGCAGTTGCGCTTGCGACCACTAGACCGACGAGGCAGTCTTTTTAAATACCAATTCCTGAATTTCGCCTTTAGTACGTCACTGTACCAAAATATTAATTATCATACTAGGGGACGAGAGTGGACTCAAAGTGCGGGTCTTTTGTATGAAAATGCATTCTCACCCCCTAGGGGTCGAAAGTGAACTATGTTTAGGGGTTGAGAGGAAACCAATGAGCAAATCTTTTTTTAGGGGTCGAGGGGTCGAGAGTGGACTAAACGCTCAAAACATAGGAAAGGTAATTTAAAGAAACCTTTTGTTTTATCAATTTATTGTATCTCTTTACTTTGTCTCATCCTTTTATAAGTTTAAGCCATAAAGTTTGCTCAAGAAAAGCTAACTCTGGAGCCAGGTTATTTATTTTATCGTTACATAGAAATATTTTTAGTAAAGCCAGGGCAGACTCTTATTTATTTTGCACAATCTTTTTTTATTATTTATTTACAATGTGTTTACTTTTGACCTCAATCTGGTCGAGAAGCAAATATACATAAGCTGAAACAAACGTACCCAGAAAAGAACTGATGGCCTACCATGATGTCTTAAAGCTAGGGTTATTCCAGTGTGGAAACGAGATGGCGCTAGATGACTTGTATAGCTGTGTCTCTTTCTCACAATGGACTTACTCCCCCTTTTCTTCTTGCCCGTTCTTCTCCATAGAGATCTACTCGTGCAAATGGGCATCTACGGTACTTTCACAGTTATATTATGTCTTGTGATTGGGACTGTAACGCCGTAGTTTTGTATGAATGAATTACTTTTGTTGTCTTTGACAATTCAAAAGTAACTGGCCTACTTGAAATAAATGCTATGAATTTGATTATTGATTTTGCTTTAGGAGGTAGGACACCTGGAATTCTTGCACACCGATCTCCAACAGACTGGTGGTCGCGAACCAGGCGGACCTGGTAAGACCTACTACCGTCAGTGGGATCGCTGAGCTGTTGTATCTGGTTACAAGTATATTATTATTCCTTAAAGATTTATTTAAAATAACATCTATCTAATATCTTTAAACGAGCAATTCTTGTATATTTATATAAAATCAGGATCTCGGAAACGGCTCCAAGGATTTTCATGAAAGTTACAGATTAGGGGTTTTTCGGCTCAAGGAATCGATTTATCAAGGTCCCAGGTTCGAGAAAAGCTCGGTTCCCAAGATATAGACATTTTAAAAACCGCGTTTTAAGAAGCGCCATCTATAACGCCATGACCAATGAGGGCCAAAAACAAAAAACCGAGCGAAGCTCGGTCAACCAGATATTAAGTATTTATTGGAATATTTTAAAGCAATAAAAAATTAACTTACGCTAGCTTTCTCCGGAACTAATGATACAATAAAAAAAAACCGGCCAAGTGCGAGTCGGACTCGCCCATAAACAAAGGGTTCCGTAGCAGCAAGTAACATAATATAAAAGTTCTTGAAGTTGGTTGTAACTTTGAAAGTTAAATTGCGGTATACAATTTATGACGTATTAAAAAAAAAGGATTACTTGATCTCGTTCAAACCAATTTTCGCAAAAAGTTGGAACGCAAACCAAAAACAAAAGCGAGCAAGCGATGGGATGCGAGCGGTGCCTCGTGGCCCAAAACGTCACGCGAACGAAATCGCAGCCAGAACTTGGTATAATAATAATTTAAACGAAAATCTTTTGAAATATTGGCATGCTTTCCTGGTAAAATCACCACATTTGACCTTAATAACGTTCGTCCAATAAAGATATATCTTCATATATTAGTGCACTGTCAGATATGACCTCATAACTTGTTCGTCGTAAATAAAAGCCTCTAAATAAACAAGAGTTATATGCAATATCTTTCATAGTTTTATGAGCATGCGTATGGCTGGCCTACAAGGAAATGAAGAATATTTTATGAATGATAAATAGGAGATATTTAGGCTATATTTTTCGTGGATTTTTTTGTAGTTTTCCTTATGGAAAATGTACAATAGACTGCAGAAGTACGTGAAATTTTGTTGGAGAGTGTACATACAAAAAAGGTAAAACGCCTCAACGATCACTTTAAAGACTCTTCTAAGGCGGTTCGATCAAGAGCCACATTCAGATGTAGTAAGTAGTACTCCGATATGACTCGCATAGTGCGGCGATTCCTTTTTCAGCTCTAACCACCAGTAGCTATAATAAATTATGTATATTTTTTATGTTTTTTTTTTTTTTTATTGAAATTAGTTTGTGTAAAACTTAATCAACAAATTAAAATCATCATAAAATAGAGGTGGCCTAGTGGTAACGGTCGGACCGTATTTACGACTTTTAGGTCAAGGTTTTGAACCCAGACAGGTGAATTTTAGAAAACTTTGTATAAAAATTATCGTCATCACTGTTCTCAAAAAAGATACAGAAAAATTTCGTGAGAAGGTTGGCAGGTCTTCTAACTAAATAATATTGAGCTCTATTATTGGGAGGATGCCTGTGTCCCAACAGTGGCACCTGAGCATTATAGAATTAATTATGTCTATTTGTCTCACACTTAAAAGTCAACATAATTATATGACAAAATTATTAGGTATGCCCGAAATAACAAGTTACTCTCATAATTTACTATTTAAAGCTTGTTCAAAACTTTTTTGTTAGCAGTACATGTTAAGGTTTGTGCCTATTTGTTTTAGTGCTTAAGTGTACATTAAGTTGTAGGTCGCCGTGAATTGTGTGCGCGCCTGTACAAATAAAACATTGCCGTTGTAAATACAAGAAGTGTAAACTTAGCTAGGTATGTTTCTTAAAGTTGTATTGTTTTGTGAAATTAACATGAAAAACATGTTTTTAACGTAAAATTTTACCAACGGTAACGGCAGCAGCATTTTCGAAAGAAAATATAATTATATTCCATAGCTTTAACACTTTTTTTGATTCAGCTGTTAGAGAAAATTCTATTTTTTATCGATGCTAGCTTTTGCCAGCGGTTTCTCCCGCTACAACTCGAAAATTATCCCACTGGAACATAACGTCAGGATGAAACTATCCTATGTGTTAATTTAAGTTATAAACTATCTGTGTACCAAATTTCATCCGAATCTGTTCACTGTGTTTTGCGTGAAAGAGCAACAAACACATTTCACATACTTTCCCTTTTACAATATTAGTGAGATTTATTTTTTGAATCATAGGCAGTGCTGGCCTAGTGGTTTCGGTCCCTACTAATGAGCTACCGAACCCAGCCAGGCGCATCACTTTGTGTATTTTTTTTATTTCACCATCACTGCTCTCAAAGCGGTGAAGGAAACATCGTGAACCAAAAATTCATAGACATGTGGCATCTACCAACCTGCACTGTTCCCGCGTGGTGGATTATGGCTCATTCCGTCTCACAGAGCGGTCTGAAGATGATGATTATGATAATTTTATGGAATTACTAGCTGTTGCCAGCGGCTTCACCCGCTACAACTCGAAAATTATCCTACGGGAACATAAAATCGGGATAAAAACTATCCTATGTGTTAATCCAATAAACTATCTGTGTACCAAATTTTAGCCAAATCCGTTCAGTGTTTTTTGCGTGAAAGAGTAACAAACATACCTACACACACACACATACATACATCCTCACAAACTTTCGCATCTATCTATACATATAATAAAACTGTAGAAAAATAATTTTTGTACATTAAAAAAAACTCAAAAAATATAGCCAGCGTGTTTAAGGACAACCAATAGAACTCATTTCTAGCATTTTTAGAATTTTTGTCTGTTTGTATGTCTGTTTGTATGTTTATTTGTTCGGGCATCACGTAAAATGTACGAAAGCTATGTAGATAACTTTAATACATAACGACTGACCGTAACTTGAAGTAACATTTAGTTTTTGTTTCATTGAAATCGGATCAGTCTATCAAAAGATATTTGAATTTAAAGTGTTCCAGAAGTAAAATTACGGTCAGTTTACACCGAGACACGCAGCTCGCAGTTCAGTAGCGCGATCTAGCTTGGAATAGAAAAACAACATACCTATTTAAATATGGTGTGGACTGAAGTGGAGTGGTTTGGAGTGGAGTGGAGTGGAGTAGAGTAGAGTAGAGTAGAGTAGAGTGGAATGGAATAGAATGGGATGGAATGGAAAGAAAGAAAAGGTTTTTATTTGACTCACACTAGAAAGGGATGGAATGGGATGGAAGCGGATGGAGTGGGATGGAGTGGGATGGAGTGAGTTGGAGTGGGATGGAGTGGGATGGAGTGGGATGGAGTAGGATGGAGTAGGATGGAGTGGGATGGAGTGGGATGGAGTAGGATGGAGTGGGATGGAGTGGGATGGAGTGGTATGGAGTAGGATGGAGAGGGATGGAGTAGGATGGAGTGGGATGGAGTGGGATGGAGTAGGGTGGAGTGGGATGGAGTGGGTTGCAGTGAGATGGAGTGGGTTGCAGTGAGATGGAGTGGGATGGACTGGGATGGAGTGGGATGGAGTGGGATGGAGTGGAATAGAGCGGGATGGAGTGGGATGGAGTGAGATGGAGTGGGATGGGGTGGGATGGAGTGGGATGGAGTGGGATGTAGTGGGATGGAATGGGATGGAGTGGGATGGAATGGGATGGAGTGGGATGGAGTGGGATGGAGTGGTATGGAATCGGATGGAGTGGGATGGAGTGGGATGGAATGGGATGGAGTGGGATGGAGTGGGATGGAATGGGATGGAGTGGGATGGAGTGGGATAGAGTGGGATGGAATGGGATCGAGTGGGATGGAGTGGTATGGAGTGGGATGGAGTGGTATGGAGTCGGATGGAGTGGGATGGAGTGGGATGGAGTGGGATAGAGTGGGATGGAGTGGGATGGAATGGGATGGAATGGGATGGAATGGGATGGAATGGGATGGAATGGGATGGAATGGGATGGAATGGGATGGAATGGGATGGAATGGGATAGAATGGGATAGAATGGGATGGAATGGGATGGAATGAGATGGAATGGGTGCTCTAATCCAGTAGCAATTGAATAGTACTGCCTTTGAACGACAGAGGGCGTTTATTACAAACACGTCAAAATATATTCTTGAAAAATCTAAATAATTTCTAAATATAGGGTTTATATGAAAACGATATGATTTATAAAAAACCTGGCGAGAATTAAGCGCTTCGCACAAAAAAATACATTGTTAAATTCCGACATCCACGCGAACGAAGTCGCGGGCACAGCTAGTTTATAATATTAGTAGGATTGGCTCCTGACAAAAATGTTAAAGAAATTGTTGGATTTTATAAATTTTACGAAAAATGAAAGCCAGAAATTAACTTACGTAAATAAAGTCAACGAGATTAACCAAAAATAATTCATGGCTTATTAAACTTTATTTTTTATTTTCTCGTACATTTTCAAAGCACTACACTTTCAAGTCCCCACAAGCGGTGCACCCGTGCACGAAGTTCAAACTCGAAGCGAGATAAATTAACCATGAAACTAGTTTGAATCCAATGTAAAAAGTTTCATATAAAACCCTTTACGTTGGTTTACTTTGAATTCAAGAGAAATTCCATACGTTAAGGTAAAAGCTGAAACTATATTCTATATTCTTGAATATACATAATTATTATGTTCGACTGTTGAAATTAAATTAGGTATCAGTTTAGTTGATTAAATTCCCTTTTTGTTGGTTTCAAAAATTAAATAATTATTGCTCTAATTGAGCTTTTTAAGACGAAAAAGTTTGCGTTTTAGGGCTACGGTGTCCTATTAATACAGCTCTGCAATCCAATCAGGCGTAGCCCCATTACTAACAGCTCCCGGGCCTGGGGGCATACTATACGAACATAAGATTAGTTAGTGGTTCGAATTAAAAATTGATGACAACATAATTGGACAGATGTACCTACTGACTCCCGATCTGTACCCTTAGCACGAGTTTTCACTCATTTACTTTACAGCATCTTTCCAGTATTTACAACGTTACTTGTATGAAAAAATGGAACAGCGCCTCTGGTGTGCGAAGAAGAAACTAATTTTTTCCTTGAAAATTGACAATTTGAAATTGTCAAAGTTCCAGTTTACGTCTCAAATACTGAAAACTCGTGCTAAGGGTACTGTTCTTAGAACATATAAATTCAAAACTAATAGGGAGTAGGATTCAATTAAAAGTTTTAAGTTACTTTCGTAAGAGTCCTTATACTTTGTTGATGGACTAAGAGAGTAGACCCCCGGTCCTTAACCGGACAGCGAGCTACTCATTACTCGCCGTCCGAAAGCCCGTTTCAATCAGCCTGGCTTAATTGATGTTCGGATTATATATTCAAATAAATAACAAATGTGAATGTGGTTGTAATCCCGCAAGCATTATTGATGATATTCGTCTATTGTCTGACCAAAATGGAAACAAATCCGAAGGTATTGATTTTACAATGCGAGGTCTTTTGAAGGCTTAACGCGGAACGTTGGGTCCGACGGACCCTTTTGCTGCCCTAAGTAGCTTCTTTGTAACTTTTATATTATTATAATAAATTGTTACATCAAACAATATCTTCCTAGCAATACTGCTGAATTTGTGTTACATTAATATTTATTTTGAAGGAGGCTAACGAGCGGGATCAGCTTTCTGGAATATTAATTTAGTAAAACTTTAATGATCTGATTAAAAGGATTTATATGCTGTTGTGAGGCGCTAGCACGAGTTTGATATGATACAATTATATTGAATATGAATATTGAATCAACGTTCAAATTTCGATCGAAAATGATAAAGACATAATATTTAAAACTCGTAATTAATATTGTGTGCAAAAGAAGTATAATCAATTTTAAAAACCATGTATTTATTTTACTTTTACGTCACTCTCTCAAGATAATTATTATCCCTGATGTACTTTCTTGGGCAATAATTATTGTCAGCTTTCTAATGACTGACTTGCGGACATTGCGAGATTATCAAGTCTAATATCTATAAGTCTTAAATCGCTAACACGCAGTGAGCAAGCGAGTTAATCAAGGCATAATCCTGTTCTGAATATGTAGAGAACTTTGCCTAGCGATGAGCAGGAATAATTCAAAAGCTATTAGTTTGGTCGGGGAGATTAACTGAAATACTCTGCGCAATCAACATTACTATCAAACCGGAGTTCGTATTTGCGTGATTGTTATCGGCTTGACTTCAAATCAAAATTCAGGGTTTTCTCATGCCTGTCAGTCTGTCACTGTTTTTTTCAGTGGTCAGTATCATCATAATTTCAGCCGTGAGACGCCTACTGGTGGACATTGGCCTCCCCTAAAAATTTCAAGTAGAACCGGTTGAAAGCAGCTTGCATCCAGCGAGATCCTGTGTTCTACATCAGATCTTCTGCCCTCCTTGTAGGTCTAACGGTGCGCTTGTCAGTGCGTGGTCTCCAGCGAAAGGATAACCTACTTCGGTGCAGGACTGCCCCGTTTGGGCAGAGCACCGCCGTGTCCTCACGAAAGCGATAGGCGCTAACCTCTGGTCGAGCACTGGTCGAAGCCATGCTGCGGGGCGGTACGGAATGGGAAGCGGTCGCCTCCTTCTGCGAAGCAGTCATTCTAGCAAAGGAGGAGGAGTTATGGGTGACTCACCGTCCAATCATGAACCATGCCCGGGTCGACGGCGCGTTGAGTTCCACGCGCGCCTGAAAGAGCTGTCAGCAATCTGATGGGGCGCCCTAAGAGGGCCAAAGCCTGCCGGGGTCGCGGGACTGTCTCACCAAGTAACCGTGGCTCTTGTACGTAAAGGGCTATTGAAGGATCACCGTGGATTTTTGTCAGTCAAGTCTGACAGTCCCTCCCGTCCCACCCTGGGCGGGAGGACTCATTTGATGATATTACCAAGATAAAAAAGGATAACCTACTTTATTTATTAAATTTTTATTACGTATTAGACTTGGTGTAACTGCAAACATTTGTTTTCACGTTTAAAAACGCCTAGACTCAAAAAAAATGCTTGTCGATTTAAACAAATATTTCTTCGAGAACTACTGCAACTACACTTCAAATACAACATAGATTTTTCCATGCATGCGTGCGAAGCCACTGGAATGAGTTAGTTCATTTATGTAAAACTTATAGCCGTAACCGCTTTGTCGAAGTGTCAAAGCTTTTCAAGTCTGATTGTATACAGTGCCCTTTATCTCAGAACTGTAATCTGAACTAAGGCGCTAAGGCGTTACGAAGGGAAACTAATAATCGACTTAGCTGTTATTTGACCCAAAACTATCTTCTGGTCCACTAAGTAAACAATGAACGTTGATTGATTAACCGATTTAAGTTTGTCAAAATATTGGCCTAACTAATCTGAGTTTAGCGATTTGAACCAACATCTACGTAATACGAGATGTTAGTTCAAATGGCTAAACTATTGTATCAGGTCGATGTCTGTACGTAATAGATCTTGAAAAAAAAAAAGGTTGCACTCCAGGAGTGCCGGTAGAAGTGAAAACTTTTTTGTTACTATGTTTTATTTTTAATTTGAATGACGTCTTACTCATTTTCGATCAGGGTCACGTGACCCTGACGGTCACGTGACCCTGACGGTCACGTGACCCTGACGCGAGTTTTAAATTTTTTACCCATTACAGAAAAAGTGTACAACGCCGCTAAAGAAGTTTTCACTTCAAAAAGAGAACCCTAGGCCCTAGCATGAATTCTACGTATTCGGCTGCACAGCTTACTGAAATTTTTACGACGTAAATTGCATGGAAATTGAAAAAGCGCTCACACGTAAGACCTAGGAACAAATTTTGCATACCCCAATTTGCTGAAATTCTTTAATATATTTCGAACATTGTTAATAAAGAAGTAGTTTCAATTTTCGATTGATTATGGTAAATTCGACAGATTATGGTAGGTTGATGCATGTAATGTAAGTTAATTTCTATATCGGAATAAAAGATTTTGTAAAATTAATTAATAACCTCCAAGCAAATTGCGGGTATGAAATTGAATGGAAAATCCTGTATTTTCTGGGAAAACATAACCACAGTAATTGGTTTTCGTGAAATAACGATTAGTTACGCAGGTAATTATTTGGTAACCACAATCCTATGTGGAATTGCGTCTATTCTTAACTAGTAAGACATATTTAACTTAATCGTGGTTTGGTTAAAGTTATTACTAAGGTAACACACATATTTTTATTTATCGACTTTAATATAGCTTTTGTTTAATTTTACTAAGCAGTTTAGGAGCAAAATATTTTTGCTTGTCACAGATATTGTGATAAAGGATGAAGTCCAAAAGCCCAGAAGTCAAGACATGTCTTCAGACTTTTCTATTTTGGCACAAAAAAATGCTTGCTTTCTTTTTGACAATACTACGAAAAATGATTTTTTGTTTGTAAATTGTAGATGCAGATTTCAAAAATTCTTTAGATGTAAATATTTCTCGGTCCCCATTAATTGGTTTTAAAACAGCTGATTTAGCTAAAACTTTGGCATTCGGGCGGCAAGTAATGGGTGACTCGCCGTCCGATCATGGACCATGCCCGTGTCGACGGCGCATCGTGTTCCAAACGTGCCTCAAAGAGCTGTCAGGTATCTCACGGAATCCCTTTAGAAGGCCAAAGCCTGCCGGGGTAGCGGGACAGTCTCATCACATAACCTTGACCCTAGAACGTAAAGGGCTATTGGGGGATTACTGTGGATTTTAGTTAGTATGAGTCTGACAGACCTCTCTTCCTTCCCTGGGCGAAAGGACCCATTTGATGATTATAGCAAGAAAAATAAACTTAAACTTCTCTGTGGCCTTCCTCGAAACTTTGGGAAGCATAGCCCGTTCTCCACGGCTACATTTCTAACGTACACTGCGTTTGAATAATTCAAACAGCCTCCGCATTTTGCACGGCACAGGTTAAAATTAAGGCTTCCAAGGATTTTCATTTATTAAAGGAGTAATTTTAGTATAATTGGGCAACGTGATAGCAGGAGCCAACCGCGCTGTATGTACTCGTAGTTACATTTTCATACTTAATTTCTTCATGTTAAGATTTTAAGAAGTTGGCTGATAAAAGCTATTGTCAAACAGACAGGCGAAAGCCAATGCGATCCGAAGCCTTTTTTATTTGTAATGTATGGAATTGTTTGAATCCAGTTACATAGAGAAGCGAAAGCGATCTGATATTCTATGTGACTCCCTTCAAACAATTCCATTCATTACAAACAAAATGCCTCGCTTCGCTTTCGCCACGCCTGTCTGTTTGACAATAGCTTTAGGACCCATCTGTCAAATTGTTAAAAATATCAATTCTTAGTTCGGGCTCGATGTCACTGGGCGTAGAAAACATCTGTAACTAAGGCTGAGACCACGGGTTTAAAACTCCTGAATCGCGTTTGCATCATGACAAAAGGCAAAAGGCTAGCAACAGCATCGCTACGAAGGTCGTCGTGGGCGAGGGACCTTATCTACGTCATTGATAAGTGTTCGTGAAAGCAACCTTATCTAAGGACCATTAAAATAACAGTCCAAATAAAACCGCGTTATTGAATTCCCAACTTTTGGGCATTGAAACGAGAGTTTAAACTGGAATTAACGTGTTTAATCAACAACTAAATTAAGTAACTTACTCACTAGGACATTACCTAATTACCAGGAATTAGGTACTAACAGCATTAACTAATTGCCACATCCCAATTTACTTAGTCCAAATGAGATTAAATAGGCATTAACTGAATCAAAATGAATAACTAGTTTTGGCCTTATCTAGCTAAACTATCAAGCTAACGACTCTGTATTGTTTCCACTGCTGGGACATAGGCCTCGTCTCTGTAAAAAAGAAATTCTACCGATTACAGCCCATTCCTTCGGAACCAAAAAAAACATGTGCATCTCCCAACCCGCCTGGACCCGCCCCAATTAGTGGATGTCACAAGTCTTTGAATACTTAATTCTAGAACATGCTAGTTTTTCTCACTATAAGTATTGTCCTGTACCGTTTGAAAGAAGCGATGATGAAATTAATGACATAAAGTATGCTAGTGCATCTTGGCTGGTTGCTGGGCTTAAACCTTTTTTTTTTACGTCTTAAAATCATCAAGCGAGTCCACCCCCACTGGTGGACCGGAAGGGACTATCCGAGTCGTACTGATTAAAATCCACCGTGTGCTTTCAGATACCCTTATTTATTTAATTTACGTAGCAGATACTTACTACTTTTTAACCGACCTCAAAAAAAGGAGGAGGTTGTCAATTCGGTCGGTATGTTTTTTTTTTTTAAGTAGCAGATTCCTACTTATTTTTTTACTTACCACGTAAAAAAAAAGCAGATACTTATCGGAACTACTAAATCGATTCTAAATATTAATTTAAAAAGGGCTACTTTACGTTTAAGGGTCACAATTATCTGCTTAGACAGTCCCGCGGCCCCGGCAGGCATGCTGGACTCAAACCTATGGCCTACAACTCAAAAGTCGGAGATATTAACACTGGGCCCCCTCTTTTCTAGATAGAATTACCATAATGTTTGTAAAGCCACTGAAACTATAATCGTTAAACCAGTCTCAGCACTAACAATAAATTAGGTCAAGTTACTAACTTTGTATAATCCCTTGGTTTCACTTATTAAATCTGTGTTAGACTGGGTTTTGAATTGCGGTATTCAATTTGTGACTAACTTTAGCTTTATTTTCATATGCTAATGATTTATGTTGATCTTGATTCCTAGGTCAGATAATGTTATTGGGTTTATCTATGATGATTTCAGTAGCAACCACGGAACGGGCACGCCGCAATCGCGGCGGTAAAACCCCTCTTTGAGGAGTGGCTGGAGAGACGTCACGGCGTCCTGACCTATCGGATGACGCAGGTCCTCACCGGACACGGAAGTTTCGGGAGGTACCTGTGTCGGATAGGAAGGGAAGAAACGCCTGGGAGTCACCACTGCGAAGATACAGTAGAGCATACGGTGCAAGACTGCCCCGCTTGGGCAGAGCACCGACGTGTCCTCACGGCGGTGATAGGCGGAGACCTCTCGCGCCCGGCATTGGTTGCGGCCATGCTGCGGGGCGAGACGGAGTGGGAAGCAGTCGCCTCCTTCTGCGAAGCAGTAATGCTCGTGAAGGAGGAGGCGGCGGGCCGCGAGAGGGAGAGGACAGCGTCCTCCCTCCACCCCAACCGCAGTAGTAGACGCACGCGGCGTCGGACGTCGGCAGACGATCTCCGGCCACCGTAGGCGCGGGCATGCGGACAGCGAGTAAAGGGCAACTCGCTGTCCGACCATGGACCATGCCCGGGTTGACCACGACGGCGCGTCGTGTTCCACGCGCGCCTCAAAGAGCGTCAGCAAAATGACGGGGCCCCCTCTCAGAGGGCCAAAGCCTGCCGGGGTCACGGGACTTATTTCCATACCGTGACCCCGGAACATAAAGGGATAATGAAGGACACCGTAGATTTTAGTCAGTACAAGTCTGACAGTCCCTCCCGCCCTGCCCGGGGTGGGAGGACTCATTTGATGATTGTACCACGCTACAAAAAAAAAGCAACCACGGAAGCTGGATACCGCTGGCAATAGCCTCGCTCCCTATTTATATGGGGTTACTATTACGTACATATCATCATAACCCTTCGGAGATTACAGGCGTGATGTATATTGTTAAAATAATAATTAAATAGCCTAAGATTAATTTTATATTATTTATTTTATTTATTTATTTGTCATCAGGCAACGAAGGCCCGCAGATAAAATAAACAAACATAATCTTATAAGTAATAATAAACTAATACATAAGTATTCAATACAATAAGTGTTAGTAAATCAAACTAGGTACTAAAATATGGAATCATTTTACTATACCAGTTACAATAACTATTACTCCAATAGCAATCACTACCCGAAGAAGAAGGTAACATGCTTATATGATTATAATAATAATTATGATGTTGATGTGATCCGACCAATTTCGACCAAGGTGATTGCTTCAGCTCCGCTGTGCACCATATCGTATCATTGGACATGAGATACGCAGTAAAAACGCACCCAGTGAATGCACTTCCTTACACAGCACTCTGTCTAGAACATAAATAACGCGTACACACCCTTTGTTCGACCAATTTCAGGCAAACTTTTTAAAATTCCGCCAAACTAAATTCTATTAGTTCGGACAAATACAGGGCATGTTAGTAGTTTATTGGAAAAGTTTGCCTTACATAAATAAGAACTGTCGAACATTGATGAAGTTTCAAAACATTAGTTAAGTTTTAATAGTTCAGTTTAGGACTTGTGGACAGCAGAAACAATTTTGTGTGTGTTTTCAACGTGTAAATTAAATAAATTATGCTTTCACATTGTTTTGGTTTATAGTAGCCATACACCATCCTGCCTATCGATTTGACGCTTGCAATTGTTTCAAATTGCAATTGTTTAAAAATGCCAATTTGATGGCATGACATGCCAATTTGATAGGTCATCAAATCGATTTGACACAACGTCAAATCGGCAGCAGTGATGCATTTGGCTATTATTCGGTGACGACAGCTACATTTTTATGTAGCTATCGGTCACCGAATAATAGCTAGATCTAGCTATGAAGTTGCTAAGTTGGCATCGCTGCTGCAGATTTGAAGTTGTGTCAAATCGATCGTACGATAGGCAGTATGGTGTATGGTGTATATGGACGAACTGCCAATTTGAAACAATTGCAAGCGTCAAATCGATCGTTCGATAGGCAGGATGGTGTATGGCTACCATTACATTGTAAACGCTTCATCACTGTTTTAACCCCCGACTAAAAACGAACTGCCTTATAAGTATAACAGCTATGTGTGTGTTTTCTGTGGGGATGTTATCGGGATTTTTCATCAAGAATTCCTCAGTAGGAGTCACAGAATATGGCTTTGTACTCCATTGGTGGCAATTTCCCTCTGTTACATAGAACATACAAAACTGGTGAAACTATTAAGCCAAGACAGAGTCACGGCGAGAACCCTCGTGAACACTCGAGAAACGCGAATGCAAGAAGTTTCTCTACGTCTCTTTTACGTTACTAAACGTCTCGAAGAGACATCTCACCGATACTTCTTGCCATGAGTCAGTACTCAGTATCGGTTATAAGGTACTCTTGTACTTTATCTTTTCGAGATCTTCATGTAGCCTACAGACTCACGACGAGAAAGCCTGAGAACACCCGAGACTTGTGAAAGTGAGGTTTTTCTCTACGTCTCTTTTTTACTTTATTAAAGTCTCTGGGAGAATTCTCGCTGTAATTTCTCGCCGTTAGTCTAAAGGCTCCTTAGACATTTAGATCATTAACGTAAATTAAGAAAAAAAAGTGAGATATAGAAGAGAAAAATTAAGGAAAGGCTTGACATGATAAAAATGTTAACCAACTACCTTTGTAACCGAGAAAAAGCTACCCTTAAAAAATATGCCACTGATTTACATAATTATGCTTAAACATAAGTACATAAATCACGATTCATTTTCCTTGTTTTTTATTTGGTGGAGAGGAGTGTGATTACCTAAGCGAAAAGTACGAAACATTTTCGGCCTTTTTAGAACTTTTATTTTAGCTCTGTCAATGTAATTGAAGTGATAGTTATTCTGCAGACATATTATTATTCTTTATACGTATCAAAGAAGGAGATATTTTGATCCCTTTTTAATATCCATCCAAATTTTACTACTTCATATTTCCAAAGAAATAGTGTGTAAAATAACTTATGGCCGACTCCATTATGGGAATGAGCACGCTCACAGCATCGCTTTAAGATCGGTTTTAGAAATGAACGAACATTCTGCGTCAATAAGTTTGATAGAGAGACGAGAGTAATACTAACTGTTCTGATGGTAGATGGAGCAGACAAGTGCCAGAGTGAAGACTATCTGTAAAGTATAAAAAAGAAGCTCGTGTTCTTTTGAGATAGGTAGATGTGCTGACGTCTGTACAACGTCGATGTTTCCCAGGAAAGTAGTCGATTAAAATGAAATTTATAATTATAATATCTACATAATTATTTGTTCCGAATTTTAGGTCATGCGATGGGTTCGAAGCCTACCAGGCGCGTAACTTTGTATATTTCATTAAATCAACACTACTCTCAAAATAGTAAAGGAAAACAAAATGACAGGATGTCCTAGAACAGCAATATGTATATAATAGGTATCTCACCTATTAAAGGCGGGTTTAAATATGTTGAGATGGAAAAAAAAAACAATACTTACACAAATTTCCAAGGTTAAAACTACTACAATTCGTAATACTAACGACCCGTTTCAAGACACAAGCTACAAGCATTTTATAAAATGTCAAAACCTCCTTTTTCTTTTAAAAGAATGGCCAGTCGCCCCCAACTTTACTGGACCATTATATTATACTTTCTTACCAGCCCTTATTGTACCGCTTCTAGAAAATTCTGAAAGACTTGAACGGTGTTGAAAATTTTCAAAGATTTACGAGTTATCTTTTCTATGGGGGCAGGGCATGTGCTCCTTTTAAACTTCGACGCCTTATAAAAGAAGCTGTGGTGAATATTAATTTTGTGTCATACCTTTGTTTTTAGGTGATGACTGACGTTGTGAAATTTTAATATTTTCGTCTAAGGTATTTATAAAGGTATATGGAAAGAGTTTTTTAAAGTGAACTAAATCTTTTTGATACATCTTTTTTAAAAAAAAATGTTGGCCCACAATAGGAATAGGTATCTCCTTTGTCGAAGGTGCATTTACATAACACAGAAATGAACATACACAAACACCCAGAAACGGAACAACTGCTTGTAGATTATACTGCCTAAACATGGAACCGTGACCCCGGAACGTAAAGGGCTATTGAAAAATGACCATTGAATGATGATTTTTAGTCAGTACGAGTATGAAAAAGTTGTTACAACGCAAAAAAAAGACATATATAAATGGATGTACATTGTACATAGATTATACGCTCTTATAAGAATAAATTGTTCTCTTAAAAAACGTTTTATTTTAGGCCTGAGTAAGTATAACTTCCTATTATACAAATCAAACAACAATAATGTAAGGTTCCGTAGTCCCAAAGCTGAAAATTCATAAAGAAACCGGTAACACCCACGTAAAAAGGAAATCTGTTTCATCTTAATAAAAATATAAAAAAACCGGCCAAGTGCGTGTCGGGCCACGCACAGTGTAGGGTTCCGTAGTTGCCCATCAAAATACTTATGCGAACTAACTAAATGATTCGCTGAATTTAATTTTAAAAAGAAGAATTTTCAAAATCGGTCCAGGAGTCTTTGAGAAATCGGGGAAAATATATAAAAAAAGATTACGACGAATTTAGAACCTCCTCCTTTTTTTGAAGTTCGTTAAAAATAGTTGACGATAAAAACCTACCTATCCCCAAAAAACGTATAGCTGTAAAAATAAAGTTGACAAACTTACATTTGCAGTTGATGAACATGTTCTCCGATACATTTTGTTTAAGAAAATATGTTATCCAAGTACATTTTATAAGTTGGTCGACTATTACTCGTAAAGTTGTAAAGCCAACTTAGTCGTGATAATTTTCTTTTAAACTTCGTTATATATACTACTATTGTGAATTTTTTCACACCCCCAAACATAACCGTTTAGCTGGTAGAGGGGGGGGACACTCGAGTCGAGCAAAATTTAGCACTTTAAAGCTTAATATTTCACAAACGAATTTTTTTATCAAAAAATTGTTCATGGAAACTATCAATATTTTTTAAAGACCTATTTAATGATACCCCACACTAAGGGGAACGCGAGAAAAAAAAAACATCCCCACTTTACGTGTACAGGAGGTACCCTAAAAAAAAAATATTTTACGAGATTTTATTTTACCACTTTTTCGGCACAACAAAGCCGTATATTTACACCACATTACAGCTCTCTAGTACTGTGCGTCTCTGAGCTAAACTGCGGACAGACGGACGGACGGACGGACGGACGGACATGGCGAAACTATAAGGGTTCCTTGTTGACTACGGAACCCTAAAAACGAGATTCCCTTTACTTATCATCAAAACATAATAGGTATATTAACGTTCATATTATCTTATTCTAAGAAAAACGTAAAATTAATTCATTATTTTTTATCTTGTACTCGTAGTGTAGGAAGGCCTCCCACGGTGGACCGACGACATCGTGAGAGTCGCGGGCAATAGTCCAGTCAAATTAGTAAGTTCACCTCGGAATTCGAGATACCCAGCTGTAAGTCTGTAAATACTTGTATTTGGACACCCTAAAAGTTGTCTCAAAACCTACATATGGTAGGGTGTACGCAACTATAAAATTTCAAGGTCAATATATCATAATTATACAGGGTTACTGGTTAAGTCGACCTAGATCCTTTGAGGGGTTATAGTAGACGTCATTTTTGACTGATTTTACTATGGGAACCCCTATCCCAATCCTTACCGTTTTTAAGTTATTAGGCTTTTAATTTTTTTTAAATATTCCACCTCTGCGTCATAAACTGGTTATTGTAAGAATTTTACGATGTTTAGGACGCTAAAGTGATACTTTTTTGATAGCTTACGAAAGACTCATTCTATTGAAACCAGTATAATATTTGATAAATTACTCATATCTTGGGAAATAAATGACCGGAAAGTTCAAATATGTATTGAAAATTTTTTTGGAGCTACCCTTGTCTTTCGGGCCAAATTTCTCAAAATAAATTTACGGTACTTGATTGGCAGATTGCAGCAAAAACACTCTGTTCTGCTTAATAGAAATGTACATTCGAATTTTGAACCTCCTTTTTTTATGAAATCGGTTAAAAGAGTATTGACGAGTTTGGTTAAAAAACCACCTTGTCAGTATCAACCTTTGTTTTCTGGACATTACTTACTAAAAGTGGATATTGTGGTACCATTTTAAAAAGCTAATGAGACAAAAGTGTTTTTGCTGCAATCTGCCAATCTAATACGGTACATTTATTTTGAGAAATTGGGCCCGAAAGACAAGGGTAGCTCCAAAAAAAATTCAAAATTTGAACTTTACAGCCATTTATTTCCCAAGGTATGAGTAATTTATCAAATATACTAGTTTCAATAGAATAAGTCGTTCGTAAGCTATCAAAAAAGTATCACTTTAGCGTCCTAAACGTCGTAAAATTGTAACAATAACCAGTTTATGACGCAGAGGTGGAATATTTTTGAAAAAAATCAAAAGTACTAATAACTCAAAAACGGTAAGGATTGGGATAGGGGTTCCTGTAGCAAAATCAGTCAAGAATGACGTCTACTATAACCCCTCAAAGGATCTAGGTCGACTTAACCACTAAGCCTGTATATGATAATTTGACCTTGAAATTTTATAGTTGCGTACACCCTACCATATGTAGGTTTTGAGACAACTTTAAGGGTGTCCTAATACAAGTATTTACAGACTTACAGCTGGGTATCTCGAATTCCGAGATTCTTACCTACTTTAAGCTAAAATTACTGGACTACAACCGATGGATGCAAGTAGGTGATTGCCGTTCCGTGGTGGACTAAACCTCCCCTAGGTTTAGTTCAACAGTGGACATCTTCCAGCTGATGATGATATCTTACTCAGATTTACGCTTCTCACATCTTTAGAGTCCGTTTAAACGAATGACTTATATGCCTACTTACCGGAGCACATGGCTAATAAAAAAAATGATTTAAGTCGGATTCATTAATTAATACATTTTGATATCACAACATAGGATTCTTTAGAAGTTCAGAAAAACACTTTAACAATAGCCCATGTTTCAATAAGTCTGAGTTTTGGATTAACGGTAACCAAACGGTTAAACAGGATCCTATTACTAAAACTCTGTTTGTCCATCTGTCTGGCCGTCCGTCCGTCCGTATGTCACTTTTTTTAGAGATGGCCCCAAAATAAGAATTTCTTCTGTTTTGTGGGTGCGTTTACTAACATAGAAACTCACATACGTACGTAAACACCCAGAACCGGAACAACTGTTCGTAGGTCTTAATAAATTCTAATTCGGATTGAGAACCTCCTCCTTCTTATAAAGTCATAATATATTGTATTTGCAACATGCTTAAAATGCAAAAAGTGAATCGCTAAATGTAAATAATGCCAACACATCACAAAAACCTATTCTCAATCACAAAAAAAGGCCTAAACATAAAATTCAAATGGCAAAAAGGCCTCCGGTTTGTATTTGCAGAATTTCACATTCAGATTTAGCCTGCAGGCGTTTCCTCAAACATACCCGGAATAAAACTTTCGACTTCCTGAAGAAATTAAATGCTAACATAATTACCACTTTTGTCGCGAGTTGTGAGAGGTTTGAGGGAGGGGCAAATGATTTAGTGTCCGATATTTAACTCTGGTGCATTCGGGTGATTTTAGTGAGAGCAGAGTTGCAAAGGTTACGGCGATTTAAGAGTTGTGGGTTGAAAGTTTGGTTTATTTATTTATTTAAAACTTCATGCAACACTAAAAGTACATAGGCAGACTTAATGCCTGAGGCATTCTCTACCAGTCAACCAAGGGTAGTGGAGAAATAACATGGCAGATACATAAAAAGAAAGAGATTATTATATAAAATGAATTTCAAAAAAAAAAAAGATAAATATACCTAGATAAAATGAACATACATATATATTTATATATAATATATTTATGCATGTAAATAAGAAAGGAGATTGAGACGACTCTGCTAATGATTTAGAAAATGACGACGCAACTTCCGTTTAAATGCATATTGAGACGAGGGGACGGAGAGTTGAGTAGGGAGAAAAGAGTGGTCAAGGCATGCAAATTACGTCTTTGTCGGATTGGCATCCAATTAAGCTCAGATCTATAGCTCGAAACATGATCATATTTCTTAAGATTAAATATAAACCGGATGCAGTTATTTAAGAGCCGATCAAGCATAGCCAGAAAAACTGCGTTCAGGTCAAAGTAGCACACATCACCATAGTCAAATCAAATCAAATCAAATCGTTTATTTCAAGTAGGCCAGTTACAGGCACTTTTGAATTGTCAAAAGACAAAGTTAAAATAAAATAGTTTAGAAAATAGTTACGGTGCTACAGTCCCAGTCACAACACATAAAAACTGTGAAAGTACTGTAGATGCCCATTCCAAAGCGTAGATCTCTATGGAGAAGAACGGGCAAGAAACTCCATGGACACTCTTTTTCAATCGCCAAAATTATAACAAAATCTTTGTTACATCATTCAACTTGTGATGGTACATTATTGTGAGAACGATGTTGCAAGTGAAAAGTGTCCATAGGTGATTAATATAAAAAAGACAAAATTCTTTATAATTAAAATAAACCGTGGCTGCTAAGAGATGACCAGTCACGACTGACAGCGCCCGTTCACGAACATGACACATGCATCAGCATCACTCAGCTCAACCATTTTGAAGGGAACTAAATGATCCGACACACGCGCCACCGCCAGCGAGATATTAGAGTGAGCATGACATAATCTCAACCGCCAGGGTCATTCAAGTCATTAAAAGACGTGGGTATCTACTCATTGAAAGTTATAAAGTACACTGTACTCACAAAATGATTCCTGTGAAACTATATAATACTAGAAAGATTGACTCTATACAATGCAAGGTTAGTTAACAAACTTCATCAGCTCCGACATTAGTATTAGATGATACCCTACGACTGTCGTAAAAAAATAAAAGAATAAACCAAAGTATAAACAGTCGATTATGGGAAAGATTAAAGTCCGCACAAGCATAGTCTTGGTTTTTGCAGGCAGAAAGTTCCTCAGACGATACAGGCCACGCAAGGTCCCGTTGACCCTCTGACATACACTGGTTTATTGCCCTTGGTACTATCAGTAGCGTGGTGCTAAAAAAAATTACCCGTGGTCTTACCAAGCGATTAACATGGGAAATTTTTATTTAACCAGACAGGCGCATTACTTTGTGTAATTTATTTAATCACCACTGTTCTCAAAACGGTACAGGAAAACATTGTGAGAATCTAAAATTCATTGAATTTCTAACCTTCGAACCCGCATTAGGTCCGTTGTGGATTGCGGCCTACTCCCTTTTACAGAGAAAAGGCCAGTGTCCAGCTGTGGGAACATTATGGTTGCTATGGTGGCTGATTATGCTTACACTATATTGATGGAAATAAAACGCCTATCGAGGTTTGAACCCACAAAATTACAATTCAAAATTGCAACCTACTTTTTTCTAAACCGCTACCTCTTGTGACATTCACCAACCAGCTTCATGCTAGCTGTAAAGAGTTAGAACAAAGGACGACTTGAGGTTAACGACCGAAACGAGCTACAATTTCAAATTAAACCTTATATGGTCGTATTACTGTTGATAATGCACACTACCCCAAAGAACTCGAAAATTCCAACGTACATTTTTTGAGAGTTGAATTTTAAGCTAAGCTTCTCCGTAATTTAAAGGATTGACCAACTTTAATTAAAGTTGAACTTCGGTGGTGAAGTTGGAGCAAATATCTTCATTAGTAGTTGGTATTGTAGCGTACTAAGTAAATAAGTTTAGTGTTGGGTAGTGGGCGACTCGCTATCCGATCATGGACCATGCCCTGGTCGACGGCGCGTCGTGTCCCACCCACGCTACAAAGAGTTGTCACCACAATCACGTGGCCCCTTTAGAGGGCCAAAGCCTGTCGGGGTCCCGGTATTAACGACTACCCTGACCCCGGAACATAAAGGGCTATTGAAGGACACAGTACAAGTCTGAAGGGCCTTCTTGCCCTGCCCTGGTTGGGAATCATTTGATGATTTTACCAAAATAAAAAAAAAACAACCGATACTGACCCATACCCACCTGTTTCTAATGTTATTGTGCTTCATTATAAAAGCAACCTTAAAGTACAAACTTTTAACCACTCTTGCAATAGATCTCGTTTTAAAAAAAACAACAAATTATCGTAAAGATACTACTTTTATACAAGAGCAATACTTTTTACAATCCAACGTTATCCAGGGAATTGTGAAAAGAAAAAAAGGTCGAAACAAAAACAAGGCGACTACTTTTTCACTTTTAATTGCTTAAGATATAACCAAAGAAAGACAGTAAAAATGTTACTTTCAAAAAAAAATAAAAGCTCTTTATTTTTAGAGCCAGGTCTATTTTTCTAGAATGATTGATAATGTTGCGCGAAATTAAATAAGCTCTTTTATAATTAAGTTTATAAACGTGTTGAAATTTTTTTAATATAATTCTTATCAGATTTTTACACATGACTGCTTAAGATATTAAAGGGAGCCATTATTTGTAAGGAAAAAATACAATTCTGTAATGCTACATACACACCAGGCCCTCTAGTCTCGACAAATATAACGACAAATATCGCTCGTTAAGTCTAATCGATGTCAAATTTCTCTCACGATGTTATCGGTCCACCTAGTGGGAGGCCTGATTACGCTGCGTCTTCCGGTGTGTTATCACCACTCGAGAAGTTTTCTTCAATTCAAATTCTTAATTTGCAAATATTGCTAGCTATGTCGGTGACTCCGGTTCTTCGGCAGAAATACAAAACAAAAATATCTAACACACGATACTTTTTATCCCATTAGTAAGACCCCGCGCAACAATAACCGAACAACATACAAGCATAGCCGAAGGCAGGAAGTACAATACTATATCTTCAACATCTAAGAATATTTTGTAAGGAAAATATTTAACGAAGAATTTTTAAGGGGGCGGTTACAGGAGAGATAAGGCTATTAGGCTAATTGGCTATGTTTTGTGCCAGAGTACACCTCCAATGTTATCTCAAAGTAAAATACAAGAACAAAGGCTTTAGTCTCTTATCATAGCTTGTAAGCCGTTAACTTGATTGGAGGATAAAGGGGGTATTATTATATTTAGATAAGAGAAGAGAAAATGATATAATTTTTTATGTATTTTTTTGATAAACTAAAAAAACATACACGTGTTTTGTATAATATGTTTTGTTCTTTGGATTTTATAGTTTCGTTCTTTTGAACCCTAAAATATAACAGGTATTTATTTCAATCCTGTAAAATTCTTTTCCTTACGACCAGTTGATTGATTACCAGTTAAGTAAACTATTTGTTAAAATCCTACATATTTTTAACCAATGTATAAGTTTTCAATGAATAGCATGCATAACTACTGATGAAACAATTACTGGCCCTTAGTTAGCTTACTTGAGGACTATAATAACAACAACAAATTGGTCCTTAGTTAGCTAACTTAAAAGTACTACTCGTAATTGAAACTGGTAGCCAATTATACAATAGATCAGGGGTCACCAATTAGTTTCGTTCGGGGTCCGCTTTAAGAGGATCGTCTACCGAGCGCTCGTCCATACTAAAAGAGAAAACGTTTTCCTACCCCTGAATGTTGTGTGTCAGAAGCATTCTAAAAAATCATTGAGATAGGATAACATTTAGGGGTAGGAAAACGTTTTCTCTTTTAGTATGGACGAGCGCTCGGTAGACGATCCTCTTAAGACATGAAATAACCGGGTCAGAGCCCATTCGTCCCCTAAAATTCGTACCCCAGCATAAAAGTTGTGGATTCGGCCCCTATATAGGTGCCCATTGGTCTCCTGGTAGGGTACCAATTAATATTTTAATAAAAAATATTATTTCTAAGGTACCCATTCGTCCCCTCTAATATAATACAATATAAGTTAAAGATTCGGCACCTATGCAGGTGCCTATTGGTCCCCTGAGATAAAATTAGCTATATTTTACATAAGAAACGGTTAACAGAGTACACTTGTGAACAGTTTATTAACGGAATTAATTTAATAAATCATAACAGCTCATTGAAAAAAGAGCTATGATATCCGTCATGATAATTTTATTATAGTTTAAGAATTACCAGTACATAACCAGCAAAAACTCTCACTATAGGTGAAAAAAGCGACTGACTTCAAATTTTCTATCTTGACGTAGGGACTGTCGATCTGTTTCCGTTATTCCGTTAAAACGGGTTACAAAATTAGATAAGGTGTTTCGTTTGTATGTTATGGCTGCCTCGGTGACATATTGGTTCTTGAAAGTGACTGCGAATACGAGACTGTTCAATGTGTCTTTGGTCTTTTATTAAATGAAGTTCGCCTAACGAAATAAACTTTTCGTTTTTGTCACCGACTTTCGAAAGAAAAGTTTTTTTGCAGGTTATTTTGAACTTTTTTGTGGTTGTTTTGAAGTCGGTTACTTACATTATTTTTTTGAAAAAGTTTTTTATTTTATCCTTTTTAGTTTCACTATTCAACCCAAATTTGATGGGGCCAAATGGCAGATATACTAAGTATATCGAACAAAAAAAGAATCATCGAAATCGGACCAGAAACCTCGGAGTAATCGGTGTAGACAAAGTTGAAAACTTTTTAGGTTTTTGTTGATTTTTCAAAATGTGCTAGTCCGATTTCGATAAAATTTTAATGGGACCATTCCGGAAGTAACAACAAAAAAAGAATTTTTCAAATAGGTTGTTTAACGACGGAGTTATGCCCGAACCAACATAAAAAAAAACACAAACATCCGAATTGAGAACCTCCTCCTTTTGGAAGTCGGTTAAAAATAATTAATCAACGTTCTAACATTAATTCTGTTTTGCTCCAAAAATTGCGTTAAAATTGGTAAGTACTCTCCAGATGTGCGCGGGGAATCCGAATCCGAATTACTATATTTTTTATTTGACCCTTTTCTGCGCGACTGTACCAGGACTACCAAGCTGCAGTATACACATGTACATGTACTTATATTAGAAAAATGAATAAGAATAAATATTCTTCAGGGTACGAGTGGGCACAGGGTGCGAATCTTAGGGTACGAATGGGCTCTGACCCAAATAACCATCGAGATCCGCAGAACATTTTATACAAAACAAAATGTTAAAATAATGTAATTATGGAATTTAAACGATTATAAAAAGGTATTTTTTCACATTTCTATGAGGAAAGTGTCTTGTTTTTTGGAAACTTCCGCATGTTTGTGATTTAAAACTATGTTTTCTTGAAAATCGATCATAAGATCGTACTTTGTAGTGCAAGTCGCTGTGTTCTCGCTGTCCGCACAAAATGGGTCCGCCATTGGGTGACCACTGCAATAGATACTAGTAGTTTGAACAGTGCATGCAGGCGACAAAATTGCGAATATACCTAAGTACTTTCATTGTGCACACAGCTAAGGAGTGGGATTTCCAGCCAGACTCACAAGAAGTAACCAATATTCACTTTAATGTCAAGAGTGAAATTACTTTTAGGGAAACGTGCTTCATCGTAGACCGTATAATTGCTTATAATCAGGTGAGATGGTGGTATGATGGCGAACCTATCTTAAACAAATACAGTAACCACAAAATTGATTTTGATATCATCATGTTCGGCATATAATGTACCCACAGCTCGGACGCAGTCATTCTCTCGGTGAGAGGAATTAGGCCGTAATCCACCACGTGAGCACAGTGCGGGTTGGTAGATGCCACAAGTCTTCGAATTTTTGGTCGTAAGACATGCCGGTTTACTCAAAATGACTTCCTTCGCCATTTTGAGTGTAATAGTGAAGATAAAATATCATAAAGTAATGCGCCTGGCTCTGTTCGAACACTTACAACTCTAGAGTAATGGGCGACTCGCTGTCCGACCATGATCCATGCCCGGGTCGATGGCGCGTTGTGTTCTATGCGCGCCTTTAGAGTCTCAGCACAATGACGGGGCCCCTCTTTAGAGGGCCAAAGTCTGCCGAGGTCGCGGGACTAACGAATTACCGTGACCCCGGAACGTAAACGGCTATTGAAGGACACGGTGGGTTTTAGTCAGTACAAGTCTGACAGTCCCTCCTGCCCTGCCCTGGGTGGGAGGAATCATTTGATGATTTTACCAAGCTGTAAAAAAGTCGGGGCCGATACCACTGGGTCACCACTATTCAGACTTTAACTTAAGTTTATATTTTGTTTCAGATTATGAAGCCCTGCGGGGGGCAGAGCCTCGTCCAGGCGCTATGTGGAGTGCGAGCGTGTTCTTCCTCACACAGATAGTCGTTTGTCAATTTACTACAGGTTAGTAATATCTAAAAACTTCTTCTTAACTTTTAAAGCGCTTGGCTAAATATCCATTGTCGTGCCCCTAGCGCGCGAAATAAAAGCTCCACTCTTTTTGCTCCTCTTAAGAGCCCATACTACCTCAAATGGCTTAGCAGAATCCTGTGATACGTCCAAAATACTGCAGCATTTATTTTGAAATAAATATATGGAGTTGAGGATAAATGTTAGGTTACCTCTAAATTGAACAATAAACCGCTGGCAATCATAAAATACTTAAAATTAGATCATGAAACTTTTTATACTAACTGAACTAACTATAAAGCAGGTCTTATGTTATTTATTTTTTTGAATTTTCTTTTTTTTTCGCCGAAAAATAAATAGATTTGCGTGTAGACAGCTAAAAGAAAGAGCAAGCAATAGTGCGTGGTACGTGCAAGTGCGAGCGAGTAAGATTATATTGAAGTACTACGGAGCCTTAAGTTCCGATTTGTAAAATATCATGGTGCAAAAGTATTCTATCAGTCTATCTATAAAAATAGAGAGATATAGAATAGATGCCATAAAATCGAACAAAACAACAAAAATCGTGAATATTCTCTGTCGCATAAATACGACACGGGCGGTAGGGGCACGAAAATATTTGTCGAAAATATGACTCTCGCGGTTAATCGTCTACTTTTTTATACAGGGTGTGCTATGCGATTCGGCAATTGTAGGGTGGGACGCCCACAAGTTGGTACAGCGACAATCTTCGTAATATGGTCGGCAACAAGTGGATGAGAGTAGCCGATGAGCGAGTGAAATGGCTTGTGATTGAAGAGGCCTATATCCAGCAGTGGACTGCTAATTAGGCTGATGATGAAATGATAATAACATTAACAAGATAACAACTGTAACAACTTCAATTAGCTGGAGAGCTACTGAACCCTGCGACTAATGCTCTTCCTGTAAGGTTAGAAATTTGTACACGTAATATTTATAGCATGCTAAGAGCAATAGCGACGACCTGGCAGGCGTCAGCCGTGCACATCATTAGAAAATTTAATTTTCAAAGTGTAAAAAAAATTGAAAAAAAGAACTTGTTCCTAAGCTTAAAAATTTAACAGGATGTAGTTTATTTATTGTAAATCTTGGAAAAAAAATGACAGGCGATTACAAGGTGCACAAGTATGTGACAGGCGAATTGAAAAGTGCAAAGTTGATGAGGAAAAATAAACTTTCTCCTGTAAGATCAAAATTATCTCGCATTTGGCTGAATTGATTTTGATGCCGTTTTCAGAAAAGTGTGCGTTACATTCCGAGAAAGGTTTTAATATACAGGGTGAATTTTTCAACTGGGCGTGGATGGCTATCTCCGAAACAATGAGGAATATCGAAAAAAGTTGAAAGGAATCTCGAGGCCGATTTTGACGAAAATAAAACTGCATCGTTGGATTTTAGAAAAATCAATAATCCGGGCCAGGAATCGAACCCGCTGATTTTGGAAAAAAATCACAGCCTGTATTATTACACCATTCGATAGTGTTGCTAATAAGGATCAAATTCTGGGAAGTGATCATATAAGGCAAACTTAAGGAAATAGCAGATTATCATGAAATTGCTATATTTCTATGTTACTATGTTCTACTGAGCCATAATGTATTTATAATTGTTTTCAATAATTCAGTGGATTTGATGTCTCAACAATCCCAGTGTATTCAGCAATGCGAAATTATTGAGTTGAACAAAAATAAGAGTTATTTCAAAGAAGAAACGGTTAACTTATGTTCCGAATACAGTTATCGTCTTGATCATTCATCAGTTTCTTTTTTCAATTATACGTTTTCCTAAAGTTTGCCGTATATGATTACTTCCCAGAATTTGATCCTTATTAGCAACATTATCGAATGGTGTAATAATACATGCTGTGATTTTTTTTCCAAAATCAGCGGGTTCGATTCCTGGCCCGGATTATTGATTTTTCTAAAATCCAACGATGCAGTTTTATTTTCGTCAAAATCGGCCTCGAGATTCCTTTCAACGTTTTTCGATATTCCTCATTGTTTCGGAGATAGCCATCCACGCCCAGTTGAAAAATTCACCCTGTATATTAAAACCTTTCTCGGAATGTAACGCACACTTTTCTGAAAACGGCATCAAAATCAGTTCAGCCAAACGCGAGATAATTTTGATCTTACAGGAGAAAGTTTATTTTTCCTCATCAACTTTGCACTTTTCAATTCGCCTGTCACATACTTGTGCGCCTTGTAATCGCCTGTCATTTTTTTTCCAAGATTTACAATAAATAAACTACATCCTGTTAAATTTTTAAGCTTACAGGAACAAGTTTTTTTTTTCAATTTTTTTTACACTTTGAAAATTAAATTTTCTAATGATGTGCACGGCTGACGCCTGCCAGGTCGTCGCTATTGCTCTTAGCATGCTATAAATATTACGTGTACAAATTTCTAACCTTACAGGAAGACCGTTAGTCGCAGGGTTCAGTAGCTCTTGGACAAAATGTTGTTTTGCTATACTACATTTTCTATTGACAGTTGACATTCGAATCTCGTTGACACATTGTCCCCTTGTCGTAGTTGCATAGTACAGACGCCAGCACATGCTACCACAATCTGTCAGGTTTCTTTAATGGAATTTCAATCTTATAACAAGACTAGAAGGTTAATGTTAGATTGGTAAAATCTGACAGATTCGGGCAGGTTGACCTGCTGGCGTCTGTACCTATGTTCTAAAATATAGAGATTGTTTTGAATGGACTGAAATACTGTATTTAAAAAAAAATATCAATCTTACTTCAAAAACTACAGGGATAAAATAGAACACGGAGTTACACGTGCAGAACGATTTTTTTTAATTACTTTGTTTTAACGACGCCGAAATGAGTAAAACCTTGTTTAATTACCTACTTTATTTCTAATTAAAACAACAACAAGGTGAATGTTTATATCAGTCTTTTTTAGTTGTTATAATACATATAAAAAAATCATTTTGAAATTAGTTATTAAAAAACTTTTACATTAGACGTATTTTGATCTCAAGATATAGTTCCGTACCCACAAAAGGTAGAATAGCCTACAGTTAGAAGACCAGACTCACTGTACCACGAAAAAAAAAAGCAGAAACAAACTCAGAGGTCACCTGTTTCAAGTCAAAAGAGGACATGCGAAATTCATACTTTTTTAATTGTTGCAATCATTAATATTGGTTTCACCACCACCATTTTCCTTCCCCAGAAACCCCCACGACAACAGCAACAGAAGAAACCCAAACGGTGACAACATTCTACGCGCTCAGCACAGGCATAGTCCCTGCACCAGTGATGCTAAGACTTGGGAACTCCACGATCGATAGCACCAAGTCTTTCAAAGTACCACAGCCATCCCAAGACCCAGCGACATCAAAGCCTTTGAAGGTAGACATGGTACCACATGTGGTGCTGAAGAATACATACTTTGACCATGATCGGAAGTATGGGCCGAGTTTCGAAGATGCTCCAGATGGAAATATAACTAAGATTACTGTGCAATTAGGGGAAGATGCGCATTTGAACTGTAGAATTAGTTTGCTGCAGGATAAGACGGTGAGTGAGCCCTTTTGTTTTCTAGACCATATTGTACCACTGATGGGCAAAGGTCTTCGTCAAATCTTTCCAAGACCTCTTGTCCTTTGCCAATTCGAACCAACCGTCACGGTGTGCGTCCAGTTTGCCTTGCCACTTTTTCTTTGGGCCACCCTCAACGGCAGGCGCCCTAAATCTCCAGACACCCACTTGACTGTGTGGAGACCTTTGCCCAGCGATCAATGTGCATGAGTGAGCCCTAGCTCTTGTTAATTTTGACTTGACTATTAATTAACAACTGCATACTTGGATAGATACCCCAGTGATACAGTTGCCCAGAATGTCATTGCAGGCATTATGTCAGGAATCGATGCGAGATCCTCTTCAAATACTACGAAGCTAACCGTGTCGAACATGGCCACACGAATGGAATAGTAAGGTATATGCAGGATAGAATGTCCTATCATTTTCCGGGCCATTTATTCCAAAGATAATTTCTCTATTATGAAAAAAATAATCCCAAAATATAGATGTCCGCAAAAATTCCCAATACTCTGCTAAAACCTTTGGCACCTACCTCATTACTTCATGGCTATTTTACTTCATAACTCTCTTCCGGGTTTAAAACTACCAACAGCAAAAACGAGCACATTGCGTGGGATAGTACTGTTTTACTCGCTCGGGTTAGCGTGTGTTCCCTCATCCAAGATAAGGCTAACTTCTCTTTCTGAACGGACACCATTTAGATTGTGGAACCCCATAATTTGGAAACCAGCTAATCTGCTTAAAACTGGTGGCGTGTTAACAGTCGTTTTGTTACCCAAGTGCTTATAATTCACTTTGGTAAAAACCTCTTGATTCACATAGCTTAGTAGGAAATTAATAGCGGTAGTTTTTTGTGTTCTGGTAACATTAACACTTTGTTTTGGTCTGGATTTTGGGTAAACTACATTAAGCCTCTTGGATAACAGTTTAACAGCAGTAACTTAGTGTATGCTAGGCGAAATTAATTTTAACACAAATTCAATTTGTCCGCAAACGCTTTTCTTGTATAATTTTTTACGAATGGGTGTTTTCTCCTCTTTCAAACAACAAGTACATACTTAGGTGTTCGACGCAATCACCTTAAACTTTAAGGTAACGGATTTGGATGAAATGTACCTGGATTAACACATACAATACTTTCCAACCCGGTATAATGATCTAGTAGTATAATTACCAAAATTTACGAGCCAATTAGAATTAGATACTACGAGTTTATAAGATGGGTTATACAAGTATAATAATTATGTTCGTTCATGAAAATTTTGCTAACGAAATAATTTTCCTATTGCAAAGTACGGTCATTCTTCCTTCCTTCTTTATTCTCTTTTATATTTTCTACTCCTCATAAATGAAAAATAAACCCTTTCTTCTCAGTATGTTTCAAATAATCGTTATATTTATAATCGTATTACCTATAAGGAAAAAAGGTATACGCATGCTCATGAATTTTTATCGGTACATAAACTTAACTTAAACATTATAATAAAGGCGGTAGGTAAAATGTTATCTCTAAAAATAACTTTGAGCTATTTTTCTTCTAGACGAGTTTACAAGTTATGAGATTTAGCTCTAGATATGCAGGCTGGTTCTGAATTTGATAAATAGCTTTGGGCCATTTTAATAATACTTCTGAAAATGTGACATAAAAGGTTTTATAAAGACACGTGTTCTACCGATAAAATCAATCATATCGCATGTTTTTGTTCAGGAATTTTCTAGTTACGAATATTATAAATGTAAAGTCAAAATTGTGATCACAATATTTTTGTTAAATACAATTATGTAATATCAATGTAAACGTACATTACATAGGGCGCTCCTATAAATCCACCAACTTGCTAAGAAAATTATTCAAAGTCAACGATATTTTTTTCGGCACATAACGACATGTCAAGTCGTCAGGCACACGTTGTCGCACGATGGCATGCGACGTGTCGTTCGACCATATTATGCAGTTGGGGTCGCCATCATGACTGCAGCGTCATGACGACATCTCGCTGCGACATGTCGTCATGTCGCGAACCTGGGTAATTCAGTGGTACCTGGTACCAGGTTACCAGTGGTACCTGGGCAGTAGCGTGAGTAGTTCAGCTGTGTGAACGAGATGGCGCTAGATGACTTGTATAGCTCTGTCGCTTTCCCTCAGCGGAACTACTCACACTTTAACCCTGGAGTGGTCGCGTGGACTACATATGTAATCCACCTATACAAAATCGATAATTTCCTACAATCGATTTACTTTAATTTGTTGAGCCTCCAGGTACTTTCAAATGAATGATTGAGCGACACACTCCGTGCAGCATAAACGTAGGATTCACTCGGTTGTGTCACAGGAGCTCAGTAAAGTGCGTGGACTACAATTGTAATCCGCGCGACCAATTACGTAAGTATTTTTTTTACATTGAATTGTCATGTTTTCGTTTATTGTAGACAAATAATACCTTATTTTGTTTTGTTTTGTCACATTATTGTTATTTATGATGTTTGATTTTAGAAAAAAAATGGACAATGCACGTTATGCACTAATTTAGTCGTGGCTAGCTGAAGTTGATGTGGGAAATGATGTTTATGAAGCTGAATCAAGCTCCGACGAAGAAATTGATAATTTACAAGAGGAAGACCATCAATCAGAATCCCAGTAAGAGCAAGAGATACCAGGTGATGGATCTGACGAAAGTTCTGAAGAAGATATCCATCTCAGCAACGTCGCCAACGCACTGACTTTTACAAAGAAGTGAATGACACATTATGGTCGAAAATAATTCTCGTAAACAGAGGGATAATACGAAGCCTTATGGCTTAGTTTTTATACCCGAAAGGAACAGCTCGTCAAAAAACAACCTTAGAAGACTGATTTATCTAATATAATACTAAGAAGAAAATTGATTATATCGAGGAGAAACATAGAAGAGAACGAGATGCTACACAGACCAATGAAACTGAAATTTGAGGCTTACAGGAATATTACTAATGGGTGAAGTAGTTAGAAAAAGAAAAGTACTGGTACTTTGTATTATATATGCAGAAACTCAACCCACTACCTCGGAAGGAGAATTGAGCAATGTTGTGCGCCGTTGCCGTGAGTGTGGCTGAGCGCGCATTATAAGCACTAGGAAGATGTGCACCAAGTGTAGTAAGTTTGTATGTGGGGATCATTTCAAGATTATGTGCCTATCCTGTGCTAAAAATAACATTGAGATATAAGTTTTTACTATTATTTATAAATTGTGATCTCAATAAGAACAGTCCAAGTGACTTTCATGCCATGTTAGAGAAGATTTGAAATATATTTGATTATTTGTAACACAGCGGTTGTGATGAAATTGTGATATTTATATTTTATTAAGAAAACTGTAATGATTATATTTTCATTTAAGTAATAAAGAGTTTATGAATAAATCTTTTGTTTTTTCAATTTGTATTATGGATTACGTATGTAGTCCACGCGACCAGTCATGTAACTTTTAGGGACGCGACCACTGCAGGGTTAAGATGTCATAGTAGGCCACCTGTATCTTAATCCCCTTCGTACACAACGCGACGCAAGTCTCCGATACCTTTCGACTTTGGTATCCTTTGACACGTACGGACGTACCTGTGTATGAACCTCTATGGATTTGTATTGCGTTAGTCACCTGGAGCGCAGTGGTGGCCCAATGATATCGGTCCCGACTTACGAGTTGTAGGTCGTGGGTTCGAACCCCGCCGGGCGCATTACTTTGTGTAATTTATTTCATCACCACTGCTCTCAAAACGGTGAAGGAAACATCGTGAGGAAACCGGCATATATAAGAACCAAAAATTCTCAGGCATGTGACATCTACCAACCCGCACTGGGCCCGCGTGGTGGATTCTGACCCAATCCCCCTCACAGAGAGGAGGCCGGTGTCCCAGCAGTGGGAATAATATAGGCTGATGATGAAGTCATCTGGATAACAAAATCGTAAGGTATCGGAGACTTGCGTTGCTTAGTATATGATGAGGCTTAAAGGGCTCATCTGATTTAACAACCCACAAATTCAGTATTTACTCGTTGTCATGCAACCAATTATTTAATTACATTTAGAAACATCATGTATATTTTCATCATCCTTGTTAATTTACCTTTTCAGTTTTTGATGGTGCTTGTAAAATGAAATACGATCCTCTATTATATTATTAGGTTTCTGTGTTCTTGAGCCTAAAATTGTTCCGAGGTTTGTGTTCTTTGATATCATAATGGCGACTCCATTTCTCTTTTTGTTTGTAAACTGATACTTGTTGGTTTAATGTTGTGTCTACAATTTGTTTTAAAATGAGTCATTTCGTACCCAACTAATTGATTTAAAGTGAAGGTTCTCGAATGGAGATCACGCACCGGCAAGCGCAGCGTAGGACGTCCACCCACAAGGTGGGCAGACGATCTTATGAAGACCACAGGATCACTCTGGATGCGAGCCGCTTCCAACCAGTCCTATTGGAAGTCTATAGGGGAGACCTATCATGTTCATCATAAATACCTAACGTCTTACGGCTGATATGATGATGATGATAAGGGCAATTTCCTGAAAAGTAATTGAAAGGCTTTAAAAAAAAACAAAACCTGGCTGTTTTGGAGTCTGGCAGTCCTTTGAATTTTGATATTTTCCTCTCGGTGTTGCGTGGAGTCTGGACTACTGGAGTAGATTCGGCGATTCAGGAAAGGGCACATCGCCATCTATCGAACAAGCAGGTAAACTAAACGTCGAGTGGAATTGGTTTTGCTTTGCTCCTAGCGGCAAGAATCAGGGGCAAGATTTCTGTTTTTGTGGTGTAAAGTAAATAGTGACTTTGAAGTTAAGAGTCCGATATCAGTTTTGCGGTGTATAAGCAGAAAATTCTCTTTTTTTAGCACACTCAATAACCTTAAGATATCCGTCTTTTTTTTTTGTTTCAGTCACTTATTTTATTATAAATATTCTATAATACTTAAAATTGAATAGGTGGAACAATAACCACATATTACATATAACTCACTCCATACAAAATGTTCA
This sequence comes from Agrotis clavis, assembly GCA_954870645.1. Lineage (NCBI taxonomy): Eukaryota > Metazoa > Arthropoda > Insecta > Lepidoptera > Noctuidae > Agrotis > Agrotis clavis. The sequence continues at coordinate 20,651,429 of OX940933.1, read as the reverse complement.
ATACCTACCGCTATAATAGCCTACACTTTCAAGTCGATGGACGCTGCGAACGAAAATGAACCTAATCTTACAAACGTAAAGTTGAGTTTTGCTTTGTAGATGCGCGCCGCGCATGGATATTGTGAATTGCCAGGGCTGCCTCTGTCGACATAGATCTTAGTAGGGATTTTTAGTTTAGGTACTTTATATAATAAAACACGTTTTTTAATGTTTCAGAATGTAGGTATTATTGATTTAACAAATATAATTATTTAGGTTACAAAATTTTATACACTGGGCTTTCGTTAGTTCAAACCTGCGATAATTCGAACCACTCCATAATTCAAAGTTATCAAAGTTCAAACTATATCAATACAATTTTATGCACTTGTAATAAAATTTAAACGAAAAAACATCGCTACTACGCGTACGTGACAAAACAAAGCTTCGCGGGCGACGCGGACGGCGGCGGCACGGCGCTAACACTCGACAATTCAAGGTTACAGAGAGAAAGAGACAGAAAGAATATAATTTATAATTAGGTATTGTTTTGTAAGTACATTTCGAGACAAGTTGAAACTTGTATGATCGTGTAGTACGACAAACCTACAACTATTTAATAAACAACAACAGTATATAATAATTTTAGGTAAGTAGGGGAAAGGTGTACGAGATGATTCCCTTAAGGGAGATTGCTTGTAGATTAAAAGATATCCTACTTAGCGCGAATGTAAATACGTATATACATAGTAAATTTATTTATCTTATTGTTGGCAAACTCAAAATTTTAATTTTTTAGATGCTTTACTATTAAAAAAGCACATTTTTAAAACGTTGTCAAAGGATCATCTTGTACACCCCGGTGTCCAAGATGATCCCAGGATCCAGGAAGAGAATAACCCACATAAAACCATAATCTCGGTTTATTTTTTCACCTATATATTTGATTGTACTGACAGCCACCTTATTTTTGACTTTAGCCCGCGTTTTTAGTGATAATACATGCAATCCAAACTGTGCTATATGGCATACCATTTTTAACAGCATCCAGTGCTTTGATCATGGAGTGTTCTGACCACAATCCGCGTTTATTCTTTTTTAATAATTACGAGGCATAGTCTTAAACCAAAAATATATGAACTTAAACATAATAACTACAAAGGTTAAAAATATCCCCGTAATAGTAGGTATGTTACCGATTTACAAGAAGATCCGTGGGGATCATCTTCTACACCGGTAACATAATCATCTTGCCCCAACATAAACTTTTTTATTCAATGTTCGATAACTTAAACTATGTGCTTTCAACTGTTACCACGCTATTAAAAAAACAAAATAGAGCAATTTTCAAAGCTAACTAATACCACAGCCTAGTAATAAAGTACCTAGAACAAATTAGATATAAACTTCAACTCACCCTTACCTTAGATCAAAGTCACGGAATATTTGTTTTTTTTCTCAAAAAATTTAATTGTCACTCTCGACACCACTACTTTTGACTGAGGCGGAGGAATATTGGGGACTACGTTTTACCATTAAAAACAACTAGATAACGCTACTGGCTTCGTTGCAATATCAAAGGATCATCTTCCCTCAACGGATCATCTCGTACACCTTTCCCCTACTTACCTAAAATTTTTCATACAAATAAAAAAAAAATACTTCCATTTCTGTATCACGAGTAAAACAGAAAAAAGATAAGTTTTATCTCTTCTCTTGCTGGATCTACATCCATCCACTGCACATAATATACCAGTTGTAACCATATCGATTTCAAAACTATCGTCAAATCGACCGAATATGACTAAGTGCGCGCCGCGCGGTTGTTGACAACCCTCTGCGCTATGGGTAGCGGCTACCTGGCGCCCGGTAGGTGGTTAGCGCGCGTAAGTACATGGAGTGTAATATCTGGTAATCTGTGCAATAACTACAAAATAACCTAAACTTTTCAGTCTCATATTGAAATTAGAAATTGTCAAAAAACGTCCCACACAACCAGGATAAGCTGACGCCTTCTTTTTTTCTTTCGCTCCCAAATCAACTTGAACAAAATGTAATTAATTATGTACCAGAATACGGCCATTATTTATTTAGATACAAGCTTTATACAACAGAAAAGGTACAGAAGGTTAGTTCAAATAAATCATGAACTCTTGTAATAAAACTAAAATATTGAAACCAAAAAACTTATATTAAACATAGCAAATAACCCGTCTTGGTAGTGTTAGTGAACAAATTAGGAAATCATACAATAGTCGCATATGACATCAAGCATTCGTAAAATGCTTGTTAATTTGAAAAATGCTGTTCCATTTCTTGTTACGCACTTCCGTTAAATATAAAATCAATTCCACATAAGTGATCAGGAAGATGTTGCACTACAAAGAAATTAAAATCCCCACATTTAGACGTTAAAATCACGAGCAATGAAATGATACACAGTCTGTTCATAACTTTAGTCTAAACTGTGAGTCGTGTGGCACGAAGACATTAATTACTTTCTAAGTACGCGAATTCGCCACTGGCGGCCGGCGCCTCGTGGAGTGTTCCAAACATTATTCTATACATTTGTTCTTACCGTTCGCCGCCCAGCGTTTGTCCTCCATGCATTTTCCCAGCATGAAGCAGCTGAACTTCTTCAGATAACTAGTTCGTGTTTCCCACGAAGATAGCCGAAGAGATACAGAGTTAGCCGACAGCCAAACTATTACTTTTACACACTTCGTTAGTCGCATCCATTAGGCCTTTGTCAAACAGACAGGCGATAGCGAACCGAACCGAATCATGTCATATAAAAATGCGAAAGCGATCCGATACTCTAACAACAAGAGTAATTAAACAGCATGACGTTTTACGAAAATCTCATTCCAAGGCTTTCAGTTTACGACCCTTTTAAACTTGCAAACTAAGTAGTTGCAAGAATTTTCACTATAAATTATTAAAGTGCTTACTTAATTCTGATATCATGTTGCTCAATTTTGGGTAATATTTTATAGGCAATTTGCAAGCTATCGTTCAGAAACGCGCAATAGGTCTTCGTGGTGGATTATGGTTTATTGTTTCTTACAAAGAGGAAATCTGTGTCCCAGCAGTGGGAATATTATCGGCTGTCTGTGAGACGTTTTCGATTGTTTCAATTTTTTGTGGTTTTTAATAGGTACTTCCCTCCGAAAAAAAATGTGCTGAAGTTGCATAAGCCTAATAACTTCTATACATGGTGCAACGGCCGTGAAACTCAAAGCGTAACTGCAGGGATAGGTTGGTTTTTGATCAGTAACTCTAATGAGTTACTGACTGTGATCGATATAAATCATTTCATGATTTTACTTAAAAAAGCATGGTAACATAACTTTACATATTATGCTGTGTGGCAAAAACATTCTTAATTTTGGTGGTACTGAAAAAGAGGAACACTTCTTTCATTGGAATTAAAAGTAAATAACAAGTATCTTAGAAAAATAACCAACAAAATCAATAGGAAAGCTAACCATCCCTCAATGAACCCCACAAATTCCATTCGCTCAATCAATGCACAGACGTTTCCATTCGTCTACACTTAATGGAGTGATCAGCACAAGTGCGACTTAAAATTCGTTAATGGCGCCAAGAGCGGCCATTGTGAACACAGTGGCGCCACCTAGACTCGCTCATTATTAGAATTGTTACAGCCATTGTCTGCAAAGTGGTCGTCCAGGGAGCAATTAGAAAGGATTATTAATTGGCAACTAAAATTTATACGAGCAAAATTATCCGCACTTTAAATATTGGCTGGATTAAGACCCGGAGGGTTGTGTATTAATATTTTACAGTTAATCTCTGGAAAAGACGGATATTGTTATAAGGTTCGTTTCTGTAGAAAATATGATGTAGTTAGGACTGTGTATTTTGAAAGTTGTTAACGTGATTGTCAATTATTATGTTTCCCTTTTTTTCATGATCAACATCTAAGCGCATTACACATAAAATGCAGTAAGTAATTATATGAATTATAGAATTCTATCGATTGAAAAGTCTCAACCATATTTATATTAAAAGGACGATGACCCCCTGAAAGTTACTCTCCGTAAGTCGTTGGGCTATCTTGAGCTTTAAATATACGTAAGATTTAAATATATTTCAATGTTTACTCAACTCGCTTATAACAATAATACACAAATAATCTGCCCCACCCATTTTTTTTTAGCGTGGTAGAATCATCAAATGAGTCCTCCCTCCCAGGGCAGAGCGGGAGGAGACTCGTACTGACTAAAATCCACGATGTCCTTCAATAGCCCTTTACGTTCCGGGGTCACGGTAATTCGTTAGTCCCGCGACGCCGGCAGGACCCCACCTATAATACTGTACTCAAACTTTCTGTTTACAAAAATATGATTACGACTGTAACAGAACTTGCCTGCGGACATTTCTAATGGGTTATGTTTATTCTGCAAGAATGAACTTGATTTGTTGGGAATTTAATTACCTAATCATATTATCATGCTAACTTTATCACGCAGCTTCGCTCGTTTGAAGTTTGATGATTATCCTACGCCGGGAATGTCATTTTGGAATAAAAAGTATATTAATATTTATTTTCCAGGGTGTAAACTGAAATCGCCTACTGAACATTAAACCAATTTTATCTAAATGTAATGGGTAGTTTTTGTGTGAAGGAGTAACAAACATCCATCCATCGCTACGTTGGCATACGAACGTCTAAACTTTTGTCAGACACCGCTTCAATGAGAAGGTAGACCTTCCATAACAGAATAGACTATGAGAGTAAAGGAACATGGAATGAACCTGTTTCTGGACACACAAATGACGGAACCCAAAATGCCCTGAATGTTTTCAAGGGAATAGAGGTCTATTCCCTTAATTTATCGTCATGGAAACTCGTTCAACTCTTAAGTAGCGATGTAAATATAAAATCATTTTACAAAATGAGTTACTAGGTACTTATCCCCACAACCAAAGGCCCAAATGTTTTTAACAGCTCAATTTATTACTCAATTTAGCACCAGATTCAAAACTATGCCGCATAGCAGCTGATAAAGACGGAGAAGGGTCCTAATCACTTAACTTTTACGGAGTATTTCATTTGAGAAATTCTGAAATGTCATGGTGGGCCATTAAGAGGAGATTTAGCGAGTGAACAACAATTGATGCCTCGTTTGGTTAATGGGTTAATCACCTGGGGATTAACACCACAAACGTAGTGATTTTTCATATAAATGTTAATGGACGAATCGTTTTACTGGTAAAAGCATTATTGGCGATTTGTTTTGTTGGTGGTAAAAGGTTCAACTCATTTGCTTAAAATTTGTGGTTGTGGCGATATCTAGGTGCTAAATACTATGTAAATGTAACTAAATACTACAAAGTTGACAACATTTTAGTACAATATTGCATCACTAGCTGTTGCCCGCGACTTCGTCCGCATTGTATTTGGTTTTAGCCATAAAACCATATAGTATAGGTGCCAACCTATACTAATATTCTCTTTTTAATTTGTTAAGAAAGTGAGGGTACCTGATGTCCCACTTTAAAGTTTGTTATAGAATCTATAACAAACTTTAAAGCAAATGAAATGAAAACTTCCAGACACAACACTTTATATAATACGACATTGGTAGTTTTTCCCTCTGGTGCTAAAATAAGAAGGTGGTCAGCATTACTGACAGGCGAGCATGTGTTATATAGTTGGCCGTGGGAAAAACAGTTGGACCTTAGGTCGACATCAGCTTCCTTCAGGGTCTGTCCTTGGGACTTATTTATGGTCATCGCGAAGTAAGCGGCTACCGGGAATTGTGTGAGTTTGAACTGGAAAGGGAAATTGTTGGAGATGAGTGGTATTCACGGTATCAATGCAGTTTCCCCTGAGCCACATCCGGTGAGAATATCAGCTTCGCTTAAATTTCTGTGTAATGCAGTAACTATTAGTCGCGTTCCATTGCACAATTTTGGTGGAGTTAGATTTCTTAGAAGCATTATTATTACTTTTAGGTTATTTTATGAGCTCGAGGATCACAGGCAGTTAATGAATTTAAAATCTCGAGTGGGTTGTTGCTGGCATCATCCTGATTGACGACGTTATTGTATGACGTGTAAACCACATCTTCCCAACAATTTCGGCTAATATGTTTTCATTTATTGCAGCGGTTCGGTCATTTTTTTAGTATCGCACGATCACATAGCCAAGATGTTTCCTGAAGTGTTATACTTGACGGGACTCCGAATACGTAACTTATCAATTCTTTTTACAACGGGCAGTGTCTGCCGGAATTTTCCAGAGAATAGTACCTACCGTGATATTGTCCATGGGTCTATCATCATGGCGAATGTCTCAAAGTGTTCTGTCCACGGCCTCGACGGCTTTTTTGTTCGACATGGTACATTCAGACGATTACATTTTTTTTTGGCGTGGTAATACATCACGTGGAACACAACGTGCACTCTTACTCGCCGCCCGTATGGCCGCGCCTATACAGTGGCTGGAGATCGTGTAGCGACGTCTGTCGCCATCGGCGTCTACCGCTGCGGCTGGGCTGGAGGTGGACATTGTCCTCTCCCTCATGCGTCCCGCCTCCTCCTTCGCTAGCATGACTGCTTCGCAGAAGAAGGCAACTGCTTCCCATTCTGTCTCGCCCCGCAGCATGGCCTCGACCAATACTAAGCACGAGAGGTCACCGATTATCGTCGTAGTGAGGACACGGCGGCGGTGCTCTGCCCAAGCGGGTAGTCCAGCACCGTATGCTTCACCGTGTCCTCCAGACGATCCACGCAGTGGCGACACCCAAGTGATTCTTCCTTCCCTACCCGACACAGCTACCTCCCGAAACCTTCTTGTCCGGTGAGGACCTACGTCATGTGGTAGGTCAGGTGGGACGCCGTGACGCCTATCCAGCCACTCCTTAAAGAGGGGTCTTACCGCCGCGGTTGGGGCGTGCCCGGAACTCGGTTGCGACAGTCGCTCTCTCCATATTGCCCTGTGATCGCGCCGGAGCTCTTTCCGGGGATTCATCCTGGCGATTGTATTGTATTGTATAGCGGGCTGGTATCCGCAACTCCACGTCATATGCGCGTATTTTGCGTGCGGATGAGATGATCATTCTCCTGGCAATGCGCCTCGATAGACGCGGTGGAGGGCCTCCAGGGGAAGACGACTACATTACAATCCTGAAACACCTTTGCTTTGTTACAGTTTCATGACTACGAACACGTTGAGTGTTGCAGTGTTGTCTTAGTCAAATGGGATTTTAAACAACAAAAACAAAAAAAAATACGCATCTTACTTTGTTAGTGACGTACAACAGAGACTGCTCATCAGGCTGAACAACTTTGCTAAGACGTCATTCCTTTGTAGCTGGGCTCTTGGAGTTCCACAACAGGTGTTCCAGATCTTCAATTTTTATACGTCAACAGAGAGTGCTCATCAGGTTGAGCAACTCTTGCTAAGACGTCATTCCTATATATGTTATAGTTTAGCTGGGCTTTTGGTGTTCCACATCAGGTGTTCCAGATCTTCAATTTCTATATGTCAACAGAGAGTGCTCATCAGGATGAACAACTTTGCAAAGACGTCATTCCTGTATATGTTATAGTGTAGCTGGGCTCTTGGTGTTCCACATCAGGTGTTCAAGATTTTCAATTTTTATACGTCAACAGAGAGTGCTCGTCAGGCCGAACAACTTTGCAAAGACGTCATTCCTGTATATGTTATAGTGTAGCTGGGCTCTTGGTGTTCCACATCAGGTATTCCAGATCTTCAATATTGTTACATTGTTTTTTTAGTGTTCCTGGCTCGGGTTGCTATTTCGCGGCTGCGTTTCTAATAAACAAAGTGTCAAGTACCTGCATTCATTGGTCAACCATTCCTATGTGTCGTTGGTTTCATTTCCCAACAATAAATCACTTTTCTAAATTCCTTTAAACAGTTTCACAATATTATTTTGATCAAAACTTAGGTTGTTTACGATTAACATGACATTCATTGCGTCAAACGTCAATTCTGACAGTTCGAGGCGCCCCCTACCGAAGTAACAACCATAAAATAATCGATATTTTAATCTAAGGATCACAAATCTTTAAATAGTATGAACTAACTCATTTTGTAATAATTATCAATTTTAAATAGTAAATAAATAAAAGAAATTAATAATAAACTAAATATCCATAAACGGAAATGATATAATTTTTTCAATATAGACTTTATTCGAGAACCTTCGACCGAATCGATACCTTTTTAATCTGTGGACTTTTGCGTGGATTGTCTCTGGGAAATGTCAACTTTAATGTTGTCAGGTGGAGCTCTCCTCTTACCCCGGCAATGTTGTAGGAATGGTTTCCCTGGTTGAAACTATTTTGTGATAAATAATTAGGACAGATTAATAATGGAGAACGGAGTAGTTGAATCTAGTTTTGTGTAATTTATTGCCGACTGTGGCAAGTGTCGTTCCACAGTATTCAGGGTGAATTTCTGGTGTGAGGTGTTGGTGGTCGTTGCGGGGATATAAGTTTCTCCATGGAATCCGGGAGTTAGACATGTGGTGGTCACCCGATCTTGGGTTGCTTCCGGCAATGACTTTGCGAGGATGGCGAGCGTCACTGGCCGCCAGCCTCGCTGAGGAGTTACACATAGTTTTTGGTGCGCAGTCGTAAAAGGTAAGTCGGTGTCCTTAGTGGAGTGAGCGTGGTCTGTGCGTCCACCCGAAGGGTGTGTGAGTGAGGGAATAACGTCGTGCTAATCTTAACGATTATTTCAGGATTCCTAACAGCGCCTGTCGTCGCGGTTCTGCCCGGTGCAACGTGCAGCAGCCCGCAGCCCACGCCGCCTTCCCCGGCAATAACCGTGAGTAATAAACCAGCTATTTTCCAATCGTAGGCCGTAGGCAATTTCTCAGGGTTGACCTAGGTGTTAAAATATTGTCCAGGAAAACGGCATAAGTCCCTGGCGTAGTGGACGGAGGCCACGCGTATTTCATTTTGAATAACGGCCATGAGCCTGCCGAGGTTCTGTCGGATAGGTTTCACAGCTCGATCACATCGAGGATAACGAATGAGTTACACTTTTATTATTTGGTCTCCGTTTGTCAATTGCAGAAAAGGCTAATCGGGGGACTCGCTTCACCGCCGGGATCGTAGGCTGAAGCTTAGAGCCGGGACGTGAAGTCCGTTCCTCGACACCGCTGAGAGCCTCCGGTGGGAGGCTGCTGTACGGCTGGCAGACACCGCCTAGCGTGAGCGCAGGCGTGACGTTTTTTTTTTTCTTTATATTTATTTTTGTTATCACCGCACCTTGGAACACCGGTGTGATTTTGGTACCCGGTGTTGATGTCGGTACTACACCGAACTTTATGTTGAGAATCTTGAGCTCTTTCTGCATGCCTCCGGAAGTGACAGTAGATTTGAGGATATCTTCAGCTCCAGGATTCGGGACTCTCCAGGTCCCTGGCGCCCATTAATTAAATTATTATAATTGTTTTTAACTGGAAGGTTCCGGTAGTTATTTAGTTCTGCTTTAGTTATATTAATGTAACCTTGTTAACGGAACAGTACTCGGTTTATCTCCAACCCCCCACGACCCCAGCTCTTCTTTAAACCCCTAGGTTACAACTGGCTAGCTTTAATTAATTAGAAAGGGTAAAGAATCTCACCACAGTAGTTTTATATGAATTTTATTCCCGGACTGTTGTTAAGGTTAATGATTTTTATTATTATGGTAAGAACGTTACAGTAATATGTTAATTGAAATTCAATTTAAATGTAATCCATTAATTTAATCGAATAATTCTATTATACGGGAGATTGTTACTCGCAGTAATAAACCGGTTTATGTTATTTTGTGGTTTTATTTTAGTCCGACCCTCAAAGGTTAGGGACAAAATATTTTATGTAACAGTGGCGACCAACGTGTGTATTAGTTGGAGATAGAGGTTACGTCTGTCGCTGTAACTTAAAAACCGGAGTACTGTTTCTGGAACCTTCCATTTATTTTAATTTTAAGAAGAAAAAACCGTCGTGCGGAATCCTTTGTTTGTGTTTGTATTGTATTATACAATTTATATTTTTTTTACATTTTACAATAATTGTACAATGCACATAATTATTATTTACTTTGACATTTTTTGCATACTTATAGCTGCGTTATACAGTACAGTTTTGTTTTACCTGTGCACCATTACATTGTACCTGGACATTTGTCCTTTTAGAAGGAGAACCCTAATATTGTTTTACCTTATAAGATCGCTGCTACTGTAACAGCGTTTACTTATTATTATCTACTTAAATTGTGACGGCCAGTTTTGACTTCGGATTTTTTTTAACTTTTAATGGAACTACCCATTAAATTTAATTAAGTAATGAAAGTCGACCTTTTATGTAAAGTACTGTTCCGTGACGCTAAAACCGTAAAGTTTAAAAATAATAGTAAATCATAATTTTTTTTTTATAAATTAAATACTACCATACCGAACTATCCAACCTACCATTGCTTTTGTTTACTTTTGGTCTATTGTGTAATGATGGCTTAAACCATTCATTATATTTTATATTTCTTAAACCTGTCGAACATACACCGACGGTTTTTGAATTGATCATGGCGCTATTCCATAGATCATTTTTACTTAGGTAAAACATAGCTAGTTCTTACGAGCGGACGCAACTCGTTAAATAAGCCTTTGCGGGAGCGGTTGGTGACTCCTTAAATAAGCCCTACACTAAAGAACATAGCTGGTTTACCTAATACTATTATTATACACCATTCATGGTGTTCCTTACGAGCGGACGCAACTCGTTAAATAAGCCTTTGCGGGAGCGGTTGGTGACTCCTTAAATAAGCCCTACACTAAAGAACATAGCTAGTTCATTTACGAGCGGACGCAACTCGTTAAATAAGCCTTTGCGGGAGCGGTTGGTGACTCCTTAAATAAGCCCTACACCAAGGAACATAGCTTGTTCGCCTTATACTAATGGTATACACCATTCATGGTGTTTCTTACGAGCGGACGCAACTCGTTAAATAAGCCTTTGCGGGAGCGGATGGTAACTCCTTAAATAAGCCTTACACCAAAACTTATTTATCTTCAAAATTTAGATTCAACTACATTGAATTTGTAATTGGTAGGTGGATCAGTATTGGTTGGTAGTTGGTTAGGAGGCTTTAAAATCTTCAGGTGTCCATTATTAATTTTATTGTTATAAATGAAATTTAATGGTTTTTGTTTATTCATGGGTGGATTTATATCCACGGTGCTAGTCTGCAGTTGTTTACAAGTAATTTCCACTTTTTTTTTAAGGTTTGTTGTGGTACACAGGTTTCTACTGTGTCCACGTTTGTTGACCATATTTGGAAGTGGGTGTGCTTGTTTAACAACCCTGTCGTGTATCCAAACCTCCGGACTGCTGATAAGGCAGCAAACTGATAGTCCTGAGATAGAAGGCCGTAATGGCGGGCGTGTAGGCTGCATTGATGGAATACGTTCTTGATAGTATTTTTTTTTTGCCAGGCCAATGGCCGGTACTTTCCTTTTCAATGTATTATGTGGATTCTAGCTCAGCACGATTGTCGGCAGTTTACCCATTTGGGGTGTGAAGGGTGGTGTACGATTGAATAGGGTTGTCTGTCCTACATAAACATAGTGGGTCAGACTGGGTCAGTTCGTAGAGAGTTACTTTCGTAATTTTTTTTTAAACTCTTTGGAGCTTGTCTTTTACATGTTTGTAAATGGATTAGACTCGCACCAGGAAAAAATTTATTAGTTAATATATTACAACAAATAATAATACTAATCGTGCACCAGCATTCATATACCTATTTAATTTTTACTTCTTTTCGTTCTCCATTATTCTTTTCAGGCTCGAACGGAGTGGATTTGGAAAGCGAGCTTGGTACTTTGGAGTCTGCTTTAACGCTGGAGGGCCAGCGTCGAGATTTGCCCTAGTGGGTCAAATCTCTGGTGGTTGGGGAGGTACTGTTACATTGTTTTTTTAGTGTTCCTGGCTCGGGTTGCTATTTCGCGGCTGCGTTTCTAATAAACAAAGTGTCAAGTACCTGCATTCATTGGTCAACCATTCCTATGTGTCGTTGGTTTCATTTCCCAACAATAAATCACTTTTCTAAATTCCTTTAAACAGTTTCACAATATTATTTTGATCAAAACTTAGGTTGTTTACGATTAACATGACATTCATTGCGTCAAACGTCAATTCTGACAGTTCGAGGCGCCCCCTACCGAAGTAACAACCATAAAATAATCGATATTTTAATCTAAGGATCACAAATCTTTAAATAGTATGAACTAACTCATTTTGTAATAATTATCAATTTTAAATAGTAAATAAATAAAAGAAATTAATAATAAACTAAATATCCATAAACGGAAATGATATAATTTTTTCAATATAGACTTTATTCGAGAACCTTCGACCGAATCGATACCTTTTTAATCTGTGGACTTTTGCGTGGATTGTCTCTGGGAAATGTCAACTTTAATGTTGTCAGGTGGAGCTCTCCTCTTACCCCGGCAATGTTGTAGGAATGGTTTCCCTGGTTGAAACTATTTTGTGATAAATAATTAGGACAGATTAATAATGGAGAACGGAGTAGTTGAATCTAGTTTTGTGTAATTTATTGCCGACTGTGGCAAGTGTCGTTCCACAGTATTCAGGGTGAATTTCTGGTGTGAGGTGTTGGTGGTCGTTGCGGGGATATAAGTTTCTCCATGGAATCCGGGAGTTAGACATGTGGTGGTCACCCGATCTTGGGTTGCTTCCGGCAATGACTTTGCGAGGATGGCGAGCGTCACTGGCCGCCAGCCTCGCTGAGGAGTTACACATAGTTTTTGGTGCGCAGTCGTAAAAGGTAAGTCGGTGTCCTTAGTGGAGTGAGCGTGGTCTGTGCGTCCACCCGAAGGGTGTGTGAGTGAGGGAATAACGTCGTGCTAATCTTAACGATTATTTCAGGATTCCTAACAGCGCCTGTCGTCGCGGTTCTGCCCGGTGCAACGTGCAGCAGCCCGCAGCCCACGCCGCCTTCCCCGGCAATAACCGTGAGTAATAAACCAGCTATTTTCCAATCGTAGGCCGTAGGCAATTTCTCAGGGTTGACCTAGGTGTTAAAATATTGTCCAGGAAAACGGCATAAGTCCCTGGCGTAGTGGACGGAGGCCACGCGTATTTCATTTTGAATAACGGCCATGAGCCTGCCGAGGTTCTGTCGGATAGGTTTCACAGCTCGATCACATCGAGGATAACGAATGAGTTACACTTTTATTATTTGGTCTCCGTTTGTCAATTGCAGAAAAGGCTAATCGGGGGACTCGCTTCACCGCCGGGATCGTAGGCTGAAGCTTAGAGCCGGGACGTGAAGTCCGTTCCTCGACACCGCTGAGAGCCTCCGGTGGGAGGCTGCTGTACGGCTGGCAGACACCGCCTAGCGTGAGCGCAGGCGTGACGTTTTTTTTTTTCTTTATATTTATTTTTGTTATCACCGCACCTTGGAACACCGGTGTGATTTTGGTACCCGGTGTTGATGTCGGTACTACACCGAACTTTATGTTGAGAATCTTGAGCTCTTTCTGCATGCCTCCGGAAGTGACAGTAGATTTGAGGATATCTTCAGCTCCAGGATTCGGGACTCTCCAGGTCCCTGGCGCCCATTAATTAAATTATTATAATTGTTTTTAACTGGAAGGTTCCGGTAGTTATTTAGTTCTGCTTTAGTTATATTAATGTAACCTTGTTAACGGAACAGTACTCGGTTTATCTCCAACCCCCCACGACCCCAGCTCTTCTTTAAACCCCTAGGTTACAACTGGCTAGCTTTAATTAATTAGAAAGGGTAAAGAATCTCACCACAGTAGTTTTATATGAATTTTATTCCCGGACTGTTGTTAAGGTTAATGATTTTTATTATTATGGTAAGAACGTTACAGTAATATGTTAATTGAAATTCAATTTAAATGTAATCCATTAATTTAATCGAATAATTCTATTATACGGGAGATTGTTACTCGCAGTAATAAACCGGTTTATGTTATTTTGTGGTTTTATTTTAGTCCGACCCTCAAAGGTTAGGGACAAAATATTTTATGTAACAGTGGCGACCAACGTGTGTATTAGTTGGAGATAGAGGTTACGTCTGTCGCTGTAACTTAAAAACCGGAGTACTGTTTCTGGAACCTTCCATTTATTTTAATTTTAAGAAGAAAAAACCGTCGTGCGGAATCCTTTGTTTGTGTTTGTATTGTATTATACAATTTATATTTTTTTTACATTTTACAATAATTGTACAATGCACATAATTATTATTTACTTTGACATTTTTTGCATACTTATAGCTGCGTTATACAGTACAGTTTTGTTTTACCTGTGCACCATTACATTGTACCTGGACATTTGTCCTTTTAGAAGGAGAACCCTAATATTGTTTTACCTTATAAGATCGCTGCTACTGTAACAGCGTTTACTTATTATTATCTACTTAAATTGTGACGGCCAGTTTTGACTTCGGATTTTTTTTAACTTTTAATGGAACTACCCATTAAATTTAATTAAGTAATGAAAGTCGACCTTTTATGTAAAGTACTGTTCCGTGACGCTAAAACCGTAAAGTTTAAAAATAATAGTAAATCATAATTTTTTTTTTTATAAATTAAATACTACCATACCGAACTATCCAACCTACCATTGCTTTTGTTTACTTTTGGTCTATTGTGTAATGATGGCTTAAACCATTCATTATATTTTATATTTCTTAAACCTGTCGAACATACACCGACGGTTTTTGAATTGATCATGGCGCTATTCCATAGATCATTTTTACTTAGGTAAAACATAGCTAGTTCTTACGAGCGGACGCAACTCGTTAAATAAGCCTTTGCGGGAGCGGTTGGTGACTCCTTAAATAAGCCCTACACTAAAGAACATAGCTGGTTTACCTAATACTATTATTATACACCATTCATGGTGTTCCTTACGAGCGGACGCAACTCGTTAAATAAGCCTTTGCGGGAGCGGTTGGTGACTCCTTAAATAAGCCCTACACTAAAGAACATAGCTAGTTCATTTACGAGCGGACGCAACTCGTTAAATAAGCCTTTGCGGGAGCGGTTGGTGACTCCTTAAATAAGCCCTACACCAAGGAACATAGCTTGTTCGCCTTATACTAATGGTATACACCATTCATGGTGTTTCTTACGAGCGGACGCAACTCGTTAAATAAGCCTTTGCGGGAGCGGATGGTAACTCCTTAAATAAGCCTTACACCAAAACTTATTTATCTTCAAAATTTAGATTCAACTACATTGAATTTGTAATTGGTAGGTGGATCAGTATTGGTTGGTAGTTGGTTAGGAGGCTTTAAAATCTTCAGGTGTCCATTATTAATTTTATTGTTATAAATGAAATTTAATGGTTTTTGTTTATTCATGGGTGGATTTATATCCACGGTGCTAGTCTGCAGTTGTTTACAAGTAATTTCCACTTTTTTTTTAAGGTTTGTTGTGGTACACAGGTTTCTACTGTGTCCACGTTTGTTGACCATATTTGGAAGTGGGTGTGCTTGTTTAACAACCCTGTCGTGTATCCAAACCTCCGGACTGCTGATAAGGCAGCAAACTGATAGTCCTGAGATAGAAGGCCGTAATGGCGGGCGTGTAGGCTGCATTGATGGAATACGTTCTTGATAGTATTTTTTTTTTGCCAGGCCAATGGCCGGTACTTTCCTTTTCAATGTATTATGTGGATTCTAGCTCAGCACGATTGTCGGCAGTTTACCCATTTGGGGTGTGAAGGGTGGTGTACGATTGAATAGGGTTGTCTGTCCTACATAAACATAGTGGGTCAGACTGGGTCAGTTCGTAGAGAGTTACTTTCGTAATTTTTTTTTAAACTCTTTGGAGCTTGTCTTTTACATGTTTGTAAATGGATTAGACTCGCACCAGGAAAAAATTTATTAGTTAATATATTACAACAAATAATAATACTAATCGTGCACCAGCATTCATATACCTATTTAATTTTTACTTCTTTTCGTTCTCCATTATTCTTTTCAGGCTCGAACGGAGTGGATTTGGAAAGCGAGCTTGGTACTTTGGAGTCTGCTTTAACGCTGGAGGGCCAGCGTCGAGATTTGCCCTAGTGGGTCAAATCTCTGGTGGTTGGGGAGGTACTGTTACATTGTTTTTTTAGTGTTCCTGGCTCGGGTTGCTATTTCGCGGCTGCGTTTCTAATAAACAAAGTGTCAAGTACCTGCATTCATTGGTCAACCATTCCTATGTGTCGTTGGTTTCATTTCCCAACAATAAATCACTTTTCTAAATTCCTTTAAACAGTTTCACAATATTATTTTGATCAAAACTTAGGTTGTTTACGATTAACATGACATTCATTGCGTCAAACGTCAATTCTGACAGTTCGAGGCGCCCCCTACCGAAGTAACAACCATAAAATAATCGATATTTTAATCTAAGGATCACAAATCTTTAAATAGTATGAACTAACTCATTTTGTAATAATTATCAATTTTAAATAGTAAATAAATAAAAGAAATTAATAATAAACTAAATATCCATAAACGGAAATGATATAATTTTTTCAATATAGACTTTATTCGAGAACCTTCGACCGAATCGATACCTTTTTAATCTGTGGACTTTTGCGTGGATTGTCTCTGGGAAATGTCAACTTTAATGTTGTCAGGTGGAGCTCTCCTCTTACCCCGGCAATGTTGTAGGAATGGTTTCCCTGGTTGAAACTATTTTGTGATAAATAATTAGGACAGATTAATAATGGAGAACGGAGTAGTTGAATCTAGTTTTGTGTAATTTATTGCCGACTGTGGCAAGTGTCGTTCCACAGTATTCAGGGTGAATTTCTGGTGTGAGGTGTTGGTGGTCGTTGCGGGGATATAAGTTTCTCCATGGAATCCGGGAGTTAGACATGTGGTGGTCACCCGATCTTGGGTTGCTTCCGGCAATGACTTTGCGAGGATGGCGAGCGTCACTGGCCGCCAGCCTCGCTGAGGAGTTACACATAGTTTTTGGTGCGCAGTCGTAAAAGGTAAGTCGGTGTCCTTAGTGGAGTGAGCGTGGTCTGTGCGTCCACCCGAAGGGTGTGTGAGTGAGGGAATAACGTCGTGCTAATCTTAACGATTATTTCAGGATTCCTAACAGCGCCTGTCGTCGCGGTTCTGCCCGGTGCAACGTGCAGCAGCCCGCAGCCCACGCCGCCTTCCCCGGCAATAACCGTGAGTAATAAACCAGCTATTTTCCAATCGTAGGCCGTAGGCAATTTCTCAGGGTTGACCTAGGTGTTAAAATATTGTCCAGGAAAACGGCATAAGTCCCTGGCGTAGTGGACGGAGGCCACGCGTATTTCATTTTGAATAACGGCCATGAGCCTGCCGAGGTTCTGTCGGATAGGTTTCACAGCTCGATCACATCGAGGATAACGAATGAGTTACACTTTTATTATTTGGTCTCCGTTTGTCAATTGCAGAAAAGGCTAATCGGGGGACTCGCTTCACCGCCGGGATCGTAGGCTGAAGCTTAGAGCCGGGACGTGAAGTCCGTTCCTCGACACCGCTGAGAGCCTCCGGTGGGAGGCTGCTGTACGGCTGGCAGACACCGCCTAGCGTGAGCGCAGGCGTGACGTTTTTTTTTTCTTTATATTTATTTTTGTTATCACCGCACCTTGGAACACCGGTGTGATTTTGGTACCCGGTGTTGATGTCGGTACTACACCGAACTTTATGTTGAGAATCTTGAGCTCTTTCTGCATGCCTCCGGAAGTGACAGTAGATTTGAGGATATCTTCAGCTCCAGGATTCGGGACTCTCCAGGTCCCTGGCGCCCATTAATTAAATTATTATAATTGTTTTTAACTGGAAGGTTCCGGTAGTTATTTAGTTCTGCTTTAGTTATATTAATGTAACCTTGTTAACGGAACAGTACTCGGTTTATCTCCAACCCCCCACGACCCCAGCTCTTCTTTAAACCCCTAGGTTACAACTGGCTAGCTTTAATTAATTAGAAAGGGTAAAGAATCTCACCACAGTAGTTTTATATGAATTTTATTCCCGGACTGTTGTTAAGGTTAATGATTTTTATTATTATGGTAAGAACGTTACAGTAATATGTTAATTGAAATTCAATTTAAATGTAATCCATTAATTTAATCGAATAATTCTATTATACGGGAGATTGTTACTCGCAGTAATAAACCGGTTTATGTTATTTTGTGGTTTTATTTTAGTCCGACCCTCAAAGGTTAGGGACAAAATATTTTATGTAACAATATTTATGTCAACAGAAAGTGCTCATCAGGGTGAACAACTTTGCTAAGACGTCATTCCTGTATATGTTATAGTGTAGCTGGGCTCTTGGAGTTCCACATCAGGTGTTCCAGATCTTCAAATTTATTCCCTCAGCAGAAAATGCTCATCACGCGGAACAATTTTTGCTATTGCACCATTTTTGTATCTCTTATAGTTTAGCTGGTCCGTTGCAGTTCTGCACCAGGTGTTCAAGTTTCCAAGATAAATTATAGCCTATGTGTTGGCCAGACTTAATACCTATACAACAAAAAAAATCATTCAAATCCGTCCAGTACTTTTTGAGTTTATCCCGGACATACATACAGACAAACAGACAAACAGACAAAAATTCTAAAAACTATATTTTTGGCTTCGGTATCGATTGTAGATCACACCCAAGTATTCTTTTCAAAAAATATTCAATGTACAGTTTTGACTTTCCTACTATTTTATTATATGTATAGATTAATTGGCCACACTTCCAACAACCACCTTCTAAAAATGTCATTAAATGCACGTACTGTTCCATTTCAAAATTAAACTGTGAAAAGGCTAATAACTTGTCTTTTACTGAAATAGGTACAGTCAATCATACTTTGGAATACAAATTAATAGCGTTTATTAAGAGTTTCCAACCTACATTTGCCACTCTTACATTTTCCTCTCACTACATTTGATTATTTCGGGTTCCATCGTTCATTATCAGGTGACAAGTTTTCTTTATCTCGTCTGACAATGAGTGACAGTTTTGTCTTCAGCCTTCACAGTTTTGATGTTCACGGTCTGCTTAGTAGATGAGCAATTGACTGGTGCGTGGCGTGTAGCGGATTTGTTAAAATTAATCTGCACGAAGTTTTTTTCTTGTTAATTGTATTTTAATGGGACAGTGGAGGTTATTGACGTGTTCAACCTTATCGTGGTCGTATAGCGCTTTCCCTTTTATCCCTAATCATATTCTTTTTGGTTTAGGTATCCTGGGTCCGTCGCAGAGGAAAGGATGAAATGCCCGAGCTCCTCACAGTGGGAGCTGTGACCTACGCCGCTGACAACCGGGTGACGGTAGCTCGGAGATACCCTGGGAACTGGAAACTACTCATCAGGGAAGTGAAGCCTGACGACGAAGGAGTATACGAGTGCCAGATATCGACTCATCCGCCTAGAGTTAGCAGGACCTATTTGCATGTTAATAGTAAGTGGTTTTGAATTCAATAAATTAGTGCTCCTAGAAGTTGGCGGGTCAAAATCAAACACCCAGCGTCCACATTGGCCTTGGTACTTGAAAACTGGAATTCACGGGTAGAGGCCTTTGCCCAGCAGTGGGACGATAAAAGCTATCAGTATCAGTATAGCAGTGAATCATAATGTATGATTATTAACCAGGTGAAAGGATTTTGTAAGAATCATAATAGGTAGCGCTCTGTGATTTTGTTTCCCATGAAAATAAAGATGTCACTACACGTACTCTTTAATCCATGACCATGTTGACTTTGTCGTGAATAATTGCGTAACTAGCCAACTGGGTAACAAACCTAAATTAGACTACCGTTGCAAATATAGTCATGTTTTTTAAATAGTTCCAAAAGCTTAAAGCATGTGGGGCTTACATCAATAAAATAACACAAATTTTATGGGCAGTGGTGCAAAAAAATAAAACGTATTTGTGATACGTGCGTAGGCATACAAAAATGTTGATAACGGCTAACATCTCTCCAGCTATTAGTATAAACCTTTTGCACTTGTCTGCCTAAGCCATAGTACATAGTAATACAGTTTGTTTTAGGCTAAGTGCTAGCGCCTGAAAATGTTAATGCCCGTTTTCACTTTCACTGTATCGCACGAATGAATGCCTACATAGAAGCATTGGATTTTTAATGCTTGGCCGAGCATACAGTGTTCAAACTTCGTCAACTTTCTCATGATCTTATCTTATTTATCAACTGCCTAGCCTTTTCCCAACTATATTGGGGTCGGCTTCCAGTCGAACCAGATGCAGCTGGATATCAGTATTTTACATCGAGTGACTGCCTATCGGACCTCCACAACCCAGTAACTGGGTAATACGATACCCCATGGTAAGACTGGTTGTCAGACTTTTAGAGCTTCTGACTAACAGTAACGACTGCCAAAGATCTACAAATGACAGCCGGGACCAACGGCTTTACGTGCTTTCCGAGGCACTGAGGAAACTCGCTATTATGACAGATGGTCACCCATCTACAGACCAACCTCGGCAAGCGTGGCTAAACCCGGAAGATAGGCCTGTGCGGCTGTAATTATTTAGCCACGAGCTCCTCCTCTTATCTTATCTTATTTATACATGGTTAAATTACGAAGACATCTGTCATCATGTGATACCTGTCTATCAAAGCGCACGGGTTCTGTGTGGTGGTGGCTTATTCCTTTAGGTTGTGTCCCCAGTATGCAAACTGTTAGCATCCGACTGAGTTTGCGGCGTATCGATTTAATAAGCCCTTCCATATATTTAAAATGAACTGTCCACAGTTCGATAGTTTTGTGCTCACTTTATGCTGTATGCAGCGTTACGTGCGCAGACTGTCTCTGTTAGTGGCTGACTCACAGAAAAACCGGTTCCAGTCGGCGGCGGCGACATGGTTGTGCGCCGGGCGTATTGAGCCCGTTTGCCAAAAACTGTTCATTATTATGGTCGCACGAAAATTGATCTGAGCTAGCAGCTCACTCAAATTTCAGATCACCACAAAGCGGCTCACTAAGTCGGCTATGCTAGTTTGCCAACTGGGACACAGCCTTACGCTTTGCATGATCTATTACATATACTAAGAATAAATACGAACACGACTTTTTATTTGTAAAGACCATTGAAGAATTTAAACATTTCTTTTCTAAATTTTTAATATCCTCATGCTTAGAACGATTGAAATATTTCTACGTTCTGTCATTTCTTCTATGCTATGCTTGTTGCTTATTGAGAAGAAGACTGTCTCCCAGTGGGAACTTCATAATGATCACAGCAAATGTATGAAACTCACTATCTACGTCTCTGTTCCCGAATGCATACAACCTGAATCTCTTCAAAGTTACAGTAAACAGAACAGGCTTCTTCTGGAGAAACTCACTCCATCGTAGGCCCAGTTTCTGTCACCTTTGATCTCGACAAGAGTCAAGACAAACTCATGTCAAACAAAAAAGAACTATATTAATATCATGCTTAAGACAAAATTTCATCAGTGCAGAAGTATAAGCAACTATTGTAAGTATTTAACGATGTACGTGCCTAAAAGCTTCGGTTTGGACCTATCTCAGTAAAACCTTCAAATAAAACAAAATGTTTAATAATTCTGTTTACCCTTCTTACAATAAAGCCGATTAACTACTTGAACTAAGTTACTGTTATTACTATAGCTTAGGTTTTATATATATGTGATGCATAGTAATAGACTTGAGTAGGAGTACTTCTATATTTTTGTATGTAGATGTAGAATAATTTTAGCTCCTTTGAGGATTAAAATTCCTTTCACGAAGGCACGGAATTTGTGTTTTAATCTTTTTAGTGCGAGCGTCTGCAAAGTTAAATTTTTAAACTTTAACTACTGAATAAAATCTTTGTTAAGCCAATTGCTCAACTTACCTAGACTCAGTCGTCATGAAAACGGTATATTACACACACCATCTCATAATTCTGAGGCCTTGGTAAAATGAAATGATGAAATGAAGTTTATTTATGCAAGTAGATTATATCAACACTTTAACACGTATTTTCATAAAACAACGAAAGACCGGTGTTACGTACCTAATAACTCTGAGAAGAAACAGCCGAAACAAACTCAGAGATCACAGTCTCTTTTAAAGTCATTATCCTATTGAAGGACACATGAGGCTATTGAAGGACACCGTCGGCGTAGATTTTAGTCAGTACGAGTCTGAGAGAGATCACAGTCTCTTTTAAAGTCATTATCCTATTGAAGGACACATTAGACTATTGAAGGACACCGTCGGCGTAGATTTTAGTCAGTACGAGTCTGAGAGAGATCACAGTCTCTTTTATGCCTTTGTCAAACTGACAGACGAACCGAATGCGTGGCGTAGCGTTTTTGTTTGTAATGTATGGAATTGTTTGAAGCCTGTCACATAGAGTATCGGATCGCTTTCGCATTTTTATATGACATGATTCGGTTCGGTTCGCTATCGCCTGTCTGTTTGACAAAGGCCTTAAAGTCATTATCATAATGAAGAACACATTAGGCTATTGAAGGACACCGTCGGCGTAGATTTTAGTCAGTACGAGTCTGACAGTCCCTACCGCTCTGCCCTGGGTGGGAGGACTCATTTGATGATTTTAACACAATAAAAAAAAAGTCCAGACATTATAATGTAGATCAGGCTATACGAGGAACCATGCAGGTTAGTGTCTGAAATGGTCTTTTGAAGAAAGAACCACACAAATTCGAGTGGACCTGTCCAGTCAGTGCAAGCATTTTTCAGTAATGCATTTGAGCTCATCGATACAACGAACAATACCAAAATGACCCATAACACAAGTTCTCCGTATTATACCGTACTTACGGCGTATTTACGGCGTTTATTGTACCAAAAATGAAAAAGCGTCTCTAGTGTACGAACAAGACTCATTTTTTTTTCCATCAAATTAAAATCACGTGATAAGGCCTCAGTATCAGTCATAGTTTTAACTCACCTGGAGCGAATAAAATCTCGTTAATAAATTATTCGACGAAAATTTAGCTAAGGGCATTTAAATTCACGAAAGCATGAAATTGGTGTTTTAATCGACGTTATACTCGTAATGTAAATACTGCCAAGTTAGAACTAACATTTACTGTTTGAACTACAAACATAAATATTCAAATGAAAGTTTTTATATAAAGCAATTATGTTTTAAAATAATTAAGCCGAATTTGTTTTAAAATTTCTGTAATAATTAAACTAGTTTATGCTCGCGTTGTTGCTCGTCATAGTTGCTCGCGTTTCGTTTGCCGTCGCACCGCACTTTGTACCTTTGAAGACCTAAGCTATAAGGGTTTTTTTTTAGGTGGTAAAATCATCAAATGAGTCCTCCCGCCCTGGGTGGGGCGGAAGGGACTGTCAGACTCTTACTGACTAAAATCCACCCGTGTTCCTTCGGACCCCTGTCCTTTTACGTTCCGGGGCCACGGTATCCTGGGTTAAGAGAAAACCCGCGACCCCAGCAGGCATTTGGCGCGAAACACGACGCGCTTCCGACCCGGGCTTGGTCCTTGGTCGGACGGTGAGCTTCTCATTACTCACCGTCCGCAAGCCCGCTCCGCCGCTGTGCCCTCTGCTGATCAGAGGGACACGCGTTGGAGCGTCCACACGACAGGCTATTCGCATACGGGCAAAGAGACCCCTTAGGCACACAGTGCCTTAGGAAGAGTTTTTGCCCGCATCCCAGGGTGCACCGGCCCGGAAAACTGGTCTTCCCCCCAGACGTATCCGAGAGGGAACTCCAGTCCACGGGCGCACGTGGAGGTTTCCTGTCATAGCACCCCAGCTATAAGGGCTTAAGGTATGTCTATCTGACATCCTTACCTCCAACATAGTCATCATTTATGTTCCCACGGTTGGGACACAGGCCTCCTCTCTGTGAGAGGGAGTGGGCCATAATCCACCACGCGGGCCCAGTGCGGGTTGGTGGATGCCACATGTCTTAGAAATTTTTAGTTTTAGGACATGCCGGTTTCCTCACGATGTTATCCTTCACCGTTTTGAGAGCAGTGGTGATGAAATAAATTACACAAAAAATGCGCCAGGCTGTGTTCGAACTCACGACCTACAACTCGTAAGTCGGGGCCGATACCATTGGACCACCACTGCTATCTACCTATTTTCTTTGTTCAACTAACAAATCACCTTTCCAAGGATCCGCTCTGTTAATCCCTAGCTCCCAAAAGTATTCCTTTCACGATCCAAATATGACGATATAATATGAGAATGGGCGATTTAAAATTCAGCTCAGCTTTAATCTCAACGGTATGACAGAAGTATTACATAGGAAAGCAATTATAAAGCTAATCACGTGCCTATTCCCGCCTCCATCATCTGTAGGACATGCTCATAAATAATGTACGTTGTACGGTCCCCAGACGGTCTTTTTACCGGAATACGGCCGTATCCGACGTAAAGGTCAACTATGAACCTTTTTAAGGGTCCTTTGGGTAATGCAAAATCTCCCGGAAAGTTACTACAAGATTGTTCAGAGGGAAGTTTAAACAGACGTTTATTGAGATTGTATTAAGTTCACTTATTCTAAAAAGAAGTAAAGTAGGTATCGAAAAGTGTTAAAACCATTAAATAAATCTTCCCGCCATAAGTGGAGCAAAAGGGGTTATCAAAACTTATTCCGCCTTACCACAAAAAGAAAAACATCTGTTGAACGCTTGTCTAAAAAAAAGTGTAACTGCAAAACGACCCAAATATCAACGTGAAATGTCGCTTTGACGTTGACAGTTTTTTTAGACAAGTGTTCAACAGATGTTTAAATCTTTCTTGTGGTAAGACAGGCAATGTTTAAAATCACCATGTTCCTTCACTTGTGTTTCAGAGCCGAGGTGGTCTTTTGAAGGACTATCTTATAAGATAGTCCTTCAAAAGAATGTCGCAATGTATTAATTTGCTGGCCATCTATAATAGAAAAAAAAGTAACTAAAACGTCACACTCTGTTGTAAAATGTTACCAATCGTTTTAGACAATGTTTTACTTCTTTATGTATTCATCATCATCATCATCAGCCGGAAGATGTCCACTGCTGAACATAGGCCTCTTCCTTAGACCGCCATCGCCACGCCGAACGACAATTCGCTACTTCCATCTATCGGTTGCCCGCGACTCTCACGATGTCGTCGGTCCACCAATTGGGAGGACTGCCTTCCAGTCGAAGTTTTCTACCCCATCGGTTATCAGTTCTACAAGTTTTATATTACCCTTTAAAATTATAATATTCTACACCTGCTATGTATGACTACCATTAGCGTGTATTACATTAGCGTATATACACGTACCACAATCACACCACATCGCAGCGACAAAATGTGGTCAAGGTGTGGTTTCGTGTGAATAGTGTCGCAGCGGCTTTTTGTAGTTGCGTTGTGGTACCGACAAAATGCGCTGTCGTTACGATGTGGTAACCACGTGGTCATGTGCAGTATACTCCGGCTTTCGTAGAGGAAACACGGCTTGACTGAGCGTAGTCATGGAGGAAAGATTGTTGTCGCGGTGGTCGATGTGGTCGCGATGCCGCCGCTGGTAGTGGCGTTACCGTCGCGTTGTGGTTGCGATGTGGTTGTATTACAAAGGTGGACGATAACAACGGCAAAATGTGGTGCGTGTAAATTGTAAAGTTCATTTTCAATACAAAATATACGCCCGACCACATGGCGTCGTTGTGGTGTGGTTGTGGCTGTGGTGTGGCTGTGGTACGTGTGAATTGACCCTTAGATAAACGTAGCAACAGTATAAAAAATAACGAAAGCCAAGATCAAAAACAGTTTGATAGCAACCGCGATGCCTGTTCTAAGCCAATTCAATGAGATCTAATATCCGCGCACGTTACAGCTACCATTAAATTGCCCAAAGCGTTACCTTTGATGTTACTGAGAAACAAGATCACGTATTACAGTGAGCACCCTGAAACAAATTAACTTTCATGGTCTTAGGAAGGTTGAACCAGTAATGTTTTGCTAGGTAGTTTATTGTATGTTATTGTTGGTGCTTGTGTAATTCTGTAGTCTTAGATTCATTAGAAAAGGTTAAAAAAAATCTTCAAATGTAACCATTAAGTCTTAGTAATGTCAAATAACTTTTCTTTCGAAATTTGTGGGATTTGTTTTTTGTTTCATTGACTTTTTTGCCACTTCCGAAAGAAAAGTTATCTTTGTGGTTTTTTGTGGTTGTTTTTGAAGTCGGCAATGTTACTATAAACATTATTACTTTACACATTATTTTTTTACTTTAAACATTATTTTTGGCAAAAAATAAGTGACAATAAAGTAATTTATTTGTCGTTCATAATTAACTTATTAATGTCATTTTCGTTATGATTAGGTATTGATTAATTAATAAATTATCTAAGGGCATGCAAGTGGTAATATGGCGCCATTTGTAGTTTCGGTTTTTTTGTAATCGCAAACTGCTTAACTTCTGGTTTGAACTGGGTACTTATACATAAAAAAATGACCACGGCAATTGAACTAGGTACTCGGGCTCAAGGACTCTGCATAAAAATCAAGCTTAAAAAACCAAAACTCGAAACTTCAATAATGTCCCAACCAAATTAAAATAATTTATTCAAATACTTGAATAAATGATTAGTGAGACGATTAATCTTTTCAAGACCGGTCTCGGAAAGGATTTAAATTCGGTCTAGTGGGCTTATTTGCATAAAAATTTATTAAAATTTTCAGTTCAGGCATATTTATTCGACAGTAATAAATGGTTACGTTGATGTAGGAGAACTGAATTACGTGAAGGTCATAGAAAATTATTTATTCTGAGCACTTATAACACGAGTAAAACTTGGATAAAACTGAACTATAATGTTTAGGCAGAGGTGTAAATGGTACAAAATCATCAAATGAGTCCATTTTTCTTTTTCTGGAGAGGATCCGCTCCGAAAGGAGTGGAAGGAGGGACTGTCAGACTTACAAGTCTTTATTCAGTCATGACTGCATAAAACCATCCTGTTCCTTCAGTTACTATTTGTGTTCCAGAATAACTGTATTTTGTTTAGATAAGCGTGCTACCAACACACCATCGTCTGCCTAGTCTTTTCCCAACTATATTGGGGTCGGCTTCCAGTCGAACCAGATGCAGCTGATTTTGAGTATTCTACATGGAGTGACTGCCTATCGGACCTCCACAATCCAACTGGGTACTCGTAATACTTGTAAGCAAGCTACCAACACGTTAATAAATATACATTTCTGAGAGCATGGTATTCAAAATTGGTTGGGTGAATAACAAAATATCAGATGAAGAACAAAACAACACAACATTTTAAAATAATGCTATATCACACTCGGAATCCAAGGACGCCTAAACCCATTTATACGGACTACCCTGAAAACAAAGGCCTACCACTAAAGTAATACCTTCAGCCGATTGATCGCCCCTATCTATCGCGACTAGACTGGTATCTAGGCACCCTTTTTGTCGAAATTGTCCCTTCCACGTTTTCGTCTAACTCCTAACGTTGAAGATTTTATCTAGCGATGCGACAAATAATTCAACAAATAACACAGAAGGTGAAAATAACGCCTATTTTGCATTTATAATTTTACACAAAAAGATTTTAAAAGAAATATTGGCACACCTCAATTGTTAGAATTTAGCTAACGATGAGGTGCAGCAGTGCTAACAATAAATATTATCGCTATTAAAAATACCGTAAAAGACCTATTGTGTGATTCAGATCTGTATCTATATCAAGCCAACCAATTCGCGCAATATCTACCCTTGTGTCGAAAATTTAGAATTAAATTATATTGTAATTATTAATGCATGTAGATGTGCCTACAGTAATCTTCAATCTCAAACATACTCAAGTCACAACTGAAAGCATGAAGCATAACTGTGTATGTGTGTCTCCATTTCTTGTTCAAAATTGACCTTCTGTACAAGTCTTTTTCTTGACCTTCGCCCAGATACGAAAGTTTCCGAAAGATTGTCGGCTGTAATCGATATTTCGGTATTATTAATGTCTAGAATTTTACGGTATTCCGTGCCGAATATTCGACGTAAGTTTCTGCGTTGTTAGCAGGAGTAATGAAAATTCTGTGCAATATTAATTGATAGCTTGACGTAACTTTCCAGGTGAGTATTGTAATAAGACTAGCTTTGCCCACAGCGTTGCCCGCGGAGTTGTTTGCGTAAAGTTCTATAATGATACCACTGGAACGTCATATCGGGATAATATCCTATATGTTCATTCAGAGGCGCTCATAGCTAAATAATAACAGCCGCTCAGGTTTTCAAGGCTAAGCTGCGCTTGCCGAGTTCGGTCTGTAGATACTTATATATCATTTAGGTACCTATTAACCCCTCTCAGAGGACCAAAGCCTGCCGGGGTCGCGGGATTATTTCCTTACCGTGACCCCGGACATAAAGGGCTATTGAAGGACACCGTGGATTTTAGTCAGTAGAAGTCTGAAAGTCCCTCCCGCCCTGCCCGGGGTTGGAGGACTCATTTGATGATTTTGCCACGTAAAAAAAAAAAAAATTAAAGCGAGTTTTCTTTTATGTCTCGAAATGCATTTAAGACCAACCCGGAATCATTTGTGGATATTTGACAGTCGTAATTATTGCCAGAAGCTTAAAAATCTAAAGAGTAGTTAATTTTACCAAGTAGTTTCGTAATAACCAGTTAATGGTTTGTGAGAGTCAGATAGGCAGTCGCTCTATGTAAAATACTTATATTCAGCTGAATCCCGTTCGACTGAAAGCCGACTCCGAGATAGGAAAAGGCTAGGCAGATGACGAAGTGTTAATGCAGGTGAAACATCCATCGATCTGTACTCACAATATACGCATTTATAATAATAGTAGTATGATTGGGTGGTATTGATTTCAAAACAGAATATTTTTACAAACAAGTACTGTAATCTCACGCCTTTTTCTCATGGGAGTAGGAAGAATGTACAAAAACCTTTTTTTTTTTTAAGGTTGTAAAATCATCAAATGAGTCCTCCCGCCCTGGGTGGGACGGAAGGGACTGTCAGACTCTTACTGACTAAAATCCACCCGTGTTCCTTTGGATGCCCTTTACGTTCCGGGGCCACGGTATCCTGGGTTAAGAAAAAGCCGCGACCCCAGCAGGCATTTGGCGCGAAACACGACGCGCCTCCGACCCGGACTTGGTCCTTGGTCGGGCGGCGAGCTACTCATCACTCACCGTCCGCAAGCCCGCTCCGCCGCTGTGCCCTCTGCTGATCAGAAGGACACGCTTTGGAGCGTCCACCCGACAGGGCTATTCGCATACGGTCAAAGAGACCCCTTAGGCACTGTGTGCCTAAGGGGGAAGAGTTTTTGCCCGCATCCCAGGGTGTACCGGCCCGAAAAACTGGTCTTCCCCCCGGACGTATCCGAGAGGGAACTCCAGTCCACGGGCGCACGTGGAGGTTTCCTGTCTTAGCACCCCATGTACAAAAACCTGCTATATTTTTGACGTAGACACTCCTTTCACCTCGTTCTCGGTCATAAATTTAAGTAAGCTGATATATCATAATGTGTGTACTGCAGAATATCAAACTGACGTTTTATATCAACGACTTTATTCTTACTCGTTATGACTGAGATAGAGGTACTTTTTCTAATGCGTCGAAGAGCCATAAAAATTAAAGCAAAGCGATAAAACTGAGACCAGGCTTTCCTATCACATTGTAAATAAATAAAACAGTAGGTAGTTTCCATATCTACTGCTAAGTACGGTTAAGCTTGGAGTGGGAAGCGGTCGCCTCCTGCTGTGAAGCAGTCATGCTCGCGAAGGAGGAGGTGGGCCGCGTGAGAGAGAGGACAATGTCCTCCCTCCGCCCCACCCGCGGTGGTGGACGCCCGAGGCGACGGACGTCGCAACACGATCTCCGGCCACCGTAGGCGCGGGCATGCGGGCGGCGAGTAAAGGGCAACTCGCTGTCCGACCATGGACCATGCCCGGGTCGACAGCGCGTTGTGTTCCACGCGCGCCTCAAAGAGCGTCAGCATGATGACGGGGCCCCTCTCTAGAGGGCCAAACTCTGCTGGGGTCGCGGGATTTATGTTGTTTATGGTAATGACATAATTTATTTTATTTTAAATAAATAAAAATAAAATAAATTATGTCATTACCGTGACCCCGGAACATAAAGGGCTATTGAAGGACACCGTGGATTTTAGTCAGTACAAGTCTGACAGTCCCTTCCGCCCTGCCCAGGGTGGGAGGACTCATTCAAAAAGAAAACATCTTTATCGTTTTTTCTTATAAAACTTCAAAGAAACAATCATATCAAACCGTCTTCATGAAATTTAACATGAGCTTTCAAATCACTCTCAAATATGACAAACTTGGTTATAATAATCTTCCTCGCATCGTTAGCTCAAAGTACAAGTAATCCATACTTATTGTAACTCGGAACTCCTTAGTTTCAATAAATAGGTAACATGGAAGTTTTAATGAGTTCTCGACGAAGTGTGATAGAGTTATGAATGTAACTCGAATGAGGATTCATTGAGAGGTGTCGCATGAAGTTGGGTGGCGTTAATTTGTTCTACTTTTAAAGGAGATGCAAGGATTTCTACTGCGTAGACAAAACCAAATGAGAGGAGCTCGTGGCTAAATAATTACAGCCGCACAGGCCGATCTTCCGGGTTAAGCCGCGCTTGCCGAGGCCTTGGTCTGTGGATGGGTGACCATCTGTCATAGCGAGTTTCCCCCATGCCTTGGAAAGCACGTAAAGCCGTTGGTCTCGACTGTCATTTGTAGATCTTTGACAGTCGTTACTGTTAGTCAGAAGCTCTAAAGTCTGACGACCAGTCTTACCATGGGCTATCGTATTACCTAGTTACTGGGTTGTGGAGGTCCGACAGGCAGTCGCTCCATGTATAATACTGATATCCAGCTGCATCTGGTTCGACTGGAAGCCGACCCCAATATACTTGGGAAAAGGCTAGGCAGATGATGAGACTAAACTAAATAAATAAATAAACTAACTTTTATATTATAGGGTTTTTGGTATAGTCAAGTGGCTTACCATGACGTCTTACAGCTACAGTAGTTCCACTGTGGAAACGAGATGGTGCTAGATGACTATATACCTCTGTCTCTTTCCTACAGCCAGGATTGTGTTCCAGTGTTCAGGGGGGGTACTACAACCTTTTTTAATTCCGAGCAGTTTTCAGGCAGTTGAATTTACGGCCTTATTAAGGCTTGTTTTATTTCGTATTATGACGTACGTAATTCTGCAAGGAATCATCCTGGATTACTTGTCTCTGGATGATTACGACGGGCTAGCGAATTCGTTCAAAAATCGAATCGATAAGTTACCGATGATTACCGGTTTTATAAATTTTGTGTGAAAAAAATATTTTTCATTGTAAATTTAGGAGATATTTGAGTTAAACTGTATTTTAATAACAAGTTGAATATTTACAATCATATTGAGAAAAATTTACTGTCATTTTATGCAAAAACTTAATACCAAATATTTAACGCTCACAAAGGGGTTTGTTTCTGAACGATCGTATTGCGATACTTTTTTAGCCTGTGGCGGTTTTGTTTACCAAAACAAACAAGAATATCGTATTTTATTTATTTATGCCATTTATGCCATTATGTATTGCTTTTTACTGCAATAATAAAGGAGCACACCGTTTTCCTACCGCGGAGAAAGTAAGGAAACAAAATGGACTAAGTCATGAGCGGAAAATTTTGAAAAATGGAGCTGTTCCAACACAACAATGTTCTAATTTTTAAAGCAAGAGCTAGAAATGTTTCAACAAGTGAAGGAATGATAAAACCTAGGACGTTATTCAAACCGAAAGACAGTGTACCTAGTTCTCTTGAAATTGGCTGCGAAATTGTGGTACCAGAAGCAATCGAGGAAGTGAAATTAAAAATGTCTGTTGATACATTATAGACTGCCCAATGTACCCAAATAAATATTGAACACAAGTTTTGACTCCATTGGACAGTACCATTTTTGGAATGATGCTGCGCGAGGCTATTAATTTTAACACAGTGTTTGAGTTGATCACACATTTTGTTTGGTTTATTCAACCCGAAGTCCATTGGTTAGAAAGATTACTTATTTCAGTCACCATGTCTTAAATCTAAGCTCTTGATAATTTTTTTCTTACACTGATGGAACTACGACAGAATAAAACATTTTTTTTTCAGGAGAAACATGTTTTTTATTTAGAACACTATATTAGATGACTAATTAATGTTTGCGTACATGAATATATTTATTGCTCATCGTTCAGTAAATGAGTGTAGGTATACGTGTCGTCAAAGGTAAAAACTTTGTTGTCTTTATAAAGCTCGTCAGCTGAAATTTAATGTGTATGCACTCCCCAGATATTCGGTAGTGCCTCCATTATGAAAACCAAAGTTTAATTTAGGTAGTCTAAACTGTTTAAAGACAAATTAAAAGAAACAAGTCAGTAAAAGTTACTAAAAAGTGGCGTAAACTGAATGATTTTGGAGATGCCAATTTTGACAGTTAATCCGGCCTTGAAATGTCATTATGTAGCTTGTAATACGAAATTTCCAGGCACAAGCACAGGCAGAAGTCGGTATGAGATCACGTGACCGTTTACTGGCCGTCAATGTGTGATCGTAATACGATTAAGCAAGGCAGTTCACTTTAAGGCGTAAACTGAAAGGAATTAAGAGGTTGTAATACGCCCCCTGGTGTGTGCATAATCGGCCTAAGCGTATTCCAATGTTTCTGCTTTCTATTTTTCTATTTACTACCGTTTGGTCTAAGAACCTTTTGAACTTCAGAGCAGACTCATTATTTTTTCTTCCACAACGTATCAGTCCGAATCGATCAAATCATATCACGTCTTTATAGTATTATTAAAACCACGATGCAGGTATTCTGAGGCAGTCTGTTGCCAATTTGTTAAGGGGATTGGTCAGTAAAAATACGGTTTTTATTTTTTACTTTTCTTCGTACATATCTGGACTACAGATCTTACAACTTGGAATATAGTTATTGACTATATGATCTAAATTCTCGCAAAGTTGAAAACACGATTCAATTAAATTTTCTCGATACAAAAAAAATGCAAAGTTCGGTCTATGTTTTTTATTTTTTGGACTTTATGGAATAACTACTATGAGTTATTGAAAGGATGTTGTTTTAAATTGTAGAAAATACTAGTATCTAAATTCTGTAAAGACATTTTTTCAATTAATAACAATTTTAATTCATAAAAAGACGTCAATAAGTTTGGGTACATACGCCGTTTTATTCTGAGCACACATTCACTATCGTCCTCTCATCTTTTGCCTTTTAAAAGTAGTGTCATCACTTTCGTTCCTTGACGAATCAGTCAGCCAGCGTGGCTCTTACAGGCTAGACCTGCGACACTTTTTTTCAGATCGCGGCTGTCAGATTTACGTAATAATAAAATTGGAAATGGATAAAAAGATCGAGAAAATAAAAACGAATGATACGTAGGCTTATAGATTATTCAAAACTATGTTTCGCTGTGTTCAATGGGACGTGATTAAACGGACATGACTGTAAATAAGTCACGCAAGTTTTGTATTTTAAATAACACATTATTTTCATTAATAAATCAAGAATAAAATAAACCAAACTTACTGAAAATCATCGCATGAAATTCTTGACGACCCCTACAGAGAAAACAAGGGAAATGTTAGAATACGTATAATTCTATACATTACGAATTGTTCCTATCAATATAATAAATTACTTCTATGCTAATATTATATGCTATCGTGTTATCGTACTATTGTTGTCGGATGGTTCCTCTGTGTCCATCCTCCTCTCATCTAATCTTTATGCATCTAAATACCATTTCACATGAACTAATGATAAATGCACTGATTTGCAGTCAACAGTTTGAGATAATTTATGTAACTGAAAACAACTTCTAATCGTATCACACTGCGATATAGGCATGTACAGGAACGGGTGGCAGGTGCTCTGCAATGAATCGTTTTATTGAACTTTGCTGGCTATATGTTTTATTCTTTAAAATCTTCTTATTTGTAACAGTGTGGTTTTGGTAAGTCGGAGTGGATAGTCGAAGATTGCTGTGACCTGAATTCTTAAAAGAAGCACTTCACTTTTATTATTATTTATTTAGTTTCGTCACAGATTTAAAACAATTTCGAAGAAACAGGATTAAAATAAATTAAATGAAAACTGCTGTTGTCATTTTGAATACTTCAAAATTACTTGTCAACTACAAATAAGGCATAGCACCCACCACCCTGTTAAATATCGCCTATAGTATAATGCTGCGACTACGATGAAAAATCGGTGGTCATTGCTGTCTTACCGCGTGTTCGGTACAAGTTGCTTCTCGCTCTATTTATTGCTTTGGAGTCAAAAAAGATCAGTACTGGGCTCATGCTTTTGGAGTCGATAGATAATATCTCTAAGGGTTTCATTTATCAGAAAAGTGATATTACAACCTTGTCCCAAAAAAAAAATACTGTGGATAAGATATTAAAAAATGAAGATTTAATTATAAAGAGGTCACTGACATTATATTATTGTACTATACCTGTACCTCATATGAGTAAAAAACTACTAAATCCACGCCGCGGCTCGACTAATGTCCATTTTACGCGGCGCTAGTCTGTCATTACATCAAAATGCATCAAAAAATAGTACCAACACCAGATGGTGGAGGACAGGGTGTCAAGCACCCTTAGCTTTCCACTCTCGAACATATAAAGATATCACGCAACCAGCTTTGTGAACGCACGTTAATAAAAGGAGCGTGTGTTAGGGGCTTTTTTTAGCGTGGTAAAATAATCAAATGAGTCCTCCTACCCAGGACAGGGCGGGAGGGACTGTCAGACTCGGAATACTTACTAAAATCTACGATGTATTTCAATAGCCCTTTACGTTCTGGGGTCACGGTATTCGTTAGTCCGCGACCCAGGTAGACTCTCTAAGGGGGAGCCCCGTTATTGTGCTGTCACTCTTTCAGGCGCGCGTGGAACACAACGCACATGCCCATGCCCGTGCGCTCGTGTGTTTGGGGCTTAACGATAATTGGGTATTGTCACTTTCGTAAGGTATGCCAATTATCATAAATTTTCTACCAAATAGTAGTTTTTTTCGTAATCTCGGGACGTCAAAATCTGTGTCAAAATGTTATAAAATAAATTTAAGACTGTGAATGATAAAAATATTTTCAAAATACATATTTATCCACATCAATAAGTATTTCTATCATTTTGTTTTGGTAAATGTTTCGACATCCTTATATTAAAATATTTCTACTAGAGTAATACATGTATTTTGCGTAAAGGGAACACTTTATGAAATGTTGAAGTTGACGAAATGAAATACATAAAACTTTGGATTGCAATCATTTCGCGATAGTGGCGCCTGCTGGTGGCGGTGCGTGGCAACTTTCCCGACTCATCAAACGATGCTTTCGCTTTGACACACGGCCTTAAGTCAAAATAATAACTTTTTTTCTCCTCCTCAGCACCTCAAGTGTGGGTAGTCGACGAGGCTGGAGCTCCACTCCTGGAGAAGTACTACGAAGCTGAGTCAACGCTAGCACTGCTGTGCAGAGCGAGACACGTCGAGACTCCTGCACTACTGACGTGGCTGCACGAGGGCAGGGCGTTGAATGCTGACACCACTCGCGGAGGGATCAGGTGAGACATCTTACTAATAGAGGACTATGAAGCTTTGTCAACGCTAGCGTTGTATAGGAATATGAGTAGGATCTTCTTATCGTCAATAGACAGAAGACGTCCACTGCTGAACAAAAGCCTACCTCTTTGACCGCCACGCAAAACGACAATCTGCCACTTGCATGCATTGGTTGCTCGTGACTCTCACGGTGTCGTCGGTCCACCAGTTAAGTGAGAGGTCAGCCTAAGCACAACCTGGTTGGTGGTCGCTACATAAAATTTCTACCACATCGGTTGTTAGCTCAATTCCAAGCCGCAAGGTTCTCGAATGAACACCACGCACTGGCAAGCGTCGCACTGGGACGGGACGTCCACCTATAAGGTGGACAAATGAATTGATAAAGACCACAGAATCGCGCTGGACGCAAGCCGCTACAAACCGGTGCTATTGGAAATCTATGGGGAGGCCTCCCCATAGATTACCAAAGGCACCGGTATGTTCAACTGCGGACGTCCTACGGCTGATAACAATAATGATAACGATGAAGAGCTATATGCCACAAAGGCAGGCTGTTGGCATTGCAAGGGAATGCTCAAGTTTATCTAAAAGCTCATTAGCTTATTGAAAGCTCATTAGCTTTCTTGCGAAAGTAACATTACACAAAAACAAACGAGGGCGATTTTAGCGAGCGTTTGCCACAAGTGAATGCAAAGTCTACGAACACCTTCAGGGAACAAAATTGAATCCATGTCATTAGTTGAAAATACAAATTGGGTATGTACGAACTATGCCAAACAAGATTAAACCTGCCTTTGAAATGATAAACATTTGCTTTGAAAACGCCGCAATTGACGAACAAAGTCGTTATCCTGTATAACGATACTGTCATTTGTAGTTGGTGCCATTAATCGGTTTCGCTCATAGCGGCCGTTCTCAAAGCAAAGCAGATTGCCATATAGCGCAGTGATTGCAAATACATGTGCATTCTCTGTTTCATCACTTGTAGTTCACTTTAATGGAATGAGAATCGGTCAAACAAAATAGCCAACTTTCATGTCAGAATTTTGTTTTTCGTACTACGCCTGTCGGAATATGTTCATCTTTGAACTGGCTTATGTCCGTATGGTAGATACTTTTTATTTTGATATCACGCAAGCAACGCCTGATCTGTATTCAGTATCTGCCTAGCCTTTTTCCAACTATATTGAGGTCAGCTTCCAGTCGAATCAGATGCTGCTGGATATCAGTATTTTACATGGAGCGATTGTCTATCGAACCTACACAACCCAGTCACTGAGTAATACGATAGTACCCCATGGTAAGACCGGTTGAGCTTCTGACTAACAGAAACAACTGTCAAAGATCTACAAATGACAGCCGGGACCAACGGATTTACGTGCTTTTCGAAACACGGAGGAAACTCTCTATGACAGACAGATGGTCACCCACAGACCAACCTCGGCAAGCGCGGCTTAAAAAGCGTCCTGTGTGGCTGCAATTATTGAGCCGCGCCTGACCTGTATTAACATGTAACATAATCACTATCACTATCACTACATAGTATAAAACAAAGTCGCTTTCTCTGTCCCTATGTCCCTTTGTATGCTTAAATCTTTGAAACTACGCAACGGATTTTGATGCGGTTTTTTTTAATAGATAGAGTGATTCAAGAGGAAGGTTTATATGTATAATAACATCCATTAAATAGTGGAGAAGTACTGTTATTTTTGAGGTTTCTAATGTGATGTCGTAAAAATATACATTTTTTCCGCTTACATTGCAAACGCAGGCTGAACCCTACGAGTTTTATCAAAATAATGTACTAAGTATTGTACACATTGAAAAGGTCTACAGAAAAGTCCGTGACGGTATATGTCTATCTCTTATGGATAACCCACAATAACTTTTTTTTGTCATTTACTTTTTACGACAAATAATGGCTAATTTTCGAAGCGATTTTAACCAATACAGCATTAATCCTTAACCAATTAAATACCTTGAATACATTGTTCATTTAATATAGATCTATATGGCCCTTTACACCGTATGATTTAAGTGAATATTTTCGAAGATATTACAGACAGATATTACAGACGAAAATATAATACTCGGTCGATACTGTTCTCGATTTGGAAGAAGCTGTTCATTTTCCTACAGAATTTCTAAACTCTTTGAACCCGCCTGGACTCCCTCCTCACAAAATGGTGTTGAAAGTAGGTTGTCCTGTTATTTTATTAAGAAACCTGAATCCATCTAAACTTTGCGATGGCACGCGTTTGCTGGTAAAATCATTGAAAACTTTCATAACAGAGTGCACAACACTCACAGGATTTGGTACCGGAGAAGATGTATTGATTCCCCGAATCCCTCTGATACCATCGGATTTACCCTTCCAATTTAAACGTTTATATGTAGTTTCCGGTAAAGACATCTTTTGCAATGACCATTAATAAATCGCATGGTCAAACCTTCAACGTTGCAGGCTGATTTGAGCGTTGACTGTTTTTCACATGGACAACTGTATGTCGCTCTTTCAAGAGTGACCTCCAGAGAAAACATATTTGTATTGTCTAATGACA
Organism: Agrotis clavis; assembly: GCA_954870645.1. Taxonomy (NCBI): domain Eukaryota; kingdom Metazoa; phylum Arthropoda; class Insecta; order Lepidoptera; family Noctuidae; genus Agrotis; species Agrotis clavis. The sequence continues at coordinate 20,613,233 of OX940933.1, read as the reverse complement.
AGAAAGCTGTGAACGTTGTTGATAAAGACATTTTGTAATATGTTGTAAAAATTAAATAAATAGTTAAAAATGTAAAAAGTAAATAAGTAAAAATGTAGTGTATGAATTTAGATATTCCAAAGATAGCAGGAAATCTTCATGGTATAGGGAAAGGGGGATTGTTTTACTCCAAATTTAACGCGTGCGGGCCACGGGCAGTAATGAATAAATCAAAACTACTGGATCGACGGCGGGTCGCTAGTATAATATAATGTGTTAACCTAAGTTGTAGCCTCATCTGCTCAACCAAGACCACTGACTAGAGTATTTGGATTAAGAAGATGGATAAAAACTATCTGTTTATTAAAATTCGATCCAAATCCGCTTTGTTGTTTTTTGTGAAAAAGTAAAAAGCATCCATCATTTTTATTTTTACACTAGCGACCCGCCCCGGCTTCGCACGGGTGCAATGCTGATACTAAATACACTACAGAAAAACTGTGAACGTTGTATATAAAAACATAGCGGCCCGTTCCGGCTTCGCACGGGTATAAAATATAATATAGTCTATTTGATTAAAATCGATCCAGTAGTTTTGATTTATTCATTACTGCCCGTGGCCCGCACGCGTTAAATTTGGAGTAAAACAATCCCCCTTTCCCTATACCATGAAGATTTCCTGCTATCTTTGGAATATCTAAATTCATACACTACATTTTTACTTATTTACTTTTTACATTTTTAACTATTTATTTAATTTTTACAACATATTACAAAATGTCTTTATCAACAACGTTCACAGCTTTCTTGTCATTAGACAATACAAATATGTTTTCTCTGGAGGTCACTCTTGAAAGAGCGACATACAGTTGTCCATGTGAAAAACAGTCAACGCTCAAATCAGCCTGCAACGTTGAAGGTTTGACCATGCGATTTATTAATGGTCATTGCAAAAGATGTCTTTACCGGAAACTACATATAAACGTTTAAATTGGAAGGGTAAATCCGATGGTATCAGAGGGATTCGGGGAATCAATACATCTTCTCCGGTACCAAATCCTGTGAGTGTTGTGCACTCTGTTATGAAAGTTTTCAATGATTTTACCAGCAAACGCGTGCCATCGCAAAGTTTAGATGGATTCAGGTTTCTTAATAAAATAACAGGACAACCTACTTTCAACACCATTTTGTGAGGAGGGAGTCCAGGCGGGTTCAAAGAGTTTAGAAATTCTGTAGGAAAATGAACAGCTTCTTCCAAATCGAGAACAGTAACGACCGAGTATTATATTTTCGTCTGTAATATCTGTCTGTAATATCTTCGAAAATATTCACTTAAATCATACGGTGTAAAGGGCCATATAGATCTATATTAAATGAACAATGTATTCAAGGTATTTAATTGGTTAAGGATTAATGCTGTATTGGTTAAAATCGCTTCGAAAATTAGCCATTATTTGTCGTAAAAAGTAAATGACAAAAAAAAGTTATTGTGGGTTATCCATAAGAGATAGACATATACCGTCACGGACTTTTCTGTAGACCTTTTCAATGTGTACAATACTTAGTACATTATTTTGATAAAACTCGTAGGGTTCAGCCTGCGTTTGCAATGTAAGCGGAAAAAATGTATATTTTTACGACATCACATTAGAAACCTCAAAAATAACAGTACTTCTCCACTATTTAATGGATGTTATTATACATATAAACCTTCCTCTTGAATCACTCTATCTATTAAAAAAAACCGCATCAAAATCCGTTGCGTAGTTTCAAAGATTTAAGCATACAAAGGGACATAGGGACAGAGAAAGCGACTTTGTTTTATACTATGTAGTGAGTAGTGATAGTGATAGTGAAGTGATGATTTCGCATTTTTGTAAGTAAAATCGTGTCGATTAAATAAAAATGTAAAATTCTCTCCCGAAAATAGTTTGCACTTAAGTTGCACGCTCAAACAATTTCTGATCGCGTTCATCAAAGCATACTTTTGTCAGCGAATTTTCAAGTTCTTAAGCCCGTAATCCCGCATACACTGTTATAATGAGATCCCGACTATTTCAATTTAAGTTAGTAAAGAGAAAATGTTGACAAAGTATGTGTAGATTAATATTTCTGCTGCGACAAGCTTTGTAAGTTAATCGCAGTAATAAATTACATTGAACTTAAATTCACTGACTGCTACAAGATTTTGGGTGAAGTTGAAATAGTCAGCAATTAAAGTCGAAAACTGTTCATCAGAGGAAAGTTAGAAAAGAAAATATTTATTTATTTAATATTTAAAACACGTAGTATTGTTATTATCTTGAGACTAATAAATTTAGGGCCTAAGGGACAAGTACCTACGTGTTTTTATCTTATTTTATTTAACTTAAAAATAAACTGGAGAGAACTTTCTCATTAGACTGCTTCAAGAAAAATATCCCCTGTGCCCTTTTTCTGTCTAGAAAAAAGAATTGAGGCTGCCAGCTCAGTTTAAATATTTTGATGACAGTAAGGGTCGGATAAACAAGGGAAAACTTTCCAAGTGGGAACAAGAAGTCTTAAACTTGAGACACCAAATTATATGAATTTATATAACAGAGAAGTAGCTCGGTGTTTTACATAATTTCCTGACAACTTTGTACTAACTTGTCATTAAAATTGTATCCTGTTAAACTTTTTATTACCTTTTCAGTAGACTATATTATTATTGCATTAAAATGTCATTTTCAACTTAAACGTGTTACTAGTAAACTATAGAGCCGAGTAAGAGGTAAAATAAATAAAGTCTAGCGGACGAAAACATGAACCACGGCACCAGCACTCAGAATATGTATAACACAATTATATTCATCTACCTACAAGAAAGTATGTAGTACCAATTAGGCTTCTGCAGATTTATGCCTGAGGCCTTAATTTATGCATAACAAAGGGCGTTGTGAAATTAAATTACTTGAGATCTACTTCATAACATGCCGAAATTGTATGGCAGTCTGGGTTAGAAAATTTAACTAAACCATTACTACCTATAGACTAGAAGTTCTTAGCTTTAACTTTATACCCTTATCTCGTTTTTTTTTTATTTTTTTTTATTTAACGTTACCCCTACATTAGAAATGTCCCCTATTTTGTGGGTGAGTTTACAAACATTACTCAAACAGCCAATAATTAAGTTTACTTTGTTTCAATTCGCGCTGTGGTTACATGGCTGGGTTCGAACCCGCAACCTACAACTCGTAAGTCGGGGTCGATACAACTAGGCCAACACTGCTCTCAATCATAATTAACTTTAACTAAATACCCTAAAACAAAAGACTGATAGTTAATTTTGGCCAACCCGTTCACTTCAAATTACAACTTTTTCATAAAGAATTCAAATCACCATCCGAAAGAGGTAATAATGGTTTATTTTAAATTCTATCGGAACATTATAGTGTAGATACTGAAAAAGGGAAGCGAACCGGATTGCTTATAAATATACAATGTAAACGGGGCCGACTCACGCAAACGTGAAACTTGATGGCGGGCCAGACATTTATGAAAATTTAAATAGATCCCGCTGTAAAGCACGCCTGTTGACAACAACCTAATATAACGTTGATGTTGTGAATATTACTTTTCTTGGAAAGTTTGCAGACTTTTGACGTCATGTCAAATGGTTCACGTCAAGATGTTACAAGGCTCAAAGATGAACCACGTTGCCAGTTTTGTTTATTTATTTTTTTATAAGAGCCTCCTTTGTGTCCCACTCCTGGGCAAAGGCCTCCCTCCACTCCTTCCACCTTTCACGATACTGGGTGTCCTCCTTCCAGTTCGGACGGAACCTGTCCAGTTCGTCCCGCCATCTCCTACGTGGCCTGCCACGACCTCGTCTCACTGTCTCAGGGCACCAGTTTTGAGCTATTTTGACCCACAGTGTGTCGGGCATGTGGCAGACATGTCCTGCCCAGTCCCATTTCAGTTGGGCAGCCTATTAGCAGTTTTGCTTACGACACTTTTTTTTAGAAAGCGTATGATGTTCGTCGGCACGGTTAGCGCAGTGGCTGAGCGGTTGGAATGCTGTGCAGCGTGTCGCGGGTTCAATTCCCGCACAGGACAAATATTTGTATGACCTACAAGTAGTTGTTCCGGGTCTGGGTGTTTGTGTATGTGAGTTCTATGTTTGTGAACGCTCCCGTGACACATGACAGGAGAAATTCCTAGTAAGGCAACGTTTTTTTTTAACGAAATAAAAATGTCTGGCAAGTCAATATAAGGGTGATCTCGCTTGACTAAATAAAACCACCCTGAATCTTAAATACTACAATAGACTAAGGATGCCTTTTCACCAGACATAATTATGTAGCTGTATTGCGAAAATGTAAAAGCTGAACTGCGAAACTGTGTGACCGTTTCCACTGATTCTACGCTATGTAGCGGTGCGAGTAAGATGCGCTGCTGCAAAGTAACTGTGCTACGAAGATGCAGCTCGAGCTACGCGTTGTATCGATAGTAGGGAAGACGACCCACAGCACGCACCCATTGCACACATCCATAGCACGCAACCATAGCACGCAGCCATAGCACGCAGTCATAGCACGCATCCTTCCATATAAAAAAAACACATCTTAGTTGAATCCGTTTCCACCAGTGCACTGCTATGTAAACCAATGAATTTGATAGGTAGATATCAAACGCATCCGCAGCAACGTAGCATAGCACTGTGGTGGAAAGGCAGCCTAATCCTAAATACGACGATAGACTCTGTCGTCAGAAAAAATCCGAGATCTCTGCAACAAATTGCCTTTCTATTCGTATCGTTCAAAACAAGGGCTGGCGCACTCGATGAAACTGCAAACACAGGCGGGTGCACCGTGGACGGGTTTCACAGTCGGCTGCCGCCCGCCACCCGTTTCGCACGCGCTCCTTACATATTTTTGTTAAAATGTACTTTATTCTCTAGAGCATAGATTTTAAATTTGTTTGTTTTGGGAAGCGCCCCTTCTGTAACGTAGTCCTATTAAGTATTCTGTGTCAAATGTTATTCTCTTACAGTGTGAAGACCGAACAAGTGCCAGGCGGTGCTGACAGTCAGCTGCGACTTGCGCGAGTCAACAGCAGTGACGCTGGCAACTACACATGCGCTGTCCGTGGGGCCAGGTCCCACACTGTGTCGGTGCATGTACTCAACGGTACGTAACGTGGAAAACGGTTAATTTACTGCACAAATAAATTAAAAATCTGTTTAATCCGTCAGACTACTGAAAATTAATGAACACATGATTTTGATGATCATGAAATTAATGTAGACAAAGATAAAAAGCTTGGAAAATCGGGAGAGAGGACGTAATGACGCCTTTAAAATGATACACACCGAGTGACGTTTTGTGATTTTTAGTAGCGTTGTATCTTCGTCGATTTAGGTTTATTAATTGTTTTAAACGCATTAACGCATGCGCCGCGCATCGTAAATATGATTTTTTGAGGAAAGAAAAATTTTAAGATTGCAAGTGGGATTCGAACCCGCGTCTTCTGGATAGGTACTCCAGACGCCTTAACCAACTAGGCTATTGCAGCCCACACTTGCAAGCTGAAATTCTCTATTCCTCGTTTACGCTTTTCGATAGCGTAGCGCCATCTCTTGGATTAGTGTTTAACTAACTTCCACCCAACACGTTGACATTACAGCCAAATCAATGTTGTATAATGAGATAGGGTCAGTTCAGACCGAGACGCGAAGCGACGCGACGATGCGCTGCGCCGCGATGCGCCGCGCTGCGTAGCGATGCGCCGCGCTGCGCATCCAGACGCCGCGCGGTGCAGCGGAGTGTCTACATTCGTCACGTGCTTCCCGCCCCACCCCCCTTCCTCCCGCAGTCCTCCATTTGGTGTCAGTTACATAGTCCAGGGGCTAGAGGTAGTTGAGTATACCAAATCCGAATGAAGGCAACTATTACCGAATTCTTATACCTGAGACCCTAAATAGTGACAATACATTATCCTGCCTGCATTAAGTATGTGTATCTTATCGCTTGATGAAGTAGTCCACTCATTTAGTTCAGTACTTCATTTAATTCAGCAAATCAGAACAAGTTCTTAACTGATTGGAAAAAATATTTTTATGCCATTAAGTATTATGAGCTTTATCTGTCCCGCAAAAAGCTGTGATCTGATTTTTCTATAAATTATTACGGAAATAATCATTAAAATGATTTTAAATCATGTACTCGATACATTCCGTTTACGAATAAGAGAAGAGGGCGTAAAAAAATGGACCAGAAAATTGACCGGCAAGATAAACATTGTTATTCTTTGACCTTTTCGTCACTTAAATCGGTTGGCGAAATTCGACACTCACATTACGCATACTCAGACACCTCTAGCTCCCAGTCTAACATCTTGCATCGTCGAGCGGCCTCGAGCGGCGTAAGCGGCGCCGCGCTGCGCCGCGCTGCGCCGCGCGGCGTCGAGATGCGTAGCGACTCACCACTACGTTGAGATGCGCCGCGCTGCGCCGCGCGGCGCATCGCGGCGCAGCGCGGCGCCGCTGACGCCGCTTAAATTCTCGCAACGAAATGTGTATCTTTTGGTGTAGAAAATAAAGTCGTATTTTGAATGGCTCTTAAAAGAGTGCGCGCATCGTCGCGTCGCTTCACGTCGCGGTCTGAACTGACCCATAGCAACTACCATACTTATTAATTGTTTTAAACGCATTAAGGGTCAGTTCAGACCGAGACGCGAAGCGACGCGACGATGCGCTGCGCCGCGATGCGCCGCGCTGCGTGGCGATGCGCCGCGCTGCGCCGCGATGCGCCGCGCTGCGCATCCAGACGCCGCGCGGTGCAGCGGAGTATCTTATTTCGCTACGTGCTTCCCGCCCCACCCCCCATCCTCCCGCAGTCGTCCATTTGGTGTCAGCTACATAGTCCAGGGGCTAGAGGTAGATGAGTATACAAAATCCGAATGAAGGCAACTATGACCGAATTTTTATACCTGAGACCCTAATAATGGCAAAACATATATCCTGCCTGCATTAAGTATGTGCATCTTTTCGCTTGATGAAGTAGTCCACTCATTTAGTTCAGTACTTCATTTAATTCAGCAAATCAGAACAAGTTCCTAACCGATTGGAAAAAATATTTTTATGCAATTAAGTATTATGAGCTTTATCTGTCCCGCAAAAAGCTGTGATTTGATTTTTCTATAAATTATTACGGAAATAATCATTATAATGATTTTAAATCATGTACTCAATACATTCCGTTTACGAATAACAGAAGAGGGCGTAAAAAATGGACCAGAAAATTGACCGGCAAGATAAACATTGTTATTCTTTGACCTTTTCGTCACTTAAATCGGTTGGCGAAATTCGACACTCACATTACGCATACTCAGACACCTCTAGCTCCCAGTCTAACATCTTGCATCGTCGAGCGGCGTAAGCGGCGCCGCGCTGCGCCGCGCTGCGCCGCGCGGCGTCGAGATGCGCAGCGAATTACCGCTACGTTGAGATGCGCCGCGCTGCGCTGCGTAGAAAATAAAGTCGTATTTTGAATGGCTCTTAAAAGAGTGCGCGCATCGTCGCGTCGCTTCGCGTCGCGGTCTGAACTGACCCTTACGCATGCGACGCGCATCGTAAAGATGATTTTTTGAGGAAAGAAAAATTTTAAGATTGCAAGTGGGATTCGAACCCGCGTCTTCTGGATAGGTACTCCAGACGCCTTAACCAACTAGGCTATTGCAACCCACACTTGCAAGCTGAAATTCTCTATTCCTCGTTTACGCTTTTCGGTAGCGTAGCGCCATCTCTTGGATTAGTGTTTAACTAACTTCCACCCAACACGTTTAATTTAGGTTTACTTAACAAAAGAAAAAATACGGAATAAAAATTTGATAAACTCTCAGACTATTTTTTTTTTTTTGTAAAAAATAGCCCATTATTATTATTGATAGTAGGTTGGCACACGTGTTGGTAGGAAAATAAGCAAAACACAGAATAAATGACAAATGACAAAGCGTCTTTATCGTTTTTCTTACACAGACTAGCAGGGGTCTTACCATGAGCTCTTATCGCGATCCAGTTTAGGCTGCGGGAAAGAGACAGAGCTATACAAGTCGTCTAGCGCCATCTCGTTCCCTGAGCGTAAAGGCCACCTGTTCTCCGCAATTTCACGCGCTACTCGACTCCTATTGGTCGTAGCGTGATGTTGTATGTATAACCCCTTCCTTAATAAATGAACTATACAAAAGAAAAATATTTTTTTCAATTCGAATCAGTAGTAGTCAGTTCCTGAGATTAGCGCGTTCAATGAAACAAACTCTTTAGCTTTATAAAATTAAAGTATACATTTAAAGCTCTTTCTGACCCAGTTTCAACCGGTTCCACCGAACCGATTATTATAATTATTGTATGTACATTTCGACTTTTCCAAGGATAAATCTGTAATATTTTAACCAAAATATTTCACTGAAATCGTAGTCTCGTGTTATTAAAAACATTTCAATAAACTCCGAATAATTTTAGTTCAGTTGATCATATTATTTTGAAATGAACAAAGATAAACGAACAAAATGACCAGTCAATTATGATATCGTTCTCATAATAACGGACCCAAAATAGTAAAATTATACACCGAAACTAAAATATTATTTTCCCGTACAAATGTATATCTTTATCATATTATTTTTATGTAAGCCGTAGTCGTGGGATCAGCATGTGTCCAAACAAATTGAATATGCCAGTATATTTTAATTACAAACTTTTTACACGTTTTGTATAAAAAATGTCGGTAATTTATGTTATTTAAATATTATGCGCATTTGTTTTTTTTATCTTATGGGTTAGGTATGTGTTTGGCCTCATCCTATCCCAAAAATAAAGATGAGACGATAAGATGGACTGAGCTCACCCAGAATGAACTAGTGGTCCATGTGAAGTCTCAAAGCGACAGTAATTCCACTGTAGGGCACTAGACAATTTGTATAGCTCTGTCTCTTTCCCACACTGGTATTTTTCTCGATTTAAGTCGTCATGGAACTAAAAAAACCTGAATACTGTTGGCGTCGCACTCCGACCGCGCAATGATGGTCGCGAGGTATACGGCCCTGGGGATATACCACCACCTGTGGAATTTGAGATTTCCATAGCAATTATATTCTTTTAGGACACGGGATAGCACGGGATAGGGAGCAATGGTGGCCCAGTGGTATCGGCCCCGACTTACGAGTCATGGCTTCGAATCGCGGGCACGCCGCAATTGCGGCGGTAAGACCCCTCTTTGAGGAGTGGCTGGAGAGAAGTCATGGCGTCCTTACCTTCCGCCTGACGCAGGTTCTCACCGGGCACGGGTGCTTCGGGAGGTACCTGTGTCTAATGCGGAAGGAGGAAACGTCTGGGTGTCACCACTGCGAAGATCGCCCGGAGGACACGGTGGAGCATACGGTGCAGGACTGCCCAGCTTGGGCAGTGCAACGACGTGTCCTCACGGCTGCGATAGGCGGAGACCTCTCGCGCCTGGCATTGGTTGCGGCCATGCTGCGGGGCGAGACGGAGTGGGAAGCGGTCGCCTCCTTCTGCGAAGCAGTAATGCTCGCGAAGGAGGAGGCGCGCCGCGAGCGAGAGAGGACAGAGTCCTCCCTCCGCCCCAACCGCGGTGTAGGACGCCCACGGCGACGGACGTCGCGAGACGATCTCCGGCCACCGTAGGCGCGGGCATGCGGGCAGCGAGTAAAGGGCAACTCGCTGCCCGACCAAGGACCATGCCCGGGTCGACGGCGCGTTGTGTCCCTCAAAGAGCGTCAGCATAATGACGGGGCCCCCCTCTCAGAGGGCCAAAGCCTGCCGGGGTCGCGGGATTATTCCCTTACCGTAACCCCGGAACATAACAGGCTATGAAGGACACCGTGGATTTTAGTCAGTAGAAGTCTGACAGTCCCTCCCGCCCTGCCCGGGGTTGGAGGACTCATTTGATGATTTTACCACGATAAAAAAAAAAAAAAAAAATGGCTTCGAATCGAGCCAAGCGCATTACTTTGTGTAATTTATTTCATTACCACTGCTCTCAAAACGGTGGAGGAAAAAATCGTGAGGAAACCGACATGTCCTAGAACCATAAATTTGAAGACATGTGACATCCACCAACCCGCAGTGAGCCTGCGTGGTGGATTATGGCCCACTCCCTCTCTCGAAGAGAAGGCCTGTGTCCCAGCAGTGGGAACATTTATAGGCTGATGATGATGACGGGATAGCCATAATTTGAGGTTTAAGGTAACGAGACAAATTGTTGACTATTAATACTTCATTTAGTGACAAACAGAAAAGACAGACAATCCAAGTCTTGATCTTTTATTTTTGACGGCTGCTTCTGAGTGGACATTTTAAAAACTCGGATAAGCAAAATCGGTCGTTGATTGGTTACAAAGAAAGATTTAAACGAAAATAGCAGATGAGATAGATTTATTATGGGGAATTAAAAAACGAGCGATTAAAAAAAAAGCTTTGCGACTGATGATGACATACTGTATTAATAACTTGAGCGGTATGAATTTGAGTAGGTAAGCAAAAAAATAACTAAACTAACGACGAATATTGATTAATAATAAAATCCAAAACGAGCTTACAAAAAGTGGATTATGATTAATCCATTTCATTTATTAAAATTGTATCCGAGGGACTACATTACTAAGTGAGCGACTGGAAATAAAGAGAGGGCAACTGAGTGACTGACTGTTTGTTAGGTGAGCTATGAATGAAACACAGGTTCCAGTCAAATGAAATTTATGCACGTCAAGAATGGTGAATCAATTTCATATTTTCGGACCCGATTTTAGGACAAACTAATATCGCCTAGGCTCAACTAGTTCTTGCGAACTCGAGCCTTGCTGGTACCCCACCTTTTTTTTAAAACCACCCAGAAGTAGGAGCCCCGCGCAGGGCTCCGTCGACCTGTCGAAGAACTAGTTTAGCCTAGGCAAAACTAATTTGTGGTTTTTGTAGTCGAAACACTTCATTTAAGATAAAATGCCGCTCAGTATAAAAAATGCATTTGCCAAATATTGAAAAAAATGCAGGACGTAATGTTGACACTCAAACAAATATTAAATCGCTCAAATATTATGAAGCTGCTCATTTTGTATTTTAAGTAACTAAAATTAATGTTTGTAAGATACCGTTCTGTTGATTTCTCGTCACTTACAGTCAGTCGCTCACTTAGTAATTATATAACCCAAATTAATTAATTTTGACACTTAAAATTGTAATTTACAGTCACTCGTTTTATTGCTACCCATTTATTATTAGTTTTGAGCGATAGAGGTTATCTAATATCAGCACAGACAAACAGAAACAGACAAGAATTCCAATAAAAATATATAACGAGCAATAATATAGTTCAAGCAACCTCAGTAGAAAATTGATTGCTCAAATATATTTCTAGAAAATACGAGAAAATTCAAGCTTTCTTACAAAAATACTTGAATCTAAAAGATCAAACAAACATCAAATATCAAAATTCAATCTTTCTTATTGAGGTTTCGGCCAAAAAATATTTTCCAACTTTGATCTCAACTCACAAATGATATTATGCAAATAACGAACACCGAACTTTTATATCAGGATCACGAAAACTGATTTAACTAGTAAAGGAAACTTGAAAGTTGGAGTCGCGCTTGTAATAATAAATGCTACCCTTTTTAACCGACTTTAAAAAAAGGAGTAGGTTATTAAATTCGACAGCTTGTTTTTATGTTACCTCATAACTTACGACTGGGTGAACCAATTTTGATGTTTTTTTTTCATGCAGTATTCTATTAGAGGGTCAAAGCCTGCCGAGGTCGCGGGACTCATGAATTACCGAGACCCCGGAACGTAAAGGGCTATTGAAGGACACCGTGGATTTTAGTACGAGTCTGACAGTCCCTCCCGCTCTGCCATGGGTGGGGAGGACTCATTTGATGATTTTACCACGCTAAAAAAAATGCAGTATATGTATTTGTCATTTAGTCCCATAAAAAATTATTTCAGGTTTCGGTAATAGTTTTCATTTTATGAGAAACTTTTGTTATGTACTCGGACGATGTTATTACCGGTACTACGGATTACGTATTTGGCAAGGAGTTTGGGTTGAATATTTGAACTAAAAAGGGGGAAAATAAATTAAATAAGAATTCAGTTCATTGCATAAAAAAAAAGAAAACGCGACTTTATTGATACCCCTACCCACTTTGACTTTTCAGTTGTTCTGATTTTTTATTTTTGTAAAACAATACAAATATCGGAATGACATTGATATAATTGTAGTTATGTAATCGCACTACAGACTGCACAATCGAAGTCGTTTGTTTTACAATAAGTTATCGCATAACTCACTGATTCTCACTGACACTGCTCGAATTTCGAACGCGATATTTAAGCTATTGTCAAATAGACAGGGCGAAGCGAATGCGATCCGAATCCTGTCATATAAAAAATAGAAAGCGGTCCGATAGTCTATGTGGCAGGCTTCAAACAGTTCCATATATTACAAACAAAAACGTTTCAGCACGCTTTTCAGTTTGACAAAGGCATTAAAGATTTTTTATTGTCCTGTTTATAATTGGCGACTATTTTATTTTACGAAAAGAGTAAAGACAAATGAGTTTGACTGCGCGCTCACTTGAGAATGATATTGAATTAACTGGTGGATTTGATTTGAGCATGAAAATGAGTCCTCTCAAATCAAAGTCTTCTATTGTATTCCATTAATGCATACCCCTTTGTTCCAGAAGAAAGCCTAGCGGAGCTGCACGCCGGGACCCCATCTCTGCATCCCCCATCAGCGACCACGCTAATTTTACTCCTAACCTTACTTTACTTAGTCGAATCAACACTGATTACCAAACCTGTGATTACGTTCGCAGCTCTAGCTTGTATCGAACCGGCCCAAGGCCCTCTGAATGAACTTTATATATTATTGTTGCCGACGTGATGAAAAGCGTTCAGAAACATGTAAATATACGTTTGATTATGAAGATAAATTATGAATAGTTATTGGGAAATAAAATTTCATTGTATATTTTTGGTGTTTTATTTTTTACCCTTGCATGGTTACTAATTTATTTTTTCTTCATCATTAGAGCTCCTTGAGTTAGGAGTCGAGCTTCACGATAACTGACAAATGCTTGCACTGACTGGACAGGTCCACTCGAATTTGTATGGCTCTTTCTTCAAAAGACCATCTCGGACACAAACCTGCAGGGTCCTCGCATGACTTAACTAACCAATTTAATGTCTGGACTTTAAAAGAGACGATGACCTCTGAGTTTGTTTCGGATGTTTCTTCTCAGAGTAGTCAGGTACGAAACACCGGCCTCATCTAGCTATAAAAAAAAAATGTTTTGACTTGTAAAAGTGTTTGTGAAAACCTATTTGCAAAATAAATATCATTTATCATTTATCATTTATCATTATTGTTCTATTCTATGTAAGATTTTGAGCAGTTGAAGCTTACCTATTAAAAATAATTATTTGATTACTTGCTGCCCAGGCAAGTACGAAGTTTTAAAAAACAACTGATTCTTTACCTATTTCAAATTTTTACGAGCCAACTTTCAGAATAACTCTTGACCTGAATTTTTGGTACCAACAAAACCTTTTAAAACTTCAGTAATAAAGTTGGAGCAGCGGTTCAGTACTCAGAAAATAAATAAGCAAAACTCTATTTTTAAGTGGCGCACCTGACTGAAATTCAGAAATAGGAAAGGTGGTTTTATTAGACGTTCATTTATTTTATTTACAAGATAAATATTGTTATTTACAAGAGTGATAAAATATAAAAAAAAGCAGACAATCAGCATCATACGGTTTTCGGTCCAAAAATCACACAAAATGTTACTTTTTTAAAGCTACAGCAGCCCTGAGCAAAACTCCAACGTAGATAATTTTTGATCCAGGAATTCGGAAAATTACAAAAAAAGACTTTTCATTACTCATACTCTGAAAGTAGGCCATAACATGTATGATTAGCTATTTGAAAGTTATCCATTGCAGGCCTAGGAAGAATCGCTTTCAGCTGACAGCTGTCAGTTTAGGAAAAAAAAAACTAGTTCTATTTTGACATTTCTATTGAATCAAACCATGTTGTAACTTTTTATACAGCCACTAAATTATAGCGCGATTTAAAATTAAATAACATAAAGTTAAGTAATATTACGACTTTAATATAATTTAGTTTCAATTATTTCTCTAATAGCTTTCGGCAAAATCTTTGCCATTTTTTTTTAATGACGAACTTAAAAAATACTGGCTGTATAGCTGGACAACCACAGACAAAAATAAGAAAATAAGCGGGATGGCGACAATCCGATCAGCACTCATTTTTTTTTGAGTTATATTTATGATTTTATTATTACTTTCCTCGTATTCGTAATGAAAAGCACAGTGTTTACCTCGGATAAATTACTTATTTAGCCCCTCAAACTACATCCTGTCTAAGGACTAAAAGAAGTTACTTTCACCTTTCGAATAACAATGTACTATTGAATGTTTTCAAAACAATATTCAATAATATGAAAGGCCTAACGCCTTTTTTGGATGTCATATGACTTTTCAGTGACGAATATATTATATTGAGATCAACAGCAGAGGAAGAAAGAGAAGAGAGGGTACGTGAGAAAAGCACCATCATAGGGCTAAGATAACTCGGCCCAAGTGCTTGACTGTGGTCCATAGCCTCACTCAAAGACAAGGTCTACGTTCCAGCAGTGGGATTACGCCATAAGCATACTAAAATACTACTACATTATACACTTATGAAACTGGGTGAAGGAAGTACCTAGTATGTAAATGTTTTATTGCAGGATTATTGGAATTTAGTGAAGTTTTTGTCTACCATAATAAAATGACTTGAATAGTTTTTTATTACGATGAAAAGTTTCAATGGGCACTTATTTTCAATCGTTTTTGAAAATCCTTAAAACTACGCAAAATTCTAACAAAAGAATACCGTTGCCTTTCGTAAAAGGCGAATAAAGATGGCAGAAAAGCCGAAGAGGCACTTGTTTGCCTTCTTTACCTGTTAATATGAAAAATATTTATAAAATACCGTATGAAGGATGGGTATAATTTCTGCGGACTTCAAAGGATTGCCGCGGATATTTTTATTTTTTTATTGAATTGAATTATTCTTCAAGTAATCTCGGTTGGTTTGCGGGGTTTCGGTGAGTGAAAATAGAAGCACATTTACGTCAATCACAGTTTATATTGGAAGGGTTACCTGTCTACCTTTTTCTACACTATAAATAATATGACAAGCTTGTACACGCGGCTTCAAACATTTTTTTTTAAATCTGTGTTATTTATAAGAAACACAAAGTCTGCCAACCTACCTAACAGTTTATTGGCAATTGATCTCGTCCAACAATGGATTGCAAAATTTTGTATAGATGTTATGCTTGCTATGCTTTTGACGCTACGGTTGGCACAGAGAGTAAACGATTAACTGCTTCATTTATATAAATATCGCAAAGTAGAAATCAGGTAACTAATATGAATAATGAAGCCTTTGAAATTCTAAGTAGACACTGAACACTGATCTGCTTTTCGTACGTTTATAAAATCTGACGCCAATAAATAAAAAATAATAATTCATCAATAATACGAATGCCATATAATATGATGAAGATGTCCTGAGAAGAAGCTCTCTAATTTACTGAAATTCAGACTCCAGACCATAATCATTTTGCGTTGGCCAGGGATCGTGAGTTGAAATCCGGATACTGTAGCAGCTGACTTGCAAACGGCGAGCAAGGAGAAGAAGGTCAAGGATCTTTTTCAAGGTTGACGGTGCGTTGTGTTCCGTGAGCGGTGTTGTCAGCATTGACGGTGACTGCCAGGGTTGGACTAATGTCTTAAGAGCATAACAGCTGCCCTGAAACACAAACATCAATTCAAAAGACGAGGTGATACGATCCTGACAGTATCTTTCAAATTTTCAATCCAGCCAGGGAGCCCACTCCCTCTCACAGAGAGGAGGCCTGTGTCCCAACAGTGGGAACATTATAGGCTGATGATGAGGGAGGAAAAGTCATTTGATGATTTTCCACCCAAAAAAAGACGTATTTCTTGTAAAAGCTTGAAACGTTGTACCGTAATTGAATTCCGTGCGTTATCTTATAAATACGGTTTTCATTCATATTCAATGCATAGCGCCCCACACGTACACACGAATACATATCAAGATGTACAAAACCAGTTTGTCTTGGCCTCACTTCGTATGATTTTTTTCCTCACAATAGGCTGGAAACTAGCCCTAGTAGTAATAAACTGCAATTCTTCCATCAATAAGAGATTTTTTTAAAAATAATGAATACATTTATTTCTTCTTTTGTTAATACAGTGAAGATCCATAAAAATAAAAGCATCAAAACTCGAAAGTGGGGTTGTGACGTTAGGTGGCCTGCCGTGATGTCTTAAAGCGAGAGTTATTCCACTGTGGGAATCGAATGAGGTGGCCCTTAATGACTCGTATAGCTCTGTTCCTTTCCTATACTGGAATTTCTCTCGCTAGCAGGACTAACTAAAAATATCACCACAGCGAGACGTATATAATTGTGAAATGTTCAAAAGCATCATAATTATCTTCGTCTATTTTAGTTTACGTTACAAAAGAAAAAACATGTCAAATATTTTTAGGCAATCTAATTGATTCATTTATTAGATTTTTTAGTACCTACTCAGTTTAATTTAGTATTATACGAGTAAACGGTCAGCTAATGCTGGTTACTAAATAGATTGATATGTAGCCGTGTGTACGTTGAAGAATTTTATGATTATCAAGGATAAGTGTATTTTTAGGGTGCTCTGTTTTATAGGTTGAGCTAGGTGAAGGTAAAATACCTTCACCTTAGAAAGAAAAGGTGCCCGTGAAAGTTCGATCAAGAAAATATGGTTATTATGTCCATATTTTCTAAACTCAGGTATGAAGGTATTTGGCATGTTAATCATTTCTTCCTAAACCAAACATAGTCTAATATCACGAACACAATACATCGATGATGATGATGATCGATGGGTACTCACATCGCCCGCATCGTGCAAGCATCTTTACAAGGCAGATCGGTTACATAAGAAACATGCAAGCACACGAACGACAATACTACAGCAGAAGCAATCGCTTCTTTTTTTAGCGTGGTAAAATCATCAAATGAGTCCTCCCTCCCCGGGCAGGGTGGGAGGGACTCTCAGACTCGTACTGACTAAAATCCACGGTGTCTTTCAATATCCCTTTATGTTCCGGGGTCACGGTAATGAGATAAGTCCCACGACCCCGGCAGGCTTTGGCTTTCTAGAAGGGGGCCCCGTCATCATGCTGACGCTCTTTGAGGCGCGCGTAGAACACATCGCGCCGCTGACCCGGTCATGGTCCATGGTCGGACAGCGAGTTAGAAGCAATTGCCTAGGCTAAAATTAATCAATTCATCATAATATGAAAGATTTCCTTTCAACTATGAAAATTATAACAAGCAGGACAAACCGCTTCTGGACAAAGACATCCTCATAAAAAGATCCTCATGAAATATGAAAATTACGCTTTAATCCTTTATACAATCTTCTTTGTTATCTATTTCATGCTTACCTAGGGTTGCTACCTTTTTAAAGGACTGTAGTACCTACTTTTTTCAAAAAAGGGACTTATAAATGAGAGAAATGTGTACTAACAAAAATAAATTCAGATAATGTTTGGATCTATGGAAATTCATTAAAATGATGATGAATTTCCATAAAATATACATTTGATGGATTGCCGTGCTCACGTGTCAGGGAAGAGTTTCATTTCAAAATTATCAATTTTTGCGCTGCAGATATATTTCAGTCACAGTTTAAAAATACAAAAAAGTGCAACAATACAAATAGCTATAAAATTCGTATTTCCATAATCTATAGCACATCTGACTTAAATATAATACGATACTACAAAATATTATAGTACGGGTAGCAACCCTATACTCACCTTTAAACAGTCTTAAAAGTACTAAGACCTCAGAAGTTTGAAATAGTTTTCCTTTTAAAAGGAACATGAAAAGACCAAGGGGATGTCTTCACCAAGCTCGGGGGTATAAAGGACAAGATTAAATCAGATTCTGTGTTCGTACAAATAGAGGCGTTGAAAGCGAGATCTACTTACTACGTCCTTTATTTGTTCCGAGAATGCGGAGAGAAACTGCGAAACGGATTTTGAAGCAATAGACTTTACGAAAAATAAAAGAAATATAGTATCTATCTAGTCACGAGTAATGTGACATACGATTTATTTTGTCATTTGGACAAAATAAATTGTGATTTGACTAACTAAAACTCAGTTTCATTCAGATGGCCTTTGCGTTCCAGGGCAGCAATGCCCGTTCCAGCAGTTGTCCTTTTGTGGTTTACAAATGTATACATTGGGTATTAACATAAGTTCAGTAAGTTCCTTCATCTTCTAGTGTTAAACTTAATTGTGCTGGTATGAAATGACCCAACGCTAATTCCGCAAAATTACGCACTGAAATTGACACCAAAGCTGGCCGGGTAGGTCGTTGCCCGATTATATGAAAAAGTTTCTAAAATATTGAAGTCATAAATAAGATGAAAACGCTTATCCCGAAACATAAACCATCCCGGCGGGATAATTCATCATGTCAAAATTGCCAAATTCTATAAAATTCGAAGTTCGTTCTTAGAGGCAAAAATACTTTTTCATACGCCTTATATTTTTTAAAGTAAGTTAGTAAAGTATTCCCCGTGCGTTGCTACCAGGAGATCAGAAATTCGAAAGAGTTTATAGCACCTAGTACGGCTGTTAAGTTGATATTACGAACTTATCCACGTTTAGTGGTTTGGAAGCTTGTAACACTTTTCGTGAACGTTTTTCGTGAGACCTTGCCAAGTCATGTTTGCCTGGTACTTTTTAAGCAAACACAGTTTACACTGTATCAAAAAACAAAGTCACATAGGTATGTCTGTACGCGCTTAACTTTAGATTGAAGTGCACCATTATTACTTTTGTTGTGTTTTCTATTGCCAATTTATTGATTTGAATGTAATGGTAGGATTCAAATAAAAATAGTATGCAGAACATTTTGAGACTTCAGCAATGCGCGCGCGTACCAAGCTGTGCCCTTTGCCTTAGCCTCTATGACCAGACAAGGCTGTGCGTGACGTTCGCGCACAGTGCAGAACATTTGTGCGCGAACATTTTCACGGAGTTGAGTTTAGCAATGTGTTCGCATAAATAACGAATCTACAATTTTTGTTCGTGATTGATTGAGTGAGTTGACCAAAGCGAACATTTGTGCCGCACAGTGCTGCACACCTGTGGAATCGTACGTTTAGAAAGTTTTCGGATAATACACCAACAATTCGGACTCATGAGAAGCCGGAGTGGGCCACTAGTTTGACAATATTTTTTTAATGTCCCGTAATTTTTTTGCTTCTTATGAGTACTTAACATTTTTTTTTCATATCGGCTTCAATGAATTTCGAAAAATTACAACGGTTCGGTTGGTCATTTCCATCAAGAGAAAATGATAGACGACAATCAAGTTATAATAGATTGTTCTGTAAATATACAGTTCAATTTAATTTAGAATGGAACAATTACCTTATTTCAAATGGAATAAATTAAAAAAAAATGATACTACTCTGCTTGACGTCAAGTCAAGTGAATTAAATATCTATTATAATTTACAGCTTAGAAAGTATTTGCCAGCCGATCCTGAACTTTAACACATAATCTTAGAAGTTAAATTATTTCATTCTTACGGTAAACATAAGTTTGTTACTGGTTCATCCTTTTAGGTCGTGGTTTAAAGTTTCTGAATGACTTTAATAATTAAGTTAAAACACAGGTTGTTAATGAATTATTTAGCTGTTTGTTTGTTTGGTATTCACGGTTGAATATGTAAGTAATGAGGTTAAATTTTAATAAACAGAGAAAAGTTACAACCAAAGACGCTAGCACGGGCAAGTGATGTAATAGGCCTACCATACGCACAACCTTCACCACAGTTCTGCCTGCGCAAGCTTTACGCATGAAAAAACTGATGACTGGTAACTGGCGCGTGACACAGTTTTACCAATCACACGCACGGTGTTCCGTGTACAAACCGGCTTGCGCAGGCAGTACTGTGGTTAAGCTTGTGCGCGTGGTAGGCCCATTACAGTGGGTGCCTATCATTACAATAATTATGATCTATCTTATACGTTAGGATTATAGCAAAGTGGGTCCAGTAATTATGGC
The DNA here is from genome assembly GCA_954870645.1 of Agrotis clavis. Lineage (NCBI taxonomy): Eukaryota > Metazoa > Arthropoda > Insecta > Lepidoptera > Noctuidae > Agrotis > Agrotis clavis. Next base: position 20,593,041 of record OX940933.1, on the reverse strand, counting down.
CACCATTGACTAAGAATAGGATGAGCCTGGCGCCATAGCACTAATTACGTGATTATGCTTACGTGGACTTTTTAAACCCCCAGGGTGGCTACCATGAACTGTTAACGCGATCCAGTTTAAGCTGTGGGAAAGAGATGACGCTAGACGACTTGTATAGCTCTGTCTCTTTCCCACAGTTTAAACTGGATCGCGTTACGAGCTCGTGGTAAGGCCTCAGGTGTACGAAAATTGACCGGGCAAAGAAGTAAGCTGAGGAAAAAGCGTAAGTTTAAAGAAAGAAAGAAAATTGCGTTTATTGGTAGACTTAAAAAATCTTAAAACTAGACAAAAATAATGAAATTAAGAGAGAAATTAAAATTTCACACGGGCTGGGGCCTGTGCTCAGCTCAGCATACGCTACGGCTATCATTCAGGGGAGGTTAGGTTCCGACCCAACATGTGCTATACTCCCCTTGCAGTTTGTTTAGACGTAAACCAGACACATTATATAAAAATAATGATTTCAACGATGAACTACAAAGCACTCCTTGTTATGTTAAGGTGCGTTCAGACCATGTAACAATGTTATGTAACATTGTTATATAACACTACAAATGTAGGTAAAATGTTATATAACAATGTTATATAACATGACCACACTATGAAAAATGTTATATAACAATTTTATATAACAATATTATATAACATGTTATGTTACATAGTCTGTTCGCACCGGAAAAAAGAGGAAAGAAAGCAGAGGAAAAAACCGGCCAAGTGCGTGTCGGGCCACGCACAGTGTAGGGTTCCGTAGTTGCCCATCAAAATACTTATGCGAACTAACTAAACTGATTCGCTGAATTTAATTTTAATAAAAAGAAGAATTTTCAAAATCGGTCCAGGAGTCTTTGAGAAATCGGGGAAAACACATAAAAAAAAGATTACGACGAATTTAGAACCTCCTCCTTTTTTTGAAGTTAGTTAAAAATAGTTGACGATAAAAACCTACCTATCCCCAAAAAACATACCGTAAAAACATACCTATTAAAGCTGTAAAAATAAGGTTGACAAACTTACATATGCAGTTGAAGAAGATATTCTCCGATACATTTTGTTTAAGAAAATATGTTATCCAAGTACATTTTATAAGTTGGTCGACTATTACTCGTAAAGTTGTAAAGCCTACTTAGTCGTGATAATTTTCTTTTAAACTTCGTTATATATACTACTATTGTGAATTTTTTCACACCCCCAAACATAACCGTTTAGCTGGTAGAGGGGGGGGACACTCGAGTCGAGCAAAATTTAGCACTTTAAAGCTTAATATTTCACAAACGAATTTTTTTATCAAAAAATTGTTAATGAAAACTATCAATATTTTTTAAAGACCTATTTAATGATACCCCACACTAAGGGGTACGCGAGAAAAAAAAAAACATCCCCACTTTACGTGTACAGGAGGTACCCTAAAAAAAAATATTTTACGAGATTTTATTTTACCACTTTTTTGGCACAACAAATCCGTATATTTACACCAAATTACAGCTCTCTAGTACTGTGCGTCTCTGAGCTAAACTGCGGACAGACGGACGGACGGACGGACGGACGGACGGACGGACGGACATGGCGAAACTATAAGGGTTCCTTGTTGACTACGGAACCCTAAAAATGGACATTGATTATGTGTTCACTGCGTTGATTGCACAAACAATACGCGGGCATGGCGCTAGTAATAGCAAGTTATTAATATGAAACTAAAAATTACATTGAATGTACCTGAAACTCTGGTTTTCAGATTCAGAAATAAAATAGAATTAAATTGTTAAGCAAGTCGTAATTTACTATTTACGTTTATTACCCCATAAAATGTTTAACGGCTACGTTTAAATCGAGGGAAATCGCTTAAAATCCAACAAGAACGTTAACAAAACCGTAAATATCAAAGTTTAAAACATAGTTACTTCTTAACCGAATTTTAAAGTTGTTTTCTTCTTTTCGAATCTAAAGTAGTTTTAGTCTATTGGAAAGTATTTTATGTAGCATTTATCAGAGGAATCAATTTTATTTTTCAGATGTGAAAAGGAAAACTTTTCCGTCAAGTTTGATCTAATTTTTTTTTGATCGTCGTAATCTCCTCAAATGAGTCCTCCCACAAAGGGCGGGACGGAAAGAAAGAAATAACATTTACTTGGTACAGTTTGGAAGGGACGGTCAGACTTTTACTGACTAAAATCCACGATGATCCTTCAATAGTCCCTTACATTTCAGGGTCACGGTTGCCTGATGCAACAGTCCCGCGACCCCGGCAGGCTTTGGTCTACTTAAGGGCGCCTCGTCAGTCTAAGAGCCTCGACAGCAGTTTCAAAAGTTGTAGAGAACTTCCTTTAGAACGAAAAAAAGCTTCACCAATTTGTCTATGCGAACCATAGTTTCCCAGATAAAATACCAATCAATAAGAAGCAACCGGTATTATTTTCGAAGATAAAGGCGTTAAGTTAAATGAAGCGAAACTCAATTGGTTCTGATTAGTTTCTTCTAGACCTATTGAACGAGCAATAGAAGCGGCCTCATAGACTTGACCGGAATAGCAAAGAGAGTAGAGTAAGGTGAAGGGAGGTTATTTTGAGAGACAGGCAACTAAGTGATAGAGTCTTAAGAGCGCATATTCTGAAAGTTGGCTACGTCGCAAATAGTTTTCAACTATTAACAAGATTTAATTAATTTAGCAATGTTACTATATGGAAATAAAAATATGGCTCTGTAGTGCACTAAAACATTGATATAGGGATGTAATAATGAATATCGTAACACCGAATAAACAAATTTCCAAATGCGTTTTATACATCTGAAACGGTTACAACATCAAATTCAGTGTTTTAATTGCATTCCTATATTAATGTTTTAGTGCCCTACAGAGCCATATTTCTTATTTTCATACAGTAACATTGCCAAATTAATTAAAACTTGTAAATATTTGACAGCTATTTGCGACGTTGCCAACTTTCTTGTTATGCGCCCTTAAAAGTCTCTTTTGAGAAACTTTTAAGGGCGTATATTTGATGATGTGTTATAAAATGATGTGTCACTACATCTTGTCCACTTTAGTTGTGAACAAGTTGCATAATTTCGCATTACTGCATGCATAGGTAACGTTTTGAGAGACTTAAGAATCTATCACTGAGTTTCCTGTCTCACAAAATAACCTCGCTTCACCTTACGTAGTTCTGTGGATATCTGGGTATTTTTGAAGGCGGTGGACAATCTACTGAATACATTACATTTACCTACAGTACAAGAGAAATAGCTCACTTTGTCGATTATGTTCAGGAGCCTTACCACGAGCTCTTAAGTCGTAGTCTCCAGTTTAGGATGTAGGAAAGAGACAGAGCTATACAAGTCGTCTAGCGCCATCTCTTTCCCCGAATTAAACTGGATCACGTTAAGAGTTCATGGTAGGCCACCTGGTGACCTATCATGACGGTTAAAAGAAAAAGTAATTTCATTGTGAGTACGAGGTGGCGCTAGACGACTTCGATAGCTTTGTCTCTTTCCCACACTGGAATAACTCTCGCTTTAAGACATCATGGCCACCAGGGCTGTTGTTGACGGCAGATGATTTTATCACCTATAAAAAAAGACGTTAATGCGTATAAAATATATGTCGAACATGATGCCATCTATCATCTTGACTGACCTGTTGGTCTAGTGGTTCCTACCCATGACAAATGTTTGTGTGATGAGCACGATCATTTGTTCTGTGTCTGGGTGTAATTTATCCATAATATGTATTTAGAAATATATAAGTATGTTTATCAGTTGCCTAGTACCCATAACACAAGCTCTGCTTAGCTTGGGACTAGATGGAGTTGTGTGATAGTTGTGGATTATTATTATTATCACAACATAATAGTAGGTTAGGTACATTACTAACCGAAACTCATTACCGCTTCAGTGACTTCTAACAAAACCACGCTTTGACACCTCTAATAATCTTCCCTTTCTTAAAGAAACCGGTTCGTAAGGTAATTAACAAGATGATCAGACAGTATCTCCTAATTATACCGTCGGCACAAGAACTGATAAGGCCTGACCGACGTTTCTAAATGGATGTACTTTCTAATTAATGTTAAAGTGATGTGGGAAGTTATAATGACGAACTAGACCCTATTATCTTGGACATATGACATATAATAATGTTTATCAGAACTTATAATTAAACTGCCTTTAAACATGTAATCACAAAACGAGGTTGCCACCATATTGATGAAGTTTTTCAGAACGGTCAAAAATTTCAAACTTGAATATTCTTTTTTTCTGCCACTGCAATGCTTTCGCAAACCTCAGCAGTTTTTACCATGGTTGCGGTACTGACTACACAGGTAACCGCGACCTGGAGCAAAAAGTGCAATTGAAGAATCACGTTGTATGAGTCTGAGAGTCCCTTCCGTTTGACGCAGGGCAGTAAGACTCAAAAAAAATATTTTAGATTTTAGTAAACTCCATAACATTTATTTGCATCTTTGCATTCAAAATATACGAGTAAATGATCGCTGTGATTGTACTGAAATTATACAAAAAGAAAGGTAGGTCCTCCTACACGTTTTAACAAATGGGTAATGGTTTAAATTATATTGAAACTTTTACGCAGAACATTTCCAGCCTTTGGCTTTGAAATCAAATTCCATGAAACAGTTAAATATTACAAAGACAGTTTAGTTCAGTTAAAAATAAAGACAAAAAAAAAAACACTTTTACGAAACATTTTCGTAGTTACAATACCATTTATCACAGAACTGTTTCTTTTTCTATAGCTAAAATAACTTAAAATTTTTAAGGTAAACCTACACGTTTTTCACAATAAGTACAAAGACAACAGTGTAATTAGGTCGGTAAGTTATATTAGTGGGAAATTATACAAATTCAACATTGCTTCAGGACTAGGTAAACGTTTCAGAAGCCGAGGTATTGTAGCTTGGCTTGAGTATTTGTGACTGGTGGTTTAAGATGTAAGAGAAAGCATCATCACCTATCTAGCCATTTCCTAACTAAATTGGGGTCAGCTTCCAGTCGAACCAGATGCAGCTGAATATCAGTATTTTACATGAAGCGACTGCCTAATGGACTTCCACAACCCATACCCATGGTAAGATTGGTTTTCAGAATTAAGGGCTCTCACGCACACGGGCCACAAAACGTCGCCACACCCCAGTCGCGCGATTCCGCACCCCTCTCTCTCTCTCTTACCTACCTCAGAAATGAATTGGTTAAAAAAAGTAGTAGCCAACGACTGCAAGTGTCGACCACCGGCCACATAATATGGCTGTCGCGCGCTTCAGCTACCTCTGTAGCCGCTTCTAGCTTCTCGTGGCGGCGTTTGTGGCTGTCGCTTGTGGTTCGTGTGCGGCGACACTAAGAGCTTTTGACTGACAGTAACGACTGTCAAAGATCTACAAATGACAGACTAACGGCTTTACGTGCTTTCCGAGACACGGAGGAAACTCTCTATGACAGATGGTCAGCCATCCACAGACCAACCTCGGCAAGCGCAGCTTTATCAGAATTATCGGCCTTTTTTTACTAATAGTAACGACTGTCAAAGATCTACAATTCACAGTCGGACCAACGGCTTATGACGTAAAAGAAATAATGACCACGATAGGAACGAAACTGTAATGGCACCATGTTGTGACGTCATGTGCGTTTTTCTAAAACTTGTGGGCTTTCTTAAATAAACAATCGTACGGAAAAAGTATTAACAATATACATCAACAATACACTCACAGAGAGGAGGCCTGTGTCCCGGAAATATGGGGGAATATTGAAAAAAAAAATTACACTTTATAGGCTGATGCTATAAACTGTGCTTTAAGGCTACTTTAGGCTAGATACAATGGGTTGTTGTCACATCTTTCTACCATGAACGATATACTATTGCAACATGTAAAGGTGCTCCCGCACAGCAGTTATATGTATAACATTAGAGACTCACTTTTTTAAACAAATTATAACAAAACTTATAAATTGTTACAAATTGTTATTGATGTTATACAACTTCATTTAACAAAATGTTTTACAACCGATTACAATATGATATAACAAAATATAACTTTTGTTGTATAACATCATCATTCTTCGAAAGACAAACCCAAACTGATTGAACATAATGTTATACGATGTTATACAACGAGTTCAACCAATGTGGGAGTGTTTATAACATATAACATTTCTTAACATGTTGTAGAGTATTGTTACACGCTGTTATAAATGTTATCGTGTTACACAATGTTGTATAACGTTATATAACTGCTGTGTGGGATCACCTTTACATACCTAAATAATGATAACACGGTGGCTCAGAGGTTGAGCGATTTACTACTGCCCTGTGTGTTGCGGGTTGGATTCCTGCAAGGGACAAATATTTAGGTTCCGGGGCTGGGTGCTTGTGTGAGTTTAAATTATTGTAAAAGCGCCTTCGATACAAGATAATTATGTCCTAGTAATTTGACTTTTATTTAAAAAAAAAAATCCTTGTTCATCCTTTTGATTTTGAGTTCAATTGTGAGTTCACCCAAGCGACGCACAGAACTAGCTCGTAAATTATTCACAACTACAACTCAAATTTCCCAAAACAAAGTTTTAAAGAAAAAGCCAAAATATAAGTTTCGCAGCCATTTATTCAACAAAGATAAGACTATTACTTCGCTCGACGTCTCCATTTTGTGCCAACCGAACTGTTTCACTATGTTTAATATCCACTAAATTTGAGGCTTACCACAGATCTAAGAAGGCGGTAGAACAGCTTTCGGAGTAAATTGCGAAATTACTGTCTTACTAAATTTCGTATAGAATTGATGAGTCGACTAATCTGGCTGGTAAATTGAAATGACTGTTTTAAGAGAGTAAAGTTTCTATTAGGTTTATTTTTAACAAAACTCGGAATATTGGTTACCATAAGGTTATATGCGTCGTCCTAAGCGTTTTGCCGGGGTCGCGAGACTTATCCAGTTACCGTGACCCTGGAACGTAAAGGGCTATTGAAGGACACCGTGGATTTTAGTCAGTACGAGTCTGACAGTCCCTCCCGCCCTGCCCTGGATGGGACAACTCATTTGATGATTTTACCACGTAAAGAAATACTCCTAGAAACGTTTTCGGTTATAAAGAACAAGGTCTTCTAAAAAGCTCTTATAGGTTTATAAGTAGGTACGTAAATTGTGTGTAGAAATCTTAGTCCCTTCGTCTACAAGGCAACACAAGTCTCCGATACCTTACGACTTTGACTATCGACTATCGCTATATAAATCCAAAGAGGTTCGTTCACAAGCACGCGTCAAAGGATACCAAACTCGTAAGGTATCGAAGACTTGCGTCGCTTTGTGTACAAAGAGGCTTATGCTGGCTTCTCACGGCGTGTGATGACACGCGTTTTTCATAAATAACTATCACGCGCCAGCTGCCCGCATCGTGTGAAGCGATCATAACCTGCGACCCATTGCATAAACACAATATTATGTTTTTAAATTAACTACACCAACAAACATCACTTCCTGTTGACTGACCAATAAGTCAAACAAAAAATATTCGAAGCTAAAATCGAACCTGACAATCAACTGTCAATGCAAAAACCACTCCGCCAATCGCTAGCAAATATATTGAAAAGCTAAACTTTACTAGCTGTTATCAGAAGCTGCGTCCACTACAACTCGAAAATTATCTCACGGAATGGTAAAAATTGGGATAAAAACTATCCTATGTAAGAATTCAGGTTAAACTACGATATCTGTTTATATAATTTCATCCAAATCCGTTCAGTTTCTTTTGCGTGAAAGACTTGAATAACATCCTTACAGCTATCATCCTAAACTTTCACGTTTGTAATTTATAAAGTAAGATATAATGTAGAAAGTAAGATAGGATAATACAATAAATTTAAAAGATCGATTATACAGATGGATGGATGTTTGTTAGTTAATCATAATCTGAATGGCTAAATGGATTTGGATGAAAGATGCAGAGATGATTACAGTCTGCAATGACACATCATAAGATACCGTTTATCATACTATTAAGTTCCTATGGGATAATTTTCGACACACAATCGGGCAAAGTCGCTGGAAACAGCACGTAATGTACTGTTTTATGTTAATTTGAACTCGATGTTATGGGTTGTGACCTTCAAGAATCGTATTCAGTAAACGAATAATACAGTTTTATATTTTGTATGGTAATCGTTTATTTTGTATCAGCGTTTTATTTGGCAAGCAACCCGGATATGATTGAAAATGAACGTCCATTTCAAGTTCACAATTAATAAATTTTGCTTTCCATAGCTTCGTTCGAGTTGCTTACTTGCCCTTTTTACGTTTCATTAGGATATTTTGTAAATTATTTTTTAATAAGGCAAAGCGGCCTGTCTCCTGAGCACATTACTAGCTGACAGCTTTGAAGAATTTTAAATTTTACTTCACATTATTTTTTTGAATAGGTACATTTTATTTTGGGCAACTTATAAAATCACCTCTGAGTTTACTGAAACTGCCTCTGGGAACTACCAGGATTTTGACAAGATTAAAATGAATTTTGAAGTTTTTTGAAAAGTTCGCTTCTAGTGTTTTTAGAGAAATTGTGTTTTGGTAATATTGGCCTGTACATTCAATTAGCTCTCTCAGTGTGGCTAAAAGCAAAATCCCTCGTATTGACCAAATACAGCAGTAGTAGTACACCTGAATCCGAGGATGTTTCAAAGGCTCGCTTTTGTATATGCACGTCTATATACAGGAATTCCGATTGACTAGTTGTTTGTGTTGATTCAAATATGTTTGAGAGGCTCGCCTTTGACGTTAGTGAACAACCAAAACAAATTTTTTTGCGAAAGTATAAATTGCAAGTTTCTCTTCATATAATGCCATTAAACATCATTATCATCGTCTTCATTAGTCAGAAGACGTGTACTGCTGAAAATGGCGATGTCGAAAATCCAACCAAGAAAACCAGCAATGTATATTTATTTTATAGACTAGCAGCTGTTCCCCGTTGTCATCACTCCCGCTTGTTGGCTCCTTTTGATTGTAGCGTGATGTTTTATAAACAAAACAAAAAAAAAATTGAACCAGTAGCTCCTGAGATTAGCGCGTTTTAGCCAACAAAAATTAAGCTCAGCTTTATAATCCTACTAATATTATAAATGCTAAAGTTTGTGAGGATATTATGTATGTGTATGTGTACGTAGGAATGTTTGTTACTCTTTCACGCAAAAACCACTGAACGGATTTGGCTAAAATTTGATATACAGATAGTTTATAACCTGAATGAACACATAGGATAGTTTTTATCCCGATTTTATGTTCCCGTGGGATAATTTTAGAGTTGTAGCGGGTGAAGCCGCTGGCAACAGCTAGTATTAGTATAAATGTTATAAATAAATCTTCACCATCATCTTTAATAGCCGGTCTTCCGGCAATTCGGGATTCGCATCCATCGGTTGCGATGTCATCGATCTATTAAGACGTTATCATTGAACTAAGAAATACAATCAATTTTTAAGAAAATCACATTATTGTGGTAACATTAAGGGTAGATAATTTGTGATTTGATGAAGAAACAATGAGTGTAGACTGTAGCTATATAATAGACAACTTCTTGAACGTTTTGTGTGACTAGTGGCAAATATAATATTCGAAGTAATTTGGCGACATTGCTCACGCATACACTGGTGCCCTCACAAAAGCGTACAACTTGAGTTTACTCTACTGAATTCCTTTCACATGCACGCGTGTTTGATATACGGGGATATATTTGGAACAGGTCTGCCTGATTTTCTGAAATGTAAAAAGGTTTACTTGTTTTAGGTATCCTTAAGCGTGGCGATTCCCAGCAACCGCAGGCGGCGCGTAAGTGGTAGCTTACCGTCCGACAAAGAACCAGGCCCAGTATGAGGATGCGTAGTGTTCCATACTTGCCGCAAGGAGTAGTCCGCAAATTGACGGGTCCTTCCTAAGGCTAAACGCTTCAAAGGTAATCGCGGGACTTTATTTATACCTTGTTCCTTCGGTTACCCTCACACCCTAGGTGGAGTGAAAAATATTGTCAGACACTTTCTGACTAAAAATCTTGCCAGTTCCTTCAATGTTCCTATACGTTATAGGGGGGGCACGGTAACCTTAAATAGTCCTGTGACTCACGATCATATCAGGTCGACGTTTCTGTTTTGATGAAATAATTTTTAAAGCTATGTTTCTTCTTTTATAATATTAATGAACATCGACAGATGAGCTCCTTGAGATCTGAGTCGAGCTACACGATAACCGACAAATGTTTGCACTGACTGGATAGGTCTACTCAAATCTGTGTGGTTCTTTCCTTAAAAGATCATATCAGATACCCGCATGGTCCTCGTATGACTTAAACTTGTCTGCTCGGAGTAGTCAGGTACGAAATACCGGCCTCATCTAGTTTTAAAATATTGGTTGTGACGTGTAGAAGTGTTTTTTAATAACCAACTTACAAAATAAAAATCATTTATCACAATTTATCTGTTCTTGCACGATTTATGAACACTCCTCTTCTCTCTTACACTTTTTTCGGTATGATCAGTTTTCATCCGAACGCTTTTAATCTTTACATGCTTTTTTGCACGCTCTTTCGAAAGACCCCACAAAAGAAAGAGCATCTCGGATTATATCCAAGCGTTCCCGTGCATCTTAAAGCCCCGTACATCCTCCTCAACATGAAACGTTTAGCGTGCCTCACGCGAATTCCCAGCTCTATTGAAGTGGCATAATGTCGTATCCGGATCGCTTATCACTAATGTAACATATAAGGCAACCATGATCTAGGTATGTGCTTTTTGTTCAGCGGAAACACTCCAATCAATCTTCAATTTTATTGTGGAGAAACAGAATTCAAAATTGATTGATTGTTCGAAGTAATGAGTTTTACTCTGGTTCGGGCTGTTTCTTGTATGTTTGATGGATGTTGGCAGATAATGAAGATGTTCTATTTTAGACTTAGGTGTTGACTATCCTACTACTAATGAGAAAGTCGTGAAGATGAACTAATGTCACACGATAACTACTGTATCGATTTAGATGTCATTATCTGCGTAGCCTTTTCCCAACTATATTGGGGTCAGCTTCCAGTCAAACCAGATGCGGCTGAATATCAGTATTTTACATGGAGCGACTGCCTATTAATAATAATAATAATATTCGACAACTATCACACAACGCCTTCTAGTCCCAAGCTAAGCAGAGCTTGTGTTATGGGTACTAGACAACTGATAAACATACTTATATATTTCTAAATACATACATATTATAGATAAATTACACCCAGACACAGAACAAATGATCGTGCTCATCACACAAACATTTGTCCTGGGTGGGAATCGAACCCACGACCTCCGGCATAGCAGTCAGGGTCACTAACCACTAGACCAACAGGCCAGTCAAATGGACCTCCCAACCGAGTAACTGGGTATAAGACCCATGGTATTAAGACTGGTTGTCAGTATTAAGAGCTTCTGACTAACAGTAACGACTATCAAAGATCTACAAATGACAGCCTCGACCAACGGCTTTACGTGCTTTGCGAGGCACGGAGGAAACTCGCTATGACAAATGGTCACCCATCCACAGACCAACTTTGGCAAGCGCGGCTTAACCCAGAAGATCGGCCTGTGTGGCTGTAATTATTTAGCCACGAACTCGAATGAGGATTTAGATGTAATGAGGTAAGTATATAGAGTTTATAACCGGGCTACCTCGCATATTTTCATCCTTGTATGATCGCGTGAAATTATTACACGCGGGTAACGCTGCGGGTTAGGACTAGTAAAAGATAAAGGATAAACTTTTTTTGTTTTTTTTTTTATGTGTCTAAATAAAATAAGTCCTCCCGCCCTTAGTGGAGTGGAAGAGAATGTCAGACTCGTACTGACTAAATCCAAAATTTTCCTAAAAAATATGTATCTGAGCTGATATTCTCACACTGAACGAACAATGTCCAAAATCGTTGCATAGACTTCAAAAATTACTTTGCCTGTAAACGTCAATTACTTTTTACCTCCACTACTCACAGACAAGTTTTATTACTCGACATAAAAAAGTAATTTCAATAAACTTTATAACCTACTTTTGTACAATTTCATTTTACCAGGTACTTATAGCCATCACACATGAGAGAAACTCAAAAACATTTAATTTTGGTTTTCCAAAAATAGAACGGAGGTTTTCAATTAAAATGTCATTAAATTGCTCCACATTTAAATCGCCACGCGTTTTACTGCTAAACGGAAAACGGCTCATGTTGGTCTAACCACTGAAAAGGCAGAACAGAAAATCTATTTATTAGCGCCATCACTGTTGTGAACTTCTTTTCTTTATCTTCAATTTTACTTACTCAATTTATGTAATGTAGATCTGTTCCAAATTTGGGCAGGGTCCCCGGGTCACGAGAAATACCGGGGTCGCGGGACTATCAGAAAAGCAATCCGTGGACCCAAAACGCAAGGGGCAACCGAAAAATAAGGGGGGATTTTCACTCAGAATCATCAAAATGTTTTCGAATTTTTGGAATGATGTCCGATAATATCATTTGAAACCGATTAGAAACCGAATCTCCTACAGATTCAGTTTACCACAATGTTTTCCTTCCCACGCACAATGGTCCACATGAAGGACTAAATAATCATATAAATAAAGAATATTGAAAATCGGAATTTCGTTTTTCGGAATGAGAACTCATCGAGCAATACATTTTTCGAATATGTGAAAATCGGAAAACGAAGAAATCGGACATACGACTTTCGGTCAAATAAATTTCGAGATTCTTAATAATAGATATTGTAATTTTTAGGTATTATGATATTCGGAGTTTTGAAAATCGGAATATCGAAATTCGGAATAAAATATTTCGGAGTATTTGGGTGTTCCCCTAATTAATGATAACACGGTGGCTCAGAGGTTGGGCGATTTACTACTGCCCTGTGTGTTGCGGGTTGGATTCCTGAAAGGAACAAATATGTAGGTTCCTCTGGATTTGAAGTGGCAATCTCTCATTTACACTGGTGAGCTATTTTTTTAGCGTCGTAAAATCATCGAATGATGACTTGTAGTGTTTAAAATCCACGGTCTCCTTCAATAGCCCTTTATGTTCCGGGGCGTCGGTAATGAGATCGACCCCGCAAACCCGGCAAGCTTTGGCCCTCTAGAGTGGGGCTCCGTCATCATGCTGACGCTCTTTGAGGCGCGCGTGGAACACAACGCGCCGTCGACCCGGGCATGGTCCATGGTCGTACAGCGAGTTGCCCTTTACTCGCTGCCCGTATGCCCGCGCCTACGGTGGCCGGAGATCGTCTGCCGACGTCCGACGCCGTAAGCGTCTACCACTGCAACACACTGGTGAGGTATTGAGAATGGAATGAAGAATACGACCTTGTTGAGCATGACTGTGGTGGTTTTAGTGGTTTAAGTCCTGCTCGATATCAAAATTTTCTTTCCACAAAAAAGCTTTGCAATCCGCGACGCAGGCGTTAAGCTATTGTCAAACTGACAGGCGTGACAAACGCGAAGCGAGGCGTGTAATGTATGCAATTGTTTGAATCCGGTCACATAGAAAAAGCGAAAGCGATCCGATAGTCTATGTGACGGGCTTCAAACAATTGCATACATTACAAACAAAAACGCCTCGCTTCGCGTTTGTCACGCTAGTCTGTTTGACAATAGCTTTAATGTGCTCACGGGACGTTTTAAGCAGGTTACCGTATCCGTGGAACGTAGCAAACAATTAAAGTAACACTGTGGATTTCAGTCAGTATGAGTCTGACAGTCCCTTCCGCTCGTCCCAGGGCGAGAGGACTCATTAGATGATTTTATCACCTATAAAGAAAGGCGTTAATGCTTATAAAATATGTAAAACATGATGCCATCTATCATCTTGACTGGCCTGTTGGTCTAGTGGTTCCTACCCAGGACAAATGTTTGTGTGATGAGCATGATCATTTGTTCTGTGTCTGGGTGTAATTTATCCATTATATGTATTTAGGAATATATAAGTATGTTTATCAGTTGTCTAGTACCCATAACACAAGCTCTGCTTAGCTTGGGACTAGATGGACTTGTGTGATAGTTGTGGATTATTATTATTATCACAACATAATAGTAGGTATATTACTAACCGAAACTCATTACCGCTTCAATGACTTCTAACAAAACCACGCTTTGACACCTATAATAATCTTCCCTTTCTTAAGGAAACCGGTTCGTAAGGTAATTAACAAGATGATCAGACAGTATCTCCTAATTATACCGTCGGCACAAGAACTGATAAGGCCTGACCGACGTTTCTAAATGGATGTCCTTTCTAATTAATGTTAAAGTGATGTGGGAAGTTATAATGACGAACTAGACCCTATTATCTTGGACATATGACATAATTATAATAATGTTTATCAGAATTTATAATTAAACTGCTTTTAAACATGTAATCACAAAACGAGGTTGCCATATTGATGAAGTTTTTCAGAACGGTCAAAAATTTCAAACTTGAATATTCTTTTTTTCTGCCACTGCAATGCTTTCGTAAACCTCAGCAGTTTTTACCATGGTTGCGGTACTGACTACACAGGTAACCGCGACCTGGAGCATAAAGTGCAATTGAAGAATCACGTTGTATGAGTCTGAGAGTCCCTTCCGTTTGACGCAGGGCAGTAAGACTTAATAAAATAATAATTAGATTTTAGTAAACTCCATAATTATCATCTATTTGCATCTTTACATTCCAAATATTTATGATCGTTGTGATTGTACTGAAAGTAAACAAAAAGAAAGGTAGGTCCTCTTATACGTTTTAAAAATGGGTAATGGTTTATTAAATTACATTGAAACTTTTAAGCAGAACATTTCCAGCCTTTGGCGTTGAAATCAAATTCCATGAAACAGTTAAATATTACAAAGACAGTTTAGTTCAGTTAAAATAAAGACAAAAAAAACACTTTTACGAAACATTTTCATATTTACAATACCATTTTTCACAGAACTGTTTCTTTTTCTATAGCTATAATAACTAAAAATCAACAGTGTAATTAGGTCGTTAAGTTATTTTAGTGGGAAATTATACAAATTGAACATTGCTTCAGGACTAGGTAAACGTTTAAGAAGCCAAGGTATTGTAGCTTGGCTGGAGTATTTGTGACTGGTGGTTTAAGATGTAAGAGAAAGCGTCGTCACCTATCTAGCCATTTCCCAACTAAATTGGGGTCGGCTTCCAGTCGAACCAGATGCAGCTGAATATCAGTATTTTACTAGGAGCTACTGCCTAATGGACTTCCACAACCCTGTGACTGGTTAATAATTATGATACCCATGGTAAGACTGGTTGTCAGACTTAAGAGCTTTTGACTGACAATAACGACTGTCAAAGATCTACAAATGGCAGCCGGGACCAACGGCTTTACGTGTTTTTCGAGGCACGGAGGAAACTCTCTATGACAGATGGTCAGCCATCCACAGACCAGCCTCGGCAAGCGCAGCTTAACCAGAATTATCGGCCTTTTTTTACTAATAGTAACGACTGTCAAAGATCTACAATTCACAGTCGGGACCAACGGCTTATGACGTAAAATAAAAACCACGATAGGAACGAAAGAGTAATGGCGCCATATTGTGACGTCATGTACGCTTTACTAAAACTTGCGCGCTTTCTTAAATAAACAGTCTTCTTAAGGAAATAGAATTAACAATATACATCAACAATACACTCACAGAGAGGAGGCCTGTGTCCCGGAAATAGGGGGGAATATTAAAAAAAAATGTACACATTATAGGCTGATGCTATAAACTATGCTTTAAGGCTATTAGGCTAGATACAATCACATCTTTCTATCATGAACGATATATTGCAATATGTAACATACCTAAATAATGATAACACGGTGGCTCAGAGGTTGAGCGATTTACTACTGCGATGTGTGTTGCGGGTTGGGTTCCTGCAAGGAACAAATATTATGTAGGTTCCGGGGCCCGTGTTTGTGTGAGTTTAAATTATTGTAAAAGCGCCTTCGATACAAGATAATTAAGTCCTATTAATTTGACTTTATTTAAAAAAAAATCCTTGTTCATCCTTTCTTTTGAGTTCAATTGTGAGTTCACCCAAGCGACACACAGAACTAGTTCGTAAATTATTCACAACTACAACTCAAATTTCCCAAAACAAAGTTTTAAAGAAAAAGCCAAAATATAAGTTTCGCAGCCATTTATTCAACAAAGATAAGACTATTACTTCGCTCGACGTCTCCATTTTGTGCCAACCGAACTGTTTCACTATGTTTAATATCCACTAAATTTGGGGCTTACCACAGATCTAAGAAGGCGGTAGAACAGCTTTCGGAGTAAATTGCGAAATTACTGTCTTACTAAATTTCGTATAGAATTGATGAGTCGACTAATCTGGCTGGTAAATTGAAATGCCTGTTTTAAGAGAGTAAAGTTTCTATTAGGGTGCTTGTACACGGTGCATGTAACCCGCGCAAGTGCCTCAACATGCACCGTGTAAAAGCATCCATTAAAAAACGTGCGGGTCCAGCGACTTGAGCATGTACCAAAGCGCGCGGGTTACTCGCGCATGTTACTTAAACAGTTTTAGACGTGCGTAAGTTTCATAATTCCGGCAAAATTACATTTTTAACAATGTTTTTAAAAGAATTTTCGTTCGTCGAGACATCTTGATTCGATTAAGTCATAATAATAGCATGCACATGTAACTCTTGACCACAAAACAAATAACTTGTACATACAGCTTGCGCAAGTAGCCCGCGTCTTTACTTGCTCCTGTCATTTGCAACATTTACAAGTACACGCGAGTAACTTGATCCCGTAACCCGCACCCTTACTTGCGCGTGTTACATGCACCGTGTACAAGCACCTTTAGGTTTATTTTCAACAAAACTCCAAATATTGGTTATCATAAGGTAATATGCGTAGTTCTAAGCGTTTTCGGTCATGAAGAACAAGGCCTTTTATAGATCTCTTATAGGTCTCATAAAGGTGTTGAAATATTAGTCCCTTCGTCTACAAGGCAACACAAGTCTCCGATACCTTACGACTTTGACTATCGACTATCACAATATAAATCCAAAGAGATTCGTTCACAGACATGCGTCAATGGATACCAAAGTCGTAAAATATCGGAGACTTGCGTCGCTTTGTGTACAAAGAGGCTCATGCTGGCTTCTCACGGCGTGTGATGACACGCGTTTTTTCATAAATAAATAACACGCGCCAGCCCGCATCGTGTGAAGCGAGCATAACCTGCGACCCATTGCATAAAAACACAATATTATGTTTTTAAATTAACTCCACCAACAAACATCACTTCCTGTTGACTGACCAATACGCAATACAAAAAAAAATTTGTAGCTAAAAATTTTCTATTTGTGTCGAACCTGACAATCAACTGTCAATGCAAAAGCCACTCCGCCAATCGCTAACAAAAATATTGAAAAGTTAACTATACTAGCTGATATCAGAAGCTGCGTCCACTACAACTCGAAAATTATCTCACGGAATGGTAAAAATTGGGATAAAAACTATCGTAATTGTAAGAATTCAGGTTAAACTACGATATCTGTTCATATAATTTCATCTAAATCTCAGTTTCTTTTGCGTGAAAGACTTGAATAACATCCTTACAGCTATCATCATAAACTTTCACGTTTGTAATTTATAAAGTAAGATATAATGTAGAAAGTAAGATAGGATAATACAATAAATTTAAAAGATCGATTATTTGAATGGACAGATGGATGGATGTTTGTTAGTTAATCATAATCTGAATGGCTAAATGGATTTGGATGAAAGATGCAGAGATGATTACAGTCTGCAATGACACATCATAAGATACCGTTTATCATACTATTAAGTTCCTATGGGATAATTTTCGACACACAATCGGGCAAAGTCGCTGGAAACAGCACGTAATGTACTGTTTTATGTTAATTTGAACTCGATGTTATGGGTTGTGACCTTCAAGAATCGTATTCAGTAAACGAATAATACAGTTTTATATTTTGTATGGTAATCGTTTATTTTGTATCAGCGTTTTATTTGGCAAGCAACCCGGATATGATTGAAAATGAACGTCCATTTCAAGTTCACAATTAATAAATTTTGCTTTCCATAGCTTCGTTCGAGTTGCTTACTTGCCCTTTTTACGTTTCATTAGGATATTTTGTAAATTATTTTTTAATAAGGCAAAGCGGCCTGTCTCCTGAGCACATTACTAGCTGACAGCTTTGAAGAATTTTAAATTTTACTTCACATTATTTTTTTGAATACATTTTATTTTGGGCAACTTATAAAATCACCTCTGAGTTTACTGAAACTGCCTCTGGGAACTACCAGGATTTTGACAAGATTAAAATGAATTTTGAAGTTTTTTGAAAAGTTCGCTTCTAGTGTTTTTAGAGAAATTGTGTTTTGGTAATATTGGCCTGTACATTCAATTAGCTCTCTCAGTGTGGCTAAAAGCAAAATCCCTCGTATTGACCAAATACAGCAGTAGTAGTACACCTGAATCCGAGGATGTTTCAAAGGCTCGCTTTTGTATATGCACGTCTATATACAGGAATTCCGATTGACTAGTTGTTTGTGTTGATTCAAATATGTTTGAGAGGCTCGCCTTTGACGTTAGTGAACAACCAAAACAAATTTTTTTGCGAAAGTATAAATTGCAAGTTTCTCTTCATATAATGCCATTAAACATCATTATCATCGTCTTCATTAGTCAGAAGACGTGTACTGCTGAAAATGGCGATGTCGAAAATCCAACCAAGAAAACCAGCAATGTATATTTATTTTATAGACTAGCAGCTGTTCCCCGTTGTCATCACTCCCGCTTGTTGGCTCCTTTTGATTGTAGCGTGATGTTTTATAAACAAAACAAAAAAAAAATTGAACCAGTAGCTCCTGAGATTAGCGCGTTTTAGCCAACAAAAATTAAGCTCAGCTTTATAATCCTACTAATATTATAAATGCTAAAGTTTGTGAGGATATTATGTATGTGTATGTGTACGTAGGAATGTTTGTTACTCTTTCACGCAAAAACCACTGAACGGATTTGGCTAAAATTTGATATACAGATAGTTTATAACCTGAATGAACACATAGGATAGTTTTTATCCCGATTTTATGTTCCCGTGGGATAATTTTAGAGTTGTAGCGGGTGAAGCCGCTGGCAACAGCTAGTATTAGTATAAATGTTATAAATAAATCTTCACCATCATCTTTAATAGCCGGTCTTCCGGCAATTCGGGATTCGCATCCATCGGTTGCGATGTCATCGATCTATTAAGACGTTATCATTGAACTAAGAAATACAATCAATTTTTAAGAAAATCACATTATTGTGGTAACATTAAGGGTAGATAATTTGTGATTTGATGAAGAAACAATGAGTGTAGACTGTAGCTATATAATAGACAACTTCTTGAACGTTTTGTGTGACTAGTGGCAAATATAATATTCGAAGTAATTTGGCGACATTGCTCACGCATACACTGGTGCCCTCACAAAAGCGTACAACTTGAGTTTACTCTACTGAATTCCTTTCACATGCACGCGTGTTTGATATACGGGGATATATTTGGAACAGGTCTGCCTGATTTTCTGAAATGTAAAAAGGTTTACTTGTTTTAGGTATCCTTAAGACTATTGTCTACCGAGCGCTCGTCCATACTAAAAGAGAAAACGTTTTCCTACCCCTAAATGTTATCCTATCTCAATGATTTTTTAGAATGCTTCTGACACTGTAAAAAACTAGGTTTATAGGTTTTCTTTTTTTCAAAATTTATAATAGTTTGAAAGTAACAGGCGCCTAAAAGTTACTATTTTTATGACAAAATCTTCATTGAAGTAAAACCTTTGTATTTAAAAAACAGAGAAGTTTTAGAAAAAAAGCAAAACCTACAAACCTAGAATATAATATGCTGAAACGATTGACACCAGAATCTAAGAGATTGGACGTGATTTAGTATGTGAAAAACGTTTTCTCCCGAGAGACAAATTTCATGTAAAAAATACTCACAGTCAGTCGCAAACTGCAACGCTCTCTATCGCACGATCGGGGGTTTTTCAACGCGCGAGAGGGACAGCACGAGTTTTTCTAAATACCTATTTTTCGAAAAGGCAGCCGCTATACAATCCTCTTAAGCGTGGCGATTCCCAGCAACCGCAGGCGGCGCGTAAGTGGTAGCTTACCGTCCGACAAAGAACCAGGCCCAGTATGAGGATGCGTAGTGTTCCATACTTGCCGCAAGGAGTAGTCCGCAAATTGACGGGTCCTTCCTAAGGCTAAACGCTTCAAAGGTAATCGCGGGACTTTATTTATACCTTGTTCCTTCGGTTACCCTCACACCCTAGGTGGAGTGAAAAATATTGTCAGACACTTTCTGACTAAAAATCTTGCCAGTTCCTTCAATGTTCCTATACGTTATAGGGGGGGCACGGTAACCTTAAATAGTCCTGTGACTCACGATCATATCAGGTCGACGTTTCTGTTTTGATGAAATAATTTTTAAAGCTATGTTTCTTCTTTTATAATATTAATGAACATCGACAGATGAGCTCCTTGAGATCTGAGTCGAGCTACACGATAACCGACAAATGTTTGCACTGACTGGATAGGTCTACTCAAATCTGTGTGGTTCTTTCCTTAAAAGATCATATCAGATACCCGCATGGTCCTCGTATGACTTAAACTTGTCTGCTCGGAGTAGTCAGGTACGAAATACCGGCCTCATCTAGTTTTAAAATATTGGTTGTGACGTGTAGAAGTGTTTTTTAATAACCAACTTACAAAATAAAAATCATTTATCACAATTTATCTGTTCTTGCACGATTTATGAACACTCCTCTTCTCTCTTACACTTTTTTCAGTATGATCAGTTTTCATCCGAACGCTTTTAATCTTTACATGCTTTTTTGCACGCTCTTTCGAAAGGCCCCACAAAAGAAAGAGCATCTCGGATTATATCCAAGCGTTCCCGTGCATCTTAAAGCCCCGTACATCCTCCTCAACATGAAACGTTTAGCGTGCCTCACGCGAATTCCCAGCTCTATTGAAGTGGCATAATGTCGTATCCGGATCGCTTATCACTAATGTAACATATAAGGCAACCATGATCTAGGTATGTGCTTTTTGTTCAGCGGAAACACTCCAATCAATCTTCAATTTTATTGTGGAGAAACAGAATTCAAAATTGATTGATTGTTCGAAGTAATGAGTTTTACTCTGGTTCGGGCTGTTTCTTGTATGTTTGATGGATGTTGGCAGATAATGAAGATGTTCTATTTTAGACTTAGGTGTTGACTATCCTACTACTAATGAGAAAGTCGTGAAGATGAACTAATGTCACACGATAACTACTGTATCGATTTAGATGTCATTATCTGCGTAGCCTTTTCCCAACTATATTGGGGTCAGCTTCCAGTCAAACCAGATGCGGCTGAATATCAGTATTTTACATGGAGCGACTGCCTATTAATAATAATAATAATATTCGACAACTATCACACAACGCCTTCTAGTCCCAAGCTAAGCAGAGCTTGTGTTATGGGTACTAGACAACTGATAAACATACTTATATATTTCTAAATACATACATATTATAGATAAATTACACCCAGACACAGAACAAATGATCGTGCTCATCACACAAACATTTGTCCTGGGTGGGAATCGAACCCACGACCTCCGGCATAGCAGTCAGGGTCACTAACCACTAGACCAACAGGCCAGTCAAATGGACCTCCCAACCGAGTAACTGGGTATAAGACCCATGGTATTAAGACTGGTTGTCAGTATTAAGAGCTTCTGACTAACAGTAACGACTATCAAAGATCTACAAATGACAGCCTCGACCAACGGCTTTACGTGCTTTGCGAGGCACGGAGGAAACTCGCTATGACAAATGGTCACCCATCCACAGACCAACTTTGGCAAGCGCGGCTTAACCCAGAAGATCGGCCTGTGTGGCTGTAATTATTTAGCCACGAACTCGAATGAGGATTTAGATGTAATGAGGTAAGTATATAGAGTTTATAACCGGGCTACCTCGCATATTTTCATCCTTGTATGATCGCGTGAAATTATTACACGCGGGTAACGCTGCGGGTTAGGACTAGTAAAAGATAAAGGATAAACTTTTTTTGTTTTTTTTTTTATGTGTCTAAATAAAATAAGTCCTCCCGCCCTTAGTGGAGTGGAAGAGAATGTCAGACTCGTACTGACTAAATCCAAAATTTTCCTAAAAAATATGTATCTGAGCTGATATTCTCACACTGAACGAACAATGTCCAAAATCGTTGCATAGACTTCAAAAATTACTTTGCCTGTAAACGTCAATTACTTTTTACCTCCACTACTCACAGACAAGTTTTATTACTCGACATAAAAAAGTAATTTCAATAAACTTTATAACCTACTTTTGTACAATTTCATTTTACCAGGTACTTATAGCCATCACACATGAGAGAAACTCAAAAACATTTAATTTTGGTTTTCCAAAAATAGAACGGAGGTTTTCAATTAAAATGTCATTAAATTGCTCCACATTTAAATCGCCACGCGTTTTACTGCTAAACGGAAAACGGCTCATGTTGGTCTAACCACTGAAAAGGCAGAACAGAAAATCTATTTATTAGCGCCATCACTGTTGTGAACTTCTTTTCTTTATCTTCAATTTTACTTACTCAATTTATGTAATGTAGATCTGTTCCAAATTTGGGCAGGGTCCCCGGGTCACGAGAAATACCGGGGTCGCGGGACTATCAGAAAAGCAATCCGTGGACCCAAAACGCAAGGGGCAACCGAAAAATAAGGGGGGATTTTCACTCAGAATCATCAAAATGTTTTCGAATTTTTGGAATGATGTCCGATATATCATTTGAAACCGATTAGAAACCGAATCTCCTACAGATTCAGTTTACCACAATGTTTTCCTTCCCACGCACAATGGTCCACATGAAGGACTAAGTGCGGAAACCAAAACCCCTAACATAGAACATGTTTTCCTTTTCACAGTTTTTGAGGTGACGGTTCCGACTTACGAGTTGTGGTTTCGAACCCAGGAGCATTGCATTTATGGCGTTACATACATCGAATTTTATAGCAACCGCCTACATCCTCGGTTTAAAGTACCAAATATACAAGTAAAATAAAAATTTCGAGTCATCAAAGAGCTCTTCTGCACAATTTTATTCAATGGTTTGACGCAACCCGGCTCGTGAGCTGAATTCAATTGTAAGACAATTTGCCGACAATACCCGGTTTTCACACTCCGATGGTGCCGCGTCCGCATCAAACAGAACTCGTATTTTTTTTTTCGAATATATCTAAATATATGTAATATAATAAGATAAAATTAATGTCGGAAAGGGAAATCGAGATATGATGTGTAATTTGATGTGAAATCTGCGATAGATTTGAGTATATTACTGGTTTATAGAAGGGTATAACTGTTTTAAGAGAATGATTAGTGCAACAATTTTACTACTTATTTGTAGAAGGTTTAAGACAGTCTGAATGTGGACCCATCAGCATATGTAGAGCATACAGACTTAAAAAAATATTATACAAAAAATATATCTGGGGGCACGGCAGTGCCCCGCCAAGTCTCGAGCAAAAGGGCACGGCCGTACCATCTTTTCTCGAAGCGATTCGCGGCTGTTTCGCCCCCCCTATAACTTCGACGTGGACAAAGCTAGGAGTTTAGGTTTTCGGTGAATAATAGTAGGCATTAGAACAAGCTTAAGTTCGAAATTACATGCCAATTGAATGAATAGTTTAGGAGTTACGGTCGATCAAAGTTACACCATTTTGTCACTCACTCACTGACCGATCATCAAAAATCTAAGGTACTTCTAGCAGACTTAGAAACTTCAAATTTTGCACCAAGATAGGTCATTAGCCACATATAAAGGAAAAATTATAAAAACATTAAAAAATAATATACCTTAAAAAACAATTTTATATTTGCGGTTTGGCAAGAACATTGTGTATGGATTTTGACTGCATTGTTAACTTTGTTCGTTGTTTAAGTTAGTATTCAATTGGATGAATACATACATAGAATAGAAAGGAATAATATAAATGTAATACATAGACTATAATTAATATAAATTAATACATAAAGTTCATAATTCATTAAATTAATAAAGCTAAAACTCCATTGTATTGCGATAAATATTTTATGCGCGCTCGATAGATGGCGTTGTACCTGTCTGAATCGCGCTATGGTTTCGTTACAGAGCGCAGTCTAAGTAGTACTTTAAAATAATTCAATAATTTTCATTTGATAGCGCCATCTATCTATGAACAACCATTTCGAAACTAAAAAAATATTGTAGCGATATTCGGATTAGATTTATTATTGTTACTGAAACAGTTATTTAGGAAAATAGTTTATTAATATAACATAGACATAGTTACTTAACTAGTTGTTTACGTGTTATTTAGTTTAGTTATATTTTTAGTTTGTAAGTTAGCAGAGATATATTTATTTAGTTATTTGTTAGTTAGTTTAGTTCTATTTAGTTTGTTAGATAGAGAATGGGTCCTAAGCAAAAACGTAGCTGAAGTCCAAGAAATTATGAGGACACCTAAAAAAAAGAAAGAAATACACTTTTAAAAAATAAATGAGATCCCACCAAAAACATTAAATGTAAAAAATGCCAAGTCTCTCGATCCAGTCTTTCCATCGTAAAAAGTTTTGAGATCTCACAGAAGCCAAGTCCTATTCAAATTATTTTGTAGTTATAAATCAACATTTAGTAATTATATCAATAGTTTTCTTTATATTATAACTATAGTGACTTGGCAATGAGCACAAATTAACATGCTGCCTGGAATTATGTGCAAATGTTAGTGACGAGACCTGTGATCAGATTATTTGTTATGTGTGAATCATGATGGTCACTACCGACTACATGTTCCAATACAATAATTAAAAATACCTTACGGGCCATCGCTTTATGAAAGTAAATGATGAATGTTAAGAGAATATATAAAGTAAAAGAGAATGTTTACGCATGCGGTGTGTGTAACCTCCAAATATGCCGTTTTATTTGTTTTTACTTGTGCTCATTGCCAAGTCACTATAGTTATAATATAAAGAAAACTATTGATATAATTACTAAATGTTGATTTATAACTACAAAATAATTTGAATAGGACTTGGCTTCTGTGAGATCTCAAAACTTTTTACGATGGAAAGACTGGATCGAGAGACTTGGCATTTTTTACATTTAATGTTTTTGGTGGGATTTTATTTACATACACACAGTTTCACTTCTTTCTCTGTGTAGTTTTCTCCGGCCAACCTCGTATAAACGCGTTTTAGTTATCACACAAGCGTTTTGTATCCCTCCTCGGCAACGTCACAAAACACATAACCACCTTTTTTCCAAAACCAACGTCTTAATAATACTTCAAGTTAAGTATCAAGCTGTTCCCCTTCGACATCTTCATAAACAGAAGTCTCTTACGAAGCACAAAGTGATACAGATATCTAGAGAACTTAATATTGTATTCAAGACACGAATCTAGATCAATTTATCTGCTTGAAAAATGCAGAGCTAAGAACGTATTCCAGGAGTTCGCTGATAACTGCATTGACCGTTTTTCTTTGACAATAGTATTGATGTCGGTCCAAGACGTAAAAACTATACATTTAAGAAAGGCCATTTCATCGTAACACAGTAGTTCTAAAATAAAAAAGAAACAAAATGGCTGCCACAACGGTTTTGTGTCGCCATTTGCATGGAATACATACATCGTCATATTCCGTCCTCTTTCATACGTTACTATGATTTATGTTGGTATAAAATAAAAACATATTTGGTACACATTACTAACGGCTCCCCGTTGAATGTTATGGCCGCAGCCCATGAGACGTATAAAACATTGGTTAAGTGCGAATCTTAGTATGATGTATGGTTCTAAAGAAAAGGTACGAGTATGTGTTATAAACTTTAACACTTTTGTTCCCAGTATCGTACATTTTACTTTTGTTTTCATTCTTCATTCAGATGTACTGTTACTGTGTTATTCAGCATTTGATTGTTATTGATTGAATTATAAATTAACGAAAACCAATATTCCAATTTATATCACGCAATAAGATTTACACACAATCTGTCGTATTACAAAAAAGTGTTTAACTTTTTCTGTATCTGTTAAACACTTGTCTAAAAAAAGTGTAACTGCAAAACGACGTTTATGTCAATTGTCAAATGTCGTTTGGCAGTTGACAGTTTTTTAGACAAGTGTTCAACAGATGTTTAAAATTTGTAGTAAGAAACTTTAAATTGCATTATTTCGCTGCCTTCACCGTCAGCTCCGTACAACGACGATATAATACTAGACCACGCATGCACGATCTAAGGAACAAAAATTATTCTGCCAGTTGGCAGAATAATTTTTACGCTTTTTTAGTACGCTGAGGTACTACGTAAGCGAGGGGGACGGGGTACTGCGTTGTGATTGGCTAACTCAAGGTCTGTTCTGTCTCAACGTATGTTTACGGCTCACAGGATTGGTCGAAATTCGACGAATATAAGACTTTTTTGCCTAATGTGTTGGCAGACATCGGTCGCCTGTTATTAGGAGTCTAGTATTATATCGTCGTTGGCTCCGTACCTAGTCGTTTAGTTTAAGATTATAGCCTTTTATACTGATGATCGCAGGTTGAGGTGAACTTGCGTTAAACAGGTTTTTTTATATCCTTTTTTGCAAGCTTTTTTAAGGATATTCTGTGTTTAAACCCAAGCGGGAGCTTGGTCGACCAGCTGGTATATGACTAAAATAAAATGAACTGGAATAAGTCTTTTTTTCTTTATTTTTATACTTAAATAAAACGTTATCTACACACCACTAACATTTAAACTTGCGTACACAAACACCCAATTAGGAAAAACTAAACTAATAGTTTCTGAAATTACGTCATACCGCTGTGATCATTGATATTGTCAGCAATTGTGTTAATCAAACAATGAATGTTTGATTAACACAATTTCTTCTTATCACCGATTTTATACGTCGTTAAAGTGTTCAAGTTGTCTTTCCTATACAGCATCAACTTCGTGTCGAGAAGAAAGTCCGATAATATCGGTAATGACGGTAATCAAAGCGTGTATTACCGCAATTTATGACCGTTCATCTAACCGATTTTATGACACCCTTTATTAGATACTTGACATAAAAATCCATAAATACCATAAAAGTAAACCTAAAACAGTTAAATATGCGGTGATTTGGAAGGGTGCGACTGCGGGGCCTCATCACAATGGATGGATCACTCCACCCAGAACTGCGGGGCTATTGCTTATCTCGGTGTGTGTGTGGTGATCATCAAATAGCTGTCAAAAGGTAAATTTCGTATTGGCTTTTGCATTTGCAATAAAACTGATAAATTTAAATGTTCTCTAAAATCAACTATTCTAACGCTCTTGAGGCACTCCACTCCTCAACTTAGCCTCATAACAGGAATCAAGCCATCCAAGTTCAGTGGACAACCGCTGGTCAGTGACTATCAAGTTAGTCAATAGCCCTGCAGGTGGCCGATGCAGTTAGGTTTCCGAACGGAGACCACACACACACACACGCAACACGCACACACGCCCACACCTGCAAGGTGGATGGACAATCTGATGATGTCACAGAATCGCACTGGATGCAAGTCACTTTAAACTGGTCTTATTGGAACAACTGTATTGATCAACTGCGGCCGTATTACAACGTCTTAAAACCACTCTTGTTCCAGCGAGTGAAAGTGACAGAGCTGTACAAGTCGTCTAGCGCCATCTCGTTCACTCACTGGATCAAGCCTGGTTTTAAGACGTTGTAATACGGCCCCTGGTCCTGTTGAAAGAGGTATAGGTCTTTCCAAATGTTTTGAATTATTTTGAAATTATGACGTTGATGATGATTACTCTAATCTAACACAGTTAACTAACTTTCACACCCAACAAACACACACTGCCCTCAATAAACCATCATCTATCATACTTCGTAACTTTGCGCATAGTTTCTCACTTCAGACCGCGGTACCCCAAACCTACTTCACGATGCTCAAATACCTTTATTTATTGGTCACTAAAAATTTATGTCGGCGATTCCCATCCAGCTGACTTTGATGTGTCAAGACCCTAATATCCGGTGTAATGACGTCATAATCGTTTTGTACGTAGTTTTGGTGTGAGAAAAATCCACAAAGATCATTTTATGGTGTACATTTGTGTATATTTGTGTGGAGATTTTTGTTGACCCTCGCTAGATTCATTTTTTTATAGGCGTTCTATTTTGTTTCTTGAGTATCTAGTTTGCAGTTATATTGATAGACATAATATCTTTGGCCGAGATAGGAAAAAGGTTTCTCTTTTTTTTCCTTTTTTTAATCTACTGTAAGGAGCAAAATTTGTAATAGCTTTAGTGTTTATCTAGCTGTTGCCAGTGCCTTCGCCAGCTATAACATTATTCCACGGGAACATAAAATCTGAATAAAACTTATCCTGCGTTAATCCAGGTTACAAATTATCTGTGTACTGAATTCCATACAAATCTGTTGAGTAGTTTTTGCGTGAAAGAGTAACAAACTTCCATACATCTATCCTCAAGAACTTTTGCATTTATAATATTAGTAAGTTAAGTAGGAAGTAAGATAATAGATTTTATTAAATACGCATGCACATCAATATATCCCAGCCTGTCTTATTTATTAAATCGATTTTCCAGTTTATCACAATATTCACAACAGCAAAAGTTTGTTTGACTTGGGTAGGTTTATGTCCAGGCGTTTGTACTTACATATTTTAATCTAAGTATAACGTAGCAGTAACTTCATTGTAATAATTATGATAAAAACGTTTTTCAAAAAAATTTAACCGCCTTCAAAAACAACCACAAAAACCGGCCAAGTGCGTGTCGGGCCACGCACAGTGTAGGGTTCCGTAGTTGCCCATCAAAATACTTATGCGAACTAACTAAACTGATTCGCTGAATTTAATTTTAAAACTAAGAATTTTCAAAATCGGTCCAGACATCTTTGAGAAATCGGGGAAAATACATTAAAAAAAAAGATTACGACGAATTTAGAACCTCCTCCTTTTTTTGAAGTTAGTTAAAAATAGTTGACAATAAGAACCTACCTATCCACCCCCAAACGTAACCGTTTAGCTGGTAGAGGGGGGGGACACTCGAGTCGAGCAAAAATTAGCACTTTAAAGCTTAATATTTCACAAACGAATCTTTTTATCAAAAAATTGTTAATAGGAACTATCAATATTTTTAAAGACCTATTTAATGATACCCCAAAATAAAGGGTACGCGAGAAAAAAAAAAACCCCACTTTACGTGTACCCTAAAAAAAAATATTTTACGAGATTTTATTTTACCACTTTTTCAGCGCAACAAATCCGTATATTTACACCAAATTACAGCTCTCTAGTACTGTGCGTCTGTGAGCTAAACTGCGGACAGACGGACGGACGGACGGACATGGCGAAACTATAAGGGTTCCTTGTTAATTAAGGAACCCTAAAAAGGGTAAAATAATCTACAAAATAACTTTTCTTTCGGAAGTCGGTGGCTTTGTTTTTTTTTATTTCGGTGTCTTTTTTGCCACCGACTTCCGAAAGAAAAGTTATTTTATATGTTATTTTACCATTTTTTGTGGTTGTTTTTGAAGGCGGTTAATTTTTTTTGAAAAAAGTTTTTTTTTTTAGTTTAAATATTCAACCCAAATTCTTGTCAAATACATCATTTTCTTACATGTGCACTAGAATTTTGTAATCCGTGGCACCGGTATTAACATCGCTCATGTACACAATAAGCTAATAAAATTCCCTATCTCAAAAACTGCTTAACAGATTTTGATGAAACTTGCAGTATTCCTTAAGGTGAACAATCCCTAGTACAAAAAAAAAGAATTTTGAAAATCGGTCCTTAATTGGCGGACTAATCGCGTAACAAACACGCAAAAAGTAAAGATAATCCAAGTAGCCGAAATTAATAAAATGCCCACAAAATGAAAAGTACTGAACCAAATTGGATAAAAATTTTATGGGACCAAACTGCAAGCCTAGTATACTGCATCGAACAAAGAATCACACTAATCGGACTAGAAACCTCGGAGTATTCGATGTACATTCATAAAAAAAACATACCGTCCGTATTGAGAACCTCCTTCTTTTTTTAAACAATAGCAAAAAAAAAATTAATAAAATCTTCTCTAAACGCTACGAAATCGTAGACCGATCGTAGCACAGTGCTACGCCGTAGCCCCTCGCGTAGCACATTACCACTGCAGTAATTCCCCATTCATTTTTATATGCAGGCTCAAATGTTATGATGCTACCTATTTCTTATATACCTAAAGAGTTATTGGTTTTATATCTCAATCATTTAAAAGGGTTCCGCCATTTTTGTGCTGTTTCTGGTTATCTTTTATCTTTAACGGAGTAAGCAAGTTTCTTGGAACCAATGTATGCGCATATGTATGCTTGTTTATCGGATACTGCTAACTTCGTCTTAACGATTTGTTTTGCTAGTAAATGCTTCGTTTTCTGTAATATACGTAGTTGTCGTAAACAAATTATTTTAGTTTATATGACCCTCCACAAGTAAGTATATTCTCTGTGAGGTACTCGTATTTATTACTTTCTTTCTTTTGAATATTATTTCTGGACCAAAAATGAATAAAAAAAATTTTTGAATGAGAGTTACTTTATTCTTGAGTTTTATATACTATGATTAATATTTATAATACATAATTAAAGTCAATATAATTTTTCGAGCTGTGACAAGTTTTGTCTAGCATGGAAAAAGTTTTATCAAGAAATGCGACGCAATGTAAGGGACCAATATTTTCCGCGAACGAAGTGACGGGCAGAAGCTAGTATCAATATGTTTTTATTAACAATATACATACATTTTTTAAAATAATCCTCCAGCACCTATAAAGGATAACTCACGTCGACAGCACACACACTAAATTAAATCTAGTCCATTGCAGTAGATGTACTGCAACACTGCAGTAGCTGCTGCTAACTGTTAGTACTCCGAGCTACTGCACTGCGACGATATATGCATATTTTGAGAGCTAAATCACTATCCAGCTTAGTTATATGCAGTATATTGTATATAGGGTTTTCCATTATCATAGCGTACTTTGGACCAACGACTGAGTTACCGTGACTTACTAGTTGTGGGTTCAAACTCAGACAACTGAATTTATTTTTGTTTGCTTGTATTTTGCTACTGCTGTGCAAATACCTCCCCAAACCCTGTCCAATCCCGCTCCATGAATTCTTCAAACCAGCCCCCGTGGTATGCATTTTAGGTTGTGTTGCCAACTTTGTCTGGATCATCAGCGGCACATAACTTTGTGTCATAGAATACAATATTACGAGATTATCTAAACATCACGATTGCTCTCAAATCATTGTACATTGACTTTCGAGCTTCTAACTTTGATGAAGACTGTCATAGATCTACAAATGAAAGTCAGGATTAACGGCTTTACGTGCTTTCCCAGGTACGGAGGAAACTCGTGTCCACAGACCAACCTTGCCAAGCGCGGCTTTACCTTAAAGATCTGGCTCTTATTAAATAATTTTTCACACCACTTGCTCGTAAATGTCAAATTATATGTCATGCAAACAAGGAATAAAGCAGGTGATTGCTGCCCCCCGTTCGAGCCGGGCAATAATATTGTACTGAATTTCATTATTCCCGTGGGAATAATGTGATTTGAATTTGGAACCTCAAATAAAACAGTATCTATGAAAACTTTTACCAAGGAGTTGTAGCAGCGGCAGCCGGTGACTGCAACAGCTGATCGCTTGCAGTGGTGCCAACTTCACGTTCGAAGGTTGTCGTACCGTACCACATCAAATTTCAAAAATCGAATTTATTTTCTCGCAGTAGGTGTGAAAAGCAGAGTACGCTCCTCGGGAGTAAGGCTGCCTTGTCTTGGGCTAACTTGAATCCCTCACTACACTAAGGATTCTTACCTTAATTCCCTCGTTTCACTCAGGAATTAACACTTGAACCTCCCCGCTGCGCTGCGGAGGTTCACCCCCAGAATCCTTAGTGTCGCTTCGGGATTCAATACGCCCGTGACGTAAGGCAATGCTTTACTCCCTTGTTGCGTAATCTACTATTATCCACGAGCTCCTCAACTCTTGTGTCCAACAATGAATAAAAATAATCACAAATACGCCACCCAAGTACAGTAAAACACAGAAAAAACACGTACAATCGAGTACACAAGCCCTGTTTACTGAGCCCAGGTGTTCGTCGCGATGAAATATAGTAATTCCAGCGGGTACAGATGCGCACAGTATTAATCGTATTAACGTATGATCGACTGTTGTGTATGGCTGTACGTGTTTTTTGTGATGTATTTGTGGTGTGAATGATAGAGGGTTAATGTTGTTTGGAAAAATAGATCTTTGGTTGGGTTTTAAACAAATGGTGTTTGAGTTTTGAAATGCTTTTGTAGAAATACATGTACTGAGCCTTTTGTTTCGGTAATCTATGATTTATCTAAAGCCGGGCCCAGACTGTTGCATCGTGAAGACGCTCCCTCACCGCGAGCATTCACCTGTAATGTAACATAAAAGTGCGCAATTCGATGCTCTATTGTCTTTGAATGTTCGAATCTGTAACGTTACATTACAGGTGAATGCTCGCGGTGAGGGAAGTAATCCACCGTGTAAAGTAACACGAATTCTACGTGTGGCCGACAGTACGAGCGTTGCGTGTAATGCTCACAGAAACTCACCCATCCACAGACCAATCAACCACGACAAACACGGCTTAACCCTGAATATCAGCCTGCGTGGCTGTAATTATTTAGCCACTAACTCCTCTAAATCCTCCATTCTAAATCGAGGTTCTTAAATGATATAACAACCCAAACATTCCAAAGATCAGTGACCTTTCAAATAAGCTAAAATTATAAATATTCCACATTTATCTTAAGCTTAAATGAACGCAAATATTATTCCAGATATTAGATTAGCCGGCTTTCTTAGAAAATTCAAAACATCTTCTATTCTAAGATCTGCGTTGCTAAATAGATTAAAGTATTAAAACTAAACGAGAATGTTAAGTGTTTTCTTTGATTCTACTCGTATAATTTTGTTTGTTTAAAATGGTTTTGATTGGCTACTTTGATAACACTTAACAAAAATAATAATTATTTTTAAGTAAACTGTCATTGAGATGTTTTTTTCTTGTTTGTAATAATTGTCATTTGCATCGTGGCTGCGTTTACAACCTTTTAAATTCACAAACACAAGCAGCCAGACCCGGAACCGCGAACCACCCGGTTCGTATGCGGGAATCGAGACACGTCGAAAAATTTCGTGCGAAGTCCAGTTTTAATTGACCATATCTTAGCCTTTGTTCAGCAGTTGACGTCTTCCGGCTGATGTGAATGATGATGATGATGAACAGGGAGCGTCAACTCTACATAAATCCAAACTCTGGACTCTGCTACTGAAAAAACATAAAATAAATTATTTAAAACCAGGACCGAATGAACACGTGTATCACCGGAGGTTATGTTAAAATTTGAATCCAAACATATTTAAATGATATAACAATATTTTTTCAGATTTATTTTCCGTTCAGAGATCAGGCAATCCACTCAGGCAAAAAAAAATTTTGAATAAGTGAATTTTCATACATTTTCCAATGAGAAAATTTTCCTTATGAAAACTGCCTTTAGGCTCTATTAAAATTACTGGCAAAAAACACATTTATGAAAACGGATATTTGAAAAAACAAGCGGTCATTTTTACCGTGTTAATAAAATAATCTGTCATTCTGTCCATCATTTAATTTTGTCGATGATTACCATGTTGCCTCGAACTATATCCAACGTAATTTTAACTAATAATGTCATAGCAGAAGTCATTTTATTTACTACACACACACAATCAATAAATCAAAGATTTTAAAGATTTTTCTATTTTTACGTTGCGCCGCTTCAAGGGTATTTTCTGTATCGTAGGTGCTTGTAAACACATTTAAACTGACATTCACAAACACTCAATTCCAAAACAATACAAATATTTGTTCCGTGCGGAAACCGAACACATGAACACACATCGCAACAGTCACTGCGCAAGGCGTTCCGAAATAAGTGAATGATAAATAAAACTGATTACTATGCCGTCCCAATTGCTTCGAACCATAAAGAAATATTGTGTTTAATTTACCTATTCAGAATCAATAATTATATTCCTTTTTTATTGATATTAACACTAATAATAAAATACACTAAAATATAATAAAACTAAACAATTACAAAACATCGCAAAAAATCCTCTGTCAGATCAAGCGTAATGTGCCCAAGAGACTGGCAGCGTTGCCTATTTGTATGGCACTACTGGCCAAGGTAAAATTAGAATTAGTTATTCAGAATTCAGTGACAAATCTATATAAACGTGAGCAAATCCGAGAACAGTAGCTATGTTTGTAAATATAATATGTAAATCAATGGTAATTTTATGCGTTGCAACATTACGCTTCTGTAACTTGCGTATACTATGTTTTTCTTGAATAATTCATGTAGTATTGTTGTAAAGCGGTTTTTTGAACTGCTCAACTGATTGTGGGTGTGAAGATAAGTAGGTAGTTTACATTCAGTGGGTGTATATTGGATTATCTGAGTTTTTGGAGTTAACTTATTTAATTGAATTTGTGCTTTATTAGTTTTGTACAAAGCAGTACTTATATAATTTCGGATATGTGTAGGTCGGTATATTTTAACACAACCGAGTAAAGAAGGAAAGAAATAAAAAACATTTATTTGACGCAAATCAACAATAGTAAACAAAAAACATAAAAAATAAAATAAAAACAAAAAAAAAAGCTTAAATCTAAAATATTAATAAAAGTAGGAAAGAATAATTGTTGTGTGTCTAACGGCTGGGTCAAATAGGTCCAGTTTTCAACTAGACCTGAGTACTATGAAGACATACGTCTGTTTTTTTTTTTAATTTGTTTGCTATTGGTCAAAATTTAACAAAACAAACAAAATAATTATCAGAAAGAACTGTAACTCCTTTGCGCCCGAACACAATGATAACTTTTTAGTACCGAGCTCGACAAGGTAGCGGTCGCGAGCCCGGCAGTCCTGGTGAAGCCTGCTACCACCAGTACAATTGCTCAGCAGTCATTGCACTTTATATAGGGAGCCTATAATGCCATTGTACAGGGTAGACCGCTACGAGGTGAATCCCACCCCGAACAAAAACTACCGAATCGATCCGATCAAATATCTTCCACACTACATAAAGTAAATAGAAGGTATAATTTAAAATACATACAGAAATAAACTTCTATTGAAGTAAAATGATACGCGTAAAGGTATAATTTTCCATCCCTAGAGTCAATGACAATTTGGAGCAGCTGCCTAATTTCCCTGAAGAAATTCTACAGCCATGTGAAAATGACTGACACTTTGTCGACGGAAAATTGTTTTTCACACCTGAATAAGAAAAAGAATAAGAATCATTTTGGCTTGGAAGTGAAGCTTGAACGGGACATGTAGGTAACTATTTACTTAAACAAAAAAAAAAAGGTAGCACAAAATATTAGTTCCAAAATTCAACACATATCTTTTTCTGGACAGCTTAATGTTTTTACATTGAAAAAGTATCTTTTTTTACATTTTTATACGAAAATATCACGTTTTGCCCCACCGGGGATCACCTATATCTGTCAAAGATAATAATTCTCATCGTAATGTTGGCTATCATTTGTCATATTTGCCCCACCTACGTAAAAGTTGGGGCCACGAAATAAGCAGTATGATAACAGGAGTTAAAATGTTCCCGGTTCGTGTTTTATGGATTTAGTTGTTTTATTATTTGATGATAAAGTTTATGACTTTTGAGCATTGTGACAAGCTAGAATTTAGACGTTTTAACTGGAAGATATTGTGATGTCATTAAACTTGGTTTTATTTCATGTAACAAAGCAATTTGAAAACATAACTGAAGTGGAAAATAGGAATGGTTTATCTTTTATTTTGAAAACCAGGATTGTTTTTCTAGCCTCCAACTAATTATTTAGAATCGGTATAGCACGTTTTTTTCACATACTGCCTTAAGTATTAGTCTTCATTTCTCTTTCAAGCCGTTTACTGAGTGAGACACAGAAAGACAGAGAAAAATGTTCAGGCGGGTTTAATATCAAATAGTTTTACTTCTTTACTCATTCAACACGAAATAAGATGTAATACTCGTAAAATAACTGAACACAAAATCTATCGCTGAATTTCGAACCTCACTGAAAAAAGATATGGCGATGCTTTGTAGATCATATCGGACTTTTTGTTTCGCACAGAGAATTTATTAAGTGCCCCTGTGGGTGACAGATTGCCTTTCAGATTCTACGTGGACAACCGCATATCACCAGTCAAATTTTGACTACGAAAACCGACCTTACTGCCTATGAAATAAAAGCTGTGTTCATGTCAAAGTGTACGTGAACGTGAGGTGTGGTTTGTGTGGACAGTGAAACAAATGAAGGTTGTACGGGACCTGTGGTATATTCTGATGTGTTTTTTAAGAGTCTTGTTGGTATAAAAGTTGTAATAAACATTGTTACAACCTCATTCTTGTTCTGTTTCGGCAGACAAACCGTGGAAACGGTTTAATGGTTGTACCTATGTGTTCCCCCACATTTTATGTGTAAGCTCCATGTTTTAGGAGGCGAGTATACTGTCGTCAACCAGTCCATACTCTGTTCCCGCATACACAAACCACAATACCCAGAAAAACTATCAGAAGGCCATAAAAATAAGTAACGCAGCAGACGATTGCTTTCCCACTTCACCAACGTTGCTGTCAAAACTTAAACATCATAACCGGAGAATGAGTGTACTGCTTACTTCTCTAATGAAAGGTAAAATAGTAAAGTTCCAGTTTTCTTTAGGTCAGCCTAGTTGCCCAGAGTAGTGAGAAACTGCGGCAGAAATTGGCAGGAAAATGAGAAGTTTATGCCAACAGTGGTTCAAGGTTTTGGCAACGCTTACGGTGTTTAAACATTCTGTGACGTGTTTGTGTTAGGTTTGTGTTAGTTTACATTGTGTTACATTGTGTTTATCATGAAAGGAATGATGTAGGATACAGAAAGGCAGTCCGTTTTTTTTTTTTTTTTAAGGTGGTAAAATCATCAAATGAGTCCTCCCGCCCTGGGTGGGGCGGAAGGGACTGTCAGACTCTTACTGACTAAAATCCACCCGTGTTCCTTCGGATGCCCTTTACGTTCCAGGGCCACGGTATCCTGGGTTAAGAAAAAACTCGCGACCCCAGCAGGCATTTGGCGCGAAACACGACGCGCCACCGCCCCGGGCTTGGTCCCTGGTCAGACGGCGAGCTACCCATCACTCACCGTCCGCAAGCCCGTTCCGCCGCTGTGCCCTCTGCTGATCAGAGGGACACGCGTTGGAGCGTCCAAATGACAGGCTATTCGCATACGGGCAAAGAGACCCCTTAGACACACAGTGCCTAAGGAAGAGTTTTTGCCCGCATCCCAGGGTGCACCAGCCCGAAAAACTGGACTTCCCCCCGGACGTATCGATCCGAGAGCGTGGAGGTTTCCTGTCTTAGCACCCCAGTCCGTTAGGTCTATGAAATAAATATCTTGGCCTGCCGGGGTCGTGGGACTCACAAATTACTGTGACCCCGGAACGTAAAGGGCTATTGAAGGACACCGTCGATTTTAGTTAGTACGAGTCTGACAGTCCCTCCCGCCCTGCCCTGGGTGGGAGGACTCATTTGATGATTCTACCACGATAAAAAAAGCTAAAAGAGCGCAAAAATATGTCATTATAGATCCGTGTAATTTTGACAACATTGGGTACTAAGAAAAGATTTCAGAAAACCGTTAGATGAGACAACTACCCTCTAATTTAATACAACACCATACCCTCAATTAATAGTATTGATGGGAAATGCTATCGGGCACAGCTTGTGGATAATATACTCGTATAGAGCAGAAATCAAATAAATACATATGTTTTTTTACAATTCAGACGTAATCCATAGGTTAATAAGTGAAACAAAATCTTTGTTCCCTTTTTTACAAAAAATATGAAGAAGCATGTTTGGCACAGTTAAATTTTATAACTACTCTACTATTAGTTATGTATAATTAAGTCATACGAATTGTCTAGTTCTAGTAATTTTCTCATTTTCAATCAACAGTTATTCCACTCACACATTCAACATCTAAATTAAAGCTCTCAGCAATCACATAAAAAGATAATCATCAATCAACCACATTCCTCCCAGATGTAACCACAGATGGCCACAATGTAATCAGTCTGGTTTTACTCAGTCCTTATTCTTACATCAGAGACAAAATTAATTAAGTGATAAGACTTCGACCGAGCCTTCCAAAAACTCGAAGACTTTTTCTATCCCGTAATCAATCAGCTTTTGTCTTACTAATCCCCTTCTAGGGACGGATCACTATAATTAGAAGTTAATCTTGCATTCTGGTGACAATTCTTTGAAGAACTGTGACGTACGTTAAAGAATTGGACGGACGAAAATGGCCATTTCAGCAGTTTAAGAATGGAATATTCTACTTTATTTTATAGATAAAGAAATATGGTACTTATTTTTATGTCCTTAGGTCTTAGTTTTCTTATGGTTTTATTTACTTCCAGAAAAGTAGCCCCGAATTTCCTTTGAAATTTTTCGGTTTATTGATTATGATTTTCATTTGTTATTTTAAGTTAAATGAAAAAAATTCAATAAAAATTACACGTCGTATTTTTCTGTTTCATAACGAAACGCGTCACAATCACGTCAGACTTCAAATAATTTACAACTCATTCAGTGACAATACCAAAATGATTGTGTTTTTATTATTCAATTTTCCAATATTTTTCTGACGCTTTTGACAAAAAAAAACCAATATCTTAACAAAGAAGCAAAACGTCTAGTTTTCAAGAAAGGCTTGACCTACTTTACTTTACTATAAAATTCCTAGTTATTATTTCAATGAAACCGCAAAATATCGTTTAGAACACTTTTTTTGCAAATTGCGGTGTTGGTTTACATTGTACGTTGCTTGAAATTGAATTCTAGGCAATTTAAATAAAATTAATACGATATTCGTTTTGTTATACAAGAACCTCGCAAAATTACATTTTATTCAAATCTATTTGTTTCCACGAAATACTTTTATTTTCAGAAACTATATAATTTTAAGGCTACGTAATTGAAGGTTTAAAAAATTAAATTTCGCGAGCTATGTTAAGCAATGATGTATCCTTAAAAATACAAATCTAATTGTTCACCATCATCATCACCAGCCGGAAGGCATCCACTGCTGAACAAAGGCCTTCCCTTTGTCTTAGGGCTGATTTTTCAATAGTCAGATAACTTTTATCTGACGAATACAAATGGCGGTTTGACAGCTTATCTATACCTATAAAATATGTCAAACCGCTATTTTTATTCCTACAACTATTAAAATCAGCCCTTAGAATGATAAAATCAACAAATGAGTCCTCCCGCCCTGGGTACTCTACTGGGACTCTCAGACTAGTACTGACTAAAATCCACGGCGTTCCTTCAATGGCCCTTTTCGTTCTAGGGTTACGGTTACCTGAACCGAACCTGAGGCCTCCGAACTTAGACCACCAAACCGAACGGCAATCCGCCACTTGCATCCATTGGTTGCCCGTGACTCTCACGATGTTATCAATCCACCTACAGGAGAGGCCTCATCATCAGCCGGAGGACGTCCACTGCTGAACATAGGCCTCCAGGAGAGGCCTGCTAAAATGCAACCCAATGAAAACTGTTGGATCTAAACAACCAAAAATCGCTTTAACAGCGTTTCATATTCCTACAAATTAAACAAGATTGACAGGCCTGTTGGTCTAGTGGTTAGTGACCCTGACTGCTATGCCAGAGGTCGCGGGTTCGATTCCCACCCAGGACAAAGGTTTGTGTGATGAGCACGATCATTTGTTCTGTGTCTGGGTGTAATTTATCTATAAATGTATGTATTTAGAAATATATAAGTATGTTTATCAGTTGTCTAGTACCCATAACACAAGCTCTGCTTAGCTTGGCACTAGATGACGTTGTGTGATATGGAATATATATAAGAAAAAGTGTTGCCAATCCAGCGTAATATTGACATTTCCGATTCAAATAGAACATAACTTTGTCTAGGCCCTCAGAATTACTTCAGGATCCCTTTAATGAACATCCAATCTAGAGCACATTGATTTAGACTTGATGCGGAGTTGGAGCTTAACAGCCTCAATAAAGCCATAACGTACCTATAAAATGTCCAATAACTATCAAATGAGATTAATTTAGATAAAGTAGTACCCTTTAATTAAAGATGGCGATTTACAGTTTTTCAGATTGTTTTCTTTTTTTCGAGATTACGATGCGTAGAATACATTAGTTGGAAAAATGTTGGAATTATTTTTTTATGCCAGCCTTAAAAAAAAATCTTAAAGATTTTGACTTTGAACAAACAAGTTTAAAATCTGAAGATTAAACATGTTTTTTAAAGAAGTTTGTTTTTCTTTTG
This sequence comes from Agrotis clavis, assembly GCA_954870645.1. Taxonomy (NCBI): domain Eukaryota; kingdom Metazoa; phylum Arthropoda; class Insecta; order Lepidoptera; family Noctuidae; genus Agrotis; species Agrotis clavis. Next base: position 20,552,427 of record OX940933.1, on the reverse strand, counting down.
AACGTTACATTAAAATGAATATTGATTGATGATGCGATCTTTCTTTTTGTTACTTATATTCATGAAGTTCATAAGCCTCGTACGAGATTATATCTGCCGACAAACTGTCCTGCAGTTTGGCAGAAGATATGTATCTTACAAACTGTGTAACTATTGTTGAATAAATAAATAAAAAAAAAAAAAAAAAAATCAGATTTCAAAAATTCAAACAAATCCCTAATATTATTTTAATAAATTAACATGAATATATTTTAAAATAAACTGAAATAAACACTCTCCCAATCTTATATTTTCACAAAATATCCAACAAAAACAAAAAACGCTAACACACAAATAAAAGACCGGGTTTACCCGGGTCACGTAAGCACTTTTTTTTACATCAAGTCATCAAAATCGTACCTGGATTATCATCGGAAGCTCACCTACAGATTCGACGTTAGATCCGGAAAATCTCTCATTTATATCCGGGTCGTCCCCACCCGGATAAACAGGTTTACAGCACTTTGTTGAGGTTTTGGACATCAATAGGATTAGATAGCCGGGTAAAAGGGATGGCCCGGATATGGGAGTAATGAGTGAATAATGTTACTGGGTATTTTATGACCTTTGTGTGTTTTGGTATTAAGAATGGGCTTAGATAAAATAATGCCTGACGGGGCCCCCTTAGAGGGCCAAAGCCTGCCGGGGTCGCGGGACTGTCTCATCAGGTAACCGTGGCCCTGGAACGTAAAGGTCTATTGAAGGATCACCGTGGATTTTAGTCAGTACGAGTCTGACAGACCCTCCCGTCCTGCCCTGGGCAGGAGGACACATTTGATGATTTTACTACGATAAAACCGGCCAAGTGCGTGTCGGGCCACGCACAGTGTAGGGTTCCGTAGTTGCCCATCAAAATACTTAAATGCGAATTAACTAAACTGATTCGCTGAATTTAATTTTAAAGAGAAGAATTTTCAAAATCGGTCCAGGAGTCTTTGAGAAATCGGGGAAAATACATAAAAAAAGATTACGACGAATTTAGAACCTCCCCCTTTTTTGAAGCAAGTTAAAATAGTTGACGATAAAAACCTACCTATCCCCAAAAAACATACCGTAAAAACATACCTATTACAGCTGTAAAAATAAAGTTGACAAACTTACATTTGCAGTTGAAGAGCTTGTTCTCCGATACATTTTGTTTAGGAAAATGTTATCCAAGTACATTTTATAAGTTGGTCGACTATTACTCGTAAAGTTGTAAAGCCTACTTAGTCATGATAATTTTCTTTTAAACTTCGTTATATATACTACTATTGTGAATTTTTTCACACCCCCAAACATAACCGTTTAGCTGGTAGAGGGGGGGGACACTCGAGTCGAGCAAAATTTAGCACTTTAAAGCTTAATATTTCACAAACGAATTTTTTTATCAAAAAATTGTTAATGGAAACTATCAATATTTTTTAAAGACCTATTTAATGATACCCCACACTAAGGGGTACGCGAGAAAAAAAAAAACATCCCCTCTTTACGTGTACAGGAGGTACCCTAAAAAAAAATATTTTACGAGATTTTATTTTACCACTTTTTCGGCACAACAAATCCGTATATTTACACCAAATTACAGCTCTCTAGTACTGTGCGTCTCTGAGCTAAACTGCGGACAGACGGACAGACGGACGGACGGACATGGCGAAACTATAAGGGTTCCTTGTTGACTACGGAACCCTAAAAAAGGTAAAATTATGTATGTATTTGTTACGTGCGGTAACATCATAGTAGACCCCATGTCTGTGTGTTTATCGGTAAGGATTGAAACCACTTATAGCAACAAGGAATAGCTTTTTGCTTGTTTCACCTTTTCTGTCACTCAGAACCGTCATTTGCAGAGTGTGCTAGCACCGCATCGTTGAAGCAGCTGCGGTAGCACGAAAGCTATTGTCAAAAAAACAGGCGTGGCGAACGCGAAGCGAGGCGCTTCGGATCGCATTCGCTTCGCCTGTCTGTTTGACAATAGCTTTATGCCGTTTCCGTGTTGACACGTGTAGTTCAATCCCTAAATTCTTTGATCTTGAACTCGATTCTTTAAAAAGTGGCGTGCAGTATATCGAGCACTGGTAGGCTACGTAATATCATGCTAATACAGAATTAACTTAAAGTTAAGTACAGCATGTTATAGTAGATCATTGTGCCGAAGAATTCTGTTAAAAGCCGGTGAGATGACAAGTTTTCACTTCACACACTTTCACAGGTCATCCTACCCGAATCTGTCAGATTTTCCTCAAATATTAACCTTCTACTCTTGTGATAAAGTTGAAACTCTGTTAAAGAAATCTGACAGATTATGGTAGCTTGATGTGTTGGCGTCCGTACATTTCACTCACAGATTTACACGTCACTAAAATGTGAGGGCGTAAGTTACTTACGTACTTACAAAAAGTAAAGTGTATGGTGATGAACTTCAATTCAAGTGTCCAGCTGTCCAGACGGTCTTTATTTTTCTACGCTTTTTTTTTCTACATTGTGTTTGCATTGTGTTCGCGTGGGAGGACATCAATGATGCCGTGGTAAGACATAAAATGAGGCGTCCAATCCCAATAATCGACCATATGTATCCAGTGAGAATCACTGCAAGAAATTAATAGTTTTGTATTACCTGATTATATTACCTGCCTCGAAAAACCCCGATTTGCTTGAATAAAAGTTAATACCAAAGTCGTTTTCTAGGTAACTGTCCACCAAATTTTCCAATATCGGTAACGTATTTTATCCGTAAAAATGTTTCTAAAGTACGGGTAGACAGTAACTGTCGCATTTTACCTAAGTATAAAAGATATTGAATTTTATCGTACAAACTTGTAGGAAAATTAAAGATTCTGAGTAAAACCACAGTAAAACTTCTTTAATTTGCCAACGTAGGATTCAATTCATTTCTATATCTTTTTTTTGTTATTTGTTATCTTGCAATATCGACTTGTGGAGATAAATATAATAGGGGTTCCCTAAATGACGATATTTAATGTAAATATGTAGTTATTAAAAATGGTCTACTACAGAGATAAAATTCTTTGCCAGTTATTTTACGGTTCTAATATTGACGGCACGATTGGTTCGGAGCAATCGACTGCTTGAGAGCAGTGGTGGCCCAGTGGGTTCGAACCCCGCCAGGCGCATTACTTTGTGTAATATATTTCATCACCACTGCTCTCAAAACGGTGAAGGAAAACATCGTGAGGAAACCGGCATGTCCTAGAACCAAAAATTCGAAGACATGTGACATCTACCAACCCGCACTGGGCCCGCGTGGTGGATTATGGCCCACTCCCTCTCACAGAGAGGAGGCCTGTGTCCTAGCAGTGGGAACATTATAGGCTGATGATGATGATGAATCGACTGCTGCTCTGCGTATCCCGGGTTCAATTCTCACACAGAAAAAAAATTGTTCTATGTGAGATATTTAAATATTTCATTCTATGACCTACGAGTATTTGTACCGGGTCTGACTATAGGTTTATGTGTGAATGAATGTTTGTAAACGCATGCAGGAGAAATTAATAACTTGTACAACATTTTTTATAAAAAAAGCTATAAATTGTTTACCATTTTTAGGACAAATAAGAATACGTATCTCGAATAGCGTTACTTAATTTTTGTAGAACTTTAAAGTTACTTATCTCTACTGAATTATAACATTTCTAATCATTCCAACGGTTAATTCTGATACATTTCACAAAACCTAGCTCTCTTTAGATTAGTTTAAACTTGAAGCATGGGAGGATTCGCAGCTGTTTCATTGGCATGTGGTTTCGTACCGAACTGTGGTACAAATTAACTGGGGTACCGAGATCTGTGGTACAACTGGTCCCACTGAGCTGCAGGGAACGTTCCTCGTAATTAGCGTGTGGTACTGAAGTTTGGGCCTAAAGGGAAACGAGATAGTTGCCCAGACTTGTTAGTTACTGTGTGGATTTTAATTTAGATTGAAACTGAGATTGCTATTTGATTTGACCTACACATACAAGTTTAGATAGTTTAATTACGGTATCTGTATGAAGATTATTAGGTATGTGAAAGGTCATGTATGATTAGGATTACGGAAACTAAACCGTTAAAACGCAAAAAAAAATCTGAAAAAAAAAAACAGTTTCTTTATTTAGCGTGAGTCTCCAATTGATCACTATCTCGTCTGATGGTAAGCGATGATGTGGTTCAAAGCACGCTTGCCTAGAAGTGAACTTTTCACTGAAATGAAATAAAATATAAAAATGTAAAATTAACTTTTATGTTACTGTTTTATTCTCATGCGACTTTCGTGCCTCAAAAACATGAGCTGCGACCGACGACAGCGAGTCATCATCTGCCTAGCCTTTTCCCAACTATACTGGGGTCGGCTTCCAGTCAAAATCAAATCAAAATCACCACCTCCACAGCCCAGTAACTGGGTAATACGATACCCCATGGTAAGACTGATGGTTGTCAGACTTTTGAGCTTCTGACTAACAGTAACAACCGTCAAAGATCTACAAATGACAGCCGGGACCAACGGCGTTACGTGCTTTTTGAGACACAGAGGAAACTCTCTATGACAGATGGTCACCCATCCACAGACCAACCTCGGCAAGCGCGGCTTAAACCGGAAGATCGGCCTGTGCGGCTGTAAGCATTTAGCCACGAGCTCCACCGAGACCGACAACGAGTAGATAATAAATATAAAATAAACGAAATCACAACAAAAATCATTCTACAATTTAAAAAGAAATTAAGGTCTCAGCCGGAGGTAAAGGTTCAAAATAATAAACAACCAATCTGACACCTAACCTTAAAATGAACCCTTAATTAAACAAACTCAATTCCTGAGCTCCTGACCTTATAACAGCCAAAATGTACCACAAAACAAATACATCAAAGACTAATAAACTGGCCCGCAATACACGCGGGAGGGAGGGGTTAATTGGACCACTCGTACGTAACACTTGAAATACTTATCACGCAATAGTGGCTATAATTGGTAGTTAGTTTTTTTACACATAAACGTGCACAGAAAACAAAAAGTACATGGTGAGCAAGACATTACTGATACCTTCCTTTCTGTTTTAGACTTATTTATGATTTAAAATATCTAATATAGAATGGTATGTATTTAAAATTTACTCAAAATAAATGTGAATTGCATTTAATTTTAATATTCACAGCTGCTTTTATCGTTATTGTACAATATTCTTTTCAATCCCACAACTCCCTTTTATCTCAAAGAACGTTTTAAGTTCATTAATGACACACATATTAGAAATTTGAGATCATCGGAGAATTTGAGGCTTTTGATGCCTGCACATGCCACTAAGTTCTATGACCAATCGTTTACGGTTCAGGCTATCCGTTTATGGAATACACTGCCGGAGTCGGTAAGGCAAGCTAAGTCACTTATTGCTTTTAAAAACTTAGTTGTGAATCATTTTCATTCGCTCCTATGATATAAAGTTTACAAGTCAATCATAATTATTTTGATTACCTATAATGAATATTGTTTTTATTTATTTAATTTTCTGATTACTTCATTTGTGTTTAAATAATACATATGTATATATTTAATATATATAATCATTTATTTATTTGTTTAAATTTTGTTTGAAGAGTATTTATAGTACACCACTGACTACCCCCTCCCCTTCTTATCTTAGTTCGTACAGTCCATCCAAAGGTTGTCTGGAAGAAATCGCTCTTAGCGATAAGACCGCCATTGTAACCATAGTTTAAGCAATATTGTAAGCAGTAGTTTTAAAATTTTGGTGTACAATAAAGTATATTCTATTCTATTCTATTCTATTCTATTCTGCCTTAAATTAATAAAGTCAGTAGTTACTGATTTGGTATTTTTACTCCTACGTAGTAAAAATACCAAATCAGTAACTGGTAATAGTAGTTTATGTAACTGGTACATAATGAGGGGTATTATACACGAGTGTGAGTTTAAAAAACGAGCGAAGCGAGTTTTTTAATAGTATCACACGAGTGGTATAATACCTAGTTATGTACAGTTTCATACACTACTTTATCTACTCTCATTGAATACGAACATATCATTTATAAGATAAAAAATAATTAACACTAATATTCATCCACCGAAATACAAAAAACGTCAAAATTCCAACATTCCTATTTAAAGCGCGCGCAGCCACAGATAAAAAATGAAATAGATGTATCTATGGTCAGTAATCTGTATCATAATGAAAAAAAATTAAATTATAACATTGTTTTGTTAGAGAAACAGTGTTATAATTTAATTTTTTAATTTCATTACGATACTCTATGGTATAAAGTACGTCATTATAAACTCGTTTTGAGTTTTGTATTTCGAATTTTACGATATGAGAGTAGATAAAATACTTTATAACACATCTGCTCGTAAAAGGTCTCTTACTGCACCTATTTCAGTATCGTAATGTATCTTATTACGCACTAGTGCGTAATGGTAAAGTAAAACGCACTAGTGCGTAATGGTAAAGTAAAACGCACGGTTTATCAAGATGCTCCGTCTAAAACGAACGGTACTTTTTTAAATCTTAGCAAAGAGTTTTTATGTCGGAAAAGCGGTCAACATTTTATTATCTATACTTATAATAAATCTGTAGAGAGGTCGATTCTGTACATGAAATATATTTCCAAGATAACTATCAGGGGGTGATTAGGGATCGATACTGATGCCAAAAATGCAATCAGTAAAATTATTGTCTGTCTGTCTGTCTGTCTGTCTGTCTGTCTGTCTGTCTGTCTGTCTGTATAACCGTTATAGAAACAAAAACTACTCGACGGATTTTGACGAAACTTGGAACAATTATTTATCATTCTCCTGGGCTGGTTATAGGATACTTTTCATCACGCTACAATCAATAGGAGCAGAGCAGTGAAGGGAAATGTTAGGAAAACGGGAGAAGTTACTCCATGCACGCTAATCTTCGGAACTACTGGACGGATTTGATTGTTTTTTTTTGTTATATAGCTATTAAGTCCGAGCAACATATAGGATATAATTTGTCTTGGAAACTTGAACACCTGATGCAGAACTGCAATAGATCACCTAAACTATAAGAGATACAAAAATAGCGCCAAAGCAAAAATTGTTACATGTGATGAGCATTTTCCGCTGAGAGAATAAATTTGAAGATATGGAACACCTGATGTGGAACTCCAAGAGCCCAGCTACACTATTACATATACAGTAATGAAGTCTTAGCAAGAGTTGTTCAGCCTGATGAGTACTCCCTGTTGTCGTATAAAAATTGAAGATCTGGAACACATGATGTGGACCTCCAAGAGCCCAGCTACACTATTACATATATAGGAATCACGTCTTAGCAAGAATTGTTTAGTCTGATGGGCATTTCCTGTTGACTTACTTTTGTAAGAAAACTGGAACGTCTGGAATCGTCATGCACATCCCGTTGGTTTCCCATCCCAGGCTCTAAGAATTCGACATCAGACGTTTCAGATCTTCGATTTTGACGACCCCGTTGCCGCTGGCATAAGCAACAGGATCCGCGTACGAAGTCGCTGGCAGAAGCTAGTTAAAATTAAATTTGGGAGATGAAATATAATATACCTATAAACATTTTATTCTTTAATTTAATTAATTTTGAAAATTAATTACAACCATTTAACTGTAATAAAACCACAAAAGAATTAATTTACTTTATTAGTAATACTGGCTGTTTTTTGTGCCTTTGCCATAAACAAAAGACGCTAGTGCGCGCGCATCGCTAATTTGTGAAAAAGTAAAAATTATTCCGCTTGCTTTTCCTTTTCGATGTAATGATTTTAATTATTTACTCACAAATGTGTTATAAAACGTCGTATGACATACGTGCGGTTTGATAATTACAGCCTCTGCTTTCTTATAGCACTCGCTTTACGGCTCGTGCTACCAATATCGCCTCAGCTGTAATTATCAACTTACCGCACTTATATCATATTGTACTATTAAGGAAAGAAATACTTTATGGCAGTTAATTGTAATTGTAATAGTTATCTTGTAGATAGTATTGTCATTTGACTATTATTTATTACACGTATTTGTTTATTACGGGTACACGTATTCTAAAAGCCAGTAGAAATACACAATATGGCGCCATGACAGTTTCATTCTCATCATAGTCGCATAGCAACTTCTCATTTCAAACCGATAAAGAAACAAAATACGAGTAACCAGCCAATCCTCCTCAGTTTTAACTGAACACTCAATTAAAACAGACTACTGACCTTTATAACAGCCAAAATGTACCACAAAACAAATAGATCAAAGACTAATAGAGTAGCTCGCAATACACGCGGGAGGGTGGGGTTAATTGGACCACTCGTTCGTACCACTAATTGAACCGTCTTCTTTACGCCGCGCTTCGTGCCTCCGTGCCGTCTATGCGAGTATCACTTTCTGTAATTATTATTATTCTGTGGTCTCGACGGCCCGATTGGCTTTTTGAATTGGATGGGTTGTAATTTTGTTTGTGTTTAGGTAAATGTTTTCTTTGTATTTCGAAATCAAACTATGAAATGTACATCGGGTGTGAAAAATTTGGTTTATTCCAGAAATCTTTACAGTGTTTCACTTTTTTTTTTTGAAATCTAAACTTTTAAGACTTTGATTTTCATACATAATCAATCACTTTTATGACACAATCTAAACCAATTAAATTGACAATGATCGGAAAATCTAAACAAAGAAAAAGAATCTAAAAATCAGATTAGTGAGCTTTGACAATATCCCGTAACAATTATGTCAGTTGTCGTTGTCGTCGGTGAAAACTGCATCTAGTAAACGATTTTTTAAAGGAACTAGTTACTTAAGCAATTTAGACCTTCAACCCTACAATGCCAAGACTAATTTCCAGTCTAATTAGGCGTAGAAAATGTAAGAAAAGTCCCGTGTAATGTAGCGAGTCTCGGTCCAGAAACGTTAGTGTTTTTTTATAGGACTAACTTCTTAATGCCAGTTCTTTTGTGATTGAAACTAAACGGAATTAAATGAGTTGGCAGAATATAAATGAATGTTAGACGGAAAGCATTTTTGTGAGTCAGCGTTTTATTTGTGGGTAGCCTATCTTAACTGGAGTTATTTGGTCTATGTTTGTTCTAGCAAAATTGGTCTAACTCTCGGTTTGAAAGCTGAATTTAATGGAATCCCTTTTGAAGTGTTGGTTTTGTAAACTAATTACAACTATAATGAAGTTTGACCACTGGAATCTGATGATATTTTAACTTGATTCTCATTACTTGATTTTTGTAAAGGCACCCACGACACAGAAGAAATTGCTAGTGTAGTTTGCATGGCGATCTAAAAAGAGTGTCCATGGAGTTTCTTGCCCGTTCTTCTCCATAGAGATCTACTTCTTGGAACATCTACGGTACTTTCACAGTTTTTATGTCTTGTGACTGGGACTATAGCACCATAACTTTGTAGTGTTTAATTATATTTTAATGTCTTTGACAATTCAAAAGTGCCTGTAACTGGTCTACTTGAATTAAATGCTATAAAAAAAAGGTTGGTGTAGGTTTTCAAAAAATGGCCCTCAAACGACATTTGTATTGGCGGTTGACCGCTCGTCCTCGCGAAGCGGTGGTGTGCGTTGACACGCACACGTTTTTGCTTAACGGTAACAACGTTTGTTTAAGAAGGTACCTGTGATGAATTTTGCAGCAAGATACTCCGAAATATAGAATATAGACCTGTGTCTGTCCCACTTGGAAGAAGCACCACCGTACATGGAGGCATATCCGATACCTGAACTGTCCAGTAGTGTCCAGGGTGGGGACAATTAGCGTCTCGGCAAGATACGTAGCGAGGGGACATAGGAAGCAATCACAATCTTATGTGACGCAGTAATAATAATGAAAGAGAGGGCACATAACGTATGAAGGAGCACCAGCTACGCCGAAGAAGCCCAGGGCATTTGAAATCTCAAATGGCGAGGCAATTTCCATCTTCTTTAGGCGCCAGCTTGCGGACGTTCAGTACTCGTTATAATATCACCACTAATTCCAAAATAGTTTAAAACCTTCATGCTAGTATCAACACCTACCAAAGCATACTGGGTCTTCATGGATACACCACGCAACTCCGCGTTGAATAGTGTAGATATTAAAAGTATGACCGTAAAATCAGTATAAATTCTTGTAGAGAATGGTAAACTAAATTGTGGTTATTCATGCTACTGATTTGTTTTTATACATTTTCATATTTCGAAATATTCAACTGAATTCGTATACGATCGGAATCCATGCCACCCACCCACTCGGCGATCGCTATCTTTTTTTTTCACAACAAAAAAGCCCATACAATTTTCAGATAATTTGAAAACCTTTAATACAGTTTACATAACTGTGTGTAACATTTGCATTTCTATTATTTTTCCCATTTACTGTTCACGGTATTATGTTCCCCGGCCATTTGGAATACAATTGGTTTCATTAGCATTACATGCATTGTATTGGGTCGGAATCAATTGAATTTTTCGCTATGCCTGGATTTTTACCCTATATCATGTACTTTATTTATAAGTTCTATACACTAATAGTTATATACAAAAGAATATATTTTTCTTGGAAGGTGAAAAGGGTCTTTGTGAAAAAGGAAATTGATTTTCGTCCATTTATTTTCAGAATAGATTGAAAGAAGTTGTTAATTTAAAAAGCAATTTTCTGTTGAACTTGGCAATGTTAATAAAGCTGATCGTAAAAGGTGAATGAACAAGGAATTTCGACTAGATAAAGGTAGCATTCCGATGTTGGCGACTAGGACGACCGGTGACCAAGACCCTTTAGTACCTCATATAAATTCGTAGTAATCAGTGGGTCGCGTGAACCAGTCGCGGCCGCTTGTTGCAATCACAACCATCAGAATACTACCTTAAGACTGAAACGTCCTTGTATTGCTAATGGCAAACTACGATATCCTGACTGTCTATAAAATGTGACGATTACTTTGTGTAATTTATTTCATCACCATTGTTCTCAAAACGGTGAAGGAAAACATCGTGAGAAAACCGGCATGTCCTAGAACCCAAACTTTGTCTTTGAATTGTTTTTAAAATCTCAACTTAAATGAAACACGGTTATAATCGAAACCAATGAATATCAATGTGATTTTGTGTGGTTGGCTTCAGAGTAGCCAAACCTTGTTATACTTGAAACCGATTTCAATGTAGCTGGGAAAAGGCAAAGCACTTGATGATGACCCTTTTGTACAACCTCATCATCATGTGCTTAGTGTTTTCAGTTCAAGAAATAAAAGTTGGAGTGACGGCACTTTCAGATGCCAATTACAGTCCAAAGACAGAATCACACTACAAAAGAAACGTGGGCTGGGTCAATTTTTCCGGCCGCCAGTTGATAATATGTGTCGAACAAAAATTCCTTTTTGAAAACGGAACAAAAGCAAAGCGGCGCCGGCATTAGCACTACAGTGTAAATTGACACCACCGAAGCTCCATTTACTAAAGATAGAGCGTAGCGATGCACCCTATTGTCACCGCATAGGACGCTGATAAAAGGAAAGTAGCTTAAGATAAGAATGGGCGGTAGGTATCTTAAAATTTTACTTTGAAATTGACTTGTTTGAATTTTTGTCAAAGAATTTGTACGCAAAAGAAGTTATACAGTGTAATCAGTCTATCACGTCCCACCGATGTTCTAGAGTAGTCTTCTATGTGAAAAGGAACGTAATCAATCATGCAGGCATAGAGCCGATATATACAGGGATTAACTGTTATCAGCAAAAAATATCTCACGGGATCTTAATATCGGAATAAAAGGTAGCCTATGTGTTATTCTAGACGTTTGAACATGATTGAGTAGCCCTAGAGTTCGAGCAGTGTGCCCAGTGGTATCGGCCTCGACTTACGAGTTGTAGGCCGTGGGTTCGAACCCGGACAGGCACCTTACTTTGTGTAATTTATTTCATCACCACTGTTCCCAAAATGTTAAAGGAAAACATCGTGAGGAAACCGGCATCCAAAGAGCCCTAGAACCAAAAATTCGAAGACATGTGACATCTACCAAATCGCACTGGGCCTGCGTGGTGGATTATGGCCCACTCCCTCTCACAGAGAGGAAGCCTGTATCCCAACAGTGGGAACATTTATAGGCTGATGATGAGTAGCCCTAACTTAATTAACAGACGCAGTCAGAGTTAGAAGAATTCCATCCAAACTTTCACATTTTGTAATAAATTAGTTAAATTTTTGCACTTTAATATAAGAACATGGAACTCGTCTTTGTGAGAAGATACTCTTACTGGGCTCACCTACTACAGCTTAATCGACTCTTAGTCGGTACCTACTGCTTGAAAATAATAATAATTTTGACTGTATGTAATTTGACCAAAAACATTTTCGAGTTACACGAGGTAAACTTCTGGCAACCACTTGTTCTAAAAAAGTTAAAATTATTCATAACAAAGAATGTGTATTTCAATTACAATGCTTGATATTCGAAGTGATTGATTTTTTATGATAGTAGTTTGGAGATAATTATTATCATGAATGGTTACTGAAAATGTAAAGAAAAATATTCTATTGATAAAAATCCTAGATATTTTGTCTGTACCTAAATATTTTATGCTTTGGATAAATACTTCTTTCTTTCAAAGAGTCAATGACTTTCATTCCTTTCTTTAAAAATGCGTATTTTAGAATTTTTGAAGATTTTTGCTTCGCTGTGATTTCTAAAATCTCTTCATAAATTTAAAATATATACCTAGACAGTCATGGACATTGTTTACACAAACGATATGAGTCGAAGAGTCCATGAACTTTCTTTGCTTATTTCATTTATATTTTGCAGACTGTCTGTCTTTCTTTTATTGAAATATTATTCTTAACATCTACTTATTGTTGTTCCTTTTATATGAATAATAGAAACAAAATATTATAATGGATATAATAAGCTGAATAAAGAAATGTCTTGTTTTAGCTCGTTAGTTGAAGCTTTTATGATAGACAATCATTTGCCGGAAAAATTAAAAGGATGGCACTTTAATCTATACAAACTTTTAAAATTGTCCTTATCGGATATGAATCTTCTAGTTTAATTACAAAGTTGAAAATTTGATCGATTAGGAAAAAATGACCTGCTGGTACTTGGGATTAACACAACACATTTCCTTATTTTGTTACAAAAAAAACCATAGATGAGAACCAACAAATCAAAGGAAATCTACCAACCCGTGGTGGGCCTACGAAGTGTTTGTGGCCCACTCTCTCTCACTGAACGCAGGCCTGTGTCCAAATCCTCTAATGTTATCACTGCATGGACACTGTCCATGCAGTGATAACATTAAAGGATGGTAATGATGATAATGATGTTCTTATTTCGCGAACTATCAAAGCATGGTTCTGATCTTGGTACCATGCAGTAGTGCAGCCGAAACACTTGGTGCTAATGCACAATTGGTATTTATTGGTATTTATAACAATAAAAATAATAAGTTGTTATTATTTATTGGTTTATAGATATACAGAGCTGCGGGAGCACTGCTACGTGCTGCCGAGACCAGATCCAAACCTTCATCCTATCCTCATGCACAATTATTGACCATTCTACAAAAGCGGTCTCCTCAATTGAAAAATACATCGCAGCAATCCTATAAAACAAAACATTTCGCCAAAAACTCACGACCGCAGCCACAAAATCTTTACCACCATAATATATTCGAGCAAAGGCAAGCAAAGATGAGAAAACATAAACTAGAGATGGCCTGTCGCATCGGATATTTGCTTAACAATATGTGTTCCCAATATGCAGTATACCCGCACGGCTTGACGGCACCGTAAAACGGAATATACCCGGGTATATCCGTCGTACCTTGAATATCCGAAGGGGTTTATTCGCGCCGCGGTTAAATCCGCGCCCCGCTTATGTTAGACAATGTGGCGACGAGTGTGGTTGTGTGCTTAGTGGATGAGTGGCAGCGATTAGCGGAAGCGGCTTTGATGTTAGTTAGGCGCGATAAAACGCCTGTCTCTTAAATATGGATTAAACTAGGTAAATTATCGTAGGTAGCAGTCGAAGACGTGGGTAGACTATAGTATTACATGAATAAAGGTTTTTGTAAGCTACAAATAAATGATTAAAAATACATTTTGGGTCAAAGCAAGCATATTCTTTGGAGCGACTCAGGAATCCTATTTGGAATTGTGGAACGAAACTTCAGGACGAACCAAGAACAAACCATTTTCATTATATCCGTAACATAGTTGTCAACCAAGCTCATTATAAAAACAATGCTTATTAATCAATTTAGTGATCTGAAATCAAGCTCTTCGTATCTCCATAACAACCTTCTAAAATTTAAATACGAGAATTTGAAAAAACCTAAAATCGATCTAAACATTTCCTTGTTGATTCTACAACAATGTTCGCTATCTTCCTACACTATGTCCTAGCCCTAACGTCCCCAGTTTAACCAACAGACATGATTTAAGGTCTAGAAGCAATGCATACAGTTGACGCGACTATACCATCTCGACTACAGTTTCTAGAAAACTATCTTACGAGTACTATTATTACAAATGCAAAAGTTTGTGAGGATGGTTGAATGTATATAAAATATTATTGTTACTCTTACCTGATTTAAGATCTACAGACTAAACTACTGAACTGATTTAAGATCGAAATTAACATTCAATCTTTCTGACGGGACGGATCGCGGGACTGTCTGGGGTTGCGGGACTGTCTCATCGGGTAACTGTGGCCCTGGAACGTAAGGGGCAATTGAAGGATCACCGTGAAATTTAATCAATTCTAGTCTGACAATGGCTCCCATCCCGCCTTGGGTGGACGCATTTGATGATTTTGCAGGCTCTTTGGTCGTTTGACCCCGCTCTGGTGGGGCCCGCGGGTCCAAACGACCAAATGCGTTTTTGAATTGGTCGTTTGGACCCACTTTCAAAATTTGAGAATTGTACTAGCAAATAGAAAAGTGTCCTACCCCTACCAGTCTGTTCCGATTTTCGGTGTACCGCTTGTCCAAGGAGATAGTGATGTAGAACGGCACATAACACACCGGATCAACTAGGGATGGATGAAGTGGCGACAGGTTACCTGAAGGGGCCCATATCTTAGAGCGCAGCAGCGGGCATTTACAGTTATTTCCTCCCCCCCCTGTCACGTGGCGTCACAGCGCTTTTCAAATAAACTTCACTGACCCCGTTGAAAAACGTACCACCTTGAGCTTATGCTAGCCTAGTATTTTGGCAGGCCATTTAGAGTTACCTTACCCCCGCGCTGCGTGTCACGTGGCGCCAGAGCGCAAAACATACCACCTTGATCTTATACTAGCCTAGTACTTTTGCTGGTTAGTAACATTCTATCAGTTTTTAAGCATAGCTGGAATATGAAGTTTTAACTTTTGAAAAATGCGCAGTACAAAGCGTCTCTAGGAGATATCGACACGGGTACATTATTGCATACCTTTATGCATTTTTATTTCGAGGAATTCTTTGAAACATGTTGAAAATTCATCTCTTTAATTCATAGAAGCAAAGTTCGAAATAATCGCAGACGAAGTCGCGGGCAAAGTGCTAGTATTATGTTTAACTAAGGGCTAAACCTGTTGCACCACGTGCATTCCGCGTTACGTTTTTCTACACGTCTGTACTGAAACTTGAAATTAAATGTCATTTCGAACAGTAGGTCCAATCGACCAATGAAAAAATAATCAAAATCATGAATTGGTTCATTCATCCCGCGGGTCCCCATCTGAGCGGGGTCAATCGACCAAAGAGCCATTTTGCGGCTCTTTGGTCGTTTGACCCAATAATAATAACGATAATAATATTAACGATAATAAAACAGTTGGCGTAGTGGCTGAACATGTGCCAAATGTGAAGTAATATTTTTTTAATATTAAACCTCAATCCATATCCCATTCCTTTGTTAATAACGGCTACTTCTGATTGGACATCGTAATAATATAGGCAAATAGAATGTATAGGCTGATTCGGTCGTTGATTGGTTACAAAGATCCAACCGAAGATAACAACCGTACACAGATAGTTTATCACCTGGATGAATACAAAGGATACGTCTTATTTTATCCCAGTATGACGTTCATGAGCTAGTTCTTGCTTCGATATAAAAAAACGTATCAAATGTCCCAATAAATATACGTATAACGTAGAATTGTTTCTTCTGTCATGAATTTTTATTGATCCCAATATGTCTGAATAAATGTTGCAGTCAAAAATCTTAACCGGACAAAACTATTTTTGTCTAGTTTCATAGAAAAGACTACTCGACCACTCAATGTACGACTGCGTTAGTTCGACCAGTAAGTTCGACCGCATGACGTAGTTCGATTGGAAAACTAGGTTTGACTAAATAATACAGTACAGTTTGAAGCGGTAGATACGAACTATAAGCAGTGCGGGTTCGGCCGGTCTAAGTTTAGCCTTTCGGAAATCGACATTTTATTAGCTTGGTTTGAGTGGGGTGCTAAGACAGGAAACCTCCACGTGCGCCCGTGGACTGGAGTTCCCTCTCGGATACGTCCGGGGGGAAGACCAGTTTTTCGGGCCGGTGCACCCTGGGATGCGGGCAAAAACTCTTCCTTAGGCACTGTGTGCCTAAGGGGTCTCTTTGCCCGTATGCGAATAGCCTGTCAGGTGGACGCTCCAACGCGTGTCCCTCTGATTAGCAGAGGGCACAGCGGCGGAGCGGGCTTGCGGACGGTGAGTAATGGGTAGCTCGCCGTCCGACCAAGGACCAAGCCCGGGTCGGTGGCGCGTCGTGTTTCGCGCCAAATGCCTGCTGGGGTCGCGGGTTTTTTCTTAACCCAGGATACCGTGGCCCCGGAACGTAAAGGGCATCCGAAGGAACACGGGTGGATTTTAGTCAGTAAGAGTCTGACAGTCCCTTCCGCCACCACCCAGAGCGGGAGGACTCATTTGATGATTTTACCACCTAAAAAAAAAGCTTGGTTTGAGTCCCATGATGTCTAAGGGAGAAGCCTAGTTCAGCAGTGGACGTCTTCCGGCTGATGATGGATGAATGAATGAAGGATGAAAATAGCGCACTTGTTCCACCTGTTCCTGTAACTACT
Organism: Agrotis clavis; assembly: GCA_954870645.1. Taxonomy (NCBI): domain Eukaryota; kingdom Metazoa; phylum Arthropoda; class Insecta; order Lepidoptera; family Noctuidae; genus Agrotis; species Agrotis clavis. The sequence goes on along the minus strand of OX940933.1, from coordinate 20,535,359 downwards.
AAACCACTTATGTTTTTCTTTTATAATATGGCGTTTAACGAGGAATCACTGACAAATTAACTGACAAACTCACGATCTTATTCAATACTTAATACTACTTAAATACGAACAAAAAAGACTTGGTTTAATGACATTTAATAATTCTACTAATCTCATATTCAGTAACTGATAAATTCACAATAAAAACAGGGAAGAATGATATTGCCCGGTTGACAATTTTGACCGTGACATAGATACACCCCGACCAATCTCAGAGATTATGAAGATAATGGCAGACATTGACAATACATAGACAGATTGGACAGACCATATTCGATACTCGCAAGGCTTCCATTATACAACAAAGGCTGAATTATTTGTACTGAAATATTTATGGATTGCTTACGAATAAAATATACAGTACTTTGTTATTTATTCATGAAAGAAAGACGATGAATTTACTAGCTACAATGTTCGTAGTTAGAGTTCTGTAAAAGATTTCGTTTGGGTCAGAAACATATTTGAAAAATATTTTATATGAAGTCGGTTAAAAATTAAATTAACCCTAAAGCCTTTGACATTTCTATTTTTAACCTTATGCTTAGCAGTACTAAGACATCCACTAAAGGTCCTTTAAACTTAACAAATCAATGTAACTGCACTACAAAATGCATTAAAACTCAGGGCACATACAAAAAGCAAGACCCTGAACATCTACCTGAAATCAAACCTGCGATAAATAGGACAGCAGTCATTGCGCCAACCGGGCAACCGTGTCGTCAGCTATGCTTAATTGCACTACCAAATGGAAGAAATAACGACGATGGTCTCTCACGCACGAAGCAGGTAAGAAACCAAAAACTCAACCTTCACACACAAACGTCATCATAAATCTTCTTTCTGAAAACACTGGCCGGTTATTCATGCAATGTTCCTAAATCGACCTTTTCATTCTTTCGAATACCATCCCAAAATTCATGGCCGTCTCCACAACGGATCAAATCAACTGCCGTCATTGGTGGAACCGTTATCGCCGGACATTTTGAGGAGTTCGGAAAGTTTTCCATATTCAAATCTAGGAAAACGTATTTGGTTTGAACGGCTTTTCTTGGAGCAAAACGGTTATGATGTAAAGGGACAATTTTCGGTTTTATGTTGGAAGTATGTTGACCCGAAAAGGGTAAGTTATATTATGTGGATGTTATTACGATTTATTTTAGTCTTTCATTGGTATTTTAGCAGCTATAAATAGTTAACCTTTACAGACACTATTATTCTGTAAACAATTAATAAATCCCAAGTCTATTTTAAACTACGAACCGTGCCAACCCCAGAAAAAAATTACAGTGAAGAAAATTTTATTGAAGGCAATGATGCCTTTGTTCGCATTCATTGTAGGTATGAAGCAAGATCGAAAAACTGACTCTATTTCAATTGAATAAAAATTTAAATTCTATAAGTATCTAAACTGTGTATTGTTGTGTGTATGTTACCAACATCACCTAAGCATTTTAAACCATCACACACTTTGGTTAGAGGTATAGAGTCCAAAACTTTAACTGAATCCAATCTGTTTTCCTTTAATATATTTTCAATTTTATTACAAAAGCAGAAGGCTCATATCCGTTGGGAACATTTGTCTGTTTGACCTGGGTTAACGTGCTGACGTCTGTATTAATAATTTATGAATACTGCTCATATCAAAGTAGTTGAAGAGAGGTCAAAGTGAAGAAGGTCACCTTATTTTACCTATAAAAGGACAGACGATTACTGATACGTTATCAACCTTAATCTGGGAATGTCAACTGTATGACGTAAACCTAGATAAAGCAGTACCTAGTCTGTGCCTAATTTAAAGTCCAACCAAGTTCTTTACCAATAGATGTTTTGTTTACCTAACCCATAATTGGTCGCCCTTAAAAAGTCACGTTATTGAGGGGGGTGCGTGACACCCCAGCCATATAAATATAATACGAACTCATAAAAAATCACGGATATACTTGATATTAATTAATCATAAGGATAAGGATGCTAGTGAGAATAGCAGAAATTTGAACTAAAAAGTACTAGACATCTGAAGATATTGGGGTGTGAAACACCCCATTTTTTTTTTTTTTTTTTTAGCGTGGTAAAATCATCAAATGAGTCCTCCAACCCCGGGCAGGGCGGGAGGGACTGTCAGACTTCTACTGACTAAAATCCACGGTGTCCTTCAATAGCCTGTTACGTTCCGGGGTCACGGTAAGGAAATAAACCCGCGACCCCGGCAGGCTTTGGCCCTCTGAGAGGGGGGCCCCGTCATTATGCTGACGCTCTTTGAGGCGCGCGTGGGACACAACGCGCCGTCGACCCGGGCATGGTCCTTGGTCGGGCAGCGAGTTGCCCTTTACTCGCTGCCCGCATGCCCGCGCCTACGGTGGCCGGAGATCATCTGCTGACGTCCGACGCCGCGGGCGCCTACCACTGCGATGAAACACCCCATGAAAAAAATTAAGGGTCAAATTTTATCAGATTCTTTACAATAACATTATAAAGTCATTAACTCTTCGAGGATTACCGGTAAGGCGGAGGTCTACTCGTTATGCTAAAGACATTGGTGGCGAATCGATTACTTTTAACCAAGTACAAATCAAAACCGAGCTTGCTACTGAAAAATTCTTGATTGAAAAAGAATAAGAAAATTCTTGCTCCGGGAATCGAACAAGTTAGATCAAGCTTAGACTGCGTTGGTAATAATAACTACATACTTATATCGATTTTATAATGGCCATTACTACTAAGAAGAAGTTCAAGCTTCCACTAAGAGTAAACTCTAGGAGTAGGTTTTTAAAGTTGATTTTCCAAAAACATTGAATGTTTTTGGAAAATCAACTTTAAAAACCTAGTTTAGATGTTTGAAAACTGAATCATGAACACAGTAAAGGTGATTTCAGTCTTAAAATACCCGACCCCTTCCCTAGTAATGAATACTTAAGCGATTGAAGCAATGACGCATACTTGCCAAGCAATAATGGACTATAATGCCTAGATTAACTGTCATAACATAATTATCATACTAATACATAGTTAAAGCAGTATTGGCTTTTTTTTTACGTGGTAAAACCATCAAATGTGTCCTCCCACCCCGGGCAGGGCGGGAGGGACTGTCAGACTTGTACTAACTAAAATCCACGGTGTCCTTCAATAGCCATTTATGTTCCGGGGTCACGGTAAGGAAATAATCCCGCGACCCCGGCAGGCTTTGGCCCTCTGAGAGGGGGCCCAGTCATTATGCTGACGCTCTTTGAGGCGCGCGTGGGACACAACGCGCCGTCGACCCGGGCATGGTCCATGGTCGGGCAGCGAGTTACCCTTTACTCGCTGCCCGCATGCCCGCGCCTACTGTGGCCGGAGATCGTCTGCTGAGCAGTATTGGCTTATCAAAGCTTTTGAGTGCGATTTTTATTTGATTGTCTACTAATTTTTTAGATTGTAACTTCACTAGACTCCTCCCTTTCTGTGTGGAGTGGAAGGCACTTTTAGACAACTGCTGAGTAAAATCTACCGTGTTCTTTCAATTGTCTTTTACGTTCCAGTGCCACGGTAACTAGCTTAGACAGTCTCGCGACCCAGATTGTTTACGACTGAGTTGCTGATTTGTAGCTACGTTTTTTTGTTTGTATGAATGTTTAACTAACTATCAAGAAATGCATTTCACCACTCTTTGATACACGAAATTGGGTAACTCAACTTTCGATCATGAACCATACCCGGGTCGACGGTGCATCTTGTTCAAAGCGCCCCTCAAAGAGCTGACAGAAATCTGGCGTGGCCCCCCTTAGAGGGTCAAAGCCTGCCGGGGTCGCGGGACTCCCCTATCAGGTAACCGTGATCCTGGAACGTACAGTACGATTCACGAAAGATGACCACAAATGGCGGTAGAATTTGGCGTCAACGCCGCGATAGACGAATAGCTACTGAGCGGCCTATCACAAGACGCGCGCGCACCAATGGCGTCCTCCGGTCTTGACACACTCCACCCGTGCGTCACCGCGCACCTCCAAAGGGACCTAAAATATGCCTTCTGCGCCGTGGTCATATTTCGTGAATCTTACTGTAAAGGACTATTGAACGATCACCGTAGATTTCATGAAAGACGTACAGATTTCTTTACTTTTCCAATAGATACGTATATTTTACGCAAGGAAACTATAAACGATTTTCTACGGACCAGATGTTTCTTCCATTCCTCTACATCATTCCAAAAACTGACACTATTCTATATTTCTATCCAACAAATACAGAAAATAACACGAACAAAGCGTAAATCATCTATATTCCTCCCAGGATTGCGCACCACGTGAGCATTTGTGCGACATAGCTCGCTCCTAGCCCGATCTACCGGATGGCTCATGAATATGAATGCCTATACAGGCCATTGAGACAGTCTACACGACCGAATACTAGACAAATAGGGCTTTAAATACCAGTCCTGAGCTTGGGACTACGTAGTTACTATAAAAGGTACATGGTTTACAGAAAGCGCTGATAAAGGAAGGCACTGTTCATCAACACGGTGTCATCTTCACCTACTACTTCCACTTCAACTTCTACTTCAATTTAGACTTCAACATCCACTTCATAATATAAGACTTCGACTTTCAATTCAGTTTCCTCTTTGACTAGACTTGCACTTTGACTTCACTTAATCTGACCTCAACTTACACTTTGACTTCTACTTGGCCTTCCACTTCGACTTCCATTTCACCTTCCCCTTCGACTTGTCAAATAATTTTCTATTTCTCCCTACAGCGCAACGGCGTTACATGCCTATGATCAGACTGGTAGCGTAACGGAAAGCATCAGCTCGAACTCAATAATAATTCTATACCAGTGGCGCGCATAGTATAGGAAAAAAGGAGGTTCTAAAAACTCCAATATTAGACGATAACGAACGACAAAACTTTCACAGGTACACTCAGGTAAAATTGGAAAATAAAGCAACCCTTCAAACTGTCTGCGAAAATTAATTAATTCAATTAATCAAGCTGTAAATTAATTGAAATTCAAGTGATCTACATAATTGCATTACGCCTTTTTCCTGTAACGAGATCTGAAGGAGTCCATTTCTTAATTGAAATTCACTCGGTGTAATTTGATAAGATGTTTCCTAAATATTTTTACAAATAACAGATCTATGCAAACGACACCACGGGATTACTGTTGTCCAATAAAACTTCATACTATAATTGGTATTATTTTTGTCTATAAATACGAGTACTTTAAGGAAAATCGCATTATTTAGCCAAACGCGAGATAATCGCGGATAAACACAAATTTACCTCCTATTTATAAGTCGCTTTTCAATTTTAGTTTCATGACAATATAAATCTATTGATTGATGACACTCATGTGACTAAGAGTGATGAGTATGAATGTTGATGGATGGAGAGGAAGAGGAAGGCCCAAGAAAAGATGGATGGATTGTCTAAGGAATGATATGAAAGAAAAAGGAGTAAATGCATGATACTATGACGTCTGATAGGGAGAATGGATGAAAAAAACGTCTTGAGCCGACTACAATTAAAATGCGATAAGAGTAAGTAGATGATGATGATGATGAGAATATTATTATAAATCTATTGTGTCAAAGTCGAAGCATTCATTCAGCAATGAATTGAAGCCGAAGTTGGGTTGCTTATTACCAGTGTTGAGATTCAGCTGAAAATATCAATCATTTTACATATATTATTATACCTACACCTACAAGACATAGTAAAATAATACACAGTAATAAAAACCCAGCTACAACAGAATAAAACGCTACCTCTTAGTAAGACTGGCTATTCTTACCCACTATATTTATCTAACCTGGCATTAATTAATTAATCGGATTACCAGAATAAGAGAAAAGATACAGACTAATTGTATACAAGGTTTTGTTTAGATCTATAGTACTAAATTAGTTACTGTTTACTAGAAAGATGTTCTACGAGACAGATGATTATTTTCCAATTATCGCTCTCAGGTTATTTTCGCATTTATTATTCTACTACGAGTACAACGATATTATATGGTATACGCACCGACCTCGTCACACTCCGATGATGAAGTGGAGACTATGTGTGAGGACGTAAGTAAGGCCATACATAGCTCCAAAACCCACTTCACTGTTGTTATGGGGGACTATAACGCAAAGTTGGGCAAGAAAAGCGGTGATGAGTTGAGAGTGGGGCAATTTGGGTATGGGCAACGGAACCCTAGGGGACAGAGGCTGGCCGACTTTCTGGAGAAAGAGGAACTCTTTATGATGAACTCTTTCTTCCAGAAGCCGCCTCACAGGAAATGGACCTGGCTGAGTCCCGATGGTTTCACGAGAAACGAGATAGACTTCTTCATGACCGACAAGAAACGGATATTCAGCGATGTCTCTGTGATCAACAGGGTAAAAACCGGTAGCGATCACCGAATCGTAAGAGGCTCGCTGAATATCAATGTTAAACTTGAAAGGTCCAGCCTGATGAAGTCTACGCTCCGACCTACTCGGCCCCATATTCAAAACCCCGAAACCTTTCAACTCGAGCTCTCTAATCGCTTTGCTTGCCTTGAGAACTTAGTGTCAGTGGACGAGATCAACGACGGGCTAGTGGAAACTGTCCGCACGGTAGGGTCTAAGTTTTTTAGACCCTGTCGTAAAGATAGACCCCAGAAATTGACCGAGCAAACCTTAAACCTCATGGCTGAACGACGTTTGCTACAGTTGCAGTCTTCCGATGACGCGAAGTCATATAGGCAGCTCAATAGACGGATATCTAAGTCCTTGCGACATGATCTGCGTCTCTTTAATACGAATCGTGTTAAAGAGACCATACAGCGAAACCAAGGCTCTAAAGTGTTCGCAAAGGACAAGTCTATGGGCAGAGCCAGATGACAAAGCTGAAACGGGAGGATGGCAGCATAGCGTCGACCAAAGCAGAGGTTTTAGGCGAGATCGAGAGGTTCTATGGACAGTTATACACTTCGGTCGCAAAGCCCGTTGACCGCTTGGTAGGAGATCCCAGAGCCAAGCTGTCCCGACATTATACCGAAGATATCCCGGACATCAGTCTGTACGAGATTAGGATGGCCCTGAAGCAGCTTAAGAACAACAGGGCGCCGGGCGAGGACGGAATGACTTCAGAGCTTCTGAGAGCGGGTGGAACACCGGTACTTAAAATCCTCCAGAAGCTCTTTAATTCCGTCCTCTCCGAGGGCAAAACGCCTGAAACATGGAGTAGAGGTGAGGTGGTGCTGTTCTTCAAAAAAGGTGATAACAGCCTATTGAAGAACTACAGACCCATCACGCTTCTAAGTCATGTTTATAAGCTGTTTTCAAGGGTTATCACGAACCGTCTCGAACACAGACTTGATGACTTCCAGCCTCCCGAACAAACCGGTTTCCGAAGAGGCTATAGTACCATAGACCACATCCATACGCTGCGGCAAGTTATACAGAAGACCGAAGAGTATAACTTGCCATTATGCTTAGCGTTTGTGGACTATGAGAAAGCCTTCGATTCGGTGGAAACATGGGCGGACTTGAGTCACTCCAGCGATGCCGTATTGACTATCGGTACATCGAGGTGTTGAAGTGCTTGTAATAATAACGCCACCATGTCGGTCCGAGTACAGGAGCAGAGCACGAAGGCGATTCCATTGAGAAGAGGCGTAAGACAAGGGGACGTTATCTCCCCGAAATTGTTTACTGCCGCAATGGAAGACGCCTTCAAGCTCCTGGAATGGCAAGGACCTGGCATCAACATCAACGGCGAATACATCACTCACTTCGGTTTGCCGACGACATCGTAGTCATGGCAAAGTCGATGGAGGAACTCAGCATGATGCTCGATGGCCTCGACCGAGTTTCACAACGGGTGGGCTTGAAAATGAACATGGACAAGAAGACGAAAATTATGTCAAATGCCAATGTTGTGCCCACCCCAGTCTCTGTTGGAAACTCGGTACTCGAAGTTGTTGACTCATATATCTACTTAGGACAAGTAGTCCAGTTAGGTAGGTCCAACTTCGAGAAAGAGGTCAACCGCCGAATCCAACTCGGTTGGGCAGCGTTCGGGAAACTGCGCAATGTCTTTTCGTCCGACATACCTCAGTGCCTCAAGACGAAAGTCTTCAACCAATGTGTGTTACCAGTGATGAGTTACGGCACCGAAACGTGGTCTTTCACTATTGGCCTCATCTCAAAGCTCAAAGTCGCTCAACGAGCTATGGAGAGGGCTATGCTCGGTGTTTCTCTACGTGATCGAATCCGAAATGAGGAGATCCGTAGACGAACTAAAGTCACCGATATAGCCCACCGGATTAGCAAGCTGAAGTGGCAATGGGCAGGCCATATTGCTCGCAGAGCAGATGGCCGATGGGGTCGAAAAGTACTAGAGTGGAGACCACGGACTAGCAAGCGCAGCGTAGGACGTCCACCAGCAAGGTGGACAGACGACCTTATAAAGGTCGCCGGAAGACGCTGGATGCAGGTCGCTTCCAACCGGTATAAGTGGAAATCAAAAGGGGAGGCCTATGTTCAGCAGTGGACGTACTACGGCTGAGATGATGATTCTACTACGAGTACAACGATCTTATGTCGGTGTATTATGTACTCGTATTACATTTTGTATATAATTATTATGGTATAGGGTTTCATAATTACGAGCCTTATTTTATAGTTTCTTATATATAAAAGGAAAAAGTTCTTTTTTATTGTATAAACTTTTGGTTCTTCTAAACATGTCATGTGTTTCTGGGTAGTTTCTTCCGCCACTTCTTCTTCCCAGACAAAACTCTAGGAAGTGTCGAAGGGGACGCTTTGGGGAACTGTCTTATGTAAATTGACCTTTAAAAAGTGCCGATTAATCAGCCTATTTTGAATAAATGACTTTAGATTTTGACACTCTTAGAAAAATCCCGGATTTAATGATTTTACCACGATACAATAAAGATTAAGAAAAAAAATAGATTCCCAAGAAAAACCTTCTACTTTTTCTGAATGCGGTAAAAGCAGCCTATAATGATTGTAACGCAGAATATTCTTGAACATTTTGTAAATTAAATAGAGGAAGTAAGAAATGTACATACATTTGGTACCTGTCTAGCCACTTAAATATGAAATTCATTGTGCGCTGTAACTGGCTAAAAGCTTTGAAATTCTGGACTGAAATTCGGTTCGCGTTAAAATATGCATTCGTTGCTCAGGACATAGAAATGGGACGCTTTTGTCCACTTTTACGTCATAAGAGGAATAAAAGTTTGGGTGTCATACTAAATTTTGTTACTAGCTGTATACTAGCTCGTACCAATTTTTTTAGTTTTTGACGCCAGCTATGTTAAAATTTTGTGCGGACATTTAAAATTCCAAATGAAAATCTCTCTTTCTTTAGTTCACACAATTTTTGTTTCAAGACTTGCGTTTGAATTGTATATGCTCGTGAAAAAGCTATGCTATGCCATGCCTGTCTAGCCTTTAATATTATTCTTGATTCCAAGAATGCACGAGTATTATAGCTGCCACAACATAATTTATAGGCAATGTTATTTCTTTCATCTTTTTGAGGAGTTGTTTTTCTTCTGTAAATTAGTTATAATCTATCAATTGTCTAATTAAATAATAGGCCTGCGTGTGATAACTATCTAGACTGCTGTCGGATAGCGATCTCATTTAAAAGGATACAATAATCTTCAATTTATTATAGTACATTTTATCCAAGCCATCCCAGAATGCGTTACATTTATAAATGGTGTGCCACTGTTCACTATTTCTTAATAATCCTACTACTATTATAAAGGCGAAAGTTTGTAAGTATGGATGTATGGATGTTTGTTACTCTTTCACGCAAAAACCACTAAACGGATTTGGCTAAAATTTGGTATACAGATAGTTTATAACCTGGATTAACACATAGGATAGTTTTTATCCCGATTTTATGTTCCCGTAGGATAATTTTCGAGTTGTAGCGGGTGAAGCCGCTGGCAACAGCTAGTTTATAGATAAAATATAAAGTAACATTTTTGTATCGGGAAATACATACTTTGGCAAGAATAGAGGTCAGTGACACACTTGCCTAATCTTTTTCACACCCAACTGCAGCGGAACACAAAAGGAAAATAGCGTTTTGACATCTTTGTTACCTTCCTTTGTAATAGTAGCCATACACCATCCTGCCTATCGACGATCGATTTGACGCTTGCAATTGTTTCAAATTGCAATTGTTTAAAAATGCCAATTTGATGGCATGACATGCCAATTTGATAGGTCATCAAATCGATTTGACACAACGTCAAATCGGCAGCAGTGATGCATTTGGCTATTATTCGGTGACGACAGCTACAATTTTATAAATTTGTAGCTATCGGTCACCGAATAATAGCTAAATCTAGCTATAAAGTTGCTAAGTTGGCATCGCTGCTGCAGATTTGAAGTTGTGTCAAATCGATCGTACGATAGGCAGTATGGTGTATGGTGTATATGGACGAACTGCCAATTTGAAACAATTATTGCAAGCGTCAAATCGATCGTTCGATAGGCAGGATGGTGTATAGCTACCATTACTCAACACTTATCTAACAACACGATACTTGCAACGGTCACCTCTAACTTAGTTTAAACTTAAGACAAAACCTCTCAGTGTCCCTATGGTCCAATTATAACTTATTCTCTAAGTTAGAGAATCTTAAGCGATGCAATGCATATACAATGTAGCCTCTAAACTTACCACTATGCATAAACTTGAGAGGAAACTTCCCTTTAAAGTATATTCTAGAATCGAGTTTGATGCTTAGATTCTGTTTGAGAGAGGAAATGTTTCTCTACGTTGCTTGGCTGGGTAAATAAGTTTTGCACCGGGTACCGGGTGTTGCGGCGTCAGTTGGAACTGGCCTATAATATACGAGTAGTATTGGTAAGTTGGCGGAACGATTTTGATACTTTCGTTCGGTAAATACTCGTATTTCGTGAGCTTGCATGTCATTTCACTTAAAAAAATAAGTAGAGAAATTAAATCGTGTAATTACAATGCTAAGAATGCACAAGAATATTGCTTTATGGGTAAAAAATATATCAATAATAAAGCCATTTGTTTTTGAAAAGTTTAAATGTAAAAACGTTTCGATCTCTTTCTACTTTGTTTCCACAGTAAATTATTGACATGACAATTAGGTCTCACAACAACAATATTTTTTTTTTTAGAATAATGTAGTGTGAATAATAAGATTATGAAATAAGAGCCCGTGTCGTAATCAGCAAGAACGTTTGTAACGACGATGAATAGGTACCCAGCTTTGACTTAACTATTGTTATAACTCGTATAATTGCATTTAGGTTATAGCCATTTATTTTTTCTAAACAAATGGAAATAACCCCAGTATCAAGCCTCTAATCTTAGAAAAATTAGGCAAAGCTAAAATTCAGTTATTTTTTAAATTATAAGACGGTGAATCTGTTGCCATGTATGTACTGGTCATAAAAGACCCGAACCATTAAGAAATTCCATATCATCATCTTCATTAAATCATCATATCAGCCGAAAGACGTCCACTGCTGAACATAGACCTCCATAAATTCCATATAAATATGGAATATGAAATTTCTTAATGGTCGAATTTTCCCCTGACTTAGGGCTGATTTTTCAATAATCAGATAATCAGATTACTTTTATCTGAAGAATAAAATTGGCATTTTTACAGACAGCATAGCTACAGAAAATATGTTAAACCGTTATTTTATTAAAATCAGCCCTTAATCAATATAATCGAACCCAAGAGATCTTACTCAGCAGCATCATTTTTCTACCAGTACACCAATGCGATAGCACCAAATAAAAATTATAAACAAAAAATTAAAAATACTGTCAGAACACAATTTCTCAAACAAACCTGTCGGTTTATGAATAAACTGTACATTTTCAAAAACATTTTGTAAGTGAGCTCGACTAGACACCGCCGCCATAATTGTTTTCTTAACAAATTTGACAGATGTCTAAACGATTTTCGGGCAAGGGAACCGTCCCTGGCTGCCAACATTTTGAGGTTTCGTACTTCTGAATTATTGTGTAACCGTTTTAAATGATTTTGGTCTGGGTCGTTTGAAATTATTGTTTTATTTTGTGTCTTCGATTGATATTGTCTTGTTGATTTGTTTTGACATTGGTTGATGGCAAGGGGTAGGTACATTTCTGTGTAGGTATAATATAAATAAACAGGATCTTTTGATAGGTTTATTTGTTATAATTATTATTATGTTATGTTTGTGGAAAGGGTGAATAATACACAATGTATATTTTATAATTTTTATTCATTCAAAATTCCAAAACAAACATGATAGCTCTCCTTCTGAAGCAGTCGGATTGAAGTAGTGTTTGTCGTGAAATCAATTATAAAAGCACCGTCGTATTTAGGGTCACAGGACTGTGTCACCAGGTAACCGTGACCCTGAAACGTAGAGAACTATTGAATGGATCACCGCGGATTCTAGTCAGTACAAATCTGACAGTCCCTCCCGTCTCCCCCTGATCGTTTGGACTCATTTGATGTTTTTTCCACTACAAAAATTTTTAAAAAAATTGGTTGTCTGTAAAATCGGTTTACTGACGATAGTTGAACGTGATAACGTCATAAGAAAATACTGCACTTACGTTGCTATAAACAAACAATTGACACGCCGTTGCTATGGAACGCTACAGAGCGAGGTAACGCCGCATGACGTCATCTTTTTTCGTGCGTGCAGCCAGCCATCGAATTATAAGACGTTATCACGTCAAAAACCGTCTTTAGCTTTCTTCAAAAAACCATTTAACTCAGAACAAAAATACCTAAAAAACAGTTTAAAATCAAACGTATTTCTTTCAAATTCGTCCCTTACAGAGATCGGAGTTTCGTACAACTTCGGGAATGTTCGGTTAAACCCCCCGAGAGATCTCGACGATAGGTGTCGCTGCCGTCCTGTTTGAACTTGCTTTGAACTGACGACACAATATACGACGTTGTTTTATTGTTTGTTTAGTCTATTGGGAGTTTCCGGAAACGTGTTTGCGACTTTCCACCTTTGCCTTTTAAAGTAGCGATGTGGTATAGAAACGCAAGCTTACATCGGGAAGAAGAATTTTTTCAACTGTGTTGGAGTCGACTTTCAATCTGACTTGATGCAACTGAATTCCAGTGGACATGGAGCCATAGCTCCATCTACCCAGCAGACACTCACCCACCCCTGTCGGGATGATGATGATGAAACAGGTACCTGCCCGCTTGCCTAAATTAGGTAGTCATTGTTGGCAATGGACGTCCCAGGACGATTTCCGGCCACCCAAGACGCGGGAATGTGGGCGGCGAGTAATATACGACTCGTTGTCCACCCATGGACCATGCCAGGCCGACGGTGCGTCGTGTTCCACGCGCGCTACAAAGAGTAGGTAGGGTAGGTAAGAATGGAATGAAGAATTCGTCCTTGCTAAGCATGACTGCGGAGAAGGTCGCAGGTTCAAGTCCTGTTCGCAACTGATTTTTTAAAAAAAGAAACTTCAGTTTTTTTACAACATTGTAATGTGTGGGAGGCTTCAGTACCCTGTCCTGAATAAAAAATCACAGATACTCGATCAAACAATCCCTAAGGAATATCAGTCTGTCGTCTAGACGAAACATTTTGAATTTGTTATTTTTTTTAAGTCGAATGTTGACTGAGTGTCGGACTGTTGGTCCTCACGAATTTTTATTTATTTTTATTCTTAACAGAGTTTACATTCAGCTTGGGTTTGGTTTTGAAAAGAATTGAAGAATAATTGAATTTGTTGTGGGTATATTTTTTATTCGATAAATGATCTGACAGTATCGTCATGGTACTAAATGGTCAACAAGTTAAATAATTTAACAATTTTTTTTAACGGAATAAAATACATAAGTTTGTCTAATCATTATTATTTGATTCTAATCCTGTCTAGATATGATCTACGAGACGTCTAGTTAGTCTCCAATCTAATCCGTCCTTACTCAAGTTCATTTGGTACTAACCCAAAATTATATTAAAACTTCTAAAAAGGGATATTTTCCATGTTTATTATTTGTTTTGAACTTCCGAAATTAAGAAACTATTCCACACGATTAAGGACATGAAGCGATTGCGTTATGTAAAGGTAAACTATACATACGCCCATTTTATGGAAAATTCACGAATTCTTTAGCACCGAGATCCAAATTGTGGCAAAAAGCCCGAGTACCCCTCAGAATAATTAAATTCTTAATTTTAATTAAATATGAAACATGTACCGAATAGAGATTCTCCAATGGAGACCACGAACTGGCAAGCGCAGCGTAGGGCGCCAACCTACGAGGTGGGCAGACGATCTTAATATTGTGAAGACCGAGAAAGATTTACCGTTTTAAGAGCAGTGGTGATGAAATAAATTACACAAAGTAATGCGCCTGGCTAGGTTCAAACCCACGACCTACATTTACGTCACTCAATCCTCTTTTTTTTTTTTTTTTTTTGGGACAAACCCACCACACTATTCCCAACCACTGCAACTCCTGAAAGCCAGAATCAACAGTGGCAACCACCAGAAAAGCGCCGAGACAATTAAGCTCGACGTGTCCCGGAGAATGAATTTACCTGTCTTGGATCCTGCAACGAAATTAATCAGAAAAGAATAGTGGAGGAGTAGGAAAAAATATATGTTCCCACTTCCCTCCATGCAAGCAGGAGACAGAACAAAACAAGGCCAATAGGCACAAAGGGACATTACAACTGGGAGAAGCCCAGTTGCCTAGCACCACGGGTAAAATGACTAATATTAATGGGTCCTAAATTGTGAGCTGTTATATTTGATTCCAATAATAGGTATGGCAAAAACGCTTGAACGCACGGAAGTTTGTTCGAGTTTCCACAAGGTCCGTATAGTAAATGACTCCAGATGTAGCCTGTACAGTATCCAACATAATATTGCGTTCGTTCTGCCAAAGAATACACTCCCATAGAATATGATGTGCTGATTGTTCATATTCACAATCTGATGTTGAACATTGACAGAAAGGCGAGGGAACAAGCTTGAAGGAAAATAATTTACTTTTAAAGTTACCATGTCCCGTGAGAAATTGGGCAACACAGTGATCCACCTCCAGCCACGTCCTAGCCAACCGCTCGCGAACGGATGGAAAGAATTGGTGGAGGTGCCGCCCCTTGATGGAATTATCCCACCTACATTGCCATTCGGATAAAAGTTCCTCCCAGACGTCACTTTGTGGTTTGAATAACCTAGATATTTTAGCACGTTCACGTTGCGGTAAAAAATCAGCGTCAGTGGTCTCCCGTGCGGAATAGTACATTGCAGCACGTCGCTGCACTTCAAGGTCGACTGGAAGAACACCAGCAAGTACCGGTAAAGCTTCAGTACTGACGGTCCTGTATGCTTTACTTAAGAATAACAAAGCCAAGCGCTGACTCTGAAGCAATTTACGCCGTGCCGCCCCTATGGTGGCCCTATCGGCCCAAACCGGTGCTCCGTAGCACATACAGCCCAAATAAGTGGCCCCGTAAATAGTTTTTAAGGTTAAAAATGACAAACCCCAAGTCGATTTTGATATTCTCGTTAAGGCATAAAAGTTATTTTTAGCTTTTTCCCCAACCGTTTTTATACATATGATCTATGAATGTAAAATTTCTCTCTAAGACTAAACCGAGATAGCACACCGATTGCTTCTTTTTAACGGGAACATTGTTGAATTTAATACTAGGCCACGATTTAAGGTCTCCTTTTAATAGGAGCTGATAGGTTTTATGTGGAGCAAAAGTCAGACGGTTTCGATCGCCCCACTGAGATATTAATCGTAGGCATGTGTTAGCCAAATTCTCGAGACCAGCACGAGTACTCGACTGAATGAGTAGGAGACCGTCATCCGCGTAACCAGTTAAAGAACAGCCACTAGGAAGTGGAATCGCGAGGAAATCATCAAAGCCTAGATTCCATAAATGGGGACCGATAACCGAACCCTGAGGACAGCCCATGGTGAGAGGTTTGGATACGGATTGATGTCCGAGTTTAAGTTTTGCAGAACCATTTGAAAAGTATGAGCAAAGGAGATTATATATATTATTATAGCAACCACGGCCTTTTATTTTAAGCAGAAGCATTGGCCACCATGCGTTATCAAAAGCCCCAGAAATATCCAAAAAGATTCCAAGTACGTACTTGTGTTCGGAGGTATTAACTATTTTTCTAACAGAGAGTGCCGCGTCCACGGTAGATTTCCCGACAGTAAAACCAAATTGGTTTTTATGGAATTTGGGTCCGTCCGGTAACAATCGCGGAACAATAAGCCGCTCAAGGAGCTTACCCAGAGATGGTAATAATGTTATGGGCCGGTAAGACTTAGGGTCATCAGGTGGTTTGTCGCCGCTTTTAGGTATTATACGTATAAAGCCATGTCTCCATATACGAGGAAAAACGCCTTCGGAAATACACCGGTTGTAAACAATTAATATCGCGTCACCCGCCGATTTACACGCTTCCTTTATCATACGATTAGAAATTTTATCTTCACCTGATGACTTGTTAAGGGGCAGTCTCCTGACAACATTAAGGAATTCGTCAGTTGATGGAAGGTCTGACGCTGGTGATTCAGGTGCGACTGCAGCCCATGCTCTAATTTGTTTGTGGTAGTCATTATCATTAACAGATGAATCATCCGGGATAAGAGTATTTAACAGCACCTCAGTTGTTTCTTCAATACCAGTCGTGTGTATATTATTTACTTTAATATTCTGAACAAACGCGAGGTCGACTGATCGATTGGCTTTAAACTCATGATATAAAGGAGACCACGGACCTTCTTTTTCCAATTTATCAACTACTTTACGCAACAGATTACCCTTAGCTTTTTCAACCGATGCTCTGTAACGGGACTTGGCAACTCTAAATGTATTTAAAGCAGTTGTTAGCAAGTCTCCGGTGACTTGACGTTTTTTAAGCTTGCTAAGATGTTTACGCGCCCGGCGATAAGTTTTACGCTGTTCGGTTAGGTAGTCACACCACCAGTCACATCTACGTATATTGGTCATAGATCCGCGACCAATGGCAATGTCAGCACAGTACGTGAAGGTGTCTGACATAATTTCAGCACTTTCTTCAGCTGACAGCCCATCGCGAGTGAACTCTTTGGCATGACACGCAAAAAGTGATCTAAAGAATTCCCAATTAGCGCCTTTACTTTTGTACCTAAAGTTACCAATGACATGTGAGGAACCCTGAATAAAAACCGGAACAAATTCGTACACGATCAAGCGATGATCACTACAAGACGCGTCCGGTAGGACACGCCACCTATCCAGGTGTACGTCGGCACTAGAAAGTGTGACGTCAATACAAGATTCGCCCATTGGGCTGCAAAAAGTAGGTGGTGCATCGGGGGTGTTATGAATTGTTAGATTCATTTCAGCAATGAAGTCTTCAACAGCGCAGCGCCGTTCGTAGTCCGTGGACCGGACTTTGCCATACCACAAGGACGAAGACGCATTAACGTCTGCGCCTACGATAACTTTGCAGCCCGCGAGTGACCGCAAGACGTGACGGAGGTTATGTATGTGAGGAGCAACAGGGTCTGAATATTGAAAATAACAGCTCACAATGTAAACTTTAAAAGTAGCGGATGAGACTTCCGCAACTGCACAGTGAGGCGTCATAAGGTTACGCAAAGACGTTACTGTAAAGTTAGAAGAACGCGACACGTAAATTCCGGCTCGTGCCTTGCTATCCAACTGAACTACCTTGTGACGTAAGCTCGTGTTTTGGTATTGTTCTTGAATCAGTACAATGTCTAAGTTATAATCGATAATTAATTTGTCCAATTCAGAAGTCGCCACCCTGTCGTTATGGAGATTTAATTGACCTATTTTTAAACCATCCATTATATTAGTAGTTAGTGTTGAGTATTAACTGTTCGAGCCTAACTTTATAGGTGGTACACTGTTGAGAACCGCACCGATGGTCAAACGGTTTTATAAAACGTTTACACGCCACACATACTGGTGTAAAATCAGAATTATCCTTATGCGGGCATTCTTTTGTTTCATGTGCTTCAGAACAATTAGCACAGGTAGGAGATTTATTAACGCAGTATTTTTTTACGTGACCGAACTGCTGACAATGCAGACAACGTACTACATCGACATCATCAAAAAACCGACAAGTCGCGAAGTCAATAAAAAGCTTCTGTTTGGTATTAACTAAATGCTGTCGTATGGCGGCGTCGATCTCAATGCCTACCCACTTCCGACCGTTATCTAGTTTACGTCTACGTATAATTTTTGTCGACTTAATAAAGTCTTCCTCTTTAATTGACAATTCGTCTTTTATATTTTGACGGTACAAGGCAAGCAAAAAAGTGTTGTCTTCCATTGAGGATGGGACGTCTTTAATTAATATACGTGGCCTTCGGCCTTTCGGTTTTTCGAGTCTTAACCCGGCGGATCTAATACCTTCGACCGATTGCAGCTTATTTATTTGAGTGTCGTTAGCGACACGTAACACAACGCCCGATTTCGCGATTTTTTTCATGCCTACAATTTGAAAACCGTCATCACTTGGCTTAATAACTTTTTTAAGAGCTTCCTTGGTAGCTGACGAAGTCGCGAAATCAGCTGACTTTTCATTGGCGGGGTACGCTATCACGCACGGGAGCGGTGGTCTAGACTCCATTACCGGAGCGACCTTCGGCAGACGAAGTTTCAGGGAATCCGCATATGAAATTTTGTTTGAATCGTTTTTGACAATACTGACATTATTATTTGATTTTACTTTATCCAGTTCGCGCTCAATATTGACTAACTTCGTTTCATTGGAAGATGACCGTATGGCTAACAAAGAGACAATAGACGTAATACGCTGTGTCATGTCCATAATCGCGGTTTTATTGGCTATATTAATACGAGATCCTTGATCGTTCACAATGTCGTTTATTTTCGACAAATATGCAGACGCCTGATTTACTAAGTCGTAATACTCCTCGTTCCAATTAATGACATTAGCTGTTACCGGCGACGATTTTTCAACAGAATCGGTTAAATGTTGTCTCTTTGGGTTATCCTCGGGTGTTAAATAAGAGGGAGACATTTCAACAAACAAACGTTTAGAATAAGCGGAGGTCGGTGACCTGTGTGGCTTTGTTATTCGACGCGATGAGTCTACGCCACCGGTATCAGGTGGTTCATCATTACTGGACAACATAATATTGAATTAAAAACAACAAATAAATTGAAATAAGAACGTAGAAACGAAGAAAAAAAATTTGAAAAGATAAATTTTTCACGGTAACCCCAGAACCAAAAAATAAAAAGTACTCACCGAATGCTGATAAACTAATTTTAAACTATATTTACCAATAAAATACGCGTAAAAACACTTAAAAACTCACAAAACCACCACTAAGCACAAAAGCACACAGCTGGGATCAATTCACGAGCCGGTAATCGACGACGAAACACGTCAAAAGTAATAATTATCGGCAGCGAAACAAATCACCACTACACTGTGCCGTTGCACGGAGGGAAGTGAAATCAATCCTCTTTGTCACAGTTTAAAAACTTTCATAAATATTTCATACTCAAATGACTTAGGTACTTCTTTAAATATTCACTTAACAGCTTAAAACTTTCCAACTACTTACAAGTACAACGAGACAACGTCGACGCCATTTTGTTGCGTCACCAACTCACCGCGAACCAGGTGTAGAGTTTTATTGAGACGAATGGCTCTGCGATCTGCGACTCGACGCTTAGCACGGCTTTTGTCAGTTTAAGCAGTGAACGGTTTACGTTCCTTTAAATATTTGAAAAGAACAATCGCTGGGTGTTTTTTTTACCCGACCATGACGAAGCAAAGGAGGGTAACGTGTTTGATCTGTGTAATTATGTACTGTAATGTAATGTACTTTAAGGTGTCGCACAGCTGAGGAGCTCGTGGCTAAATAATTACAGCCCACAGGCCGATCTTCCAGGTTAAGGCGGGGCTGCCGAGGTTGGTCTGTGGATGGGTGGCCATCTGTCATAGCGAGTTTCCTCCGTGCCTCAGAAAGCACGTAAAGCCGTTGGTATCGGCTGTAATTTTTCGAAAAAATCAACATTGTTACAAGTGAATGCATCCTCATTATTAATTGTCCATTGTTAAAATCACGTTCCTCTAAAAACAGCTCAAACTAGACCTTCAAACCTAGTCTAGCACTGAAAATCAATTTAATTCTGAGACTTACTTGAAACTGTTGGTCGGTAAGAATAACATTTCTTGAAGAAAACCGATATCTTGCAACTGGACTAAGAACACAAGACGATCGAAGAATACTTAAGCTGTCCCCTTTTTTATAAAAACATACCATCATTTTCTCAACCCACAATTTCAAGTTCTCTCGCCAATATTTTTCTACTCTTAGACCAAAATCTAGACACTGTTTTCTTGGTATCTAGTCCTCAAATAAGTACTAGTACTAGGATATTGGTTGGCAAGTCAGCAAATACTGGAAGGAGCCAAATATTTCCGAATCGGAGATAAATCTGAAAGACTGAGTGGGTGATACTGAAACTGGAGGCATGTTTGATTTGAAATGCGAGCTGAGGAAATCCGGAGAAAAATAATTTCGTAAAAAATTTAAGCTTTTACATACTATAGGTACCTTTTTTTACGTGCTAAAATCATCAAATAATTCCTGCGACATAGGCCAGGACGGGGCAGACTCTCAGACTTGTACTGACTAAAATCCACGCGACAACGCGCGCGCGTGGTACACGACGCGCCGTTGTTTTTTACTTATTACTCGCCGTCCACGTGCCCGACACACTGTACCTTCCAGTGGATTTTGCTGCGCGTGGGTGCTGCCCTTTTCTTGTGCCATTAGTACAGTCAAATTAGCTTTTCTGCTAGGGATGTAAGATAATTAGATAAATACTCATATAATCTGTTCTGTGTTTTGATGTTCTAAAGGTTGTCTAAAAAGTCTCGACCTTACAAGAATCTTTTTTTGTAAAACTATCAAATGAAGTCTCCTGGGTGGACAAGATGGGTCTGTCAGACTCGTACTCACTAAAATCCACCGTGTATCTTCACTTGCCCTTTACGTTCAACTGTTACCTGTTAAGACAGTTTCACGACCACCTTACATGCCTTTTATATGGCTTAACACTCAATAACAGCTCCAAAGATGCCGTCAAAGTCTCATTAACAGCTTCAGTGACAAACTCCAAAAACGGCAATACAAATAATGGATTCTAACAGCTTGCAGTCTCATCTTCAGTTTCCACTAGAAACTCGAGTGAAATGACATGCTATTAAGCTAACTGCGGCAGCACAGATGGTGTTATGCAACCAAATTCGCAAAGTTCAACCATTTACTGATATTTTAAAGTTAGTAGCATTTACCCTTGGCTTTGTTCGTGTTCATAAATTTTAATAGTGTTTGTCAATCAATTCTGAATAGCAATTGAAAAAATGAGTAGTTTAAATAAACTAGTCGAATTGTCATCTAGAAGTTCGATTTTCACCGCAAGGCTAATCGAATGAAAAATCGACCCGTTTAAAATTTAAATGTCCTGTAACAATACTTGAACCATTCAGCAGACGACATCAATTTATTATAGCAATTCATAAAAAAATCCTACCCACATTTTATTTAAAAGTGAGTAATCTGTAATCGTTTCCGGGATCCTATCTATATTAATTTAAATCGATTCTGTGAGTATTTTATGCTTGTAAGCGTAACAAACAAACACTTTTTCCATTTGTAATAGTTAAAACAAACAAAGACACTTTTTTATTTACGTATATACTAGGACCTATATTTGGGACGCACGTTTTAGATACATTTTTCGTTCGAACGATTGGATATTTAAAAACAACACAGAAAACGTTTGGATATTAAATTAAATATAGCCTATTAATTTATAAATACATTCTTATAGAATCATAAAACTGTTAGTTTGCTATTAGAAAAACCAGACGGTATTGAAACTAAATTCTATAATGTATTTTTCAATATGCTCTGTTGAATTTGCTTTTAATTTGCATTTTTTAATTTATTTTTCAGTCGTGCAGGAGAGTGAATGGCACGTGTTTTTGAATGTATCTTGAAGGTCTTTATAGCCATTTAGAGTAAAGCACACTTAATGCCAGCCTTAAATGATCCAGTTTATCATCAAGTTTACAGTTAACTTGACGGTGTATGGCACAAGGCAAAAATGAAATAATGCCTCTAGTGTACGAGAAACAAATTTTATCCATCACATCAACGACCAAGAAATCGTTGACTATATGTCACAAAAACGCAAAAACTCATGATAAGGCCTCAGAAGTAGACTTGAGTGAAGTGAAGCACACTGACAGCCGTATTTAAAGCGCTTCGAGAGCTGCTAACCTGACGGTAAACTGAATCGCGTTGATGGCTGCTCTGCACAATAACTAGCTATTTGCTCAGAATAGTGACACGATACGCTTGTGGCGACTTGGACAGTGGCTGCGGTAAAAACAGATGAAAAACGTGAGACACAAAAAAAATCTCGCGGTGCTCAAACGATGAAAACAAGTGACACACGGGTGACGCGTTCTTGTCGCATAAATGGAAATCGCGATGAAAATCAAGTCGCATACACTTTGCGGTAGTGTACGATGGTTCCTACAAAATGTAGGATTTTCTTAAAATAACCTGCAAAGGCGTCCCACAAGCATTGAAGTCGAAAGTTTTTTTTTTCGTTTTATTTGAGGTGTTAATTCTCAATGGACGTCCTCCGCCCCGGTTCGAGACAGACCGCTCTGTCTGACAGACTCGTACTAATTAAAACCCGACCAGTGTGAATTCCAAAAAAGTACTGTAACGACTGTAACATAGTCATTTAACTAATTACAGTATTACAACACTCAACACTCCCACAATCTAGTAGCCGATTCAAATAACTGCAGTTTCGAACGGAGACTCGTTTAGTGCCTTGTTCACTTAGGAACGAGCGGGCGCGGAAGCGGGCGCGGGAGCGTAGACGTAGCGAGCTTGTTAGAAATAGGATGTATATTCTGTTATATTTGTATAAATATCTACTAAATTATCACGTTTTAGGTATCTGGATGGTTAATGTTATTTATTTACTGTATGTAAATAGTATCTCCAAGTACTTATTTATATTAATGAGTTTATAAATAAAAGCACAAATCAAGACTAGGTATTTTATTACCAAAACTACCTCCTTTCGCAACACTAGGTCTTCGTGGAGAAGAAAGGAGGAAGAAACTCCACGGCAACATAATATTTTATCAGTTCACATTATAAAATACATAATTTACAGCAATATTCTTATCATAATAAATATCAAATAACTTACATTTTTATTGTAGAACATTATGACACACAATATAACTTTCAGCATCACACACTTGTATTCTCTATTATTACATCACATTAAATAACCAAGACACCACTTCAGACACGTCTTAACTCTTTGAACAGTTGAATAATAATAACTACCAAAGTGAGGGTACATCTACTTTTATAAACTTAGTATTGTACCACTTCCATCAAATATTACCGCCATTATTGACCAATCACAGATCGTCAAACATTGTTGTTAAATAATTAATAAAATGGGCAACAATAAACAAATCCTGTACAGTAGAACCATTTTAAAACTTAATTAGATAATTTACAAATTCAGTAAGTATTTATTTGCAACCTTAACTTAATTCGATATAAATTTGAACATCAACTGATTTCGTTCTGAAATCAGTTGATCGCTGTTAATATATTACTATTATTACTTAGATATATCCTATATCTATCACGGCCATACTGACAAGTACTTCGCTCTCGAAGTACACGGCCATACTGACAAGTACTTCGCTCTTGAAGTGTATTATCCCTTTTTTTCTTTCCTTTATTTCCTTATTTCATTTTTTTTTGTTGTTTGTCAATTGCCTAGACGTGTCAAGTCCCCTCCACCCGCTGCTCGTGGGATAGACTTGCACCAAGCAAAATGACCGACCAGCAGAAACAAATTTCTGTTTTGCCAATTGCCTAGACATGTCAAGTCCCCTCCACCCGCTGCTAGTGGGATAGACTTGCAACAAGCAAATGACCGACCAACGGAAACAATGTTTTCATAACTTCAATGCCCAGTTTATAATGCCAATACTCAGTTCATAATGTCAATACTAAGTTCATAATGTCAACACTCGGTTCATAATGTCAGTACCTACTAAGTTCATAATGTCAGTACTAAGGTTCATAATGTCAGTACTAAGGTTCATAATGTCAGTACTAAGGTTCATAATGTCAGTACTAAGGTTCATAATGTCAGTACTAAGGTTCATAATGTCAGTACTAAGGTTCATAATGTCAGTACTAAGGTTCATAATGTCAGTACTAAGGTTCATAATGTCAGTACTAAGGTTCATAATGTCAGTACTAAGGTTCATAATGTCAATACTAAGGTTCATAATGTCAATACTAAGGTTCATAATTGCAATAGTCAGTTCATAATTGCAATAGTCAGTTCATAATTACAATAGTCAGTTCCTAATTACAATAGTCAGTTCATAATTACAATAGTCAGTTCATAATTATCGACCTCGCTGGTTAACAATAGCCTCTGGCCTTGACATATCAGTCTTATCACCTGCTGCGCGTGAATTTCAGAAAGATATCAGAACAGTGACCGACCAGCAGTTTATAATCCTTACTTACAATCTTACTTATTATAACCTTACTGGGCAGATCAAACACCCCACCGTCGTCGGTGAAGTTCAATCACCCACAGTTAGTGAATGTCATACCACAGCTAAGGTTTTAATTCTTCTTTATCTTTATTCTTTATCTTTACATTATAATGAAATCGTAGAGCTGTCATTCCTGTACATTGAATTTTTTTTTTTTGTATTTTTTTCCGAGATAAAGGATCGATTCTGATGCCAGATCAACTTTTTTTTTTGATTTTTTTTTATGTTTTTGTTTGTTTTGATCTATCTCCGAAATTACTGTAAAGTTGTAGATCAAATTTTCCTCTAATATTCCTAATAATATGCTTTTGTTAATAGGCTATGTATTATTACGCTATTTTCTCATGTATGTTTTGAGTTGGAAGCGAAACCACTGGATATTAATTTTATTCGTAATTTATTGTTTCGAGGAGTAAGAATTTTAAAGATTCGAAAACAAACGAATCTTTATTATTTTGTGTTTATTTTTTTTGAATTAGTGCTCAAAGCAGTGCATAGATTCTGTTTTAAACGACAACAAGTTTTACTCATCGAGTTAAATAATAAGCTATTTTTAATGTATCACGCGGTATGGTGAAAGTTCCCCCTTCAAGGGCAATGTGCAATGCTATAACAAATTGCAGCGATACTGTAAATCGACCAAAAAATGATAGTCTAGTGTTTAAGATAAACACGGATCTTTGAAATTAATTTCGCTCAAACAAGGACGTTTCCTATGCAAACTATGTAGGTACCTACATATAACATTATTGATCTAAACTTATATTATAAATGCAAGTAGGTATTTTGTTTTTTACCTTTTCACGCAAACTACCTACTGAATCGATCGTCCCAAAATTTTGCATTACTTTGTTAGGAGCATAGACGGATATAGGGTATCTTTCATCCCGAAGAATAGAAGAGATCTGTTGTCGAGAAAAAAACAATTACATTCATATTCCAGATGGCGCCAATTACACGACCGTATTGTTTCTCAAATTCTAAATTAACGCAAGCGAAGCCGTGGGCAAACACTAGTATATAATACAATGATGTTTTTAAACTAATACATCATACAAACGATAGCAAAATAACACTTATTTCACTAAATGTCTAGATTCAACTAAAGTGATCGTATATCAAGTACAATATAATAATTATTATGATGTCTATCACTTGTTCATTTTTCATTTTCTTTTGCATATTATTGTGTATGATCTGTGTCTGTACCAATAGATATTATATCTTTCCTTTTTTTTTGGCTACATGATTTGCATTATATTTTTATAAGAAATTCACGACTCGGTTATTATGACAATATTATTATTATTGCAAATAGTACTTTCAAGTCGAGACCTTTTCAAAACCACGTTTTTTTTTTTTTACCGATTTACTAAACTATACTTTTAATAAGGACTAAGATTCAAATCGTATTTCGGTTCCTTCGATCAAATACGTTTTCACATAATCCAAGTCCAGTCTTGTTCCATCCCATCATATTTAAGTTTTTAAGACAACTTTTTTAAATAGTCTTAATTAAAGCAACTTTTTATTTTGTAACAACTCTTGCTTTTTCTATCAAAGGTTTTAAATATTACTTTAAGAAGACCATTCATCATCATTGTGAGAGGCGGGACAGTTTTTTTTTTACTTATTTTTTTTAAACAAACAGTATATAATCTAATTGTTTAAAATTGATGTTTCATTTCTAGACTAGATCTCTTATTTTTTTGACTCGCAATAGTAAATAAAATATTTACAAAAGCCGATCAAAAACATTTTTGTATGTCGCGTAATCTCTTCTAGTATCTAGTATCGGTTCTAAATGTTGATTTCTACACTGAATGGCATAGGGACTTGCCTAGAGGGACCAGCGGGGATTTAACTTTGAACTAAGAATTCTATTCTATGAATAGAGGAAACACCAACATAACATAATCTATACTATAGAAATGGATCGCCAAATGTGTTGCTAATGTGTACATAGTTATGAGCTAACTCCAAAACGGCTGTACCCATTCGGCTAATTCTTTTTTTCTAGGTTTGTAACTATCAGGGCCAGGTTCTAGAGGACGAATATATTTTCTTTTTTTTTTTTAAACTCCGTATGTTATTCGTCATCTGTTTTTCGTTCCAACTAATGTATCATAAGAACGTCTATTTGAAGGTTATTGACAGCAACGACCATTGTCTAGAGGCTACACGACTGGACCGATATATCTAGGGTAGAAGTTAAAGTCTTAGGTTGGTAGGTATTATCTTTTTTTCTTGTTTTTATAGAGTTTTCTTTTAAAAAAAAAAGCTACTTTCACCCTGAGTAACATCATGTTCACCCATGTGAAGCCGGGACGGGCCGCTAATATATTTTAAAATGAGGGGAATAATCACTAATCCATCATCGGTCGAAATTAAGGACCACAATTTTGATTTCGTAATAACTAATGTTTTTTTTTTTAATTCATATATGTAGTTATACATTTGATTGTATAGAAATTTAAATTGTCTTATGCTAATGTTTCAAAAATAGGCGTTATATTGTCCTGTTACTAAGCTACTCTACCTGGTAAATCCTGGTACTAAGGCATTTGTTTAACTGAATAAATTAGATACTTATCCCAAAAATAATGTTTTATTTAAATACAGTCCCAATAAAAGTTCAAAAATGTGACGTAGGAACAGCATAGGTTTTACGTCAAGCTATTCATACTTTTAAATATTAATTTATTTTCATTTTATATCTAGTTATCTGCCAGAAAAGGTAACTTTAGAACTTTTTTTTTGTTTTCACAATGTTTAAAGCTTGTTTTAATCTTTGTTTTTAAACGTGTGATAAAAAAAACACTGTCAAATGCAAATAGTTTTCAACCTCTGTTTCAAAGAACTTGGTTTAATCATGCCAACCCTGGTACTTTTTAAATGAAAGATGGATTAGAAAAACAAAAATGTAGTCTCAACTCTCATCATTTTTTGGACCAAAAGTTTTTTTTTTGTTTTTTTTATCTCGTTTACCCAGTTTACTTTATCAAGCAACAACTGTTTACTGTTTGTTTTTTTTTTTCGTTTAGCGAATTTATATACTTTTATGCAAAAGAAACTTGATTTGTCAATTTTTCACTGCTGTATTAATGTTTGGCCAACAAGCAATTTTGTTGGCCCTGGCACATTCAAAATTAGATGTGTTTTCCATTTCCTATTAATCGATACTTCTTTTCAAATACTTAACCACTCAAGTTGTTATTGCTTTAAAGGTCACCTTTATAAAATTAAAATATACACAAACTGTTTCAGTGTGTGACTATGTAACAGATGCTGCAGTTTCATCAACTGACCATTTTTAATTAAAACAGCCATTTTTATAAATAAACATATCTAGTCTTTTTTTTTTTTTGCAACTGCCCAACATCACTTTGTTTTGATGTACTTATTTTCTATTCAATCTCGTAACATGTTAATAAAGATTAACCTTTCAGCAATTTCAAAAAAATAAAAAATAACACGATCTACATCTAGGATCTTTCCATCTCACTTTTTGATTACAACGTTTAAAAGCAGAGCCTCTGGAGGCCTTACCGACATTTGCCAATAATTTATACTGATGTGGTGCAGGAGTTCTCGTTCCGTTATCCTCAGCCTGGCTTCAATCTTTTTCAGCAGCGTCGCAGTGCCGCTGTTCGAGATGGCAGCACGTTGTCATCGCCCTTCTACAGTCGATTCATCCACCCGATGACGCAGGGGTGCAGCAGGTGCAGCAGGGGTGTGCTAGCTGATTGATAGCTCCAACGTTGATTATGAAAAATACAAAAAAGTTCATTAGAAATTATAAATAGGTTAGGGCACTTATCCCACTTCTGATGTTAGAAATAGGATGTATATTCTGTTATATTTGTATAAATATCTACTAAATTATCACGTTTTAGGTATCTGGATGGTTAATGTTATTTATTTACTGTATGTAAATAGTATCTCCAAGTACTTATTTATATTAATGAGTTTATAAATAAAAGCACAAATCAAGACTAGGTATTTTATTACCAAAACTACCTCCTTTCGCAACACTAGGTCTTCGTGGAGAAGAAAGGAGGAAGAAACTCCACGGCAACATAATATTTTATCAGTTCACATTATAAAATACATAATTTACAGCAATATTCTTATCATAATAAATATCAAATAACTTACATTTTTATTGTAGAACATTATGACACACAATATAACTTTCAGCATCACACACTTGTATTCTCTATTATTACATCACATTAAATAACCAAGACACCACTTCAGACACGTCTTAACTCTTTGAACAGTTGAATAATAATAACTACCAAAGTGAGGGTACATCTACTTTTATAAACTTAGTATTGTACCACTTCCATCAAATATTACCGCCATTATTGACCAATCACAGATCGTCAAACATTGTTGTTAAATAATTAATAAAATGGGCAACAATAAACAAATCCTGTACAGTAGAACCATTTTAAAACTTAATTAGATAATTTACAAATTCAGTAAGTATTTATTTGCAACCTTAACTTAATTCGATATAAATTTGAACATCAACTGATTTCGTTCTGAAATCAGTTGATCGCTGTTAATATATTACTATTATTACTTAGATATATCCTATATCTATCAAGCTCGTATTCACATTAGCCGCCAAGCGTTTGTGTCAGCGAGAAATTCATACTGTTTGATCTTACCTGACGTAGCGGATGAGTCGCGCGCTCCTCCTCTAGTTCGATATGAACACACCAACATCTCAAGCGTTTGATATAGCTGCGAGCGCATCGCGCGCACCAATCGCTGGCTTGCCCGCTACTAAGACAACAAGCGTGAACACATGGATAGATTTGACTAGCGTTTCCCCGCGATTTTACCCGCTGCTCAGCTCTTATTGCTTGTAGCGTGATGCTATATAGCCTATAGCCTTCCTCGATAAATGAACTATCCAACACAAATATAGTTTCTCAACTCGAACCAGTAGTTCCTGAGATTATCGCGTTCAACCAAACAAACGGCTATAAAATATTATTTTAATGTAGATATTTCTTGACCGCTCCCGCTACCGCGTCCGCCAGTCAACGTGTTTGAGTACTTAGTTCGCTCGCTCCGCTTCCTTCGCTCTGTTCACGCACTAATGCTCCGCTCCGTTCCGCTCAACCACAGCTCTATTTGCAGCCACGGATTAATTTGTTTCCCGCTCTCTTATTGGTTGTTTCGGAAACTCGACTCGGCTTGAACTGAATTGAGGCGTGTTTTATTTAGTACTACGAAGCGGTTTGTAATTGCACTGTTGAATATAGGAGTAATTACTAAGGTAAGGTAATAAAAAACATAAGAATAATGGTTTGGGTGGTATTATAATATATCCACGGTACGTTATTTACGAGTATATTATCTAAGTCCCATATAACCCTGGGTCGACGGCGCGTTGTGTTCCACGCGCGCCTCATGGAGCTGTCAGCAATATGTCGGTGCCCCTTAGAGGGCCAAAGCCTACCGGGGCCGCGGGACTAACGAGCTACCGTGACCCCGGAACGAAAAGGGCTATTAAAGGACACCGTGGATTTTAGTCAGTACAAGTCTGACAGTCCCTTAAGTACTGCCCCGGGTGGGAGCGACTCACTTATGGAGGAGGACTGGTTTTACCACACTAAAAAAAACGCATAATATTTAAATCAAGTTGACAAGGGCTTATGATCAACATCAAGGCATGCGACCACTGGAAGTTATCATAATAAGTAACCAGCTAAATATCTTGCTTAATTATCACTCAAAGACGGAGCTAACAGTAGCTAATAGCGGGTGAATTTCTGAGACAAATGGTCACCATCTTGCTATAACTTGATAGTCTGAATTAAACTGAATGTAACTCGATCTGTTGGAGAGGACTGCGCTGGGAACAATTACATTTTGATTGACTATTGAAAGGTCGGCACTGTCGGTATTTTAGTTGGCTTAAACTATCGTCTATTCTGTAAATGTGTAAGTACCTGAATTTTTATGAGACATGACAAAGTGTTAGTTTTAGAAATGATAACAACATCGACCATTATTTTTTACATTTGAATTACAATCTAAGTGTCAAGCTGACGAATCATGATTGGACACCACACCACACCGCGTTTCTGGATACAAAATGCTAAAGATGCTCAAAAAACAGCTGAACTGAAATGCGACTCGGCCAGCCACGTCTGCCGCATGCCCAATAAACTGTACCCGCTGCTTCCGGGAGCCCTGATATACCCAAATAAGCCAAAAGAGGATGGCGGGTTGAGTTGGACAAAATCAACAACTATTGAACTATTTTGGTCCTGATTGAGAGAACTGAAAAATAGCAATACTAGTGTCAGTACATAATATCCTGACACTAATATTGTGTCTGAATCTGAATAGTCAGACTTGCTAAAAATTGCTGTACTGTAACTCTCAAAATTCAATTTCAAATCTATTTTCTATCTACTGCCGCGGTAGGATCCTATGTTTTCTAACTCTAATACATTTACGTATGTTCCATCGCAATAGGACCAATAAGGAAACTGTCCTATTCTCCCAGTTTGTTTTACAATGTACTTGAGTACACCATAACTTTTTTAAGTCCCATTCATCATTTTAGGGTCACCATCAATCATTATATCCACAGCCTTTTTAATCCATTGCAGCGTATAATATAGGCCACCATTTTATGCCATTTTTTTCTGTTTTGTACAAATATTTGTCCCGAGTCTTTTCGATAAGCGTAATTATGTCCTCGACCTTTCTTGCCATCGCTTTTTCTAAGCATTTTATGGGTACTTTGACCAATTTGAGTTAAAAGGAAAAAGAAATAAATTGATGATTGCCCAGTTGAAAAGAAGTAATGGGCTACATGCGATAAACACGCCGTTTAATATTGAGACCTGATCATGTAACATTTTTTTGTTCATGTATTAATATTATCAAGCTGTAGAGTTTGCTTGTTTGGTTGAACGCGCTAATATGAAAAACAACTGGTTCGAACTGGATTTTTTTTTGTGTTGGATAGTCTATTTATGTAGAGGAATCTCGTGGCTAAATAATTATAGCCGCACAGACCAATCTTCTGGGTTAAGCCGCGCTTGCCGAGGCTGGTCTGTGGATGGGTGACCATTTCATAGCGAGTTTCCTCCCTCCTAAAGCTGTTGGTCCCGGCTGTCATTTGTAGATCTTTGACAGTCGTTATAATTAGTCAAAAGCTCTAAAAGTCTGACAACCAGTCTTACTATGGAGTATCGTATTACCGAGTTACTGGGTTGTGGAGGTCCGATAGGCAGTGGCTCCATGTAAAATGCTGATGTTCAGCTGCATCTGGTTTGGCTGGAAGCCGACTCCAATATAGTTGGGAAAAGGCTAGGCAGATGGTGATGATGATAATGATAGTCTATTTATCAAGGAAGGCTATGATGGGCCATATAATTATCATTACACTACAACTAAAAGGAGACGAGCAATAGGGGTAAAATCAAGGGAAAGAGGTAGTACTTGTAATTTTGTTTGACTGGCTTTACAACATCGTCATCTTTAAAGATGCTATAATTGTACTTCAAATACATATTAAAATTTGAATCGTGACTACTACCTAGCCGTCAATATTAAGGATTGATTTTCTACCTTTGAAAGAAAAAATGTAAACATATTTCATTCTGTTTACAATATTATAGTACATCATCTCGTAACTTAAAAGACAAATGGTACTTCCTCTTCTCTGCGTGAACGATCAGCGTGATCTCCCGAAATAAAAAAGCCTATTTGTCTAACACGGAAACTGAACCCGGCACCAATTCAAGTAGCTCGCCACTAAACAAATGGAGCGTTCAACCCGAAGATTAAAGAAAAAAGGTAGATATGCTACAGAAAATGCTAAGAAGATTCGTTTTGGCATATCATGTTCAATACAGAGGCGTAGCGTGCCTTGGCGGGGCGGTAAAAATTTTTTTGGGGCCCTTAGGTAGAGTAAAGATTTATAATTGAAGAAAAAAAAAAATTCATTTCTCTGTATCTACGCCGAAATATGAACAAAAATAATGACAAAAGTCATCAAAAAAATACAAGATGCGACTGATCAGTCCAGAGGTCGGAATTAGGTAGAGTCATTTTAGTACTTGCATCGAAATGTTGATATTAATATGGATCTTCCCGGGATTTCTAATAGACAATCTCGTGCTTAAAACAGTATTAGGTACATATAAATAATAATGATAAAAACACCAGAGATAAATTAGACAAATAATTTGTGTAAAAGTAAATAACAATTTTTTAAGGTTTTATTAATTTTTGTTTACGCGTTGGGGGCCGCTGTGGCCCCCTGGGCCCCGTATAATTGATATGGCAGATACGGCTGTAGCTACGCCCCTGGTTCAATAGATTTGGGTTGTTGTTTTGGGTTATGATCATGAAATGAGTCTTCCTGCTCTGGGTGGACCAGAAAAAATGATGACAGACTGGTACTTACTGAAACCCACTGTCAGTGTGTTGCAATCTAGCAATTTTAATACAATCTCTCAACCCCGCTTTAGAAACGGTACAAACGAGTTTACTTTAAATAGAAATTTTTAGTGTTCCAAACAATGACGATGTAGAAAAAAAAATTCTATTCTTCAGTTGCGAATGAGTCGTGCTCGCGCAATAAATAATCTTTAAAGAAATAATTTTGTCAATTTTTGCAAGAATAGAAATAGAACTGATCATGCTACGTATGCTCGAGGTACAATGTTTTAATATTATCAACATACCCCTGCACTTTTCTCTTGAAAATTCCGTCCATATACTATCGTCCATTCCGTCTACGGAGCCGAACATTTGCATCTCAAAGATACCATACATCATATTAAATTAAATCAGGACAGTTGCTAGTATATCCAGTGGAGGTTACCGAGAGAAGCATAAAGGCGCTTCCGCACCGAGAGCATTTGTTTGTAATGTGACAGTTTGTACACCAGAGGCGCTGTTCCATTTTTTCATACAAGAAATGCTGGAAAAACTGGAAAGACGCTGTAAAGTAAAATAGTGAAAACTCGTGCTAAGGGTACAGATTGTGTCTGTCCAAAACTGAATGTTTTACTTGACTGCTACATTAACTCATGGCGACATGGTGGAAGCGACCGTCAGAACTAAAGTTCTATGTAAAATTCCTCTTCGAGGAGTGGCTAAAGAGGCACCATGGCGTCCTTACCTTCCGCTAAACACAGGTCTTCACCGGACATGGCTGTTTTGAGAAGAACCTGTGTTGGATTGAGCCGGTGTCATTACGTGTACCGCCCAGTGTACACGGTGAAACAGACCGTGGAAGTATGCCCCGTTTGGCCGTGTCCTCATGGAGGCGATAGTTGATAGCGACCTCTCGCACCCGCACTGATTCAGGCCAAGCTGCAGAGCAAGGGGAATGAGAAGCAGTCACCTCTTTGTACGAAGCAGTCATAACGAAGAAGGCGGTGGAACATTATGAGTCTACCTCACGACCCAGCCACCGCGGAAGACGCCCAGGGGGGGTTTTACAACATCTTAAAACCAGGCTTCTTCCAGTGAGTGAACGAGATGGCGCTAGACGACATGTATAGCTCTGTCACTTTCACTCGCCGGAATATAAGCCTGGTTTTAAGACGTTGTAATACCCCCCCGCCTTACCATGACGTCTTAAGGCGAGAGTAATTCCAGTGTGGAAACGAGGTGGCGCTAAACGACTAGTATAGCTCTGTCTCTTTCTGACTCTGGAATTATTCTTGGGCGCTGAACATCGTGTAGTGATTTCCGGATACAGAAGGCGCAGGCTTGTGGGCGGTGACAACTTGTTTGACGACGTTACCACCTAAATAAAAAAATAATTGTAGGTTATAGACAATACACATTACAGTTCTTGGTGAGCTAATGTCCTTTTTCACGTAGTACCTAATACTCTAATTCGAACCGACAAAAGTACACTGACACCAACCGAACAAATTGTTGACAGAAATTAGACATTTCTAGCAGCAAACCGCCCTCAATTTCCTATGACACATAAGCTTATCCTCCTTGTTTCCATGATCCGAGGTTGAAGCCAATTTTACGTGCAATTTATCACGGATTAACAATTTACAATCTGCGTGAGACCAGAGGGCTCCACTCGTCATAAATCCACGTTCACGGATGATTGGCCTCGGCAGGCCATCGTAGGCCTCGCGTCTAAAGGTACTTATCTTAATGATTTACATCTGGGAAGTTGAGTTTATTTTATTTGAGGTAAACTTGTAGAAACGAAGTCGTATTTTTCGCAGCGCTTGATTTTCTTGGTACTATTATTATTTGTGTATTGTGTTGCTAAAAGCAAACATTCAGTCGTTACTGACACTTCATTATTTATTTGCAGCAATGGAATACATAATGTAACTCTAACCCGTTCCCCGCAGTAGAATTTTTCTCTAATCATGGGTGGGTTTGCAGACATCAAAACTCACATAAATTCACATACACAAACATCAAGGCCCAGAACAACTAAGTACTTCTAGATCATACAAGAAGTTGTTCCGCGTGAGAATCAAACCAGAAATAAGCAGCGGTGTCCATTACTTTACCACTGCTCCAACCATACCTAACATCGTTCAGCCATTTTGTTACCAAGCCGACGATATCCAGAGTGAAGGTGTTAATAGAAAGCAAGTCTCAAGCAATAAACAGTAAAGAAAATCAAAGTCCTATTGATTTCTAGATATTATCAATCTAAAAGAATGCAATAACTCAAGTGTCACTCGTTGTCGCGAATGCACTCAATTTGTCTGCGTCCCGTAGTAGGTAATGCCAACGAGATAGATGACGCTAGCTATTGGCTATCTCAGGGTATCTGTTATGTGGTCACTGGACTGTCTGGGATTGCGGGGTAAAGGACACTGAGTCTCTGAAAAGCCACGGTCAACCAAAATAGGATGGACTTTATATTAGTCAGTAATGCCTTTGTCAAACTGACAGACGAACCGAATGCGTGGCGTAGCGTTTTTGTTTGTAATGTATGGAATTGTTTGAAGCCTGTCACATAGAGTATCGGATCGCTTTCGCATTTTTATATGACATGATTCGGTTCGGTTCGCTATCGCCTGTCTGTTTGACAAAGGCCTAAGAGTCTGACAGTGTCCGGGGTCGCGGGATTATTTCCTTACCGTGACCCCGGAACATAACAGGCTATTGAAGGACATCGTGGATTTTAGTCAGTAGAAGTCTGACAGTCCCTCCCGCCCTGCCCGGGGCCGGAGGACTTTGATGATTTTACCACGCTAAAAAAAAAAAAAAAAAGAGTCTGACAGTGTCTTCCAGTCCACTTAAGTGATTATACAAACCAAAAATCAGACTAAGTGCGAGTCGAACTCAAGCATGAAGTTTTCCGTCTATAAAAACGGCAAAAAAATCGTGTCTTTTGTATAAGAACCCTTTAAATATATATTTGTTCCTAAAGCAGTTAAGTCATGCGAGGACTGCAGGTTTGTGTGAAATGGCCTTTTGAAGAAAGAACCATACAAAGAGTGGTTCCAGTCTAGGTCCAATCACTGCAAGCATTATTTTGTCAGTTATCGTGTGGCTCGACTAGTCAAGCAGCTCAAGTTATTAATCCAATACCCAAGATACTATTCTCAAAATAGTTTCTAATAAAACTTTCTAATAATCTAGAAAGCCTAGGTCATTGGTCGCATCTTAACCCCAAAGTTGTTCAATATAATGTAGATACAAATCACAATGTGTAATACAAGCCGAAGCCAAATTGCCTTCACAAGACATACGAGCACATGTGCTTGTAAACTCGATAATTTAGTGATTAATCTTAGTACCTAACATTGTAAAATAATGCAAACATTTGTGACGCTGGATGGATGGATAGATATATGAATGTAAGTTACTCTTTCACGCAATAACTACTCAACGGATTTGGATGTTTGTGATATAAAAATAATTTTTATACCGATTCTACCTTCTCGGGGAATGATTTTCAGAGCTAGTATTATGAATGCTAAACTTTGTATGCATGTTTGTGTGTTTGTTACTATTTCACGCAAAAACTGGTCAACGGATTTGAATAAAATTTGGTGCACAGATAGTTTATAACCTGGATTATCACATATAATACTTATTATTCCGGTATAACGTGCCAATGTGATAATTTTAGAGACACACGCAAGCGAAGCCGGTGGCAATAGCTAGTTTATAATGTTATAGTAGTGTGGTAGTGTAGAAACTGAAGCCATATTGCCATAATGTTACCATCACAAGACGTAGATAAGTACATAATAACAATGTATATTGGTATACATCCGATAAGTATGATTAAATGCAAATATTGTATGTTTGTAATGTACGGATACTGTTCAAACTTAGTTTATGTTATAGATTGATGATAGTGCGCCCTTTATGAATACGTGACAAACTATCGCCATAACTAATTGAACAGAACGTTTGAACATTAATCATTATAAATGATAGTTCTGGGTCTTTCGCAGAAGTAGTGGGTGTATGTATATGGAAATTAATAATAACTGAGTCGTCCTTTTTTATCAAAATTAAATTGATATTCGTCTGGGTTTTGAACTATCAACTAACCCTGTTCCTTCACATGCCCTTTACATTCTAGGGCCGTGATACCCACTTAAGACAGTCACGCGACCTTGCTAAGATCGTCTGACCCTTCTGAAGAAACTCATAAGTTCAGTGTGCGAACTGTTAGACATTTTTCTAAGCACATAATTTTTTTTAGCGTGGTGAAATCATCAAATGATTCCTCCCAGGCCAGGGCGGGAGGGATTGTCTGACTCGTGCTGACTAAAATCCACGGTATCCTTCAATAGCCCTTTACGTTCCGGGGTCACAGTAATTCGTTAGTCCCGCGACCAAGCCCATAAAGTACTAGTAGAAAAAATTGAACCTGAGTACCAGTATCAGTAATAGGCTGTTCTACAGAACAGCCTATTACTGAGTTATTTCAAGTTTAAAATTAAAATCACAATTAAGCCCTAGAGACTTAAATTTCAATTTGTAGTCAAATAATTCTGCTTCTATTTTGCGTAAAATATGTATACAATGTTATGTTTGTTAGGAATATTTGAACGCGTAAATTAAACAACCATTTTCTGAAGAGGTTACTGACCTTAAATTCGACTTCCAATCCCCCGAGATTGGAAGTCGGTCATGTCTGACAGTCCTGCCAATCTTGACTATTATAAATCTACCTTGCTACTTCAATTACCTTTTGCGTTAGGCCGCGTTCAAGGACTCGCATTGCGTCGAAAGGAGTGTGCAGCGCGGCGGCAATAATAATGTTATCTCCGATGGTGCCTGCTTCCCCACGGTGCCAATCGGGGCATTCATCACGGCGCGTCCTCCTTCAAGCCCGCCATTGACGATCAGTCCAAACATAAAACTGCGGCATAAAACTAAAGCGTCACTCCAAAATTTGACCGTCAATGGCGAATCATCACTCCAGAGTTTTAACTGACGACTCGCCACGGAAATTTTCCGTGACTACCATAAATCCAAGCGGCGCGTCGCGCCAAACCGACCGTCAATGCGCGATCGTCATTCCAAGGCTTCAGTTCGCACGAATGTGTGGAATGAGTGGCAGTCCATCTCTCATGAGGGCTTCTCTCATACTAATATGCTGGATACTAATATCCTGTTTAGCAATATTTATGGAATTACAAGTTTCAAAAGCTTGAAATATGTAGTTGTTTCTCCAGTCGCTTGGTTCTAGTGATAGAACTAAAATATAGTGATTCAACAAATGAATTGATTCCTTTTTCTAATCTATTCTTTCATTTCCTTACCGTGACCCCGGAACATAAAGGGCTATTGAAGTACACCGAGGATTTTAGTCAGTACAAGTCTGACAGTCCCTCCCGCCCTGCCCGAGGTGGGAGGACTCATTTAATAATAATAAATAAATAAAAAGTTTTATTGCAGAAACTTGTACAACTTTTACAATAAATCTTACACAGGGACCCCCTTTTAAGTAAAAAGTATACCTGTGCTAGGAGGCCCCGCTCCTCGATGACAATTTAAGGAATGGTAAAAGTAGTGCACAAAATAACAAAAAAATATAATAATAACAAAATCTAGCCAATAAAAATATATAAAATAAACAAACTAATAATAACAATACTAAAGAAATTAGTGAGTGTGTGTGTTTATTTGTGTATGTGATGTGTATTTGTGTGAGTGTATGTGTGTATGTCTACGCGTTTGTATGCGTGTGTGTGTGCGGTGCATGTGTGAAAGACTTTTATTTCAAATTGATGTTGATGTAGCTTGCAGAAATAGTTCAATTTCATCATAGGTCTTCAGTTTTAAACATTCAACTATTGCCTTTTTGCACTCCGTATAAGCCATGGGATAGATGTTAATTAACTTATTTATTTTATTATAAAGCTCAGCGGAATTTGTGGTGAATTGTCTTTTAGCATATGTTGTCTTAACAAATTTAACGGGCGCAGCGCAGTATTTTCGTCTTCTATTCTGAAGGTGGGGGTCATAAGGCAGGACTTTGTGTAATTTTAAAACAGCATGGAGTATATATAGTTTCCTAACAGAGAGAATACCACTAAGGGAGTATAACTCATTGGTTGGGAATCGGTATGGTTTGGAATACATAACCTTGATAAGAGATCTCTGTGCACGCTCTAACTCAAGAAACTTCATTTTAGTCGCACCGCCCCACACAGGTATGCAGTAAATCAGAATTGGCTGAGCAAGAGAAACATAAATCAAAGTCAACATTCTTTTAGTAGTTACATGTCTTAGGTTCTTAAATATCCAAATGAGTTTTCTCGTACGGGCCATGACCATCTCTGTGTGAGTATGCCAAGATAACCGCTGATCAACAATAACACCAAGGTATTTTATGTGTGTCACTTTCTCAATATTTTCACAAGAGCAATGTGTCCCAGACATATTATGACAGGTGTGGATTTTGAGTGTTACGTTATGTCCAGGTTGAGTGTTGTTATAGATGGTAAATGCAATATATTTTGTTTTAGTGATATTTAGTGTTAGAAGATGTGAATTCAACCATTCAGCAATCCTGGCAAGACCCTTTTCAGCAGATTGATATACGGATTCCCACGTATCGCCTGAGAAAGTGATTGCAGTATCATCTGCGTATGAGAATACGCGACCGTTTTCAAGCATCATTCTGCAGAGGTGGTCTATATATATTAAAAATAAGGTAGGTCCTAGTACGCTGCCCTGCGGGACGCCATAGGTCACGTATGATTCCTTACTTATATACTCGCCTACCTTAACCTTTTGCCTACGATCATGTAGATAATCTCTTAGTAATGCTAACGGGGTTCCTCTTATACCTATACCTTCCAGTTTATGCACAAGAATGGGGACAGAGACGGTATCAAAAGCCTTTCTCAGATCAAGAAATACTGTTAAACACTTTTTACCTGAATCCACTAGGTTAACAACATGAGAAGTTAGTTCAGTCACTGCATCCTCCGTAGATAGTTTTTGTCTAAAGCCGTACTGAGCTTGAGAAATAATGTTATATTTGTTAGTGTAACTGGTTAGTCTTATGCTAATCAACTTCTCAATTATTTTAGATATCGCCGGCAAGACAGAGATAGGTCTGTAGTTATTAATATCATCTCTGTCTCCACCCTTGTGCACTGGAGTAATAATAGCTTGCTTCAGAGCTGGTGGAAATTTCCCTTGGCTAAAGCACATATTAGCAAGATGAGAGATTATGGGTACGACTATTTCATGGGCAGTTTTTAAAAATTTTGTGGTAATATTATCCCAGCCTGGAGCGCTTTCAGATTTAAGACCCATTAGCACGTTATAGACTTCTCGAGGATCCGTTTCAAGAAGAACGAAAGAGGAGGCCTGTGAGCATTTTTTGTGTTCGGGATCGTGTTCCATTTGTGGTCGGTTTGCTGAGTTAATGTTTTCAGCCAGAGTTTTCCCAATGTTAGAAAAATAATCATTTATGTGGTCTACTGAAGCGTGAGGGGTGCTCTTTATTTCTAATAGTTCCGAGTTAAAAATTTTCTTTGGTTTGCGATGAGTTATATTATTAATTGTATTCCACATCTGTTTCGTATTCTTATTTGCCTTTATTAGCCGTTCTTTATCGTACTTTCTTCTAAGTTTTTTGATTAAACTATTGCAATAATTACGGTATCTTCTATATGTTATTTGTAATATATTGTTTTGAGGATCTGATGATTTTACCACGCTAAAAAAAAGCTATTCTTTCATCCGTTGCTTTCATTCACGTTTCTCGACAAGTATATGGCAACAAATAGTAGCCACAGTTAGAATTAATGTTTCTTCTTTAGAATCAGAGTTCTTTTTTTTTTACACAATTATAATTTTTTTTTTTTTTCATATGAGATAACAAAGATCCATTAATAATGTAGTGCACTTTTCGTCAGCTTTGCCTGGCGGCCGATCGAAAAATGAAGAGCCGGAGTGAAGCCAGTGAATGGGCAAATCTAAATGGAGTAAAACCATTTGGAGTGACGCCCTAGTTTTATGCCGCAGTTTTATGTTTGGACTGATCGTCAATGGCCAGCTTCAGACATCAAACACTTCACTCTCTATTTATGTTTCGGGTGGGCCACTCCGCTCGACGCTCCGCCCGATGCAACGTCCGACGCTCCGCCCGACGCTCCACCCGACGCAACACCCGACGCAACACCAGACGCAACGTGTATCGACGTCACAATGTAGACGCAACATTGTGACGTCGATCGATACACGTTGCGTCTAACGCAAACCTTCCTGAAATTATAAGTTTTTAATCTTATTTGTTTGTTTTATTATTTTTCATTTTCTTTTTGTGCTCAATTATTGTGTTTTAAATATGAATTGTTTTTAACCGACTTCAAAAAGAAGGAGGTTATCAATTCGACGGTATGTTTTTTTTTTGTGTGTTTGTTACCTGATTACTCCGCCAATATTGTGGACCGATTTTCAAAATTCTTTTTTTGTTCGAAAGGAGATACTTCAGGAGTGGTCCCATTGTCACCATGTCAGGATCTGATGAAAAAATAAAATGAAATGAAATAATGTTTATTGAGGACCAAACATACAATTTTCATCTAAACCCACCAAACTGCGCAGCAGTTTGTCGGCGGGATTGGCGCTTGTTTTAATAATGTTTTGGTACACTTAACCTAACATAAAAACTTTACATTTTGTTTATAATATTATGCATTTTACAGACGGTTGTGGCAGCGCAAGCCGTCGACGCCGGGCGCCGACACAAGCGCAAGTGCGTTGGAGTATCTAGTTACTACTTATTTATCTGTTTAGCGGCGTCGTCGTCGACGGTCGCGGTCCGCGCTGTGCATACTATCTCTTTAAAAATAATAAAATAATAGGCGTCAATACGCAAAAAAAAGTTTAAATCTATTACCTAAGTATTATGTTATAATATTTCTTCGTGGACACAATCGACAAAGGACATTGCCCATTCTTGTATGGGACTTGGTCCAAATGCTGCCCAGGAATGGGAGTACGTGCGCTGTATTCCTGGCACTAATGTCTGTCTGTATACGAAATATTTTAAAAATCGGCCTTGGGGTTCCTGATTTATTTACATGTTTATGTCGATGACTCTATTTTTGTCTCCATGTTTTTAATTTAATGTATTTTACACCTGTCCAAATGCTGCCCAAGACTAGGAGTACGTGCGCTGTATTCCTGGCACTAATGTCTGTCTGTATACGAAATATTTTAAAAATCGGCCCTGGGGTTCCTGATTTATTTACATGTTTAAGTCGATGACTTTATTTTTGTCTCCTTTATTTTTTTTATTGTACTTTACACCCGTTCAAATGTTGCCCAGGAATGGGAGTACAAGCGCTGTGTTCCTGGCACTAGTGTCTGTCTATATACAAAATATTTAAAGAATCTGCCCAGGGGTTCCTGATTTATTTTCATGTTTATGTCGATGACTCTATTTTTGTCTCCATGTTTTTTATTTTATTGCATTTAACACCTGTCCAAATGCTGCCCAAGACTAGGAGTACGTACGCTGTATTCCTGGCACTAATGTCTGTCTATATACGAAATATTTACAAGAATCTGCCCAGGGGTTCCTGATTTATTTTCATGTTTATGTCGATGACTCTATTTTTGTCTCCATGTTTTTAATTTAATGTATTTTACACCTGTCCAAATGCTGCCCAGGACTAGGAGTACAAGCGCTGTGTTCCTGGCACTAGTGTCTGTCTATATACAAAATATTTAAAGAATCTGCCCAGGGGTTCCTGATTTATTTTCATGTTTATGTCGATGACTCTATTTTTGTCTCCATGTTTTTAATTTAATGTATTTTACACCTGTCCAAATGCTGCCCAGGACTAGGAGTACGTGCGCTGTATTCCTGGCACTAATGTCTGTCAATATACGAAATATTTAAAGAATCTGTCCAGGGGTTCCTGATTTATTTTCATGTTTATGTCGATGACTTTATTCTGCCGTCCTTTAACTAGAGTGCCGTTAAGTACAAAAAACACATTTTGAGATACGGGGGGAAAACTGTAGAAAAAATTTAAATTGATGCTACTTCCTAACCAGGAGTCATATTCGAAACTTTTAAATACCAAAAAATATATTTTAAAAGGCTCTTTTAGACAGTGCAACTGACAGTCAAAAACGTTTCCGTAAATTAGAGAAAATAAACATTTATCATTTTGTTAAAGTAATCTTTAAAATATCTAGCCCTAGAATCATAACTATAATGCCGTAATGCATACCTTAACGGCATTTTTGCTAATGGTTTTGAACTAATAATTTAGTTATTTACTACACTTAAAAAAATTATAATAATACTAACTTTAAAAGCCGCTAAATACGCTTAATGTCAATGTAGGTTAGCATTAATTGCCTAAACAAGTAGACTCGTACCATGCTATATTGCCGCTACGACACCTTAACGGCAATCAAGAGAAGTAAATTTCAATAAATATTTAATCTATTTTTTGCCGTAGATATTTTATTGTTTATTACATAACTTAAGTGTCGCTAAATTCAAAACATTTCATGATAACGGCATTTTAGATTTGGATTACGTTTCATAAATTGATAGGGAATCAACAAAATTGAAGTCAAACGGGACGAAAGGGACTGTCAGACTTGTACTGACTGAAATCCACGGTGATTTTTCAATAGCAATTTACGTTCCAAGGTCGCGGTTACCTGGAGAGAGAGTCCTGCGACAGGTGGCAGGCCTTGGCCCTCTAAGGGCCCCGTCAGATTGCTGACAGCTCTTTGAAGCGCCCGTGAAACACGACGCGCCGGACATTGGTCCATAAGACACTCGCCGTCTGCGAGATACCCATTAATTATCGTACGCGTCTGTGGTGGACGGAAATCAGTCACGACGTCAGTTGCCATGGGCGTTTCCGCCTTGGTTGGTTCATAAAGTGGAGACGGTTCTCTCCCTCCCGCGTCCCGCCTCTTTCTTCGCTAGCATGACTGCTTCGCAGAAGGCAACTGCTTCCCATTTCATTTCATGAGGTTGACTGATTCACCGGCGATCGTGCGGTATCCCCAGATCGTCCGGATGGCAATGACTCTCAGACCAGCCGTGCCGGTCGACAGGAGCCCCGTGGAGGGCCATGAACCGCACGATACCGGCGTACAGTCTACGGCAGGAGGTATTTGGCTCACCGAGATTGGGCAGGAGTCACTTGGAGGCGGCCTCAGCCTGATTCCGTTTTGGAGCTAAACGAAATGCTCCTTGAAGTTCCATCGG
Organism: Agrotis clavis; assembly: GCA_954870645.1. Classification (NCBI taxonomy): domain Eukaryota; kingdom Metazoa; phylum Arthropoda; class Insecta; order Lepidoptera; family Noctuidae; genus Agrotis; species Agrotis clavis. Next base: position 20,490,914 of record OX940933.1, on the reverse strand, counting down.
CTGTCGAAGACGAGTCCTAGGTACTTCATCGTCAATTCAACGCCGATGTCAACCCTTTCTACCGTATTTGGGACTCCGTAAAGCACCACCAAGACACCGTAAAGTGGCACGTTCAGACGGCCATAAAAGCACACGTTCTCTGTCTTGTGCAGCGCCAGCTCAAGCCCCAACTGTTGGATCCTGCATTGCCAGGTCGTCGGTCACCTGATGTGATTATCCCGGCGCTAGGACAAGCGTCTGGTCAACGCAGCACACGCTGAGGTCACTAGATAGGTCACTTGCAGCACCCAGTCGTACCCGATGTTCCACAAGAGCGGCCCAGGGCCGATCTCTGTTAGACACCACACGATATTTCTCGCCGTTCCACTCTCCTCGATGACTGGAGTAGCTGACGGACCTGGTGTAACTCCATGGCAAGGTGTTGAAGGCGTTGGTGATGTTTAGTGACACCGCCAAGACGACTCTGCTCAGGGATACTGTCCCCGTCGTGAGGGTTCTTACGCGCATGATGGCGTCCACAGTCGAGCGCTTCTGAAATCAAACTGGCTCTCATGCATTAGAACCCAACAAGGCTATCCGCAATCACTCTTTCAAAGAGCTTAGCCACCTATTCGAGCAGCACTGTGGGCCGAGATTAAGCAGGGCGCCCGTGCTTTTTGATGAGGACCGGTTTCTCCGTCTTCCAACGACGTGGGAACGGAGTGCAGAGTGCCGCGCGTCAATCCCACACCGGACCGGGGTCCCCGCTCCGCTGCCGTGGGAGCAGAAGCACCCAAACCTTTACTCTCGCAAGAACACTATTTTTTTGTTTTGGGGGGAAATCTTCAAAAGGCGCCCGGTTTTTGGGGATAAGACCGGGAAGTGTGGAATTTGTACCTCACTAAAACCCCGGTGATCACCATCAGCACAAGGAGGAAGGAGCCTGGACCTCTTAAAAGACCAACTCCAAAACCCTCATATTCAAGTGCAACGACGCAAGTATACTTAGCGGCATTTTAGATTAGTTATGTTGGATAGCGGCAATTTAGTATTTTACAATAATTCAAATATTTTGCTAGATTTTTAAATAACTGCCGCTATTATGCATTCTAACTGTACTATACAATGCTTAAAATGCAGCAAAGGGCTTTTAGCGGCATTTATGAATAGGAATCTTAAATAACGGCAATTTAGCTAGGTAACAAATCTCAAATTTATTGTTAAAATCTGTAGTTATGAAGCCTTAGCTGCGTTTTAGCTTTGCAATGTCACATAACTACGTTTTAGCGTAGGTTTACTATATGATTTGTGCATTTAACGGCATTTCTTTTTTTCATATCTCGAAAACTATAAAAGCTATTGAAACCGTAATTAGACAGATCGATAGAGCTTTTTTTTCTGATAAAAATGGCCTCAGAAAGTCAAAAATACCTAAATGTCACATAACGGCATTCTTGTTAAAGGACGGCAGTATTTAAGTCTCCATGTTTTTTATTTTATTGTATTTTACACCTGTCCAAATGCTTCCCAAGACTAGGAGTACGTGCGCTGTATTCCTGGCACTAATGTCTGTCTGTATACGAAATATTTTAAAAATCGGCCTTGGGGTTCCTGATTTATTTACATGTTTAAGTCGATGACTCTATTTTTGTCTCCATGTTTTTTATTTTATTGCATTTAACACCTGTCCAAATGCTGCCCAAGACTAGGAGTACGTACGCTGTATTCCTGGCACTAATGTATGTCTATATACGAAATATTTATAAGAATCTGCCCAGGGGTTCCTGATTTATTTACATGTTTAAGTCGATGACTTTTTTTTGTCTGCTTTATTTTTTTTATTGTACTTTACACCCGTCCAAATGTTGCCCAGGAATGGGAGTAAAAGCGCTGTGTTCCTGGCACTAGTGTCTGTCTATATACAAAATATTTAAAGAATCTGCCCAGGGGTTCCTGATTTATTTTCATGTTTATATCGATGACTTTATTTTTGTCTCCATGTTTTCTTATTTTATTGTATTTTACACCTGTCCAAATGCTGCCCAAGACTAGGAGTACGTGCGCTGTATTCCTGGCACTAATGTCTGTCTGTATACGAAATATTTTAAAAATCGGCCCTGGGGTTCCTGATTTATTTACATGTTTAAGTCGATGCCTTTTTTTTGTCTGCTTTATTTTTTTTATTGTACTTTACACCCGTCCAAATGTTGCCCAGGAATGGGAGTAAAAGCGCTGTGTTCCTGGCACTAGTGTCTGTCTATATGCAAAATATTTAAAGAATCTGCCCAGGGGTTCCTGATTTATTTTCATGTTTATGTCGATGACTTTATTTTTGTCTCCATGTTTTTTTATTTTATTGTATTTTACACCTGTCCAAATGTTGCCCAGGAATGGGAGTACAAGCGCAGTGTTCCTGGCACTAGTGTCTGTCTATATACAAAATATTTAAAGAATCTGCCCAGGGGTTCCTGATTTATTTTCATGTTTATGTCGATGACTTTATTTTTGTCTCCATGTTTTTTATTTTATTGTATTTTACACCTGTCCAAATGCTGCCCAGGACTGGGAGTACGTGCGCTGTGTTCCTGGCACTAATGTATGTCTATATACGAAATATTTATAAGAATCTGCCCAGGGGTTCCTGATTTATTAACATGTTTAAGTCGATGACTTTTTTTTGTCTGCTTTATTTTTTTTATTGTACTTTACACCCGTCCAAATGTTGCCCAGGAATGGGAGTAAAAGCGCTGTGTTCCTGGCACTAGTGTCTGTCTATATACAAAATATTTAAAGAATCTGCCCAGGGGTTCCTGATTTATTTTCATGTTTATGTCGATGACTTTATTTTTGTCTCCATGTTTTTTATTTTATTGTATTTTACACCTGTCCAAATGCTGCCCAGGACTGGGAGTACGTGCGCTGTGTTCCTAGCACAAGTGTCTGTCTATATACAAAATATTTCAAGAATCTGCCCAGGGGCTCCTCATTTATTTACATTTTTATGTCGATGATTTATTATTGTCCCCAATTTTTTATTGTACAGTCGACAAAGTTGAATCATGACCCATTTTGACAATAAATCGTTTGAATCCGTCAAATTGACAAAGATCAAAGTCGTAACCATGGATATGTATGTTTACGCAAATGTGGACCTAATTGTATTTGAATGTCTGTTAGAAAATAAGCTTATGGTGGGTCATGATTCAACTTTGTCGATTGTACTTTATACCTGTTCAAATGCTGCCCAGGAATGTGCTCTTGGGTTGCTGATTTATTTACATTTTTATGTTGATAACTTCCTACATTTTGTCTCCAAAAAAACCCATCCCTGGGCAGCGTTTGAACAGGTGTAAAGTACGACAAAAAACATGGTGACAAAAATGAAGTCATCAACATAAAAATGTAAATGAATCAGGAACCCAAGGGTACATTCTTAAAATATTTCGAATGTAGACAGACATTAGTGCCAGGAACACAGCGCACGTACTCCCATACCTGGGCAGCATTTGAACAGGTATAAAGTACGATAAAAAAACATGGGGTAAAAATAAAATCATCGACATAAACATGTAAATAAATCAGGAACCCCAGGGCAGATTCTTTAAATATTTCGTATATAGACAGATACTAGTGCCAGGATCACAGCACATGTACTCCCAGTCCTGGGTAGCATTTGGACAGGTGTAAAGTACGTTAAAAAAAACATGGAGACAAAATTAAAGTCATCAACATAAAAATGTAAATAAATTAGGAACCCCAGGATAGATTTTAAAAATATTTCGTATACAGACATACATTAGTGCCGGCAACACAACGCACGTACTCCCATTCCTGGGCAACAGTTGGACCGCAGTTGGGCAATCTCCTTTCAATCATGACCCTTTGAAACCGTCAAAGTAACAAAGATCAAATTCGTTACCACGTTTATGTATGTTTACGTAAATATGAACCTAATTGTATTTGAGTATCTGTAAGAAAATAAGCTTAGGGGACCTCCTCATTCAAATCTGTCGACTGTACGTTATACATTTGATGTTTGTTGCATGGGTGACACCTGCGAATGAAATCTCTCCCCACCCATATCGACTACAATTACACACAACACCCATACATACATATTAGTCACTTAGTATCAACAAGTTTACAGTACTAACTTCAAACTAGATACACACAATAAGAATCGTTATGGTTATAGGTATTTGGTTTACATTTATTATCGAGTGAACGCAATGGACAAAAACAGATGTAATAACAAAAGTTAGGTATATGACTATTACAGCTTGTGACTACTTCATTTAGCAGCACAGTTTTGAACCTATTCTTTAATGTTTGTTTACTAATACTGCTGTTCTCTTTCCTTAACCAATCGTAGTTATTGAAGAGTGTTGGGGTCAAATACTTATTGGTCCTTTTGCCGTAGTAGTTTTTTACGGGTGGTCGTACGAGTTTCCGTTCCCTAGCGCTTCTAGTATTATAATTGTTTTGAACGAGTACTTTGTATTGGTGGCTGTAGAATTACTCAAGAACCACCAAGTCCTTGACCCTCTCATGTACAGGAAGCACCTTACACACAGCAAAAAGCCTGTCATAATTTTCTTTACATTCAAGTTTAATTTTCGGGTTAACGAGATAATTATTTCATAAAACGAATTTGCAAAAGTTTTATACTATTTAGATAGGTTTTAAATGTACGACCATACGTACATAAACCATAATTAAGCAGCGACTCGGCGAGGGCAAAATAAATCACACGCAGAGTTTTCCTACTCAGCGGCGCCTTCAGGATGTAGCACTTGCTCAACACTGACCTAAGCTTGGATGATGATGATTGGATCTTGGAGAAATCGAGGGCAACCCTCAAATTTTATAGGCCTACACATAGTTTTTCGCAAATTTTATGAAGTAATTTAAGTATTTGCGTATGGTAATCATCATCTCATGTAGCTGAGCTGATGATGGAAGGTACAACTCCTCTAGTAAGGACTTGGCATCGACTGATTTAGTAAATTATGTTTGTGTTCGCTTAACTCCGGAACTACAAGTCCGATTTAAGTAATTCTTTTTTTGTTGTACTAGGTATCGTTTAACTTAGTGAATACTGTAAGTTTTATCAAAATCAGTTCAGTAGTTTTTGAGATAGGGAATTATGAATGTAAGAGATTTTAACGATGTTATTACCGGTGTTACGGATTACAAAATTCTAGTGCTCATGTAAGAAAATGATGTACTCGTATTTGACAAAAATTGTGGGTGAATATTTAAACTAAAAAGAGTAAAATAAAAACTTAAAAAAAAAAATTGTAACCGCCTTCAAAAACAACCACAAAAAAGGGTAAAATAACCTTCAAAACTTTTCTTTCGGAAGTCGGTGGCAAAAAGACAATGAAATTAATAAAAAAAAGTCACCGACTTCCGAAAGAAAAGTTTTGAAGGTTATTTTACCCTTTTTTGTGGTTGTTTTTGAAGGCGGTTACATTTTTTTTAAGTTTTTATGCGTGTCGTCTATTGCTCCAATTATATGGTTCATTACATATCGATTTATCTATCTAGAAATTGCGCATTACTACCCAAAATAAAAAGATAGAGGAAAAGGTGGTAATGTGGCCCCTGCAGGTATATTGGCCCCCCTTGATATTTATAGTTTAGAAACACGCCATCTAGATTTTTTTTGGTGCAACGCGGAGCTCGTGTGACATTGTTGATTTTAACTCTATAAATCCGTGAGGGGGCGTTACGTTTTCTTTTTCTGCGAACCAGTCGAAACACGCAAGTGGCAAACTTTTATAACCGCCCTGCATTTTATTCAAATTTACTGGAAATAAGTGAGTTTTAGCTTTGGTGATTTGTAGATTGTGTTTGATAAACGTTATTCTACAGGATTTTGAAGGTAATTACAAAAACCATTTGTTAAAATATTAGTGATATGGTTTGTATACAAATTCTTGCTTTCTTGCAATTTGGTCCCCTCACATTGCTTATATTATGGTCCCGGGGGCCATATAACATGTATGACCATTATATCACTTTCTCATTTTTTTATTTTCCGCTGATCCAAGTTTTGTTACTGACCAAGGTGCCCCAGGAGTTATTACTGCTGATACAAGTTTTGTTGCTGACCAAGGTGCCCCAGGAGTGAGTACAGTGGAACAAGAGCTGCAGGCTGATTTGGTTCTGCCGGAAGACATTCAGCCAATCCCCAGGGCCAAGACTAGAACTTCTAATCGTGGAAGGAAAGCTACCACAGCAAAAGTGATCACATCATCACCTTACAAAAACCAACTAATCGAATCTTTGAGCTTAGCCGAGACTCGGGGACGTAGACGAGGACGTGGAGGCGGACGTGGCCGTGGACACGGCCTCGGACGTAGCCAAGATGGCGAGGGCAGCGGTAGCAGTACATACGACGCCAGAGAGTCATTACATCTAGCAGTAGCTCTGAAAGTGACGCAGTCGTTGAAACCGACTCTGAATATGACGATAATGTCTACCCGAATAGAGTCCCTGAAAGCTCAGATACGATCTGCATATTCTGTGACACCAATTACTTGAACGACAGACCTGGGGAGGAGTGGATTCAGTGCCAGAGTTGCAATTTGTGGGCTCATACAGCCTGTGCAGGTCCTGAAGGCGAATATTATATCTGGGAACATTGCCGTTAGGTTTCAATTAAATCAATACATTTAATATGGCCCCCGGGGTGCCATATAACCCTCAGGGCGTGGCCCCATGTCTCCGGCGCGGCGCCGTGCCGAGCTACGGTGCCGAGCTACGGCGCCGCCCGCCGGAGAGCGGCGCGGCGCCGTGCCGAGCTACGGCGCCGCCCGCCGGCGAGCGGCGCGGCGCCGTGCCGAGCCACGGCGCCGCCCGCCGGCGGGCGGCGCGGCGCCGTGCCGCGCTACGGCGTCGTGTACCGGCACGTACCTTATGTTCAGCAAGTGTATCCAAAGATAAAAATTACAGTTTTGATTTGATATGGACCGCGAAAGGCGTATCCTGGTCCTGTTGCTAGTGTATACATATGTATGTATGTAGTCATACGTATGTCTACATCAAAAAAAAAAAATCTATGATAAGAATAAATAAGTTAAAATAATTTCTTTTATTTCTTACCTTACGTTGCGTACAGACTATGTAACATAACATGTTATATAACTGTAATTTTTATCTTTGGATACACTTGCTGAACATAGGGTACGTGCCGGTACACGACGCCGAAGCGCGGTGCGGCGCCGTGGCTCGGCAACGCGCCGCGCCGCTCGCCGGCGGGCGGCGCCGTAGCCCGGCACCGCGCCGCGCCGCTCGCCGGCGGGCGGCGCCGTAGCCCGGCACCGCGCCGCGCCGCTCGCCGGCGGGCGGCGCCGTAGCTCGGCACGGCGCCGCGCCGCCGCACGGCGCACGGCGCCGCGCCGGAGACATGGGGCCAGGCCCTTACTCGATCTCATGTTGCCAAATTTGTTTTTTTTTAGAATACATAAGTTTTTGATTGTCCTATTGCAGTTTCATTTATTTCATAGTAAGGCATGTATAGGCAAATAAATAATGAGCGATTTAACGTGTTTATTACATTTCTAATTCTCGTTTTTTTTACATAAGGCCTCAAAAACAAAGTAGGGGGCCACATTACCACCTTCTCCTCTATTATTAGCTTTTTGCCCATCAAACTGCCACAAGGAATTGCCAAATAAGTAACAACATATTTGCCCTTCATAGAACATTGATATAATTCCCAGAACGCGATCAAATACCGATACATCTTATATCTGACGTTTATAAGAAGCGGCTACTTGACCTAAATACGATAAATAATCGAGGGAACACTTGTGTTTGCCCACGGATTTGTCTGTTAACGTAAAATATTGCTATTTGTCCTGTATTGGATTGTTTGCTGTACATATTTACGTTTTGTTTGTCTGTGCTTTGTATAAATAAGTTAGTGGACTGTTTCTTTGTCACTGGACATTGGAAATGAAAAATTAACTATTCGCAATTTTTCGAAGTTGTAAATACTCGAACGTTTATAATATCGACGTGCTTCGTCGTCGTTCGTTAGTTATGTTACATTTTTTTTTTATTTTTCCCTAATTTTCACGGTTTGTTGACAACGCATAATTTAAAATTTTATCATTTTTCCTTCGTCCAATTTCAAACACGACTTAATATCTAATTGTTCTAATAAGGGTGCTTGAACACGGCGCATGTAACCCGCGCACGTAAATGTGCGGTTTACCCGCGCGAGTAACATGCGCAAGCTACTTGATCAAGCTACCCGCGGGGTGCTTGTACACGGCGTATGTAGCTTGAGCATGTTGAGGCACTTGCGCGGGTTACATGCGCCGTGTACAAGCACTCTAAATTAAAGTTATCTAGCATAACAAAACAGACACATTGTGAACATAAATTAATTTAAAATCCCGGCAACCGCATGCATATAAACACTCAAATCAATCGCTCTAATAGGCTTTTAACATATTTATGACAACTCAATTATTGCGCTGTCGAGCCGATTGGATTTCCGCAAAACGAATAGCGTGTAAAATTCTTGCATGAAACAAATTCCTTTTGTTCTGTTTATTCAAATTTGAACCTAGTTTTGACTATGATTAGGTTTGATTTTAAGTACCAACCTCTAGATTATCTTCATCGTCATCATCACTATTCATCACCCCGTTGGGCAACAGGGTGATGATTAACCCAACGTAATCTATAAATCTATACATATAAATAAAATTGGAGTGTCTGTTTGTAATATTGAAATAACCGTTTTTTACTACATGCATACGAAAATATAAACGGTTCATACACCAAAATAACATGTTTTACAATTTTTGTCTGTCTGTTTGTAATGGCTAATCACTGAAATGGCTGGGCTGACTTTGACGGGACTTCTATTTTCAGGTAGCTGATGTAATAAGTAACTTTGGGTACTTTTATTTTAGAAAAATTTCTTGGTTTTAAAAAAATACAGTGTTGAGTTCCGACATCCACGCGAACAAAGTCGCGAGCACAGATTGTATTTTATAAATATTAAACGCATAAACGCATAAGTAGCAAATTTTCAAAAATTTTCTTTGGAAAGAAATTTCCTGCCCATGGTTCGAATTTTTCTTTCCAAAGAATAACCCAACCAACATAACTTTTTTTTAAGAGAGGTTCATGTTTGACCGCTACCTCGCCTGATGGGAAGTATTGCCTGATAGTAAGTAGCTCCTATTGGTAGTAGCGTGATGTTATAAAGCCTAGAGCCTTCCTCGATAAATGGACTATCCAACAGAAAACTATTTTAAAAAATCGAAAAAGTTTAGTAGTTCCTGAGATTAGCGCTTTCAACCAAATAAACAAACTAACAAACTCTTCAGCTTCATAATATTAGTATAGAACACTCGAAGACTAAAAAACTTTTTTACAAAAGAAGTCTCTTTCAGTAAATTAATAAAACATCGTACATTAATAAACACATCGCAAACATTCCTAGTCAGAATTAGCATTTGTCGCATCTACAAGGATAAAAACGCTGCAAGGACCGTTTGGAGATGTGTTCATCCGTACACTTGAAACAGGGACACTTGAGTTAAGAGTCCTTGACTGAGGACACACAGTATGAGTACTGAGGACACCCTGCAGGGACTTGAATTTGAATATTTTGAGGATATTTGAAATACGAAAAGGATTTTTTGTTTTTGTGCTGGTTAAAGTTAGACCGGTTTATGTTAGAACGAGTTTTAGATTTCCACTGAAATTGATGTAGGTTGTTTTTTTATTTTATTTTAATAGGCCTTATTTATTGCAAAAAGTATCAAAATAACAAACTAAACTTAATTTTTGGACACTGATAAATTAATAATATTAATCTGCAAGAATCCCTACAAAGGTGAAGGCTTCCTCCAAAGAAACCTATTTCACCAACTTCGGGATGTTGGCATCACATCTAGACCAGTAGTTTTTTCTAATTTTATCACCCACTCTATAATATTTTCCTCTTAAGCCTCTCATGAAGGTACATTGTATACTTTAATTTTCGTCTGTAGATCTGATTTTGAAAAGTCCTCCCGTATTAAATTACAAACCAAAGTTAAGGTTCCATGAAATCATGTTCCTCGGAATTTATTGAAACGTGAAATGTTCCTGAAAGAAAGAAATTACATGAAAAAAGGCGATACTTTTCCCTATTAAATTGTTATTCGTATTTGTCAAACTTTTCTTTTTCAATCCCAAAATTCCTTAAATTCGATTAATTGATAAGTCAATTCTTTCGTCAAACTTATGTAAAAAATATGGAAAGTTACTTTGCCTTCAGCACATTTTTAAACCCCTGATACATTTTTCTTTTTTTTTTTAAGGTGGTAAAATCATCAAATGAGTCTTCCCGCCCTGGGTGGGGCGGAAGGGACTGTCAGACTCTTACTGACTAAAATCCACCCGTGTTCCTTCGGATGCCCTTTACGTTCCAGGGCCACGGTATCCTGGGTTAAGAAAAAACCCGCGACCCCAGCAGGCATTTGGCGCGAAACAAGACGCACCACCGACCCGGGCTTGGTCCCTGGTCGGACGGCGAGCTACCCATCACTCACCGTCCGCAAGCCCGCTCCGCCGCTGTGCCCTCTGCTGATCAGAGGGACACGCGTTGGAGCGTCCACACGACAGGCTATTCGCATACGGGCAAAGAGACCCCTTAGACACACAGTGCCTAAGGAAGAGTTTTTGCCCGCATCCCAGGGTGCACCGGCCCGAAAAACTGGTCTTCCCCCCGGACGTATCCGAGAGGGAACTCCAGTCCACGGACGCACGTGAAGGTTTCCTGTCTTAGCACCCCAACCCCTGATACATAGGGTGAATTTTACCGATGAATTGGAACGCGATTTCGTCAACAGAAACCGAGTTTTTGCTCTTAATTAGGTTTATTTTTCCAATATCAGAAAAAAAAACCGAGGTCACTACAACTGTCACTTACTATGTTTGTCATCGTGATGTGTTTTTGATCCATACTTAAGGCTCCATAGTACTTCAATATAATCTTACTCGCTCGCACTTGCACGTACCACGCACTATTGCTTGCTCTTTCTTTTAGCTGTCTACACGCAAATCTATTTATTTTACGGTGAAAAAAAAGGAAATTCAAAAAAATAAATAACATAAGACCTGCTTTATAGTTAGTTCAGTTAGTTTAAAAAGTTTCATGATCTAATTTTAAGTGTTTTATGATTGCCAGCGGTTTATTTTTTAATTTAGAGGTAACTTTGGGTTTTTTTTCTATCGAGAAATTTTTATGGAATCATGTTTTCGCCAAACATAAGACCTATCATTAATCCTCAACTTTACCATGTATTTATATCAAAATTAATGCTGCAGTATTTTCGACGTATCACAGGATTCTGCTAAGCCATTTGAGGTAGTATGGGCTCTTAAAGCTGAAGAGTTTGTTTATTTGGTTGAACGCCCCAATCTCAGGAACTATTGAATAGAAATAATGTGTTAATAGTCTATTTATTGAGAAAGGCTATAGGCTATCACTCTACGACAACAAAAAGCCGCACAGTGTGGTTGAAACCACGGAATACAGCTAATATAATAAATTGGTTTTTAATATTTGGTCTGTTAAAAAAGCAAGAGAAGAATCGCTATGATTAGACGAAAAGGACGACAATGAGTTAATTGTTCGTCATCTTAGAGACAATCCAAATGTTGCTGGTAAAATCTGTCTAACGTAAATCGAGATCTGAAAACCAGAGGCCTACTACGTGTTTTGGCTGTAGGAAAGCGACAGAACTATACAAGTCATCTAGCGCCATCTCTTTCCCACAGCCAAAACAGGATCGCGTTAAGGGGAATGCTCCAACCAGCCCGCGAAATTCAAATTTTCTTACGTTTTTTGCAATTTGCAGGCCAGTGACATGTTGTAACTTTATCAAAATATGAATTACGGTAGTAACAAGTATAATTTTAAATATAAAAATTATCAAAACTTTCGCTCCACCAGCTTTCACATAGAAAAGCTGCATCTTGTTAAAATCTCCGAAATCTAACTTTGATGCAGCTTTTCTATGTGAGAGCTGATGGAGCGAATGTTTTGATAATTTTTGTATTTAAAATTATACTTATTATTACCGCAATTCATATTTTGATAAAGTTACAACATGTCACTGGCCTGAAAATTGCAAAAAACGTAAGAAAATTTGAATTTCGCGGGCAACATCGACGCAATCACCTTAAGAGCTCGTGGTAAGGCCCCAGTTTAATTATGCGGAACTCGTTTCGTCAAAACGGGTTTTATATCAAAATCTGTGAAGTTCACCCTTAATAATTTATCAAAATAATTATCTTTAGCAAGAATGAACGCTTCTTCTAGCTCATAAATCACGAGGCACCCTACGCATAAGATTATATTAAACTTAACCCTTACAACTAAGGGGAACTGTTGTGAATTGTTAAATAGTTTAATATTAACATGAATGTTCAAGGTTACCAAGTTGGAACCTGCCCAAAACTATTAAAGGGAAGGTGGGTAGTAAAGTCCCTTTTATAAACTTTCATGTTCTGCAAATATTGATAAGGCCGGCCTGCCCCTGCAGTTTCGACATTAGACAGCGGCAAAAATCGGTCGCTAAGTCATATCATTATCAAATTCCTTTAATAGATTTTCAACTTTATTTCGAAAGTTTAAGGTTGAAAATCTATTAAAGAAATTGGACATGATTAGACTTAACGACCGATTTTTGTCGTTATATTTGTTGAGACTGCAGGGCCAGGCCAGGCCGAGAAAAGTCTTTTTTTTTTTTTTTTTTTGATAAACCTTGCCCTACACTAGGAATTTTCCTGCCGTAGGCTGTACGCCGGCGTCGTGCGGTCCATGGCCCTCTACGGGGCCCCTGTGTGGGCCCTGAGCATCCGGACGCGACCACAGAAGCTGGTCGCATGCCAGAGGGTCATGGCTATCCGGATGATCCGGGGATACCGCACGATTGCCGGCGAATCGGCCAACCTCCTTGCCGGATTGCTGCCCTGGGATCTGGAGGCGACTGCCCTCCAGCGCGTCTATGAGTGGCGCGTGGAGGCGCAGCGCCGGGGCGTGACCCCGCTGCCTCGTGAAGTCGAGGCGCGGCGGGAAGAGCTCCGGCGCGATCTCAGGGCAGTATGGAAGGAACGACTGTCGCGACCGAAGGCCGGGCACGCCGCAATTGCGGCGGTAAGACCCCTCTTTGAGGAGTGGCTGGAGAGAAGTCATGGCGTCCTGACCTACCGCTTGACGCAGGTCCTCACCGGACACGGAAGTTTCGGGAGGTACCTGTGTCTGATGCGAAAGGAGGAGACGCCTGGGTGTCACCACTGCGAAGATCGCCCGGAGGACACGGTGGAGCATACGGTGCAAGACTGCCCAGCTTGGGCAGAGCACCGACGTGTCCTCACGGCTGCGATAGGCGGAGACCTCTCGCGCCCAGCATTGGTCGCGGCCATGCTGCGGGGCGAGACGGAGTGGGAAGCGGTCGCCTCCTTCTGCGAGGCAGTAATGCTCGTGAAGGAGGAGGCGGGCCGCGAGCGAGAGAGGACAGAGTCCTCCCTCCGCCCCATCCGCGGTAGTAGACGCCCACGGCGACGGACGTCGCTAGATGATCTCCGGCCACCGTAGGCGCGGGCATGCGGGCAGCGAGTAAAGGGCAACTCGCTGCCCGACCAAGGACCATGCCCGGGTCGACGGCGCGTTGTGTCCCACGCGCGCCTCAAAGAGCGTCAGCATAATGACGGGGCCCCCCTCTCAGAGGGCCAAAGCCTGCCGGGGTCGCGGGATTATTTCCTTACCGTGACCCTGGAACAGAAAGGGCTATTGAAGGACACCGTGGATTTTAGTCAGTAAAAGTCTGACAGTCCCTCCCGCCCTGCCCGGGGTTGGAGGACTCATTTGATGATTTTACCACGCTAAAAAAAAAAAAAAAAAAAAACACTAGGAATTTATACTGTGTCGTGGGTGCGTTTACAAACATAGAAACTCACATACTCAAACACCCAGACCCGGAAACACTATAACTTGTAGGCTATACAAATATTTATTCCGTGCGGGAATCGAACCGCTCAGCCACTGCGCTAACCAAACTGTCAACCGAAAAACATATTTTTAATTACTTTAGGGACATTTTTATATTAATGACAAACAAAGATTTACGGTCCGCGTGAGATAAAGTGGCATGTAGCCTATGGACGTTTCTGCAGAAACTCTTCTTGTCTTGAAGACCCTAAGGTGGTGATTGTGAAGCTATTGCGGCGCATATTTCCCAAGTATTCTTTCAGCTTTTTTTTAATCTCAACTAACACTTTCAGTAATAGATATTGTAATTATTAAAAGTGGTAGTTTCATAATCAATTCATACAAATTGGAGAGATTCACTTACGAAATTGCATTTTATAGGACAAGACCATTTAGTAAGGACAGGCATAAGGACTATTTCTAGCGAAATGAAATCGTCCCTTATGCTAAAAGAAACTGCCTCTGATCTTTAGGAACGTAGCCAAAACGATGTATTTTTTACATTATTTCTTTGTCTGTCTCATCCGAACCTACTAAAGGGATTTTAACGAGACTGCCTGGCGTCGTGTGAAACCAACTTAAATGTAATAAAAATGGCTACGTAATGTAATATCAAACTATTCAATATTTGCATACACGCAGAGAAATGTCTGGCTACCTATACGAGAACTTCTGGTTGCAACCGTGACAGCAAGACTCACTAGTTGACTTTACAACATTTCTAGTAATAAATACGATTACTAAGTAAGTAGTAGAGATAACAAGGACTTAGTATTTATTACTAGAAATGTTATCAAGTCAACTAGTGATTCTGTTACGGTCGCAACCAGATGTTCTCGTATACATTTCTCTGCGTGTAGTCACAACCTATTTAAAATAGGTAAGAGGATGGATTCTGTTGAATCCGGAAAATTATGACGAGAGTTTTATACCCATTGTTAAAACAATATAAATATTAAGACATTAGAAACACTTGCCTTCCAAATAATAGACGTTCTATTTATTCGGAGGTGGCAGATAAGTACATAACAGTCTGAAAATAAAAGAGAATCAACGAAGAGTCTAATATTATAATTCAACGCAGACTTTCCATCCAGTCTAAAAGAAATAGATCTTGAAGTCATAATTCACAAGGTCCTTTTAAAGGACACCAATTTAATTAAAATAATATTTCTGGACAGGTAAGTCTATTACATTTTTTATTCAGCTGTTTTATTTTAATAAAAAATTCCAACAAGATTCTGGCCCTCCATTTTGAACTGCCGTTCCTGAAATTCGTCTTCTACAATTTTTAATATAAGCTCGGGGCTATTTTTCAAATATTCTTTCTATTTGCCATGGCTTTATTAGAATATTTTAAATGCCATTTGTAAGAGAACGTTGGTAGTACGGAGAACTCCATCCAAATCCATACATAAAATGTAAATGTAAGTCTATCTGTCACTTTGTCTGTTGCGTAGATTTTTGATATTTTTTTTGTCCTCAGTGTGATTCAGTTTTGACATTTTTTTTTCGGATCGCGGTAAACGCGTAGACCTTCGCGGTACTAATGAAGACTTCCATTATTAATTGGTGTCTATTGTAGCACACCTCCCAATGCGGACACAAGACCAAAACCCTGTTACTAGGAACAATCATTATCGGTACCAGTGACTGCTAGCAACTTAGTTCTCGAGAAGATTGGGACCATAGCAAGACAACCTGCATCGTATCTCATGTTCCAACCCCGCGTCTACTTTTTCCGACTTACAAGACGACAAAAACATGATAGCTTAGCTAATATGCATGATATAAAACGTAATTTATAGCACCTATTGTCCGCGGCTTCACTTGGATAAATCGACTATAACGTATGTTGCTCTCTAATAATGTAGCCTTATTACATGAAATAATTTTAAATATCAGTTAACTGATTTTCGAGTTACAAATAAACACAAAAATTAAATTTTTGATCTTTATAATTACTAAATTAATCATCATCATCAGCCTATAATGTTCCCACTGCTGGGACATAGGCCTTCTCTCTGTGAGAGGGAGTGGGCCATAATCCACACACGCGGGCCCAGTGCGGATTGGTCGATGTCACATGTCTTCGATTTTTTGGTTCTAGGACATGCCGGTTTCCTTTCCTTTCCGTTTTCCTTCACCGTTTTGAGAGCAGTGGTGATGAAATAAACTACACAAAGTAATGCGCCTGGCGGGGTTCGAACCCACGACCTACAACTCGTAAGTCGGGACCGATACCACTCGGCCACCACTGCTCGAATTTCTAAATTGCTACTCTTTAAAGACAATTTTCCCAGAACTACCTTCTTTCATTAATTTTCCGAGCCACAAATTATTAAATAAATCAACAATATAGACCACGCCATCTTTTGATAAACGCGTACCGTTTTCATCAGACGCTAACTACATCTTAATTGACTTTCAACTGCTACACCCCCTTTCAGTAACTTGATTATCTCTCAAAGGCTTTAAATTATAGGAAGAGCGGTTACTTAAGCGAATTTATTTTAATTATATAAGGATTTGGTAACGAGTTATTTTGTTTGGATAGTATGTGGTAGGTGGAAGAGCTCGGGGTTAAATAATAGCAGACGCAAATGTCAATCTCTAAAGTTAAACAGCGCTGGTCGAGGTTGGTGCGTAGATGGGTCATCATCATCATCATCTCAGCCGTAGGACGTCCACTGCTGAACATAGGCCTCCCCTTTTGATTTCCACTTATACCGGTTGGAAGCCACCTGCATCCAGCGTCTTCCGGCGACCTTTATAAGGTCGTCTGTCCACCTTGCTGGTGGACGTCCTACGCTGCGCTTGCTGGTCCGTGGTCTCCACTCTAGTACTTTTCGACCCCATCGGCCATCCGCTCTGCGAGCAATATGGCCTGCCCATTGCCACTTCAGCTTGCTAATCCGGTGGGCTATATCGGTGACTTTAGTTCGTCTACGGATCTCCTCATTTCGGATTCGATCACGTAGAGAAACACCGAGCATAGCCCTCTCCATAGCTCGTTGAGCGACTTTGAGCTTTGAGATGAGGCCGATAGTGAAAGACCACGTTTCGGTGCCGTAACTCATCACTGGTAACACACATTGGTTGAAGACTTTCGTCTTGAGGCACTGAGGTATGTCGGACGAAAAGACATTGCGCAGTTTCCCGAACGCTGCCCAACCGAGTTGGATTCGGCGGTTGACCTCTTTCTCGAAGTTGGACCTACCTAACTGGACTACTTGTCCTAAGTAGATATATGAGTCAACAACTTCGAGTACCGAGTTTCCAACAGAGACTGGGGTGGGCACAACATTGGCATTTGACATAATTTTCGTCTTGTCCATGTTCATTTTTAAGCCCACCCGTTGTGAAACTCGGTCGAGGCCGATACTCGGTCGGTGATAGTAGATGGGTGACCAGCATTTATCATAACGAGATTCCCACATGCCTCTTGCCAAAGCCATTGGTCTCGGTAAACATTTTTAGATTCCTGAAAGCGGTTGTTGTTGAGAAGTTTGAAAGTCTGCCAACCTGTCTTTACTAGGGGTATCGGGAGGTCAGGTACGTATAGGTATTCGTTCCATGTCAAATACCAATAAATAATCAACTATAGTACCCTGTGAATCCAATACACTGTATCTGCAGTTACAGTCTTTTGAATTAACAACGTCCATTCGATTTCTTTTTGCCTGTTACATGGTCCTGCATTAATATATTTTGGTCTTTATTCATAAAAATATAAGATATCGTCATGCAAAAAACACTGTATTTAAGTAAGACTAAATGCCTAAAATAGCAAAACACGGTAACCGAAGATGCAGTTTGTTGCCAAAATAATTCTCGCGCGTTTCAAGATACAGTGTTTTGTCAAAAATATCGTGCGACACGAGCGCGCCAATCAGAGCGCGGCTGATCGACAATCTCGATAAGTATTGGTCGATTTAAGTCCTGAGTTCAAAGCAGGCACGTGCCATTGTTTACGCTCGCGGTGTCCAGTTGTTGTTTAGTTATGACAGGTTTTTGTTTGTTTCCGAAGTAATTGGTGAATTAAGTAGGTTTTAAAAAGTTGTAAAATGAGTCATGGTTATTGTAATAAATTGTTGATAAAGTTATCACAACGCAATGTGCAACATTATAATAACTCAAATAGTGCCACGATGGTGTCTGAGTTAAATACTAATTTTCAAAAGGAAAATCATACTTATATCATGGATTCTTCAAGTTTCTGTGTACCTGATGATCCCATGGACTTAAATACAGACTTTCGCGATATCAGCCCATTACCATTGAGTGAGTCGGAGTGCCCAAGCCTTTGTGAAGAAATAGGTAAAAGGGGACTATACTGAGTTACTAACAGTAATTACGTCTTCTATTACTCAGGATTGTGTACAAACTCCTGAATCGGTTGATAATAACTTACAAAAGTGCATTGAATTGCCAGGAAGTCATGATTGTGTCCAAATAAATACAAAGGCTATTATAGAGCACCAACCTAGTTCTCGTCAAAAAAAGGACATGCTTGTCCCTACCAGGCAACCGCGTGCAGCTAGTGACATCGATTTCAACGAAATTGTTCCAATGTCTGAATATGATAGTGAGCCGTCAAGAAAACATAGTGTTACGTGTGAAGATAGGTCCAACAATTTAGAAAACCAAGATCAAGTTGAAATTTTACGACCGAAAAAAGCAAAGAGACAGAGAGACCCAAAAATTATTCTAGAAGACCAAAAAAAGAAGCACCCCATGAAACCCCCTTGCAGCAACTGTAAGAAGTCATGTACTGAACTTGTTAGTGAGATAAAAAGAGTACAAATACATGAACAGTTTTGGAATATAGCTATATACAGTGTGTCCGGGCACGGGTTAGCGATATTTGAAGGGGATATTCTAGGCTCTTTTTCATCGACAAAAATGCTTTAAAAAAATTCTTACTCCAAAATTTCGCGAATGGCAGCCATTTTAATTTTTTGTTCTGTCGAACTGGGGTGTGTACAATAAAATTCAAATGTCTTTAAATCCAAGAGACCTACATTCATGCAAATGACTTTATTGCAAAGTTAAACGTTGAGGCTTATCAAAAACTTACGAAAGTTTTCTAAATAATATGTAAAAATAACCAAAAAACATGGGCAAACACGAAATTGTACACAAAAATTACTGAATAATTTCACATTTTTAACTCTAGCTCGATAAGTACCCCTGAATTTTGCTAGGGTTTTTGCATTATATTAAAAGTGTTTGAGTCAGGCTATAAAATGATATCAAAATGATCACTCTACGTTAAGTATCTTAGGAGTTATTCACACTTGAACATCACCCTTCCTTAGCGCACGTACCCCAATATTACAGGTGTAGCATTCTTTGGGCGAGCTAAATCGTTCCAACGAATATTTATCAGCTGGCATTATTGACCACCATAATCCATAAACTGAAATGGTACATTTTTTTATTATATGAAACCACTTCTTGGAATTATTGCTACGGGGCGAGACGGAAGGGTGATGTTCAAGTGAGAATAACTCCTAAGATACGTAACGTAGAGTGATAATTTTGATATCATTTTATAGTCTATCTCAAACACTTTTAATTTAATGCAAAAACCCTAGCAAAATTCAGGGGTACTTATCGAGCTAGGGTTATAAATTACAAATTATTAAGTAATTTTTGTGTACAATTTCGTGTTTGCCCATGTTTTTTGGTTATTATAACATATTATTTAGAAAACTTTCGTAAGTTTTTAATAAGCCTCAACGTTTACCTTTACAATAAAGTCATTTGCATGAATGTAGGTCTCTTGGATTTAAAGACATTTGAATTTTATTGTACACACCCCAGTTCGACAGAACAAAAAATTAAAATGGCTGCCATTCGCGAAATTTTGGAGTAAGATTTTTTTTAAAGCATTTTTGTCGATGAAAAAGAGCCTAGAATATCCCCTTCAAATATCGCTAACCCGTGCCCGGACACACTGTATATAGCTATATTCCAAAACTGTTCATGTATTTGTACTCTTTTTATCTCACTAACAAGTTCAGTACATGACTTCTTACAGTTGCTGCAAGGGGGTTTCATGGGGTGCTTCTTTTTTTGGTCTTCTAGAATAATTTTTGGGTCTCTCTGTCTCTTTGCTTTTTTCGGTCGTAAAATTTCAACTTGATCTTGGTTTTCTAAATTGCTAGTATGCCTTACATTTTATTACATTGTCAAATAAGTTTTAAATAAGTTGACTAAACTGTCAAATCACAAAATACATTTATTTCTTGGTCAACAAACAAAACGATCCACACTTTCAGACATACATTGTTTGAACCAGTAAAAAGAACACTGTATTAACAGTGCAATACACTGTAACTCTAACATACAGTGTATTACCCTAACAATCTCTTCGTTCGCTTCTGTGACTGTTGTGGCAATACAAGTTATCTAAGATAAATCAATATATTAACGGTAAAATGTCTTTTAATTGCTAGGGCTGAAAACCTTATAAAATTACCTTTTTATTGATATCAAACACTTAAGTCTTTCTTATTAAACATAGTACGTAATCCTCTAAAAACAAAAAAAAGTGTTTTTGCTCGTTTTCTCAAAATCTGTCTTTCGCAGTTACAGTGTATTGGATTCACAGGGTACTATAAAGAAAATACATAGTGTTTCGTGTGTTCTTTTCTAAGCCCAATGGGCTACAACATGTGGTCCTTCAAGAAGGGAGTGTAATTAAGTTTCTGCACGGTCAGCAAGACACCTCCGGTGTTTCAGAAGTCCATACCGCGCACAATCAGGCGGCTGAACTGTCCCACTGCTGGGCAAAGGCCTCCCTCCATTCCTTCCAACGTTCGCGACTTTGCGCCACCTCTTTCCAATTCTCAAGGAAGACATCCAGCTCGTCCCGCTATCTCCTTCGCGGTTTGCCGCGGCCTCGCGTCGCTGTTTCAGGGCATCAATCATGAGCTTTGCGTGCCCACATCTCGTTCGGCATGCGGCAGACATGTCCTGCCCAGTCCCATTTAAGTTGGACAGCCTTTTGAGCCACGTCAATGATTTGTGTTTTGGAGCGCAGTGTAGTGTTTCGAACGTGATCTGTTAATTTAACACCTAGGATACTGCGCTCCATTCCACGTTGGCAAACCTTGAGTTTGGACCTTTGGATGTTTGTCAAAGACCAAGTCTGTGCACCGTAGGTCAGAATACACGTCATGTCCTCAAATTAAGATATAAAAATAAAAATTAAAAGAGTCGTTAAATCCTAGTGAAATTTCACTAAAATTCAGGTTTTTTATTAACTGCTCAACAGAAAATGCATTTCCAATCTCTATTTTATATTCAGTTCCAAAAGAATTGATAAAATCGTAAACAAAATAATTATTTCAATAGATATATTAGGTGCTAAAATAACGATCTTATCACTGTTAGAACCAATATAGCGGCAGGCTCGTTTCTCACAAAATTAATTATCTAGAATGATATGACGTTAATTAATTTCACAAGTTACGAGTATATTAATGTGTTTGTATTTTATCTTTGTCTAAATTAATTTGCCGTCTATTTTGGGAGCCATGCCCAAAAATAAATAAATATTATTATTTAGGTAAAACGGTTTGTTTACTTATTTTTGTAAATGGGATATTAATTTTCTATGCTAATTAATAAAACATCTACGGTTACATTGGACGGCGTCTCAGGTTGACCGGGAAAAAGCTATTATTATAGAATATTAGTTCATTGTTCACCAACATTGCGACACCTCCTACGTATAATATCGTAACCAACAAATTAACGAAAATGACATTTTTAGATTTACAACTACTTTATAACATAGACTATCGTTTGGTCTAATTAAAAAAAATATATTTACAATAGAACCAAAGATACTGAGACTGCATATTATCGCATGTTCATCTTTAGCGAAGTAAAATATTGTATAGTGCAGTTAGTTCATCGTACGCGGGGCGCGGGGGCCCGCTGCGCCGCGCGACCCAATAGTAAGTATTAGTACCGATTGAATACGCGGGAGTTGTGTATATTCGTTGTCGACCGCTGTGCTCGTCGCAGTTTTTTTTTAATTTGTTGTGATTGATACACTTAGTAAGATACTGCAGCTGTTAACCATGTCATCTAATGAAATGTCGTAAGTATAACTTACGACACTATACATCGAATCCAGATACATCACAAATATCGTAAGTATATAGTTACGATACTTTACTATTGAAAAAATATATAATTGTGTTCTGTATTTATACTTACGATAGTTTTCGTTGGAATTTCTTTCTCTTTTTATATCCTATGTTGCCATTACATTCTGTTAATTCAACTTTCACAGATTTAGTTTATACTCCGCAAGCAAAGACGCTTGTGGTGTCGCTTCTGACATCGAAGATAGAGTCTTCGATATCAGAAGCGCTTGTGGTGTCGCTTCTGACATCGAAGATAGAGTCTTCGATATCAGAAGCGCTTGTGGTGTCGCTTCTGACATCGAAGATAGAGTCTTCGATATCAGAAGCGACACCACAAGCTTCCAGAAAACGGAAGACCAAACCGAGAAAGGACAAGGGAAATATCAGAAGTCGCCATGTTGCCGATTGGAAAGAGAATAAAAGGAAAATGTTAAGAAACTTGGGCAAGGAGTATATAAGTCGTGATGGTACCGTAAGACATGGTAAAACTTTGGGTCCTATGTGTCCTATGAACTGTAGGCTAAAATGTACAACAAAAATAAGTGATGATGAAAGAATATTGCTTTTCAATAGGTTTTTGGGATTTAGGGAACCGTGAAAAGCAATGGGCTTTTATTGCAAACTTGGTTGTCAAACAAAACAAACGAAAGGTTTTATTTGACATCGAATCTAGGCGTAAGTTTAATTTATAGACTGCCAAGGGCTTTTGTAGAAGAACAGGAAAACTATTTAAATGTGTGTAGAAAGGTGTTTCTAAACACATTTTCATTAAGTGAATAGTTTGTCAATAAATCTTTAGAAAAAAGATAACATAAGTGGCTTGATACAAGCGGATCTGCGAGGGCGTCATTCTAATCATCGCAAAGTAATAACTGAGGATGGTACAACAAGTGATTTTGTTTGTTCATTTTATAACAATTTTTTTTTTTATGCGGGTATTGTTTTGACAAAATTCTATTTACTTTGAATTATAAACATTTGGATAATAAATATCATCAGAATCATCAGAATGGTACTATAGGAAAAGACTTATTAAGTGAAAATACCATTGATAAATATTTTAAATTTTTGTTTTTTTAACAGAGATTGTTTATTACGAAATACAACAGTATGTTTCAGAATATATTTTATTTCAATTCTACCCGTTAATAGCACTTACGATACGAATTCTCTGTAACCTACGCCACATTATCACTTTATTAGTTCCAAATTAAGTTATCGTAAGTGTAACATACGCTACTTAATCCTACGCAAACATCGACGTAAAGTATAGTAAGTACTACATACAACCAAATACCACTGATGTTTTCCATAGTAGAAATCCGTAAGTGACTTTTAAGAAATTCTAATAACAATTTCAATAATCGTTTTTGAAGGTAACATTCCTTTCCTAAAAATATATCTGTATGCCAAATTTGGTTTCTAAATGAGCTTATTTGACTTCACTACCATCAATAAACTGTTTGCATACCTTTGAATTGCGATACTGTAAAGTTGATTAAATGCAGTTACGATATTATACGTAGGAGGTGTCGTGTTGCACAACTGTTTTATGAATATTGCTTATTATATTATGGCTACAATGCAATGGCGGCCTTATCGCAAATGTCTTTCAGACAATGTACAGTAGGAGCTTAAAATAGAATAAGATAAGATAGACAGTTTTTTTTTATAATATAATAATAAAAAATATTTTTGAGATATAACGTTCCCGTGGGATAAATACAGAACGTTTCGCAAGCATAAACTAGAATAGAAAAATAAATCATTCACGTCAATTAAGTTACTTACTTCTATCAAAAAACCGTAAATAAACAATTTAGGCACGAATTTTGATTAAATTATTTAACAAAACCAAATACTAAAAGCAGAACTGTAATTGTTGTTCTGCTTAAAATATTCCACCACACAACAATAGTTATTTGTTATGCAAGGCTGCAAAGTTGATTTTTGGCGCGAGTACTTGAATTGAAAACTGAGCGAGCGAAGGATTCTAAGATTGAACCGCGAGAGAAACGAGCGGTTCAAATATAGAATCCTGAGCGATGCGAAGTTTTCAAAGGTACGAGACGCAGAAAAACTTTGCTGCCGAGTGCAACACACAACTTTTCACCTCACACAGCGAGGAAATGAAGTGGGGTCATTGACCTATACTGGGGGCGGCTCGCCTGTCAGTGTAGAAAACAATTGAATACAAGACGTGTTCGAATTTTAAACAACACTTTGTGCTCTAGAGCACAAAATGGAGTTTTGCGCTCAGATTTTGAATGAGAAATAGAATCTTTCCGAGCGGGTGAGGTGAAATAGTTATTTGTTATGCAAGGCTGCAAAGTTGATTTTTGGCGCGAGTACTTGAATTGAAAACTGAGCGAGCGAAGGATTCTAAGATTGAACCGCGAGAGAAACGAGCGGTTCAAATATAGAATCCTGAGCGATGCGAAGTTTTCAAAGGTACGAGACGCAGAAAAACTTTGCTGCCGAGTGCAACACACAACTTTTCACCTCACACAGCGAGGAAATGTAGTGGGGGCGGCTCGCCTGCCAGTGTAGAAAAGTAGAAAACAATTGAATACAAGACGTGTTCGAATTTTAAACAACACTTTGTGCTCTAGGGCACAAAATGGAGTTTTGCGCTCAGATTTTGAATGAGAAATAGAATCTTTCCGAGCGGGTGAGGTGAAAAATATTTTGCTGAACTATTCTCTGTTTAATAAACAATGCTTTGATGCAACCTAGGAAACACGAATTCCACCTCAATATTTGAGGCTCGAACAAGTTTATAACACAATCAAAACTGCGCTAGAATGAAAATTAAACCTAGAAAGCAACACAAAACAGTGTCGTGTTTAAATATCGTGTCGCGTCTGAAATTTATGTTTTTTTCTTTACTACATTGGCCTACACTAGGAACTTCTCCCGTGTCGTGGGTGCGTTTACAAACATAGAAACTCACATACACAAACACCTAAACCTGGAACAAGTACTTGTGTAGGTATATTCGTTCCGTGCGGGAATCAAAACCCGCGACAACGTTTTCTACAACAGACATGATAATTATGAGAACAAGGTGTTCTTAAAAGCAAGTAAAGAAATATCCAACAGAAAATAGAGAAAGGAGGTACTGATTTTGTTTCTGAAATTTCAACTGTAGGTAACTAAAGGAAAATAAACACAACTTTAAAAAAAAAATACGTGGGGCACTCGGGGACTGCCGCGGTTTAAGCTATTGGATAGCATTTTTATCAAATTATGCAATTATAATTATTTGTTTATTTTATTTATTAATCTACTAATTAGGCTATGGTCAGCCACCACAATCAAGTGAAACGTCAAGAAAGAAATTCATTAATTTACGTTGACATAACAGATGTTATAACGACATTTGATATGACTCAGTAGAGGCTAAAAGAGATAGAATCGGACGATGCACGGCTTTCAACGCCGCACCGCTGTGCCGGTCGGAGTGGGGGTGTTAGGTTTATTTTCGTTACGGAATTTCTTGATTCGGTCACCGCGCTCAGAGCCCGCTATAAAAGCTATACAATAGCTTCAAAAAACAAGCTCTTTTGGACTGTACGATTGAATTAAAATTAGTATTGGACAAGCTTTTGTTCGCTGTTCAACGATTATTCCACGGTAACGTATTACTGAAACCGTAGTCTTCTCTTTGCAACCTTTGTCTGACTCGCACTTCGCTTTGGCATAGTTCAACTGTGATAAAAACAAAAGCCAACGTTTTAATTTTTTTGGTTTCTCAGTTTTTGGCAATAAAGAAGAAAGAATTGGCAATAAAGCTCAATTCACACAGTACGGTGAGGACGAAGTCAAAGAGAAGAGTTCTCGTTTAGTTATTGCTTTCTGACACGATGGCGATATTATACAACTGTCATACCTGTGTTTCTCGAACGGTTTCATATACAACTCAATTCAACATTCATGTATTTAGTGAATCCATATTCCCCTAGAATGTTAAAGCCCTGAGCCCTACTTGTCGGTTTTCGGGCACCGTTATTGTAGTTGGTTGTTGGAAGGTGCCCCAATCATACAACATAATGTGAACAGCACCGTTGTTACGCAATAGGCGAATGAGATTCGGCCCGATTAACGGACGTAGAGGTCAGACAAAACAACGCACATTTCTTGTCGGCGCTGATAAAAAATCCATGTTTTAGTAAAAAAACCAAGTATGTACAGTACATATAAAATTTTCTGCCAATAGAACAGCCTATTTTTTAACCGATCCGACTCTCGATATTGTGTCAACGGGTTGTTGGACGGTCCCATGTCATTTATGGGTCAAAAATCAAGTCGACTACTAGAAAATTTCTGATGGAAAATCAACCCCTGCTACATAGAAATCAAGTCAAAAAGTTATGCTCAGCCGTAGTAGTCGACATAACAAGAAAATATAAAAGTTTCTATAGATGAGCTTGAATACAGAGCTTTAGCATTATACCGCCTTGTTTTACATAGATATAAATGATATTAAGTACCTAGTTAAAAAAGCTCATTTTTATGAAATTTAGAAAATATTCAGGAACGAGAAATCTTTACATCACATACCTATTTTGATAACATAATTAATAAAGACTACCCTCTCAGGTATGTTCCCTCCTATCATATCACTCAGATAAAGCATACCAATAAAAACTTTCAGTTAGTCAGATAATTAGCATAATCAGCCTATAATGTCCCCACGGCTAGGACACAGATCTACCAACCTACCATTGCACCCGCTTTTAAAACATGCTGTAAAACACACAACATGGTGATAAACTTCCAGGAGATAAATAAAATAAAAGCTCATTTGTTCACCCCACTAAATGTCAAATTATTTCACCTGGAAGATAATTATGATCTGGGTGAAATGAAGAAACCAAAGAATCTTCAGTTACCTGGGTTTGTATCACCCAGATGAACAAGTGGAATAAACCATCCCAAAATTATCATATTACCAGTGCAGAAAATTGAGTAGTGCCAACGGTGCCTGGGCACAGGACTCAGACCCTTGAGAGTCGCAGAAATGGCCAGACCAGCGGCCGTATCATGACGTCTTAAAACCAGACCTGTTACAGTGAGTGTAAGAGATAGAGCTTTACAAGTCGTCTAGTGCCACCTCGTTCACTCACTGGATCTACTCTGGCTTAAGACGTCATAATACGGCCACTGGAACACAATTGGCTAGACCAGATGCAGTTGAAGAAGCATGCACTAGTCGTTCATACAAGGCTAGTTACGGTACTGCGTATTACACGTTTATGTGAATTACTACTGAGGTTGAATTACACCACAATAGTGATTACATAGGGATATTCTTATTCGTATCGAAATAATGATAGTCGCGGTGTGGCGGTAATTAATACAGTATCATTATTATTCGGACTGGGTGCTGGCGAATACAGTGGCGGGCGAGTATTTGGGTAGGGTAGGTAGGTGCATATAATTTCAAAACATGATCATAATAATATAATATATTAATAGTAGATTCATTAAATGCATCAATTAAGGTTCAAACTTGTGGACATTCACAGATGCTCTAAACGTTTGATTTGCACCGCTTTCTATTTTCAATTCAAACATTAATCCAAAAAGCTTCAAATAAATTACTTTATACGTTCACGACGCATTTAATATTCATGTATTTCGTTTATATTTGGAATGCTTGTTTCCCATTCGCATACAAATCATTCATTTTCGAATAAAAATACATTCATTCATTTCGTTCATTCGTTGTTCGGTAGAAGCGCAAACAGATCAACTGAACATACCTATTTACTTTTGTCATTACAATTTATTGTAGTGCCTGAGTTTCTGTTTTGTCCCCCATTTTGAATTGTACATAGTTTTTGTCGTGTTTGCAATGAGTTTAGTTTCAAATTAAATGTCAGAATGCTCGTTTTCGTGTTGTTTCTGTGAAATTTTTAATTAATATTATTTCTATTATGACAATAGTGTTACTGCTGAGTGTCATAGTTTACAAATTTAATTTATATTGTGTACAAAAAGGCCTTCGAGAAAATCGTTTACTGGAAGAATAATTATGGGAAGTTAGTGTTTAAAACGGGATATTTACCATGTTTATTATTTGTTTTGAGTTTCCGATATTTCGGCACTGTTGCAAGCACCATGATCACGGATGAACTGAAGTTATTGCGGGTGGATGTTATGAGCAGACAAAACGGTCTACCCTCCGTCTCGTTCGTTTTTTGCGTTCGACTCCACTATCATTGTCACTAGTCTCACTCACAACACGATATTGTTCCCGACACACAAAACTCACTGTATCTGCTTGCGAAGTAGTTACCGTGTTTTTTCGGTTTTTACACAATTGGACCACTGGGTTCCAGGCCCTCGACAGTTGAAACCCATCCTCACGATTGAAATTTTTATATTTCGTGATTTCGATTGCTTCTCGAACCAATCTCGGTATGTAGTGGCGTTCTGTCTGTCGAGGGCCTGGAACCCAGTGGTCCAATTGTGTAAAAACCGAAAAAACACGGTAACTACTTCGCTAAATAATTACAGCTGCACAGGTGGATCTTCTGGGTTAAGCCGAGGTTGGTCACACCGCGTTTTTTAAAAGCGCCGTCGACGCGCGATTTAGAAACGCGCTTTGACGGCGCGCTTTTATCAAACAGAGCAGTTTGTTGTCGTTTTTACCGAATTGCGTCGAACGCGCGTTTGCATCGCACCTGTATCGCTACACACGCGCGTCAGTATCGATTCAAACGCGTATTTGAATTTACACAGGTGTGCAAAGGTCTACAGGCTGCGTCTGACTTGCATGCGTACCACGTCTGTATATACTACAAACGCGCGTCAACGGCGCTTTTAAAAAACGTGGTGTGCATAGGCTCTAAAGTCTAAAAACCAGTCTTACCATGGGGCCGTATTATCCAGTTACTGGTTTGTGGAGGTCCGATTGGCAATCACTCCATGTAAAATACTGATATTTAGCTGCATCTGGTTCGACTGGAAGCCGACCCTAATTTAGTTGGGAAAAGGTTAGGCAGATGATTCTAACTATGTATGTTCAAACATATTTCTCTACGCAGTATACACGCACAGATTTTACTATAAAATCTAACTTAATGCGTAACACTAAAACCGTCAACCCTTCATTACTGGGGCACTTGCACATCACGGCACATTAGGGTCATTTGTACCTTGATTTATTCCCCCATCGCGTTGGAGGGTTAACGCATTGACGCCGACGGGAATATGCGTCTTAATAATCGTATTCAAGGAATATAATGTAGGGTTGGATTTTAACTAAATTGTATGAAGTAATATTTTTGGATTAAATCCGTAATAATCATAATCGATTCGTAAAATACAGGTGAAAAGCTTCGTCCGCATTTAACTTGAACATCATCCCATGGAAATGTCGGGATAAACGGCTACCTATGTTTTGTTCCAGACCGTAAACTAATTCTGAGCCTATGCGTTAAGCCCTTCGGCAATGAATCTATGCAACCATCCATAAAACTTTCGCATTTGTAATATTAAATAAATAAATAAAAAATTAAATAAATAAATAAATTAGTAAGGATGTCTTATTAACAAGCTATTGCCAGCGGCTTCACCCGCTACAGCTCGAAAATTATCCCACGGGATGATAAAATTGGGACAGAAACTATCCTATGTGATAATCCAGGTTATAAACTATCTGTAGATAAAATTTTATCCAAATTCGTTTAGTGTTTTTGCGTGAAAGAGTAACAAACATGCAAACAATCTTTCACGTTTAAAATATATGTAAGATAAGATCAATTCCATGTGTCAAATTAATAACAGTTTATTTTTTAAGACTGAAATCTAGATTAAAAGCTGCGTCCCCGAATTTTGTAATATTTCTCAAATACCACACCAATATTCAAGATTAAAATGATTCCTCTTGATCCCTAACCTCCTTAGGGGCTGCCTCCACGAGCGAGAGAATCGCGGCGATATTATCGCCGTGCCACGTTTTTCTATACACTCACTATGGAACCGTCTCCACACGGCGATATTATCGCCGCGATGCGACGAGTGGCAACGAGCGCGCAAAACGTCATTACATCGTCGCTAGCCCGCCGCGACTAGCAACGCGACCGCGGCGCTCTCGCGACGAGCGCGCGGCGGGCGCGCTGTGAAACGCAGCGTCATTTCAGCATTGCCTCTAGCGAACTTGGCAACGTGACGTCAAGGAAACGCGGCGATACCGTTACGAGTCGCCGCGGAATCGCCGCGATACCGTAACGACTCGCGACGATACGCGGCGGAATTATCGCTCGTTCGTGGAGATTATCCGACGATATAAGGGCGGACTCGTCGCGATTCTCTCGCTCGTGGAGGCAGCCCCTTAGAGAAGGGGTCGTTGCCTTCCAACATACTGACATACCCTTCATATAACGTCCGGGCAGCTATCTCATTTATGAAACCGTTCTTATCATGCCAAGGTGACGGGTTAAGTTCCCATAAGCCATTTCTGACGAGATTTCGCGTAACCCGCGTAATCCGCGAGTCAAGTTTTGATAGAATAAGAAATTCGCCTATAGACTCGACAATCACATATTTATAACACTACATTATTCATTTGCACTGAGTGAGTCGAAGGGACTTTCAGAGTATTACACTTATTAAATTCTACTCTGGCCTTTTACATGCCTTTTGCATTCCAGAACCGCGGTATCAAGACCCCGTTCTTGAACATTTACTGTTAAGGTGAAACAAGTCAACATTTTTTCCATAGAAACTTCGTTGGGGTTTTACTCCACTATTTGACAAGGTACTACATCCAAAGTTAAACATGGTATCGTTTTGTTTCATTATTAATTTTGTCTGTACGGAAGCAGAATTTTGAAATAACAAGCCATTAAAAAGTTACGAGCTTCCAAAGATTCTTTTTTATTCCTAATTTTACCACAACTTTGGGCGTAAATTAGAAATTAAAGACGCATCAAATTTCCAAAACAAAGTCCGTACCGACACAGCACATTTATCGAAGAATTCCATAAATTTTATTTGAAATTGATTGATGCAGTGGTTTTTTCATAAAACCCCTTCTCCCAAAGGCCGTTTCGTATTTTTTTACGTGCGCCTTATACTCTGAATGATCGTGCATCTCACTGTATAATGTTTTCCCCTGTTTTCTCCACGGAGGGATGACGTTCGCGGACACATGAACAATATGGCTCGATTTCAGGTGATATTTCACCTGGTTTCATGGTTTTTGACCATGCCTGCCAGTGAGTTGGAGCTCGCGACTCGCGCCGCCTTAATTCAAAGTTTTCACATACTTATAAGTTTTTCTCATGTAATTATTTCTCCCGTAATTTATTCCTCAATTTGAAACCATTAAATAAATAGTATATTAATTAAGAGTGATTGAAAAATAATATTTATGCATAATATCAATAAGTTAGTCAGTTTTAGTTTTTATTAAAATTGGATTCGAGACTCATTTGGACATTTTCACTACTACTCTAATTTTATTATTTGGCCACTTGAAAAAAACAATTACTTTTTACATACCTACTTGCACTCGAGGAGCTCGTGGCTATATAACTACAGCCGCACAGGCCGATCATCCGGGTTAAGCCGCGCTTGCCGAGGTTGGTCTGTGGATGGGTGACCATCTGTCATATCGAGTTTCCTCCGTGCCTCGGAAAGCACGTAAAGCCGTTGGTCCCGGCTGTCATTTGTAGATCTTTGACAGTCGTTACTGTTAGTCAGAAGCTCATAAGTCTGACAACCAGTCCTACCATGGGGTATCGTATTTCCCAGTTACTGGGTTGTGGAGGTCTGATAGGCAGTCGCTCCATGTGAAATACTGATATTCAGCTGAATCTGGTTCGACTGGAAGCCGACCCCAATATAGTTGGGAAAAGGCTAGGCAGATGATGATACCTACTTGCACTCGCTATGGCTTATAGTGTTTTGACTAGAGTTTTTACCATACTTTCTACTTTTATATGTAGAAAGTATCGCTTCTACACGACTACATTCTTACTCTATGGCATTGTTTACCACGTACACAACAACGGAGGTTTAAATGTTTTGTGATCATTTTGCACTTTGTGATTAGGGTAAACGTCCAGTCATTGGACACTTAAGGACCTTCTATAGATGAAAAATTATTCTTGGACACATTTATGAAGTTACAAGCTAGAATCGTTATTATTTTGCTTATTCAATGTGTATGTTAACATAATTTGCTTTTAAAAATTATATTTTATAGCATAAACATATAAAAAAATCCTGTTAAAAAAAAGTACCCAAATATATAGTCATTGGACAGAATTTCTATTGTTGGACAGTCTATACTAGTTAATGGACAGCACAATTTAGCCCATTAATGTTCAAAACAAGATTAATACGCTAAATTGTGCCCCTTCATTATTCGCTATTTTAACGATTTATTTTTGTAAATCGTTAAAATAGCGAATAATAAATGGGAAATTTATAAACAACATTTTTATTATCATATTTTTTACATATCTCATAGATTCTAAGTCTTAGAAGAAACATTAACAATCACAGTTGCTTTCAAAACTATTCCGTCTTAGCAGCTCTTATGAAATAGAAAAAAAAAAGCTTTCTTGTAAGCATTAAACAAAATAAGATATATACCTCTTATAAAATTCACATCAAACAAAAAAATTACCTGAGTTCTATATTTTCTCATTCAGCACCGAATGTTAATTATTAAGCATGTTTTTTGTCGAATCGTAGTCTTTCTTTTCCGCTTGGGCATCTTGATTTACTTCTGAACACTGTTATCAGACAGTAGGTACCGTTAGTTAGGTAGGTTTTAGTTTGGACAAGGTGTCCAATGACTAATTTTAATCTTAAAATTAGTCATCAGTCTTTGGACAGGGTGTCCAATATCTGATTTTAATGTTAAAATTAGTCATTGGACACCCTGTCCAAAGACTAGTAGAAGGTGCCTAAGAGCAATACTATTAAAAATGGTTCCTTTAGCCTGAAGTTATACGCAGTAGAGTCCAAAATAATTTCAATTATTTTTAATTTAAAAATTGCAGTTATTGGACGCTTGTCCAATAATTAGATTTTATTCAAAAAAGTTTTCAGTTATTGGACATTACATAATAACCTAAAAAACGTATTTGACTGTATGTAATCATATTAAAATCAGTACATAATACCATTATACATTACTGTGCAAACTACTAAGAACATAGGACTGTCAGGTAGAATACAAATCGTTAAAACATGTAGTAGTTAAACTTACCAAATTCTTTATTTCTCATTAGAATTACCGTTAACCGTCCGGACGCCGAGAAAATTAATTAATTTTGACCAATTACTGCCATCTATTAGAAATGTTTTAAACTTTATAGTATCGCCAATAAACGGAGTACATAAAGAGTCAGTTGCATTGTTAGACTCTTGAATCATAACCTTAATAAAAACGATTAAAGGGAGTTCTGTCCAATAACTGATAGTGTCCAATGACTGGTAGTTTACCCTATTTGATGTTTTGATTATCCTGCTCTTGATGTTGATGGAACGAGTAGTCTCTAATGAGGCTATCAATTTTCAAAGTGACTGATAAACAGGCAAATCTTCTCTTCCGTCTTTGCTTGAGGTAGGTAACTGTAACAATTATGGAAACGGCTTATAAACACATAATATTATCTTGCAATATACGTTGCCTAGGAATTTCTCCTGTGTCGCGGGTGCGTTTACAAACATAATTATGAACTCACTTATACAAATATCAAATATTTGTTCCATGCGGGGATAAAACTCGCGACACGCTGCGCCAGATCAGTCGATTGCTCAGTAACTGCGCCAAACGTTTAAGCCAAATTATACTTAAGAGCGCATATTCTGAAAGTTGGCAACGTCGCAAATGGCTGTCAAATAGTTACAAGTTTTAATTAATTTTACAAATTTACTGAATGAAAATAAGAAATATGGCCCTGTAGTGCACTAAATAAATGATTAGGGAATGCAATAATTAATATCGTAATACAGAAATATAGTTTTAGACGTAAAAAAAAAAACATTTGGAAACATTCCGAATGCCTTTTATATACCTGAAACGGTTACAACACCAAATTCAGTGTATTCCTATATTAGTTTTTTAGTGCACTACAGAGCCATATTTCTTATTACCATACAGTAACATTGCCAAATTAATTAAAACTTGGAAATATTTGACAGCTATTAGCGACGTTGCCAACTTTCTGGTTATGCGCCCTTAATATACAAATGTGAACCGACTGGTTGCCAACCTGATATTCAGAGCAAGCTCACTCCAGGTAAATACCGTCTGAACAATGAAGATTTTTGAAAACTATAACGGATTATTGGAGAACAAAGATTCTTGAAATCGAGAAGACAGATAAGAGGCAATAAGGGTTTGTCAAGAAGAGAAAACAAGGGCTAAGCTCTCAACGTGCTTTCAAATGACTAATCGCTTTAACAGTGATTAAACACGCATCCAATGCATTTATTTAGAAGTCTGTCAAGTTTATATAATTATGCATTCAATGATATTAAAAATCGATGATGTTAATTTATGCAAGTAGGGTATGTCAACACTTTTACATGTTTTTTTCATAAAATTAGGAGAGGCCTATGTTTTGTACCTGAAAAAAAACAGTCGAAATAAACTCAGAGGTTAGGTCATAGTAACACGCATCGCCATAGCCAATAAAGGGGGAGACAACCTCCCGTTACGTGAGATGGACGAATATTTATCAATCTTCAAACGATAAAGCAATTCAAAACAATACAAACATCAACGAAGAATCATTTTCACGAACTATTCTAAAAGCCAGCTTTCAATCACAGAGAATTTCAAACAGATTGAACGATCACAAGCTTTAATAACTTCAATCAAAATAACTTTAAAACTATTTAGATTGCTCCGTGACAATTAAACTGCTTGCCAAACGTTCCATCTTGAATTTTCCCAAGTAATTTAAATGTCACTTTGAGATTAAGTTAATCACTCATTACTAAAATTTATGTTTACAGAAATTGATAAAGTGGAACTGAATTCTAAACGCCCTTGCTCATGCCAATTCGATCGGTGTGCGATATGGACTAAATAAAAATCATCCTTTCTACTACGATACAGTGATGCAATTCGAATGACTTACGTCGTCGAAGAAAGCTTTTTTTTCAACCAACTTCAAAAAAAGGAGGAGGTTCTCAACTCAACAGTTTTTTTAAATATTTGTGACCTCATAATTTACTTCGGTGTGAACCGATTTTGATGATTGTTTTTTTGTTCGATGCAGTATATCTATCATTTGGTCCCATAAAAATAACTCATCTTTCGGAAGTCGATGGCAAAAATGAATTTAAGAAAAAGCCACCATGTTTTTTTTGTGGTTTTTGAAGGCGGTTTTTTTTTATTCTATCTCCCCACAGATTCAAATTGAAATACAAATGCTTTTAAAGACTTTACTTAACACTTGTAAGCTTTTACACCAATGACATTTCGAAAGAACTCGACCCAGCAATCAAGTACTAAATAAATATCAAAGGTACATACGTACAACCAGCAAGTTCCCGCAATCACCTACGTTGCTACGACGCTACGAGTTTCGTAGAACCCGGTCAATACGCTACGCTTTTGCTACGAAGATTCGTAGCACTTTGATGAAATTGCAGACAAGACGCAGAAGGCTTTATTTGATTTAAAAGACGGCTGAAGTATTCGTCATCTTTATTTGTCTTTTGCTCTGTTGGGGGCAAATTCAAGTTTGACCAGAGAAACCCGACTGCCAGTAATTTACATGAAGAGTCTGCTTATCCGGTCCCGGGACTTACCGTATTACCCGTGACCTTGGAACGTAAAAGGCTATTGATGGACATCGTGGATTTTAGTCAGTACGAGTCTAATTGTCCCTCCCGCCCTGCCCTGGGTGGGAGGACTCATTTGATGATTTTACCGCGATAAAAAAAAAAGAAAAGAGTTTGCGTTTCTGACTCAGTATTACTGAGTATTACAGTATATCTAAGACTGGTTCCCAAATTTTCAAATTTCCTGAAACTCAAGTAATTTCTCCATCTTATTTCTAAGTTAAAAGTAACAAAAAAAAACAACATCAAAGAGTGATAAAAATCAACTTTTCGAAAGTTATTATTAAAAACCCTTCCGCGAATTAATTTTGGTTGAAAAAAAGATTTTATTTTAGTCAAACATTAATTATCTTCGACTCTACCAACGGACTGTTTCTTTAACTGGAAGGAATTATTTATGGACGGCACTTTTGGCGCAGTGGCTGAGCGATCGACTGCTGTGAAACGTGTCGCGGGTTCAATTCCCACACGGAGAAAATAAGTGTTTAATCTGCAAGTAGTTGTTCCGGGTAGTTGTTTGTGTATGTGAGTTTCTATGTTTGTAAACGCACCTACGATACAGGAGATATTGCTAGTGTGGGTAAAAAAAAAAAAAAAAACTTGTTAGTGTTAATAAATATAATTTAAGAGCGCGCGTGTATTTACGCCGAACGACATTTTAATCCACAAACTTCATAGTTCATAGACACGACGGCACGGTTTTTTGACAGCACGGTTGGCGCAGTGGCTGAGTGGTCTGGTTGTTTGTGTATGTGAGTTTCTGTGTTCGTAACCACGATACAGAAATAACTCCTGAGTGGAGAAAAGTTTGAAATAAAAAAAAAATAACAAGTTCAAATTTCTCATTTTGATGAAATTTCAAACTGCTGAATTCTTTGATTTAAAATCTTAACAAAGTTTTTCGAAAAAAAAAAGTTTTCTGCTAAATTAGTGCGATTTCAAACCTTTCATGGAAATTGAGATAGTCAACTATCTTTTTATTATATTAGACATTTCGTTAAAATAGAATCATTCATTTCTAAAAATACGGACATGACTTTTCTATGAAATGTCGTTCGGCCTGCACAATCTTAAGTGGCTATAAATAAATGTAATTAAGCGCTTTCACTGGTATCATAAAGCCTTCACTCGTAATCGTTACTTAGTCTTTCAGTTTTACTGTGTGCGAAATACGTATTAAGTCATTTGGAAACGAATTATTGCTTTAGTACACATATACACTCAACCTCACACACACATGGGCAATTTGTACGCTTGGACTTTTTTGTCTTCGTTTATAGCAAGAAGGCTGGAGTTATGAGACTTTTAGTAAGGAATCATCTGACGAAGAGGATCTGCCAATTGCGACTATGATTCGTTTAGGCTTAGCACGCACCACGACAAAACGCACGTGTTTAATCGTAAACTTGGCACAGCACAAATGTAACACATATTTTCACACAAGCGCACGCATTGGATACATTTTTCAGTGACTGATTGCGGTTTTGGAACACACGATCAGAAATTCATAGACTGAAATAAAAATTAAGTAAAACGCCAATCACAGTGGGTGTTCGTGTAAGTGAGCATTTGGAACAGTAGCAATAACGACTGAGTTTATCTGGAGCCTTACTTGGATTCAGTTTAGGCTGAAGGAAAGAGACAGAGCTATACAAGTCGTCTAGCGCCATCTCTTTCCCACAGCCTAAACTGGATCGCGTTAAGAGTTCATGGTAGGCCACTAGCTAGGTAATTGATTGCAGATGTGCAAGAACCATCTTTTATCTTTTTTTTTTTTGAGATATCAAGTCAGAACAGTACACAGTGGTTTTATCTTTTATCATTTTAAAAATGGTCAGTATTACAACCTGGTCGGAGGTTGTAACACTCCATTCGACAAATCTTTATCATCATCATCATCATCAGTTGTTGTTTAATTGCAATAGCGAACGAACGTACGGATCGCGCGCGCGTGCTCTAGTTAAGAGTATTCTGCAGACGCAGCACAACACCGTCGTCGCGGTGTACCTACGTCGACCTATCGCGGTCAGTGCAATGACCTAGTTACAAGTGATGAAATAATGAAGTGTTTATAATAATTTATTGTATAGGTTTAAAGTCGCCTTACAATTAAATAATGGCTTCACAGTCAATTAAGATAAAAACTGAACTGGAAAGACGGTTGTATGACTGTTACATCCAGGAGAAATCTGATAGAGAAAATCTGCAGCAAATGGTACGTAATCTGAATGAACATATTCATAGCTTGCAGGAACAAGTACAAGCCCTCCAAGGAGAACTAAGTTGCTTGAAAGAAAAAAAAGAACCCAAAGAACCCTTAGAAAAACAGGACAGCCAGACAATATCATTTTCCCAGCGTCCTAAAAATGACGTTGAATATTGCACAGATGAGGATGAACTCGCTAAAGAGACAGGGTGGATTAGGGCCAAGAGCAGGAAGAAGAGGAAGCTTAACACCTCGCACTCTCCAAAACAACAACCTGAAACAAGCCCCCCACATGAAAATCTCCGAAAAACTGAGAAAGAGACTTCCGTAAAAAAAGTGCCCGCGCCACCGCCAATTATAATAGACGGAGTTACGAACTACCAAACGTTCTTTGACTCTCTGACTGAAACTTTGCCAGCTGAAACATTTACCGCAAAAATGTTAAATGGTGATTGTGTGAAAGTTAACGCCAAAACAGAGGACTCATATAGAGTAATCACCGGGCTTTTAACAGAAAAAGACTACCATTGGCATTCGTATGAGAACAAGCAGGCTAGACCAATCAGAGTTGTTGTAAAGAAGCTACATTCTTCTTGCCAACCTGATCGAATCAAAGACGACCTAACAACACAAGGTCTGAAAATTGAAAAAGTGGACAACAAATTGAGCTGGAAGAGTAAAGAACCACTCAACATGTTTGTCTTATCATTCAACAACGAAGAAGATGTCAATAAAATCTACGGCATAAAGTATATTTTAGGGTGTAAAATTGAAATACACCCATTCAAAAATTCTAAACTTATTCCCCAATGCAAGAGATGCCAGGCATATGGGCATACTCATAAATATTGCAGAAAAGAGCCAAGGTGTGTAAAATGCACGGGCAAGCATCTTACAGCCAATTGTACCAAATCTCCGCAAGAGAAGCCAAAATGTGTTCACTGTGGGCTACCCCACCCTGCCAACTATAGAGGGTGTGAAGTAGCTAAACAGATGCAAATATTGAAAAACAAAAATATTAAAAAGAAAATTGTGGTACCAACTACCCAGCCGTCTTTTCCACTAAGGAAAAATGACAAGCAGCCACAGAAAACAAGTGGTGTCCAGTCATTTACAAAACTCATGCAAGTACCCAACACTTGTACCTACGCGGAAGCTGCAAAAGCAAGATCTCAGCCTTTAAATTTAGAGGACAAGATTAATCAGATTTTGAAATGTATAACATCATTTGACACGAGATTAGAGAAATTAGAGTCTAGCACTAAAACAGCCACTTTATATAACCAAAAATGAATAACACACTTAAAATAATGGCGTGGAACTCTAATGGGCTCCTGAAACATCAAAATGAGTTGCAGGCGGTCCTGGACACAGAAAATATAGACGTGTGTTTGGTATCCGAAACGCACTTCACCAAGCAATCTTTTGTCAAATTTAGAGGATACACTGTATATAATTCGCTTCACCCTGACAACTCTGCTAGAGGAGGCAGCGCGATTATAATCAAAGAGAACATCAGTCACTTCGTGCAATGTATATTTGAAGAACAAGACATTCAAGCCGTGGCAATATCTGTCAAAATCAGGTACTGTCCCGTGTCCATAGCGGCCATTTACTGTCCTCCACGGCACATGATAAGAAAAGAGCGATATTTACATCTCTTTGAATTACTAGGCCAGAGATTTATCCTAGGCGGTGATTTCAATGCTAAACATACGCATTGGGGATCAAGACTTACTACGACTAAGGGAAGACAGCTCTTAGGCGCAGTTAAAGATACACGTTCTGAAGTTATGAGCACAGGAAAACCAACATACTGGCCCACTGACCACCAGAAGATACCGGATCTTATAGATTTTTTTATATGCAAAAACATATCCGCCAATTACTTGAGCTTGGAGGAAGGTTTTCATATGAACTCGGACCACTCTTCAATTATACTGATGCTTAGTCAAAAAGTCTTACTCAAAGAAAGCCACTTAACGCTGGTTAATAAATTCACAGATTGGGAAAGTTTTAAACTTGATCTTGACAATATAATCGACCTTAAAACTCCGATAAGAAAGCGAGATCAGCTAGACTCAGAGGTAAACAAGTATATTGTTAACATTCAGCAGTGTGCGTGGAACAACACACCAGAATTAAAACGTAAATATAAGGGCTTCACCTATCCAAAAGAAATCGTGGATTTACTATCTGACAAAAGAAAGCAAAGAAAACTGTGGCAGCAAACTCGGTGCCCGCGAGAAAAAACAGTATTAAATAATTTAACTAAAAGATTGAAGAGGAAAATCCAACAATATGAGGAAACATCTTTCAATACCAACCTTATGCATCTAACCAATGATAAATCAACAGATTACTCACTTTGGAAAGCAACCAAAAATCTAAAAAAGCCGATTAAGCAAATACCGCCCATCAGAGAGAGCGATGGAAAATGGGCCATAAACAATGACCAAAAAGCTTCAAGGTTTGCTCAGCATTTAGAAGAAACTTTTAAACCCAATGAGAGCTCAATAGATATAATTGAGATTGACAACTCATCACAAAACCAGACAATTAAGCTTGTGACTCCTAGAGAAGTTATGAGAGAAATCCAAAATAATATTAGCTCAAAAAAATCTCCGGGGTACGACCTAATTACAGGTGAAATTCTAAAACACCTACCGCTCAAAGCTATAGTTAAGCTGACCAAAATAATCAATGCTGCATTTATTCTAAGATATGTACCTGCGCCATGGAAGGTTGCAGAAGTCATTATGATTGCGAAGCCTGGAAAACCACCACATGAAGCATCATCATACAGACCCATTTCTTTGTTGCCCGTGCTATCAAAACTCTTTGAAAAACTATTATTTAAACGGTTAAAACCAATAATAGAAGATAAAGGCCTTATTCCAAATCATCAATTTGGCTTTAGGGAGAAACATTCAACAATAGACCAGGTTCATAGAATAACTAACGTCATTGAAAAAACATTGGAAAATAAGGAAGTCTGCGCAACGGTATTTTTAGATGTCGCGCAAGCTTTTGATAAAGTTTGGCATAAAGGTCTAATATTTAAGCTCAGGCGCATGCTGCTGGAATTTGCAGAAATATTAGAGTCTTATATAACAAATAGAATGTTCAGAATAAGGCAAGAAGACGCATATTCTGAACTGAAACCTATAAAAGCTGGGGTACCACAAGGAAGTGTGCTAGGTCCAATTTTGTACTTGTTATACACTTGTGACATTCCAGAACTGGAAAACAACACCATTGCGACATTTGCAGATGATACTGCAATTATGGCTACAGGGTCAAGCCACAGAGAAGCAGTTAAAAAACTCCAACTAGCTGTGAACAAAGTTTATGACTGGACAAAAAAATGGAAGATCAAACTGAATGAATCAAAATCAATTCACATTGACTTCACTAATAAACACCTAGACTATCACCCTATCTACATAAATGGCATGCAAGTGCCATACGCCAATACGGCCAAATACCTTGGCATGACTCTCGATGCCAAGTTGCGGTGGAAAGCTCACGTGAAAAAGAAAAGACAGGAACTCGACATACGTTATAAAAGTATGTATTGGTTACTTGGAAGGAAATCTTGTCTATCAATACATAATAAAATAACTATTTACAAGCAAATACTGATGCCAATTTGGACGTATGGTATCCAACTTTGGGGCTGTACTAAACCAAGCAACGTCAAAATTATTCAACAATTTCAAAATAAAGTACTCAGGGATGTTGTGAATGCACCCTGGTACATAAGAAATGACGACCTTCATCGTGACCTTAAAATTGAATTCGTCACCACCATCATCCAAAAATTTGCTGAAGCCCACGAACACAGATTACACCGACACGTGAACGTTGAGGCTATTCAGCTCCTAGACAACACAGACTTAGTGCGTAGGCTAAAAAGAACTAAACCTTTTGAATTAGTGTAGTGTGTAATAGTAACATTAAGTGAGTGAATAATAGTAACAGTGTTGTGCTATACATATAACACACGAACATAGTGTTTTTATAAAATGATAGAGACTCTAAGAAAGTGCTATAGACTTGTGTAAGTGCTAGTGGACACTATTCTTAGCTTTAAAGTAATTTATAACGTAGCATATTAAGTCAGAGTTAAATTACTTATTAGTCATTTAGGCTAGATCGTAATTTATTTTTATTAAGAAGTCTGTTCTTGATAAGACAAAAAAAAAAAAAAAAAAAAAAATCGTCATCAAATTCGACCATTACGAATAAAAGCCGAGTCAATATGCAACAAAAACTATCATAAAATCAGCAAAAATAGGACATCAAACATAAACACAGGAATCTCAGCAAAGTCCACAGAAAATCAGTAGCACACAGCAAAAATCGCCCTTACTACGACTACATAAGCACAGTCGATGTAAAATTGTTGCCATAGACATGCGACTCGCTGTGTCATACTGGCTTATATAAAAACTTTATCGCATATAAAAACATCAGCATATATTTACGACTGTTCGGAAATTTAGATAAAAAGCAACATTCACTCATTGATCATTAGTGTGGCGTATGTTTCGGTTGTACACCGGATTGATAATGAAGGGAGATATGACAAAAACCAAATTATATTCTAAAAGTCGCTTTAGTCGATAACGTATAGGTCCGCCTATGGAAAGTGACCTCTAGGCGATCGGAGGCTTTATCACGAATTTTGACGTTTTTTTTTTACATAAAA
Organism: Agrotis clavis; assembly: GCA_954870645.1. NCBI lineage: Eukaryota > Metazoa > Arthropoda > Insecta > Lepidoptera > Noctuidae > Agrotis > Agrotis clavis. The sequence goes on along the minus strand of OX940933.1, from coordinate 20,448,006 downwards.
TAAACGGGGAATTTGATGTTATTTCGATATATAAATAAATAGTTCTTTGTTGGTACACTGTAGGAGCTTTTTCATTATCCGTACAATTAAGCTATTATCAAACAAACAGGCGGGCGTGGTGAACGCGAAGCGAAGCGTGATGTTAAGTGATGAATTGAAATAAATTATAAAAAGGGGAGCAGAGGTGGCCCAATGGTATCGGCATCGACTTACGAGTTGTAGGTCGTGGGTTCGAACCCTGCTAGGCGCATTACTTCGTAATTTTTATTACATCACAACTGTTCTCAAAACGGTGAAGGAAAACATCGTGAGGAAACCGGCATGTCCTAGAACCAACAATTCGAAGACATGTGACATCTACCAACCCGCACTGGGCCCGCTTGGTGGATTATGGCCCGCTCCCTCTCACAGAGAGGAGGCCTGTGTCCCAACAGTGGGAACAATTATAGGCTGATGATGATACAAAGTAATGCCGAACCCACGACCTACAACTCTTAAGTCGAGACCGACACCACTGGGCCACCACTGCTCGCTTACACAATAATACACCCAATAAAACTTTTCCCGGCCCGGTATTGAATCCGGGACTTCAACAGTCCTTGGCCAAAGAGGCAGTCATCTGACCCAGTATTCAAAGCATTCTCAATATTTACATAGAAAACACATCTCCGTTATTTCTACGTTCGTAGTCTGTTCTATTGCTCGCTCAATCAGTCGTTACTCATTGGTGTCACGTGGGGGAAATATTTATATTCACAGTTGATTTTTCTCGTTCGATGTGAGACTTTGTTGGGCCGAGAAAAGGGCGAGCTGAAGAGGAAGCAAATTTCTTTGTGTGAAAAGAATTTTGTGGAACAAAATCTAATCCAATCTATGTAGTATTTATAATAATTCGAAAGTTTGGTTTTTAGAATGGATGCTTGTAACTCTACGTCAGAATGGCTGAACGGGTTTTTTGAACATTTGGATAAAACATCCATTTGAGAACCACAACTACATAAAGGTCATTCATTAGTGAGCCATATATTTTTTTTCTTAAACATTCCAATTACACCTGCTGGTTAAGCCTGAATAATTTTGGGGCTATACCAGGGGTGATTTTCTAAGAAACAAATCTTTAATAACGTAACTCGTAATAAGCAAAAGTCAGTACTTTCTTTTACGTCTTGATTGAACTAGAGGTTTCTTGGAAAGGTAACCTTTTCTCCAGATAAAGAGTAAATATTGCCCTCACTACAGTCATGTTGCTGTAGTATACTAGTTGATACACATTAGTTACTTCAACTGAGTCTCTGAAAATCATTTAGCTGACAGCTCACTGAGGGCGCGTGGAACACGACGCGCCGTCGACCCGGGCACGGTTCGTGATCGGACGGCGAGTCACCCATTACTCGCCATCCGCATGCACCGCAATCCAGTTAAGCCTACTATCTCTTCATGATAATCCATTTAATACTCCATTTCACTTCCCTCAGTTCTCATAGCCTCCTCTGCAAGACAAAGAACCTCTTAATGAAGAAGTGTTTGCATAGTTCACGAGAAACGGTTCTTGATCGAACAGAATTAAAATTAGATAGACGAGGAAAATTAGGACCTCAAAGTTCAATTTGTGGATATAGAAAACGGTACGTAAAATTGGTTGTTGGAGTAAAATGATAGCGTTGAAGATATTTAAATTATTTTATACAGAAATCTGCCTTGACATTTTCTGTCTAAATTGGGATCAGGTTCTTAAATAAAATAATATGGAAGTAAGGTTGGTTATGAAGCTTTCGGGTTTCTATCAAGCTTCTTATAAAATCAAATGACCTCTAGCAAAAACTACTTGTTTTTCGTAACTCTACGAGTATAATATAGCATCTTGTTTGCAGGAAATGCTGGTTTTCTCACGATGTTTTTCTTCATCGCTTAAAAAGCAGTGGTGATGAGCTGAATTAGAAAAAGAAAGAAAAGTACGTTTTTTTGCATTAAAACTCCCTATGAACTAAACAAATAAAAATCATTTATATGTTCATAATTAAAGGGCCTCAGCTGAGCATATACAGGGTGGAATTTTGTAATGCCAGCTGGAGGGAAAGTACTCTTAATACTGCAGATAGAAAATTTTACTCAAAGGAAACATTTCTTTATTTTTGAATAGAAAGCAAACTGAATTCAAGATTTTCGAAAATTCTCTTCTCCCACACCCGGGAATCGAACCGGCTAAAATCTGAAAAAATTATACCCTGTACTTTCATTGCATCGATCGTTAGGGTCAAAGAACTTGCCAAACGGCGGTGATCCGGTACAGGAACAATAAAAAGGCAAATTTTAATACAATTATTATGACTCGAAGTCTCGGAACTCAGACACAGTATCGATCCCTATTGCCTTCAGTGCTTAGTCCGATAACGTATCGGTCTGGCAACTTATATGCCATACCATATGGGAATAACGATGCCATATCAGTTATCGTATGAAAACGGCTATAGTTTAATGTAATAACAGCAAATTAACCTTTGACCTGTCGGTTCACCTAATTTGTTGCTGTCAAAGTTAATCCATTTATTTCAACTAAGCCAGTGAAAATCAGTTTAGAACTTTAAAACAAAGGAAATAGAATTGATTCCTTTCGCAAGAGTAGTTTTAAACAAGTCTAAAAACATAGTATTCTGAAGTTTGAATTCGTGCTCAGTTCATAGAATATTTTTTTTAGATAGAGATTAGATTATTAGATTTTTTTTGTAAGTGGTTAAATCTTCAAATGAGTCCTCCCGCCCTGAGTAGAGCGGAAAAGACTGTCAGACTCGTACTGTCTAAAATCCACGATGTTTCTTCAATAGCCCTTTTCGTTCCAGGGTTACTGTTACTTGTTTAGGCGGTTCCGCAAACCCGGCAGGAGTTTCGTTGTCTATGGGGGCCCCATTAGATTGCTGATAGCTCTTTGAAGTTCACGTGGAACACTACGACCCGGGCATTGTCCATAATCGGACGGCGAGTCCTTCCGCATGGCCGGAAAACGCTTCGCGACGTCTGTTGTCGTAGCCGTCTTTCGCGGCGGAAGAATACCTTTAAATCACGCTTGTTATCGTTTTCACGGCAGTATAGACCAACAAATGAACAACTCTTTGCTCATAAACCAGACGTCATCGTTATTATGGAAAAAAAAAGAATGTTAATCAGCTGTCTCGTACATAACTAGTAAGTACTTACTCGCCCCATAAGTAAAGTACAGCAGAACATAATCCAGTTTCACTAGAAATATTTCAAAGTCTAAAATTCAATAGGTAGTGTAGATATCATTTTTCATATTTGCTTACACAACTTTCACTTCAAAACCAAACCTACACTCAATCATAGGAAACAAAAGAAAAAAAAATATTATCATAAACCCCGAACACACTGTCGTAAAACACGCTCAACCGCTCACGTAACAGAAAAATGTCATTTGTAACGTTAGTTGAATACGTCCCATACAAAATCGTGTTCAATGGACGCGCGACATATCACCTGAACGAAAGCAAGATTGATGAGTAGCGCGCGACCGATAAACGCTGACGTGGCCACACCTTTATAACTGAAGGTGTTCGCGGTTCCAGCACGTTGTATAGATGTAGGGTGTCTGTGTTTCGGTGACTAATTTAGGACAGTCTTGCTGCGGAGATTTTTTCAGGATTTTTAATAAAAAACCATGTAGCGGTTGGAAAATTAAGTGACAGGTTTTTAGTTTACATTTTCAGATATCTTTTAACGACATAGTTTTTAACAGACTACGCATGTATGAATGTTTCCTCTATAAATATTTATATGTCAAAATTGACAAGACATAGCGCACTATTTAGTTCTTAAGATCCATCTATCATCTATCCTATGTTTCACAAATAAATTGATTTAATTTGACATTAAACTTGAAATGCTGTACTCGTATAAACTCGGACAGCAAACATTGGCTTCACTGCCGCTGTTTCCGATCCGATTACTTTAAAAATCAGCTCCAAAAGCTTTTAACATCCAGCCTCTTCACGACCATTAGAAAGATTTGTCTTCGTAATATTAATTTCTGCGTAGTAGTAATACACATCTTTTTATGTGGGTGGCAAACTCATCCAATGAGTCCTACCGCCCTGAAAGGAACAGAACGGATAGACTTTAACTGACTTTAAAAGTCCATCCTACCCACATTCCAGGACCATGGTATTGTGGTTAGACAGTCCCGTGACTGGGTCATTGTTTAAATTGTAAATGTGTTGCTGGGGAGTTTGTTCCGCTACTTCTTCTTCCCAGCCAAAACACTAGGAAGTGTCGAAGGGGGGACGCTTTGGGTAGTCTTATGTAAAAAATGAAAAAATTACCTTCAAAAAGTGCTGATAAATCAGCCTCATTTGGGTCTATTCTCATTTGTCCCCACTGGCTTTGTGACCACTGGGGACAAATGGGAAAAGTCGCTAATTTGACTTAATAACTTCTGGTTTTGTTTTTTTTTTTTTTTTTTTAATTATAACAGAAGAAATCTCCCATACTTCAAAAGCGTACCCACCGTACACAGAGGCTTCAGACAACTTCATCTAGTGTCATTAGGGCGTTATTCTAGATAGTGTTAGTCAAGAATAGGTCGTTAGCGTACCTCATTTATAATGGAGTTTGTCGACGAGTCCCTGTAAAAACTGCTTACTTATATACTTACGTAGATTTCGGAAATGACAGTGTTATAGGGAAATTTATTAGTTTCTAACTTTTGTCCACTGTTTTGCTTGGGTATATTTATAATATAGTTTTTTTGTCAATCAGTTCACAATATTTTTCTGCTAAGTTTCAAGGATATCGGAAAGTAATAGATAAGTTTCATTCAATGTCTACCGAAAGCGCAATAAACAAACAAACACACTCGCATTTATCATATCAGATAGAATTTTTATTAAAACAGTATTTAGTAAGAATTATTGTGTGGTTTTTCGGGTTTTGGAACCCAGTGGGTATTAAAATTGGTGTTCTAACTAACCTTTTTTATTAAAAAGAAAGAACAATGCAATTGTATGTTAAGCTTCAGAGAAATCTCATCCCCTTTGTTAGTGATATCACTACCAAAAGTTGTGAGTTGTGTCTGAAGCTGACTGTAGCTACCTTCTAGAACCAAAAACGCGCTACATCAACAGAAAAATCTGACCTCTACGCCGAAAATATTAGAAATTAGATATGGCTGCCCTAGCTCGCTTTACTGGGTGTCAACTTTTTTAATGGTAGGTGGGAGGAGTGCCGCCACAAACACCATGTTACAAGATGTTTATATAAATTATAAGAAATAAGATAAGGTTTATATTGGCGATGCTCTGAAATTCTAAAAAAAATGAATCAATTCACTTTAAAAACATATTTGAAGACGTATTTACTTATGAAACTTATTGCCAAACGCCCGGACTGAGGCTTATGTTCTTTTTATATCGAGTCCTCCGAATATTGTCGAATATTTCATGTTTTCGAGATTTTTCTCATGGTCCACCGGAAAATCAAAAAGCCTTGAATTCCCCGAATTCAGCCCAGACCAAATGCAATAGCATTCAGCGCATAGTTTTTCCGAGAACTCAAAATGGGATATTTCTCATTCAACACACTATGTGGTATACATACACTCTGTGTGGTGCAATGTTTCATTCGTTATCAACAAATAACTTTACATTTTGCTCAATATCCGGCTTCCACAATCTGCTTTGATCCCATAGGATCATCTATTTTTAACATGAATCCAATTTTTCCGGAAAAATATAGCTTTGATACAATATAAATAAAATCACGCCTTTCGGCAGAAATATATCAGAGGTGGCGAGACTGTCCGGGAGTCAAGGGGCTGTCTTTAAAGAGCGCCATGGCGCTAGAACGTAAGAGGCGACTCAAAAAACAGGCTGAATTTTTAGTCAGTGAGTCTGTCTGACTTACTGACTGAAAATCCAGCCTGTACCCCTGTCCTGTCCCTTCCACTCATATTGACTTATGAATTGATAATTTAACAATCCTAAAAGCAAAAATGCTTGATTTTATATTTAAAATAGGTTTACTCTGGTTTGAGGATTTTTACTATCGAGTTTCATGTGAGAATCGCCATTATAGTTATGATATAAAAGTGCTGTCAATGTTAATTTTACTGTTAACGCAAAGGCGACAGTCATTCAAGGTAATCTAACTAATCAAATAAGAACAGGTCAGATCCTTCCATAATAACAATTAAAAATACATAATATCTAGACTACAAAAATGCGTAAAACTTAACGACATTTTAAAACAGTTGCCCCATTTCGAATATCTAAAATGTCCCTAAAACGTTCTGACAAAATACTGCCCTACTTTTGAGGTCGACGTAACCGTATAAGACATACTAGCCTACAAAAATACCCTTTGCTATGGCCACTGGAAAATCACCCTTTTGCTTTAAGCATAGAGTCTTCAATAACTGCGTGTTATAAGTTGGGAACCAGTAGAGTGGAAAGACAAGTAGCTTCGTATGGATCTGAATCAGTCATTAATTCTCGTTCTGATTTATTCCTGGATCGTAAAAATGATTGTTATGGTGGAAAGTTTTTTCGTCTAACTTAAATAAATATGAATGTTCATCACAATCATGTAGACTAATATAACAAATAAAACAAAGGCACATTTAATGAAATAGGTATGTAAATAATTATTTGTGTGGTTGCACTTCTGAGAAATAGGGGCGACAGATTTTAACTTTTTATTTGTATGTTTTTTTTTTAATATTTGGCAGAATAAGTCATCATCATATCAGCCGTAGGGGAACCGATCAATTTACCGAATTTTGTTTGTTCGAATTTCATTATACCGAAAACTATTGACCGACATCTCTTTTGCTATATGCATTATTTGACATATTTTCAGATCATCGAAGTATCATTAGCCATAAGTATTATTTTACCGAAGTATTTTCCGCCGATTAACAAAATAACTTTTTACTATTGACCGAAGCCTCTTTTAAACTTTTTTCAGTTGCCATATGATTTATTTGCCATATTTTCACCATACCGAAACAACGTTTTACCGAAAATTTAATAACTGTTATAAAAAATCATTATATTGTGCTGCAAAACTTTGTGGCGGAAACGAAATGCTGCAAAGCCGACTTTACGTAGTCTTGTCTGCCCTACCCCTAGAGTGTAATTTAAAATCGCGTAGGCGCGGAGGGGTGGGGTGGCCCGCGTGCTGAGGAGCAGGTGGTTAGAACGGCCGCCGCCGCGGCTGAGGCTGGCCGGCAGAGCCGGCCAGTAAGTCGAAGCTGCGGTGGTGAGCGTTCAAATCATCTGCGACGATAAGCTCGCGTGGAGCCACCCAAAACCCCGCAGCGCCGGAGCCATGACAGAAATAATGCTTGTTGCATGTTGCATGCTTGCTTGAATGCTGCGTGTTTGCTGCATGTTGCATGCTGCTTGCTGCTTGTTGCATACTGCTTTCTTGCTTGCATGCTGCATGCTTGCTTGCATGCTGCATGCTTGCTTGCATGATTTTGTGGTGCTTGTTTGCATGTTGCATGTCTGTTTGTATGCTGTATGCAAGTATATCACAATATAAACCTTTTTACAATCACAAGAATAACACAATATGAAATAAAAAGTCACAAAAGAGTATCAAGAATCACACAAAATGCGCAAAAAGATTCGAACACACGCTAGCCAGAACACCCCTAATAGTCCAACTATGTAATTAACAGCAAATGTCATTAATGATAATACAATACCCGTCAGAGTTATATTATAGTATATGACATTTGCACCATTATTTTGTATTGTCTACCTACATTTCGATGGCGCCTACAAATTTCTAGGCATTTGGTGAAATTAAAATATGGCAATTAAAACAGTGGTATACTGAATGTTTGGAAACATAATACTTCGAGCAACCGTCGTTTCGAGTAAGTGTAACATCGGTTAAAAGTTTTGCGGCCAAATGAAGTGTTGGAGTAACGAAAAAAAACGAATAGATAATAGGTTAACTGAAACAGTGGCAAACGTGACTTCGATGAAGTCAAAAAAAAACAAATGAAAATAGTTGAAAAGTTTTCGGTCAAATGAAATTCGGTCAAACGTTTTTCGATCTTATGATAGGTAACCCAGCCGTAGGACGTCCACTGCTGAACATAGGCCTCCCTTTTAGGCAGAAGAAGTAGTTGGCAAATATTGGCAGATCTTATGGTGAATAAGATGGCTTATGGCAATCTTAGGCGCTGTTATAGCGTACACAGCGACCGGTAATTTATACAAAGCGATTACTTATTCAAACTTCACAATTCAGTTACTTGATAACACAGAGACCACCGTTTTGGAAAACCACATGCTCCCTCATCGTATGAAACACAAACAACAAACCACACTTTGACTCCCATAACAATATAAATTCATAAACCCAGTTTTACATTACACTACACATACAACATTTCAACAAATTCCTGGCGCACGAACGCAAAAGCGAAGTCTAGATTAAATTCTCCTCAGCTCTCCACGGAGGTTGTGACCTAACAAAGTCAGAATATTCCAGCCTTCGGCATGTTATACCTAACTTAGAGGATTAGACCCGCAGTTTAGCTAGTTGGGTTGGCGTTTGTTTCTGTTATAATAGCGACTTTGTTGTAAAGATAATGCTGATTCAAAATTTTGGAATTTTAATCTCAAACGGCTTTATTACAAAACGTGGTTTAACTTAGACCAAGCTTTAAATCAAAAATCAAATTTTGAATTTCGAACTTTATTCCAACTGCTATAAAATTCTAAAATGCACATTGACAACTTAGACCGGGATCTAAACTCGGTTTTTGTATTAATAACTTTACGACAGTAGAAATATAGTTCGAAATTCAAAAATTCATTTTTGATTTAAAGCTTGGTCTAAGTTAAACCACGTTTTGTAATAAAGCCGATAAAGTTTTAATTTTTGAACCAGTCAGTGGTGTTTAGTCAAAGGTAATTTTACCCGACTGCGAAAGAAGAAGGGTTATTGTGTCGAGGTTTGATGAGGGGGCTCGTGACCTCAGTAAACACTAGAAAATTACACCACGGCGGGCGAGACGTATTTTGAATTTTAAAAGCTCATTATCTCAATATTGGTTTAACAAAAGAAAAAATAAGGGTCTAGCATAATATTTTTTAAACTGGCGAATTTTCTCAGCTAGCAACTCTACTATTAATAACCAGGGTAGGCTTTTTTTTTTTTTTTTTTTTTTTTAAGGTGGTAAAATCATCAAATGAGTCCTCCCGCCCTGGGTGGGGCGGAAGGGACTGTCAGACTCTTACTGACTAAAATCCACCCGTGTTCCTTCGGATGCCCTTTACGTTCCAGGGCCACGGTATCCTGGGTTAAGAAAAAACCCGCGACCCCAGCAGGCATTTGGCGCGAAACACGACGCGCCACCGACCCGGGCTTGGTCCCTGGTCGGACGGCGAGCTACCCATCACTCACCGTCCGCAAGCCCGCTCCGCCGCTGTGCCCTCTGCTGATCAGAGGGACACGCATTGGAGCGTCCACACGACAGGCTATTCGCATACGGGCAAAGAGACCCCTTAGACACACAGTGCCTAAGGAAGAGTTTTTGCCCGCATCCCAGGGTGCACCGGCCCGAAAAACTGGTCTTCCCCCCGGACGTATCCGAGAGGGAACTCCAGTCCACGGGCGCACGTGGAGGTTTCCTGTCTTAGCACCCCAACCAGGGTAGGCTATTAATATATTAGTAATAAACAATCCAGTCTGGAACGCTCGACCAATCTGATTAATTTAATTCATCCAACAACTAACCGATTACTACAAATAAACACTTAATACATTAATTATGTTACACAATCAAAATTAATTAATATCAAACATCAGGACTGAAAATAGCTCCATATTACTTAAACCTTAATCTATGTTCAAACCAGACAGATTCGGGTTTAAACGAAGTAAATTGTTCTCAGAAGGTTACTACACTCAAAATGTAGTTAGGATATCCGAAAAGTTTAGGTTCCAAACATTAAAGAATCGTCAGGATTTTATGCTGAAAATATTATAATCTTCTTTAGGGTGTTACGTTGAGAATAAGTAATGTAAGACCAAAAAAGATTTGTGAAAATATCCTGGAGGGGTGAAAAGATGGTTTTTGAGTTGAGTTATTTGAGTTAGATTTCAGGAAATGATGATTGTCAATTTTAAATATACAGTCTTTATAACCAAAGTGATTAATTATAATATTTGTTTGGTCTTTTTCAAGCTTTGTTATCTGTATAAGAAAACTAGAGTCGATTTTCATGGACTGCCTCTTGGACCCCTCCAACCCTACTTACTGCAGAATAATTACATACCTTCCAAAATCTGGAGAGTGCCAAAATCACCGACGCCTTGGGCGTCTCCCGGTGTCTGAGACTTGAGGAGGAAGCTAGCCTCTCTCTCATGTGGTCGGCCTCCTCCTTCGCTCGCATTACTGCTTCGTCTATGGGGGTAATCCGCTAACCATACCCTTTTGCTCCGTAACTATTCGTTATCTTAAATTAGGGCTACTAGGATCTCTAGACTGTACTAAACAAACGAAAACTTTACCCTTTTAATCAAATTACACCCAAAACCAATTCTTTTTTTTAAAAAAAACGTTAAATGTCTTATTGGCGTCCAAATTACAGAGGTTTACGTAAAATAAAAATAAATGGTTCCACATGCACACGTGTAACCATGAATTTATGTTATTACATCGTAGACTTTCACTTACGAGTATCTCTAGAGTGGGGAAAATCGTAAAAAATCTCCCATGTATACCTATAAACAATATAATGTGCTCATTTCATTATAGCTTTAATAGTAATCCGCGGAGTCTGTGAGACCTACATGGAGTTTTAAAGCCGAGAAATAACGATATGGTTCATTTACTGTATTATGGATGGTTATGGTACGAACATGCGCTGAAGCAGCGGTTGCCAATGTTTTCACAGATCATACAACGAGAAATAATACATGTAGGTTGTATACATGAATGAACTATATTTTTTGTCAGTATGATACGTGCTCAATGGTAGCATAAGGCTGCCAAATTCAAATGATATATGCAAAGCTAGAAATGCAGGCCCATAATAAAATGAACTGTGGCTTCGAATTACAATACAGTCAAGTGCCCTGAAACAATGACTCAAAACTTACTGAGGAAACTTCTTTGAGAAGTGGAAAGAAAAAGAACTTTTCTTGTGTGTGAACACAATCACATCAACAAAGCCTTCTTTCTTGTTTGGAAAGGAAGAGACTGTCAGACTGTGGTTTAAAACCACCTTGTTCCATTCCACATACCCTTGCTCCTAACTTTTATACTTGCTCCTTGACGCAAGCCTGTAACATGATGCACCGTCAACTCGGGGCTGGGCCTTGATCAGACGGCGAGCTACCACTAAGTTTTGGAGAAAGCCGTAGGACTATAAAGGCTAACTCACATTTTTGTGAACAACTGTCCCATTCCTGTGAAAAAGTTTTACGTAGGAAAATTTCAAAAAAATATTAGAATAGAACGTGTACCATAGGTTGAGAAACTCTGGCTAAAAGCCTCACTTACCCATATTATAGCTTATCGTAAAGGTAATGTTACTTTAACAAGAAAATAAGCTGTTATGTTGTTACTTTTTATTAAAATCAGATGTAAAGCAGCTTAAATGCATATTAACTTTTTACGTATGTTTCGTAAATAAGTTTATTTCTCCCGTAAAGTATGTTTTCATTGTAAGTCTAATTTCATTTGAGAATAATCTTGATTTAAATAGAAGTTGGAAACACGCTGTATTCACATAAAATTATATTTCGTTTACGTTTAATTTAAAATTAAAAATATTTTATAGGGCACTAGCTGACCCCGCGAACTTCGTAGCGCCACAGAATCATCATTGGTTTCATTATTGATTACAATAAATGTGATAAATGAAGAACCACTCGACCGATTTTGTGCAAACTTCACATAAACCATCTACTAAATAGTCCGAACAAAGTCTAAACATTTGGTTTTGATAGGTGAGCCCGTTCTTGAGTTATAAAGTTACAACGAAAAGTGGCATTGATTTTTATACATTACTAGCTGACCCCGCAAACGTTGTTTTGCTATATAAATTTAAAAAAAAATAGATAGTAGCCGATTCTCAGACGTACTGAATATGCACAAAAAATTTCATCAAAATCGGTGAAGCCGTTTCGGAGGAGTATGGCAACGAAAACTGTGACACGAGAATTTTATATCTATACTAATATTATAAAGCTGAAGAGTTTGTTTGTTTGTTTGTTTGTTTGCGCTAATCTCAGGAACGACTGGTTAGAATTGCAAAATTATTTTTTTGTTGGATAGTCCATTTATCGAGGAAGGTTATAGGCTATATAACATCACGCTATCACCAAAAGGAGCGGAGCAGCAATGAGAAATGTTTCAAAATCGGGAAAATGTATTCCTTTTCGAGAGCTTTCGTTGCGTGCGCTGCGTAAACGGTTAAAGATACGCAAAAATTATGTACTACGGAATTATTTCTCATAAAAAGTTCTAAAATAAAGTCCGCGAGAGCATGTATCTATCTTTTAAGATTAAGTCACTATAACCTTTTTTATGGAAATCAAATTTGTTTTAAAGTAATGCATTATTTGCGAAGGTATTTTCATTAATATGATATTAATCCTTATCAAAATAAATACGTTAATCATCACAAGCATTTAATTTTGAACAAAATTGTCCTTGACATCGTTTGATTTCAATGAATATCTTAGGAGATATCATAGTTTCAAAATAATGTCATAACAAAATTATTACTGCCTGGGCAATACTGAGCATATCATAATTGCGCGTGAGGGAAAGTGCACCCTCTACCTCTCACCCGAGCCACCGCTGAAGACGCCCAGGGCGTCGGAAATAGTGGGTCATATTCCAGCCGCTTACGCACGGGGAGTAATGGGTGGCTTGCCGTCCGACGGCATGTATTTATAAAGAAGCACTGGTCAATCCCCGCTGCATAGAAGTCGAAGCGCGGCGGGAAGAGCTCCGTCGCCATCTCAGGGGGCGGTATGGATCCTGTATCGAATGGGGAACGAAGAAACGCCTGGGTGTCACTACTGCGAGGATCGCCCGGAGGACACGTTAGAACATACGGTGCAGGACTGCCCCGCTTGGGCAGAGCACCGCCGTGTCATTTCCGGCAAAGGTAGGCGCGGGCATGCGGGCGGCGAGTAATGGGTGACTCGCCGTCCGATCATGGACCATGCCCGGGTCGACGGCGCGTTGTGTTCCACCCGCGCCTCAAAGAGCTGTCAGCAATCTGATGGGGCCCCCTAAGAGGGCCAGAGCCTGCCTCACTCGATAACCGTGACCCTGGTACATAAAGGGCTATTGAAGGAACACCGTGTATTTTAGTCAGTACAAGTCTGACAGTCCCTCCTGTCCCGCCCTGGGCGGGAGGACTGATTTGATGACTTTGCCACGATAAAAAAAAGGGGGCGGTATGGAGGGAGCGGCTATCGAAACCGAGGTTCGGGCACGCCTCAATTGCGGCGGTAAGACCTCTCTTTGAGGAATGCTGTAAGGTGTCATGGCGTCCTGACCAACCACCTGACGCAGATCCTCACTGGACACGGAAGTTTTGGGAGGTACCTGTGTCGGATGGGGAAGGAAGAAACGCGTGGGTGTCACCACTACAAGGATCGTCCAGAGGACACGGTAGAGCATTCGGTGCAAAATTGCCCCGCTTGGGCAGAGCATCGCACATGTCCTCACAACGGTGATAGGCGGCGACCTCTCGCGCTCCACATTGGTTGACGTGAAATAGAGTGGAAACCGGTCGCCTCCTGCTGCGAAACAGTCATGCCAGCGAAGGAGGAGGCGGGACGCGTGAGGAAGTGGACAGCGTTCACCTCACGACCCACACCCAGCCGCCGTGGTAGACGCCCACGGTGACGGACGTCGCAGGACGATCTCTGGCCAACAGGCGTGGGCATTCGGGCGACGAGTAATGGGCGACTCGCTGTCCGATCATGGACCATGCCGGGTCGACGTCAACGTTGTGTTCCACGAGCGCCTCAAAGAGCGTCAGCACAATGACGGGGGCCAAACCCCTTAGAGGGCCAAAGCCAGCCGGGGTCGTAGGACTTAGGCCCTTCGTACATTAGGCGACTCGGGTATCCGATACTCCAGTCGAATACCCAAGTCGCGCGACTCTAGTAGCGCACGATCCGTACACAGCGGCGACTCGAGTCGTAAGACTCAAATCGTCTATTCGGCCACCATTCTATATTCAACCTTAATAATACATTGTACAAAACACAAATCTCATAACATAAATTAAAATGCTTCTATTTTAAAAATGACGAGCGCATTCCTATTTCAAATTTTTGGAATTAAAAATTAGCGCGTTTATAGGAAAAAAATCAATCTAGAAAGAATATGGTTCATAATTTCGCCGCGCCAACCGGCTACGAGGTAGCTCGATTTGTTCAAGCTTTGACTTTCAAGGTGGTGACCATGGGTTCAATCCCCAGGTAAACATAGAATTTTTCTTTTTCGTGTTTCAGTTGTTTTTTAGAGGTTTATTCAATTTTTTTCTAGGTTTTTTTTTTTATAGTTTTCTTTTATTTGCACCGGAACGCTGACGCCCTTACTGCTATGATGATGACCGTGGTTTCAAATTTCAGATTTGAATAGGTTTTTTTTAATGTTTTCGTTTTCTTAATTACTTTATTTTTGTCGTATGTGCAAGTACATGACGAAGCTAGGTTAAAGTAGTAATGTTTGTAACGAAACCATAATAATTTATAAAAGTGCAAAAAGTTTGACACCATGCTCGATAGATGGCGCTGTCGTCGAGTTAGATCGCGCTATCGTTTTGTTAGGTTCTATTGAAGGACACCGTGGATTTTAGTTAGAACGAGTCTGACAGTCCCTCCCGCCCTGCCCGGGGTGGGAGGACTCATTTAATATGATGATTTGACCACTTAAAAAAAAAGCTTATTCCATGCTAATTATCTATTAGAATATTCTTTTGAATTTGACAAGCCTGTTGGTCTAGTCGTTAGTGACCCTGACTGCTATGCCGGAGGACGTGGGTTTGATTCCCACCCAGGACAAATGATTGTTTGATGAGCACGATCATTTGTTCTGTGTCTGGGTGTAATTTATATGTCGGATCCGGTCAATAGTAAGGACAGCAAACGAATCGTAAGCGCGCCATTTTGAGTATCACGTGGTCTGCGTGCGCTTATACAGAGTCGTGATGTTTCATCGGGGCGGCGAGGAGCGCATTCAGTGCCCGACCGCAGCAGTGTGAAGACATCCCGAAACTGTACTCGATTCGTTGTGCCCAGTATAAGTGTAGTGAGTGATTAAATTAAATTGTGTTTGATTTAATTTGTGATTTAAAATTAAAATAACCAAGTGAACCGCACCCAGTGTATTTTCATTGCACGAGACCCAAACTCTGCCCACATGATGCCTGAATCTGACGGAACAATACCGGTGGCTCCGACATCAGAATTGGGATCAAATCGTGCTAATGAAATTACACGCGGGAACAGTGACAATAACATTCAGTGCAAATGTAAACTTTGAAAACTCAGCCAGTGGATAACAAGTTTTTATTGCCGGAATTCGACCCCGACAAACCGGATTCCGATGCGCGGTCGTGGTGCGCCACCACCGACTTGTGTTTTAACGGATGTGCAGTGGAGGGATGCCAGCTTATTTTGACGCTGAGCAAGGCGCTAAAGGTGAAGCATCAACCTGGCTATCTCAAATAGCCTACAAAGGAATTTAAGGTACTTTTTACAACAAGATTTATTTCGGAAAGGCGGGTACCCTCATAAAAAAAAAAAAATGAGTGGTGAAAAACCAAGTGATAAAGAAACATTACCCACGTTCGCCAGTCGTTTCATATCTGATGCGAAAAATGAACACTATCTGTGAATCATCGAAAACAAGTGACACCAAGCGAGGAAAAATAACGTCAATTAAGTGTTTTAACTGTGCTAAAACGCCCATAAGCGTATTGAGTGCAGAAGTAAGGCGATGGATACGAAGGGAAGACCTACAGCATCAAGTCAAGTGACGCAGCAGCCGGCATCGAAGACCTTGGTGTGCTTCAAATGTGGCAAGCCATGTCACATAGCCGTGCGCTGTACGAGCAGTAGTGGCGGCAGTGGCAACGGACAAGTCCAAGGCGCGGCGCGAAGCGTCGATGTCTGCATCGTGCAACCACCATCAAACACGTTCCAACACAGGTGAATCGTTTCATTTTTACTTACGCCTCTGGTGCCTTGTGTTCTTTATGTTGACTATCGCTGGTTAAGCGTTAGTGAGTTAATATCGCTGGTTAAGCTTTTTTTATTATTACTGTCTAAGTGATAGGATTTGTAACGCTGGTTAAGCGCTACAATGTTAAGAACTGGTTAAGTACTTCAGTGATTTACACTACTGCGTAAGTAGTGATGCATAGTGCTGGTTAAGTGCTGTGGATTTGGGGGGAATGCCTGAGGTTCAAGTACCATTTTGAAGTAGAGATGTTGAGTTGGATGATAGTGTGGAATCTTAGGTCGGCTGGTCGGACCGTACCAGTAGCTATTTCGTAGCCGTAATCCGTATCTTATTGACATCCCGGTGTCCATGGAAGCGCGGTGTGCGGATGGCACTGGCGGAGGTCGTGTGCGTTCATGGTGAACGGTGTGAAACAAACAAGAGGTTTGTTAGTGGGGCTAGTGTTAGCCACAGGCCACGAATTTTATTCCTGCTGTTTTGATTGTAATATTGCTGCATTGTGATAATACAATTGCAAAGGTACTTGAATGCTCTGGGATTTCCGATCAGTCTTAGTTAGATCCAAAGTTTAAGGGTCTGTTTAGAGTGATAAAGATTTTGAGATGGTGACCGTTACACATTGAAACCCTTGAATTCTAAATGTACCTACAAACATGCCAATGGGTCATGTACCAGTCGAAGTTACCATAGATTCTGATTAAGTTGTGGTGAGAGATCGAGTAAAACGGTCTATTGGCCGTATTGTTTTCGACCGTACCAGTAGCTGTTTCGTAGCCGTAGTCCGTATCTTATTGACATCCTGGTGTCCATGGATGCGCGGTGCGCGGGTGGCTCTGGCGGAGGTCGGGGTCTTGAGAGACCATAGTGTGTAGTCAGCGGGTGATGCACTCGGGCGATCCACGTGGTGGATGCGCACAGAAGTTCTGATCCATGCATTGGATGTGTGAAAGCAATGTGATTGCTGGTCGGCTAGAGAGCCGTGGCGTTAGAAGTTTTACTCGAAAGTCGAAGGTCACTGGAAAATCGGTGGTTTTCTTGCAATAGAGTTGTGAAAGTAGATTCGAACGACTGTGGTACATGGCCCAGGGTAGTTGTTAATGGCCCAGGGTAGTTGTTAGTGGCCTAGGGTAGTGATTGATGTATTGTGACATTCCGTCCTTCACAGTTAATTTCCTGGGAACCTAACATTAATCCAAATCCAAATACTGTAACATAATTTAAAATTTTTATTCAATAAAATAGAAAAAAAACCATCTCTCCCAACTTTTTAATAAAACTGCATACAAAATTATTATTTGATAGAGGATTGTAAATATTTTTCTATCGTTTTAAAATAATTACTTTCCAAAAATGATTCAAGAATATGCTACGGAACCCTTTATTCTGTGAATAAAATTAAAAATGGTAAATAAATTGTTCCGCCATCTTGAAAGTCGCGGAAACTCAAGTCGCCGCGATGTCAGCAGATGGGTAGCGCGCGATTGGCGTCGCGCGTCGCGTGCATGTGTACGAACGTATATGCATTTCTATTGCGAGAGTCGCCTGGATACTGAAGTCGTAAGGTATCGGAAACTTGAGTTTCCGAATGTACGAAGGGCCTTACGAGCTACCGTGACCCCGGAACGTAAAGGGCTATTGAAGGACGCCGTGGATTTTAGTCAATACAAGTCTGACAGTCCCTCTTGCCCAGCCCTGGGTGAGAAGACTAATTTGACGATTTTATTACGCTAAAAAAAAAGCATACAGAAAATGATTTGTATCGGTATCCTCCAACAGCGCTTCGCACTATAAAATACATTATTAAGTTCCGACATCCACGCGAACGAAGTCGCGGGCACAGCTAGTATTAGATAGATTTACACAGGCCAATTTTTTGGTCAATTTAGCCAAATGGCTATCCCATCACTTGCAAAAATTAGACTTGTAAAACCTAGTCGAATTAATAATCCTTCCATGCCGTTTTCGGCTACGGCGACCGTTTCATCTCTAACCTACTGGCGTCTATCATGGTCTCTCATGTGGCTAGAAAAACCTAGTCGAATTATTGCCCCATTAGCATTTTGGTTGATTTTTTGGCAAAAACAACTGCTCAACGCTATGGATTTATTTGTTTCAGTAAATATGACAAAGGAAACGAATGTTTTTAATTTTTTTTAATCGTGTTTTACATTTATAATCGTGCACGGCCGTCCACGGCTAGATGAGAGCCGCCTCGATTGAGTGAAATGGCGTGCGATTGTAGAAGCCTATATGTCCAGCAGTGGACTTCTATAGGCTGATGATGATGATGGCGACTCTTGGTAACGTCTGTGTTCCTCATACTAATAAAAACCACCACTATTTATTTATAAGTAACCCACCACTACAAGCTTTAAAGTATAGTAATAGTGGAAATAGATTTTAATCATAATTGTATTCCTTCCCGATAGTGCAACACATCAAAATATATTGATCAGTACTCAAATGGGAAATAAGTCGTTGCTGTAAACATTGGTTCCCTAAAAAAAATTGCTCAAACGAGAATTCCTCATTCTTCTTGCGAAACTTTTAAAAACAAATACGCATTAAAACATGAAAAGTGAGTTTGAACTCTTCAAGTTGTGTTTATTTTGTAAAAGTAACGCGAATTGTCCGACTAAGAGGAGGCGAGCTTAAACTTTGAAACAACAATGTTTGTGTTTTACAAATATACCTTCTTTTTATTTGTTATATTAAACTTTAGTTTGACTTTGAGTTGTTTAATTTTGCTTATTCTTTTTAAAATTTGGAACAGGCACTAATAGTACAGGATCCGTATATAGAACGACCTTCACCGATCGAGTAACCGGACGAAATGTGTTTTTTATGAATTAAAATATGTTGAAGAATATGACGGTGATGGGTTGCCTCATAAAATCCTGTCAAGGATATTTTTAATTAATTTTATAAAAGGTTATTTTTTTTCAATACCTTCACCGATAGAGTAACCAAAGAAAATTAACACCAATTGAAAGTCCGAAGTCTATAGAATATGCTAACGTAGGGTTGCCTACCTTTTTCTTGTCAAGGGTATAGGGTTGCCTAATTTGAACAGGTGATAAAAAAATGCTACCTTCACCGATCGAGTAACCAAATAAATTATATATCAAAATAAAGACATTTTTTTTACGAATACGATGGTATACGGTTGCCTATGAAAAACTTGTCAGAAATTAGGGTTGCCAAGCGTTGAAGTTTGAAAATTTTAGACGGTTGTAAGCACATGAGTAGATAAACGGACTAAGCTTCTTAAGAACGAGCAAAATTGTTACCTATTTTGGTAGGGTTGTCACAATAGGGTAGACAAATTAAACAAAAATATATTAAATAGCTTTATTATTCGAAGACATGTGACATCCACCAATCCGCACTGGGCCCGCGTGGTGGATTGTGGCCCACTCCCTCTCACAGAGAGG
This sequence comes from Agrotis clavis, assembly GCA_954870645.1. Taxonomy (NCBI): domain Eukaryota; kingdom Metazoa; phylum Arthropoda; class Insecta; order Lepidoptera; family Noctuidae; genus Agrotis; species Agrotis clavis. The sequence continues at coordinate 20,428,320 of OX940933.1, read as the reverse complement.
AGGCCTGTGTCCCAGCAGTGGGAACATTATAGGCTGATGATAATAATAATAAAAAAAAAAGCCAATTATAGGCAATTTTGAATTGTCAAAAGACATTTTTAAAGGTGTTTGGTCACCAATATATTAGAGACCAAACACCTACCTTCAAGAGGGCGCGCGTTGTCAAATAGACCGCGCTTCGTACCACTTTTTATACCGCCCGTTCTTACCTTATAGTAGCCATACACCATCCTGCCTATCGTACGATCGCGGATCGATTTGACGCTTGTAATTGTTTCAAATTGGCAGTTCGTCCATATACACCATACACTATACTGCCTATCGTACGATCGATTTGACACAACTTCAAATCTGCAGCAGTGATGCCAACTCAGCAACTTTATAGCTAGATCTGGCTATTATTCGGTGACGACAGCTACAATTTTATAAAATTTGTGGCTAAACTTTTTAGCTACTTTTTCTAGCACCATTTCATTTGTATTTCCAAACAAGTACAGACCAGTAAATAGGCAACGAAGGATGAATAACAGACCGAACAGACCGAATAATTTTCGACCTTATCGACATTTAAAATTTAGTTTGTTTTTCTCACATTCTCGTTAGCTAACATTGCTCCTTCATTAAAATCCGCTGTTTGCATATATGTCAATAAGGTCGAAAATCGCTTGAAGGTCGGAAAACATTTGCTTAACGATAGCAAGTTAAAAAACAGGTGCAAGGGATTTTCGACCTTATCGACATTTAAAATTTAGTTTGTTTTTCTCACATTCTCGTTAGCTAACATTGCTCTTTCATTAAAATCCGGTGTTTGCATCAGTGTCAATGAGGTCGAAAATCGCTTGAAAGTCGGAAAACATTCTCTTAACGATAGCAAGTTAAAAAAAGTGGTGCAAGCAATTTTCGACCTTATCGACATTTAAAATTTAGTTTGTTTTTCTCACATTCTCATTCGTTAACATTGCTCCTTCATTAAAATCAGGTGTTTGCATAAATGTCAATAAGGTCGAAAATCGCTTGAACTTTTTTTTAACTTGCTATCGTGGTCCCTTGACACCTCTCAAGTTTTCAATCGTATTTTGGTTTAAAATAAATGAATAACACTTTCTTTTTATAAAAAAAAATCCTAGAACTAAAACTATTAAAGTTCATCATCACCATCATCATCAGCCGGAAGACATCCACTGCTGAACATAGGCCTCCCCCTTAGACCGCCACGCCGAACGACAATTCGCCACTTGCATCCATCGGCTGCCCGCGACCCTCACGATGTCGTCGGTCCACCTAGTGGGAGGCCTGCCTACGCTGCGTTTTCCGGTCCGTGGTCGCCACTCGAGAACTTTTCTTCCCCATCGGTTGTCAGTAAACTATTAAAGTTACACAAGAACAAAAGTTTGATTTCACAAAAATTGCAATAACTTGAAAACGACTGGACCGATCTTCATGAAACAACTTGTGAATCTATTTATGTAATGAAACACAGCCCTTTTAAATACTTTAATTGAAAAACATACATAAACAAAAAAGTGAGTTTTCAAGTTACGTAATAATCTAAGTTTTAAACTTTTACAATTTTCCACTAAAAAACTTATCTAATTAGAAACTAATAAGAACGTACAAGATAATCTAATAAGAATCGAATATATACACAACACAATCACTGGATTCTGATTAGAAAACACTTGTCTTAAAAAAATCACCTTACAAATCACACTTGCACCCCTTGTCGTTGCGTGGGTCTCGTCGCCGACAGTCACCTTCATCATATGCCAAATTTCAGTTCCAGAGGAGGAATTTTTCGGACCACATATGCCTCGTTGACTGGGTGTAGTGTCTGCTAATTATTAGTCAGAATGGCGCCACAATGGCGTTTCAATTGTAGTGCTTATTCGAACCAGCAGTAAAAAATGGTTCGAATAAGCACTACAATTGAAACGCCATTGTGGCGCCATTCTGACTAATAATTAGCAGACTCGACACCCTGGACTATTGGAATGGGTATCTACGGTACTTTCACAGTTATTATTTCTTGTGACTGGGCACCATAACTATTTTTGTACTAACTTTATTTTATGTCTTTTGACAAATCGAAATTGCCTGTAATTGGCTTAGTTCAATTAAATTATTTGATTCGATTCTATCATACTGAATAATAAAGCTATTTAATATTTTTTTGTTTAATTTGTCTACCCTATTGTGACAACCCTACCAAAATAGGTAACAATTTTGCTCGTTCTTAAGAAGCTTAGTCCGTTTATCTACTCATGTGCTTCCAAACCGTCTAAAATTTTCAAACTTCAACGCTTGGCAACCCTAATTTCTGACAAGTTTTTCATAGGCAACCGTATACCATCGTATTCGTAAAAAAAATGTCTTTATTTTGATACATAATTTATTTGGTTACTCGATCGGTGAAGGTAGCATTTTTTTATCACCTGTTCAAATTAGGCAACCCTATAACCTTGACAAGAAAAAGGTAGGCAACCCTACGTTAGCATATTCTATAGACTTCGGACTTTCAATTGGTGTTAATTTTCTTTGGTTACTCTGTCGGTGAAGGTATTGAAAAAAAATAACCTTTTTAAAAATTAATTAAAAATATCCTTGACAGGATTTTATGAGGCAACCCATCACCGTCACAATCTTCAACATATTTTAATTCATAATAAACACATTTCGTCCGGTTACTCGATCGGTGAAGGTCGTTCTATATACGTATCTTAGACTATAACCTAGATTTTGAAGTTATGTCTAATTAGTTTATGCTTTTATGATAGTAGTGAGATACTTTTAGGATTATTGACCTATGTTGGGTTTTTATGAACTTTTCAGTCTAGTTTCTTTAAAACAACTCTTCCATTTATGTATAGAGCTGAAATTTAAAGATTTATAAGGGTTAGTTAGCTACATCAATATTACGAGTTTACTCGATTTTACTCGTAGTTTTAAAATTTTGCACATGCGTTATTAGGTGTAAAGAAACGGACATGGTCTGTTTCAGAGACAAACAAAATTAACGCACTAAAGATGGCGCCACTTATATTTTCAAATTTTAAATTCACGCAAGCGAAACCGCGGACAATAGTTAGTTTAAAATAAAAAATAAAATAAAACCGGGTTTTAAAACATTTTTTTTTTTACGTTCAAACTGCATCAATCTCCATACATGATCTTATCATCAATAAACTAACTTCTTTATTCTATTAAAAAAAAAACTAGTAAAGTTTCTATCCTTTCACATTTGAAATACGTAGGGAACCTATTTCTGAATGTATGATTGCGTCAACACAGTTGATTCGAGCGTGGGATCCGAGCAAATTTGCGGATAGAGCTGCCCGCTTAATGTGTCCACAGAACTTTTTTTAATTGCTTTGCCTATGAGTTAAGCTTCCAATTTGTTATATTACATGTTTTTAAATAACTTGGGAATCTATGATATATAATCTTTTCTTATTACATATTATTATAAATGCAAAAGTTTGAGAAGATTGGTGGTTGAATGATTGTTACAAAGAGTAACAAAAAAAAACTACCAAACAAATACCTAATAGACATCATTATTTTATTTGTTTGTATTCAAAATACATTTGCGCTTTTATTGAGTCGAAAATCAGTGTATTTAGTCCAAGTTTATGTCACTCACTCATGCAGCGCCTCTGTACCTACATTTTTACATTATAGGCCAAGATAAATATTCGTTGCTAAGTCGGTGTATTAGTGTTAAATGAAACAAAAACTTAACCAAAAATTTAGTATAGTAAATTACCGTCAAATTGCTTACTTTGTCTGAAAAACTCGGTTAAAAGCCGTACATAAAGGCTAAATCACGAGCTTTATAACGTCTCAGTATTCAAAACCATAATTTCAGGTCGTAAACCTGCCAAAAGCCAGCACTTCCAACACAAATTCCAGCATTAAGTGAAAAGTTCCAAATAACCCAACTTCCACAAAACTGGGGGAAATTGTTTAAAAAACAATTTTATGCCGAACCTCCTTTGATTTTTATTCAGCGAACTCTTTAGACACGCTTTTGTTTCACAAAGGAGAAAATGCTGTACTCGGTTGTTTATTTAGGTAATTATCTCGCCACTGTCTAGTTTTGCTCCAATTCGGGTAGGTATTTCATGCCCCTTTTAGTCTAAGAGCCCAGTTAAAATCGACCTTAATCTATCTGTTTACTAAATCTATTTCACATCATCAGCCTATAATAAACGTTACCACTGCTGGGACACAGGCTTCCTCTCTGTGAGAGGGTAAATCTATTTAAATAATATTAACCCACCAAAAACATTAAATGTAAAAAATGCCAAGTCTCTCGATGCAGTCTTTCCATCGTAAAAAGTTTTGAGATCTCACAGAAGCCAAGTCCTATTCAAATTATTTTGTAGTTATAAATCAACATTTAGTAATTATATCAATAGTTTTCTTTACATTATAACTATAGTGACTTGGCAATGAGCACAAGTAAAAACAAATAAAACGGCATATTTGGAGGAGTTGAAAGTTACACACACCGCATGCGTAAACATTCTCTTTTACTTTATATATTCTCTTAACATTCATCATTTACTTTCATAAAGCGATGGCCCGTAAGGTATTCTTAATTATTGTATTGGAACATGTAGTCGGTAGTGACCATCATGATTCACACACACAACAATTCTGCCGTGCAGGCCCTAAAGTGCAGTATGAGGAAAAAAGCGGTTTCGAGAAAACAGCGAAAAACTTTTTAACACTGTTTTTTATAATGTTATGAATGTGTATGGTGCATATTTTTATTGCTACGAGGACTAAATGACAACAAAGATGGTATTTACGAAAACAAATGTTAATTAAGTTTATTAGATTTTAATTAAAATCAGATTTTTTTAAATCATAGCAGTTACTGCACGCAAAGTTAAGTTACTCATATGCAGATTAAAATGCGGTAAAAATACTCGATACCACAAAATTTTAGATTTTTTTGCTACTTTGCAGACTAATTTGCAGCATATGACTTTTTTTTACTGCATTTTAATTTGAATCTTGAACAAATTGCACATGCAGTATATAGTATATAACAATGTCCGCCAACTTACGAGTATGTTTTAGGTAGGAAAGGTGGTGTATTTTTTTATTTGTATTGCTTAAGTATATGATACTCATGAAAAGTTTAAGTTTTCGATCTCGAGGAGTGTCTGCGTTAGCCACCATCTTAGATTGAAAGGGTCCAAATTCGTTCTTTTTCACATAATGCTTCATCAGTTGACATTATGACGAAAATGTCTAGAGAAGTTTAAAGACAATAAAATTCCACAACAAATAGTATTTATACGTTACGTATATTTCGTTTGTTTAGACTCGTGAAACTTGTTTTACCGTATGCGTATTAGACGTTAAGATGTCTGAAGTAAAGGACAACTGATAAAATAAGTTATTTTTTGATTAAATCAAGTTGTTTCCACACAATTCAGTGCAATTGTTAATTATTTATCCTCCTAAATTAAGAAAGAGAAAATGTTAAATATGAAAATGTATTTTATTCATTAGAACCACAGAAAACAAATATCCGCAATACATAAAAACATCCCTGTATAAAACAAAAAAACTATCTGGCTGACTGACTGATATATCAACGCCCAACCGAAATCGCTAGGTGTAGAAGCATGAAATTTTGCACAAGCATTCCATAAATGACGTACCTAGGGCGGATTTTTGAAAATTCATCCCCTAAGAGGTTCAAAAATGGGATTAAAGTTTGTATGAAAATAATTTAATCTTACTCGATTTACTTGAAACTTTCCAATGTCCAATTATCAACAAAATCGATTAAATAAGTGTTAAGAGGCTTTTTGATAATTCTATACCTTAAATACGCATCCTCGTTAGTAGTTCGTAGACTTAAGCAATACAAATAAAAACTACACCACATAAAGCAAGGCAAAGCCTCTTTTTGGTCCTCATTGACTGGACTATAATAAGGTAATTGTAACTTAATTTTAAGTGCTTTGAACACAAGCGGTAATAAAGACATTTCGATAAAAATTTAATGGTAAGTAGGTAAAGGTATACTTAAAGCTTTTTGGTTCCGCAGAAACATGAGATTTTTCAATTAAATGGCACATTAATTACCTACAGTGTTTGGTTTCCGACTATATATAATTTAAGGGGAAATTATAGACTGATTTTCATCGACAAATCTGCTTATAAAATCCTACAAAACACTTCGAGAGTGGCGGCCATTTTTGTTTTTTAACCGGCCGAACAGAAAATGTACATTTTCAGTAGTACAATAAATTGCAAATATTTTTGAAACCAAGAGATCTATACATAAACATGCAAATGACTTTTTGCGAAGGTAAACGTTGAGGCTTCTAAAAATTAACCAAAGTTTTCTAAAAATACGAAAAAAGAATCAAAAACATGGGAAAACACTAATTTGTACACAAAAATTACTGTTATTTTTCACATATTTCACTCTAGCTCGAAAAGTACCCCTGATTTTTGCTTAGGTTTTCGTGGTAAATTAGAAGAATTCGACTGATTGAGAGAGAGAGTTAGCGACAAATTCTGACTAAAACGCAGTAAAATATGACCTGTAAGTCCTGTAACTGCAGTGAAATTTGTAAAATCGTTCAAGTTACCAATTATAATGCAGTGACAGAGTATCATATTGCGTTTTAATTAGCATTTAAGTTATTTTAATCTTTTGAAAATACTGACTATACCGCAGTAAATAATGAACATACTGCTTTTTAGCTAGTTTTCACGATATAAAGTTACTTCAATAACACTAAATAAAATACCACTTTTTAGTACTTTGCTGCATTTTAATCTGTAGTTCATTGTGAAATAAATTAGTGATCAACCATGCAGTATTAACACTTTTGGTACAAAAATGACTTACTGCGTTTTATTTTATATTCCTCAATATTTTTTTTGGGTATGGAATACAGATTTTTTGTGGTAATATCGATATTTACTGCGTTTAACTTGGTAAAGTGACGGATCGTGGTAGACGTAACTGCTATTACTGTATTTTAGTTGGTATTGTAATATATTTAGACATGCAAAATTAAGTTACTGCTTTCTTAAATTTGATTTTTTAACCGTTTAGAGCATCCTAACAAATACCTGATTAGATCTACATGTTCCTTATAACGTGTACATTAAGGTTCAATATTTAACAAAAAAATGACAAAAAGCCTGTTACTGCGTTTTAGGGCCTGCACGGCAGAATTAATAATCTGATCACAGGTCTCGTCAGTAACATTTGCACATAATTCCAGGCAGCAAGTTAATTTGTGCTCATTGCCAAGTCACTATAGTTATAATGTAAAGAAAACTATTGATATAATTACTAAATGTTGATTTATAACTACAAAATAATTTGAATAGGACTTGGCTTCTGTGAGATCTCAAAACTTTTTACGATGGAAAGACTGCATCGAGAGACTTGGCATTTTTTACATTTAATGTTTTTGGTGGGATCTCATTTATTTTTTGTAAGTGTATTTCTTTCTTTTTTTGAGGTGTCCTCATAATTTCTTGGATTTCAGCTACTTTTTTGCTTAGGACCCATTCTCTATCTAACAAACTAAATAGAACTAAACTAACTAACAAATAACTAAATAAATATATATCTGCTGACTTACAAACTAAATATAGGTAACTAAACTAAATAACACGTAAACAACTAGATATGTAACTATGTCTATGTTATATTAATAAACTATTTTCCTAAATAACTATTTCAGTAACAATAATAAATCTACTCCGAATATCGCTACAATATGTTTCTAGTTTCGAAATGGTTGTTCATAGATAGATGGCGCTATCAAATGAAATTTGTTGAATTATTTTAAAGTACTACTTAGACTGCGATCTGTAACGAAACCATAGCGCGATTCAGACAGGTACAACGCCATCTATCGAGCGCGCATACAATATTTATCGCAATACAATGGAGTTTTAGATTTATTAATTTAATGAATTATGAACTTTATGTATTAATTTATATTAATTATAGTCTATGTATTACATTTATATTATTCTTTTCTATTCTATGTATGTATTCATCCAATTGAATACTAACTTAAACAACGAACAAAGTTAACAATGCAGTCAAAATCCATACACAATGTTCTTGCCAAACCGCAAATATAAAATTGTTTTCTATGGTATATTATTTTTTAATGTTTTTATAATTTTTCCTTTATATGTGGCTAATGACCTATCTTGGTGCAAAATTTGAAGTTTCTAAGTCTGCTAGAAGTACCTTAGATTTTTGATGATCGGTCAGTGAGTGAGTGACAAAATGGTGTAACTTTGATCGACCGTAACTCCTAAACTATTCATTCAATTGACATGTAATTTCGAACTTAAGCTTGTTCTAATGCCTACTATTATTCACCGAAAACCTAAACTCCTAGCTTTGTCCACGTCGAAGTTATAGGGGGGGCGAAACAGCCGCGAATCGCTTCGAGAAAAGATGGTACGGCCGTGCCCGTTTTGCTCGAGACTTGGCGGGGCACTGCCGTGCCCCCAGATATAATCAATTATTTGTAAAGAGTAAACTAGTTAGCCGTTTTGCTCCGTTCCCGGATTAGGATAAAAAATCATTTTTTTTTCACTTCTCGTTTTTGCTTTAGTAAATTGTACCTGTATGAAACCGAGACCTAAGGTAAGACACTCGTGAAAAATATTTGCAGCAATGTTAAAATGAATCGAAAAACTATTACTAGTAAGATACCCTGAAGAAACGAAGTTTAAACCTTGTAGTATTATCAAAATACATAGTTCAATCAATAGTTTATATCGGATAACTCATAAACAACACAGTTGTTCATGTAACTATACGAAAAAAAGGAAGCAGATGAGTGAAGGTTAGTCTTGATAGTGATCTTATACTATTCCAAGCCCCTTTGGCATTTTTTAACCAAACAGTATAATTTGGATCTGCCTCAGTAACTACGGTTTTATTTTAAGAGAATTTTGTTTCTGTTATTTTAAAACGGAATATCTTGAGGCGTTTCTGTGGGTTGCCGGATTGAAATGTATTTTTGAATAGGATATTTTACAAGGGAAAAGAATAATTTTGTCTTTTCATCGTGTTATTATTACGGCAGGTCACGGAAATATTATTTTTACATGATTTTTTCTGTAGCTGCCACAATCACACAGAGCTTCAACACCACTGGCAAAATATGGGTATGTTTCTGCGTTTGCTTTCATACATTGTAGAGAAAACGTAAGTAAATCAAAATCTTTTAATTAAGTAAACTTTCAATGGTTTCTTTTAAGAATACGTTTTTTAATAACGAGCAGATAATATAAACATAAAATAACGATCAAGTGACCAATTTTTGAGGTCGGTACAGCAGAATTCAATGCTGAAGTAATATTGCTGGCGCAGCTAATAAAAATAAAATCTTTAGCTTTAAAAAAAAAACATAAAATGAGCTTCAAACAGATTTGTGCCTGTCAACTCCAAGTCCCAAAAAAATTGCTGAAAAACCCACATTATAATTACGAAGAATAATAAACAAGAAGTAAAAATACGAAAATAAAAACAAAACTGAGTATTATAAACCCTATCTGTTACTAACTAAAGTTGAAAGTTACACGATTCACGATGATAATTGTTTTACTCATACTCGTATACTCCGGAATGAATGAATAAATATTTTATGAAAAATAAAATATCAACAGCTAATAACTTTAATATGAGTACACAGTGTTGCACATAAATCCGAATAACATATAAATTATTATACGAAGTCATATAAAAAATATTGGCCTCAAAATGTCTTTATTATATAGCAAACATTAATCATGATGTAATGCTTGGTTTAACAAAGAAAATAGAGTTCATACTATTTCTAAACATGAAATATTTTATGTCCACCAAGGTTGGCAACTGACATTGAATTATATTTTCCGATACAATGAAACAGATTAGAAGAAAAAAATGCCAAGTGCCCTTTTTTAGAGACAGAAATATTAAGGTAATGTCAACACAAAAAATGGGGCATTTTGTTGTGTGAATTACGTCATCTTAGCGCTGTCGAAGACCGAATTTCTCCGCATAGCTGTGCTACGCCGTAGCAGTAACTGACTACGCCGCCGCGCCGTAGCGCCTGCCGAGCTACGCCACGACGAAGAGCATGCAGGTACGCCGAAGCGCTAGCTGAGTTAAGCTAGCTAACTGCTGCTGCTGCCGCTAGCTAAGTTAAGCTAGCTGAGATACGAAATAATACGCAAAATAGAACAAGTAGCAAAAAAAAAACAAATTAATACTCGTATTTACCAATTCACTTGAATTGGTAAATTAACCATACTTTATTTTGTTTTTTTTTTTTATAAATTGATGATACAAAGAAAATTATATATTGTATTATTTGTTTACATGCAATGTACACATTGAATATAAACACATTGTGAAATGTAATTAATTGAACCTAGTCATGCGTTCGTGTTTAATGAAGTACTATTTCATGTGAATGGTTTGGGAATCATATCAAACAGTATTTATATCCTGTAGTTTCATTCTGAATAATTGGCACGCAGTTCCTTTTAAATTACTACTTTAATTTACTGACGATAATTACCATAATAATACTAAATCAAACTGTAAGGACCGCTTGTCTAACAAAAATAAATAAAAAAACAACCCTTCAATGCATAACATTTTCCTGTTCCAAAAGGGGACAAAGTGGGCCAAGTAATCTGTAGCCAAAAAAGACATCCACATTTTCTTTTTAAAACAAAATAACAAGCTCCTTCATCATAAATTTTAAACATCACTTAGTTTAACACCCCACCCTGTATACATGTAAGGGGTGTTAATATTCACGAGGGACATTGAACGTAATTAGGGGTGCGTAATTTAGATTACGACCCTTACAATCTGATTAGCATTGGGACGCATTATGGGGTTAAAAATGTATTTTTATATTCAACGTATGCTTTTATGACAGGTTGGGGTTTTGGGTTGCGTTTTGGCAAGTGAAATTATTATATTATGCGATAAGTTGGTGTTATGGGTCTGGAATGAAGTTTTTTTCTTTATAAGGCAAGGAAAATCAAAATGTCTTCTTCATAAGCTAAAGGGTTACATGCGCCGATCTTTGAATGAGGATATTTGAGGGAAATTGGACGCCTTTCGGCTGATGATGATATTTCAATCGCAAATACTAAATATATATTTTGGTAAAGTGTCATATGTGTTAATCCAAGATATAATTATGTGTGCCAAAATCCATCGAGATCTATTAAGTAGTTTTAGCATGGAAGAGTCATAATCACCATCTTACCATCCTCACAAACTTTAACATAATATATAAAAATGTGCATTTGGCACTTCTCTCAGACTATAAAAAACCCTTTCCGTATTAAGGCTGCATATTCTGAAAGTTGGCAACGTCGCAAAAAGCTGTCAAATAATTACAAGTTTTAATTAATTTGGCAAATTTTCTGTATGAAAACAAGAAATATCGCTCTGAATTGCACTAAAAAAATGATATAGGAATGCAATTAAAACACTGAATTTGATGTTGTAACCGTTTCCGGTGTATATATAAAAGGCATTTGGAAAGCTTCCAAACGCTTTTTCTACGTCTAAAACTATATATTCGGTGTTACGATATTAATTATTGCATTCCCTTATCAATTTTTTAGTGCACTACAGAGTCATATTTCTTACTTTCATACAGTAACAATGCTAAATTAATTAAAACTTGTTAATATTTGACAACCATTTGCGACGTTGCCAGTTTTCGGAATATACGCTCTTAAAATACATGTGAAACATAATAGCGTACCTATAAAAGGCTGCCTCCTCTCTCATAATTTTCCAACTTTATAACTTTGTCACTTCTAATATTCACACATGAAAACCTCCAGCCACTATAAGTTAAACAGAAATTCACCGGAAAGGTGTTTTTAGTATAGCTTAGTATCTACGTTTTATCTCTTTAGTTTAAGTGTCACGTAAAAAGAGGCGATAATGTTGCTATTAATCAAGTACCTACATTTTTATTGCGAAAAGTAGAAGAATATTTATGATTGCCGTCAATGATATTATAAGTAAAAAAGGTGTAGATACGTCATACGCGCTCAATAACGTATGCGCTCAAATGAGGCTGATTCACACATCTTGATCTCAGTGCGACGTTGCCAGCGGCACTTCACGTACCACAGACTGAATCAAAAGTAAAAGTGACTCAAAACTACCGAAAATGCCGTGTCGTGTGTGATGAGATATTGTACAAATTAAACATGCAAGACTTCTAAAAGTCAAGGAATCACATAACATTCGTAAATATACTATTTATCTTTAATATTTTCACAAATAAAACATTACGTTTTTATAAATATGGCGTCGTAAAAGAAAGAGTGCGAGCACGGGTGCGAGTGAGAGGAGACGCTGACGTGCGGGGGGATTGATGACGCGTGGCGATCTAGCTGTCATTTTTTTCTTATTGGTTTTATCAAGCTATCCTTTTTACTTGTCGTGAAATGTAATGTGTGTAAATAAAAAGTGTGTATGTGTGCTCGGAACACTTTTTTTCCGTTGTTTTAGTATGTACATAACATATCTATGACTTTATAATATCATTGATTGCCGTAGACGGAAGATCGGGCAGGAAAGTGTTGAACTTGATACTTGGAGTGGTGTATGTGAAATAAAGGCCATCAGCTATATTTGTTATGTTTACTAAAACCCCTTCTACACGATCAACCCGACCGCCTGACAGAGGTGACCTTGGTCGTGTCAACAGTACCCCACCGTCTAGAACGCTGTCGGCTGACGGTCGGGTCGACCGCGGACGCAGCCTGTCGGGACGGATGCGCTCCCGACCAAGGTTATCCAAAGGTCGATTGACTCCGCCCATATTTGGTCGCACGACCAACGTCTACACGGTAGATTTTCATTTCCACCGGACCAAGGTCACCTCTGTCAGGCGGTCAGGTCTGACCGTGTAGAAGGGGTTTAACCCTTTAGATGTCGCTAGTACCTATTCTTCCATCCCCCTCTCTCCTGCATCTGTTTCAGTCAGGACTCCCGAGCGGTGTTCATAGCAGACGGTGCCGTCACCGTGAACTACTCCGTGCTCTCGTATGTGACGCACTCGGAGTTCGAGGCTGTCACCTTCAACCATCTGGCCATCATCCTGCTGAACATTACAGATCTTATAAACTTATAACTAGGTTTCACACATTGAACATGTTGCGGAGCAAAAATGAAGTGGCAGCCATGACGGATGTTTTCAATCGCTAACAGAGGGCGATGATGTGCCATACTTAAGTTCAATATAATTAAGTTTACCTCAGGTTAAAACAGATGACACGGATGGGAATGATGAATGTTCTTCTTCATCTCCTTTTAAACTTGAGGACTACAACATAATTACAATAATTAGCTCTAATTTTCCCAAATGTTTAGTAAAAGCAATTCATAACTTTTCCAACTTCATCACTTTGATACTTAACAAATTCACAAACTGTAATGACCGGCCACTTTAAAGACTCTTGTGATGTTAAATTTACCCCATGACGCGACATGAATAAACGTAAAGTAACTTAACGATGCGGCTAACAAAACGCGTCCTTATAACACAAACTACATTTCATCCTTAGTCTACGTCACTACGTCACTGGTTCCCAAACAGTAGTCAACATGAATACGTCCGTGAAAGGGTTATTTGAACATTTATTTCTATCAGCTGTTACTTATTTTCTGTTAGTGACTAAAATCAGCCCTTTTCCTTTACCCAGCTCTTTGCGTTCCAGGGCCGCTTTATCCTGCTTAGACACTCCGGTGACTCAAAACAAATAAATTGATGGAAAAATTTTGGCAAAGCAAATAGTTAACCAACAAAATCAATGCTTTTTTTTTCATGTAAGGTCATTTTAGAATTAAAATGTGACTGCGAGCGGATATCGAACCTGCGTCTTTCTAGATAAATACTCCACACACCCGCTTTTTCTTTGGCAGAATTGTCTAAAACGAGAAAAATAATTAACAAATTAATCTGTCGAAGCTTAATTTGTTAATTATTTTTCTCGTTAAGCTTAAGCTTTGAAAGTACTGTATTATTTTTTACGTGGTAAAATCATCCAGTGAGTCCTGAACCCAAGGCAGAGCGGGAGGGACTGTCAGACTTGTACTGACTAAAATCTACGGTGTCCTTCAATAACCCTTTACGTTCTGGGGCCACGATCACCTGATGAGACAGTCCCGCGACCCCTTTAGGCCTGTAATGGCGCCCCCCTCCGTCAAAAGTACTGTAGTTAAAAGTGAAATGGAAATATTAACTGTAGTTGAGGTCAGAAAAAGGTTGAGAACCACTCCGGGTTGCGTTACCATAAACAGTGGCACATGTCCTTTCCCATAACTCGAGTGGGTCATTATTTAGGATGGCGGCCGCTTGTAAATACAGATTATACACAATGGGAGGCAAACGTATGTCGACATTCAGCCTGAGAACAGAAGTGGCTGCGGACACTTGACATTATTTTCCTTAGAGTTTTTCTTTTAGCCTTTATTGTAAGAAATGTTTTACTAGAAGTTTTTTTTGCAGACATAAAAATGTACGCACTTTTTTTACAGATATCTTCTGAAATAACCGACGAAAATTATTTCTATATCTTCATGTTTCACAAATGAAAAAAATGCGAATTTTTTGAAAAGGAAAAATCCCATTCACCATGAAACCTTCATTATCAGCAAGTGACATCATCTCTTTATTTTTTAAAACAACTACCTGTGCAAAACCGAGGCTAGATGCGAGTTAAATATATCAATGACATGGAAAGGTAATTTAGGTAATTTTCTAGACACAACCTCCCCTCAGTGCGAATGAGTGCACTGTAATCTATCACGCAGGCCCAGTGTGGGTTGGTAGACGCCACATTTCTTTTACTGTTAAGTACTAATACATGTTAGTTTCCTCATCATCTTCCTTCACCGTTTTGAGAGCAGTGGTGACGAAATAAATAATTACACAATGTAATGCCCTGGCTGAGTTCGAACTCACGACCTGCAACTCGTTAGTCGGGGTCTTTTATCTGCTACTATAGAATATAGAATCACCAGAAATAACTTTTTAATAAAAAATTCCAGCAGTTCAAACTTGTCTCGTACAAAAGCTGTTACATTTATTCATAAGAAAATGTTTATTTAATGATCGAAAAATCTACTCTACTCTTGGCTGTAGGAAAATACGCATTTCCTTGTACTATTTTGTTCTTTTCTGGGGTAAAATCGGCTATTATTTAACGTTCCCTCCTAAGTGTTTCTTCGCCAAGCGTCTCTAATATCGGGAGGCGGAAAGTCGAGTTTTACGTGTAGTTGAAGGAAATAATGTAGCGTGATTTACATAGTTTTTTTATGGGACCATTGATAATAATAATTATTGATCTAAGATCATTAAGGACCAAAATCTAAGCGTTACGCAGCTGGATCAATGGCTTGATCCCAAAAGTCTTGACATGGCGCAGATTCATAGAAGCAATAATACTATTTCTATAAGAAATAGTAATTCAAAAATAAGTAGTAGTAAAACAAACATTTTAAAATGTTTTTGTTGCATTGAAATATTTAAAAAAAAAAACCGGCCAAGTGCGTGTCGGGCCACGCACAGTGTAGGGTTCCGTAGTTGCCCATCAAAATACTTATGCGAACTAACTAAACAGATTCGCTGAATTTAATTTTAAAAAGAAGAATTTCCAAAATCGGTCCAGGCGTCTTTGAGAAATCGGGGAAAATACATTAAAAAAAAAGATTACGACGAATTGAGAACCTCCTCCTTTTTTAAGTTAGTTAAAAATAGTTGAAAATAAAAACCTACCTAACCCCAAAACCTACCCACCTATTATAGTTGTAAAAATAAAGTTGACAAACTTACATTTGCAGTTGAAGAACATGTTCTCCGATACATTTTGTTTAGGAAAATACGTATAAATCCAAGTACGTTTTATAAGTTGGTCGACTATTACTCGTAAACTTGTAAAGCCTACTTAGTCGTGATAATTTTCTTTTAAATTTCGTTATATATACTACTATTGTGAATTTTTTCGCACCCGCAAACATATCCGTTTAGCTGGTAGAGGGGGGGGGCACTCGAGTCGACCAAAAATTAGCTCTTTAAAGCTTAATATTTCACAAACGAATCTTTTAATCAAAAAATTGTTAATGAAAACTATCAATATTTTTTAAAGACCTATTTAATGATACCCCACACTAAGGGGTACGCAAGAAAAAAAAAAAACATCCCCACTTTACGTGTACAGGAGGTACCCTAAAAAAAATATTTTACGAGATTTTATTTTACCACTTTTTCGGAGCAACAACTCCGTATATTTACACCAAATTACAGCTTTCTAGTACTGGGCGTCTCTGAGCTAAGCTGCGGACAGACGGACGGACGGACATGGCGAAACTATAAGGGTTCCTTGTTGACTACGGAACCCTAAAAAAAACATGCTTATACATTTAAAAGCCATTACACGGAATTCATTTTTAAATACTTAAATGATTGTGAATGATTAAAAATATTATCTTTGCATAATATACTTTATATGCAAAAAAATATGATAAACGGTTATTTCACAAAATTGCTTAATATCCCATGTGTATATTTGTACAACGGTAGTATTATCGCTAACAGCGATATCGTTCAGACAACTTTTGAATCCAGATTTATAGAAGTTTGTTTTTTGGCTGTAGAATGAATAATGAAAGTGAGAGTATTTTTGGAACAAATGCTTTACATTTGAGAAAACAGACATTATAAATAACAAATTCTATTCAGTTCACAGCAAAAAATTCATACAAGTATACCTATGTTCGTAGTAAATCGACTCCCATCCCTACAAAACGTCCTTGTCTCACACGAAACATCTATCATGTCGCCCTACACACAACTATTATGAAATTAAGAGGGTCCGTTTGTCACATCCAGTACTAAATTGATAAATTATCCTTAATGTTCCGTAGTAATTATGCTTTATCAGGCGTAAGTGACGTTTTGACGTTCATTATCTCTGTGTTATCGTTAAGATAACGGTTATTCTGAATGTAGGTAGTTACTATTAGGTGTTTAATTATATCGTTATTGAATAATAATAATTATCTGCCAAGCCTTTTCTCAACTATGTGTGACTATGTTGATAATTTTGGAATTGCCAGATTGAGATGAATTTCAGTAGGTATTTTTTTGGTTTCGTAGCGTTATGCCTACTTCGCACTATGACTACTTTCTGTAGCTTTCAAGCAATCGGTAGCACAATGCCAACATTTTGATATCACCATACATTAGATCGCATCAGGCCTTCAATCGCATGTTGCCAAAACAATTCCCAATATATTTGTCTGATAGCACTATGCCTACTTTGGATATCGCCCATACTTTTTGCACGTAAGATGCCTACTATAGGTACAGTCATCATTTAAAATATGTTTCGTAAATATAAGTAGATAAGAAGTTAACATTTAGGGTGGATCCAAAAAAAACTAAAATAAATGGAATCTGTTTAATTTACTTGTATAATTTATATTTTATAAATAAATGAACCGGAATACAATACGTATAAAATTTTGTACATAAAATCATAAACTTTACAATTCTATGCCCCATTAACTTTAAACTGCGTTCCTATTTTTTTTAATTATTATTCAATACAATGTTTCACATATATTTTAAATTATGTTTCTTGAAAAAACTAAATTGTTAAGAAATGTTTTTGTAAGACTGTACCAAAATAGGCTTAATGCTATCGACTGAATAAACATTTCATAAAGGTGGCAAACTACGACGAAATTAGGGACAAAAATAAAAAGTAGGCATGATGCGATCTAATGTATGGTGATTTCAAAATGTTGGCATTGTGCTACCGATTGCTTGAAAGCTACAGAAAGTAGTCATAGTGCGAAGTAGGCATAACGCTACGAAACCATTTTTTTTTAGTGTCAATGAATTTTAAAACCTAATTACAGAGTAAAAGGTTCCATTTGGTAAGTGGTCGTCAGAGTTAAAATCATCTGGGTTAACGTGCTTTACGAAACCATTTACCAAGATTTTGGTTACGAAAAGAATTTTCACCACTTCGATGGACCGACCATGGTAAAATTGACTCATAAGATGGGCCATCCACCATCTCCAAGAAGCGTTTTGGATTAATTTGAATTATTACTTCGATTTTTTTTTTCAGACAACTTTTTTCATCTCGTTATTAACTAGTGGTTTTGTATGCCGATGACGCGCTGGTACATTGATGTCGAGGTAGGTGAAATAAAATGGCGGAAAAGTAAACAGACAAACGGAGAGTAATGTAATTACTCTTTGTTTGTCTGTTTATTTTTGTGTGTGGTAAAGAGAGCTCTACAAGTCGTCTAGAGCCATCTCGTTCCCACACTGGAAGTCATATCCAGTGAAGTCTATTACTCTCGCTTTACGACGTCATAGTAGGCCACCGGGGGGGTATTACAACGTCTTAAAACCAGTCTTGTTCCGGCGAGTGAAAGTGACAGAGCTATTCAAGTCATCTAGCGCCATCTCGTTCACTCACTATGATATATATATGATCTGCAAGTAGTTGTTCCGGGTCTGTGTGTTTGTGTATGTGAGTTTCTATGTTTGTAAACGCACCCACGATACAGGAGAAATTCTTAGTGTGGGGAAACGCTTAAAAAAATATATCCAAAACTTTCGTAATGCCTGGCTTGAATTTTACATTTAAATAATAAATAATATTCCACAACTATCACACAACGCCATCTAGTCCCAAGCTAAGCAGAGCTTGTGTTATGGGTACTAGACAACTGATAAACATACTTATATATTTCTAAATACATACATATTATAGATAAATTACACCCAGACACAGAACAAATGATCGTGCTCTTCACACAAACATTTGTCCTGGGTGGGAATCGAACCCACGACCTCCGGCATAGCAGTCAGGGTCACTAACCACTAGACCAACAGGCCAGTCAATTTGATTTCCTGCTAACAGTAAATTAGAGGCAAACCATAAATGACGCAGCGTAAATGTAACTTAATTGGCGAAACTGACTGAACCACACAGTTGGCCAAAATGACCACACTTACCACAAATTATTGACAACCAGCGATAAAATATACGTGGGTCACATATTTTGTTTTGTTGTAACAAATTACAATATTTCAACAGTTGGAATAATTGTAACATTTCTTAAAAATGCCAGACAAACAAATTAACACTGTATCATTTAAAAGTCAAGGTAGGATTCAGAGTGGGAAGGATTTAATAACAGAAAACTTATAAACAAAGTATGATACCAAAATGAAGAACAAAATATACAAACGAATTTATTTAATTATCAAAAGCAAAATGCGCACAGAACTCAGAGCTTACTTTTGTTTAGTTGAGACGTAATTAATGTGTTTTACTTCCCACTGGTTTTCCGTTTTAGGGCAGTTCTAAGAGCTAATACACATTGGACGCTCGAAGTTATGTAAACGCGCTACCGTACAGTCTGCCCGCTCAGCCTTGTAAAATCTGCAATTAAATAGTCGCACTGTGAAACGGATACGAAGACATGTGACATCCACCAATCCGCACTGGGCCCACGTGGTGGATTATGGCCCACTCCCTCTCACAGATAGAAGGTCTGTGTCCCAGCAGTGGGAACATTATAGGCTGATGATGAGTGTGAAACAGATATTATATGTAGAATCGTAAAATGCTGTATCGAAAATATTAACAAACATTTAATCTGTCACTAATGCGAGTTTGTCTAGAGTGTAGTACGCTAGTCCGAAAAACGGATGTGCGGTAAACCCTTGTGCGACAAAACTGTACTGTGACACACCATAGTTCAAAATGCACGTTTGTGCGATACACTGAATGTCAACATCACGCTGGTGCCACAAACGATTGTGCGAATATAGTGCGACACCACGGTAGTGTGTGCGTTGTACACTGGTTTTCTATAGTCACCACACCACAGTGCTGCCAACCTGTCAATGACATGAATGTTTTTGTTCATAAATTGTAAAACATTATCTAAGTGTCCGTTTCACACCGCGTTCGTTTCATTGCGGAATCTCCTATTTCCTTCAAAACGCGGGTTAGAAATACGCGCGTTTGAAAGAACCCAATGTGTACGCACTATTAGTACCTAGTTCTACAGTTACCAAGAAGTAATTTTAGGCTAAACTAAGTGTTCAACTTTTATATCTAGTTCAGTGAAACTGGGTGGAACAAAAATGAAAACAGCAACAACTGCTGTAATTTCTTAATAAATAACCTGTAATTTCTTTTGCAGAAGCTATGCCAGTATTTTCAACTAAATAAAGAGCCCTCTTTTTTCACCCGATAAAGGAATAAATTCGAGCTCACCTCCGCTATGTAGTATAATTTGTGTAAATATTAATGGTATTAGATCTCTTTGGTTCTATAAGTAGTCTGTTAGTGGATGAATGAATTAAGTATTTTTCTTACAGCTTACACGTATGGCTTTCAAGCCATCAGGCGCGAGAAAGCGTCTGCCTTAGGGTCAATAAATTTCACCACGAGATCCGACGCAGCACACACATTTCAATAGATCGACTCAAAATCTAACTTTATTCAACACACGAAAAGATACATTTACAATATCGTTGCGTCTACTTACAACTCTAGTCTTTAAGAGCATAAGTAATATAAAAAGCTATTGCAATAAGACATTTTCTAAAACAAACCCGTAGCCCGAAACGTCAAACGCTCAATCACAGCCCCGACTGTGCTGTGCATTCTAAAAAATGTCCCAACATTCAAAAACTAAACAAATCCCATCCCTAGCCAACACTACTCACTCACTAGTGTCGTCCCCATTGATCAATCATCAGTGTCGAGCCAGATATAGATCAATCATAGTGTCAATAACGAATACTTTATTAATTTTCCTACTATCGGGTGAACGGTACTTTTTTCATAAATAATAGAGTTTTGGACGTATGTCCTTTTAGTTAGGTTTATTCTGATAGAATTTTATGAACCTATATTTAAGGCCAGTCTTAAAACCAGACTTGTTTCTGTGAGTGAACGAGATGGCGCTAGACGACTTGTATAGCTCTGTCTCTTTCCCACGGCCTAAAGTTTCACGCTTTAAAACGTCATGATAGGCCACCAGGTATTAGAAAATTCCGGGAACGCGGCAAAACCGTGGTCCTCGAACGCAAAGATCAATCGGAGGAATAGGATGCACTATAACATTTACCTTCGTACAACAAAAAGTCAAACGTCTTTTAAGCACTTGTCTAAAAAGTTGTAATTGCAAATGGCCCCTTATACCACCATCAAAATGCCGGTTTGCACTTGTATTATTTTGCAGTTTTCTAGACAAGCAGATGTTTAACTTTTTGTAGAAAGACTGTTAGAGTCTCATAGTCCCTTCCCCTCCACCCAGGGAGGACTTATCAGAGGCCTGTGGCTCAGAAGTGACCTTATCAACTCCGACAGCAGAAGAGGGCCACATAAACAAAAAATAAAAACTTGTGGCGTAACATAAACTTTTAAAGCGTGAGTCTTTAGGCTGTGGAAAAGAGATGGCGCTAGACGAAGTGTATAGCTCTGTCTCTTTCCTGGAGCCTAAACTGGATCGCGTTAAGAGCTCGTGGTAAGGCCTCAGATGCTTAATTTCATCTGCTTACATTAAAAGCCAACCTCAATATAGTCGAGAAAAAGCTAGTCAGGTGATAAAATGCATAATTACTTTACTCCATAATTAAGTAGCCGTCGCACCTGTAGCTCGTTCCAGTATCTACGCTAATTATGAAATAGGGCTTAAAGTGTGTCCTAGACTTCTTAAAGGCCTAAGCTCGTTATGTCAGAACTCCAGCCTTTTTGTTACATATAAAGTTAAACGTATATTATTATTTATTTGTTAGAAAGCGCTATTTTCTAGCACTAATGGATTAATTTGAAAAATCCTCGATAACATAGGTTATTCAATTTAAGAGATGAACTTTAATTCAGTGAAAAACAGCAGATCAAACCGCGAGACACAGATACCCAGATACTATACATAAGTATTATCTTACCAATGTTAAAAATGTGAAAGGGGTTTGAAGTTTTTGGCCCTGTCCAAATATAATGTTTTGGCGAATAACTCCGAAGCCTGACGCTTTAGGACATTACATCGATTTTGTTTTTTGTTTGTCTAAATGTCCTCTATCTAAATATACAACTTTGGTTTTCAAGAAAAAAGAGAGAGGAGCTTGTGGCTAAATAATTACAGCCGCACATGCCGATCTTCCGGGTTAAGCCGCGCTTACCGTGGTTGGTCTATGGATGGGTGATCATCTGTCATAGCGAGTTTCCTCCGTGCCTCGGAAAGCACGTTAAGCCGTTGGTCCCGGCTGTCAATTGTAGATCTCTGACAGTCGATACTGTAAGGCCCTTCGTACATTAGGCGACTCGGGTATCCGATACTCCAGTCGAATACCCAAGTCGCGCGACTCTAGTAGCGCACGATCCGTACACAGCGGCGACTCGAGTCGTAAGACTCAAATCGTCTATTCGGCCACCATTCTATATTCAACCTTAATAATACATTGTACAAAACACAAAATGTACATCTCATAACATAAATTAAAATGCTTCTATTTTAAAAATGACGAGCGCATTCCTATTTCAAATTTTTGGAATTAAAAATTGGCGCGTATAGAGGAAAAAAATCAATCTAGAAAGAATATGGTTCATAATTTCGCCGCGCCAACCGGCTACGAGGTAGCTCGATTTGTTCAAGCTTTGACTTTCAAGGTGGTGACCATGGGTTCAATCCCCAGGTAAACATAGAATTTTTCTTTTTCGTGTTTCAGTTGTTTTTTAGAGGTTTATTCAATTTTTTTCTAGGTTTTTTTTTATAGTTTTCTTTTATTTGCACCGGAACGCTGACGCCCTTACTGCTATGATGATGACCGTGGTTTCAAATTTCAGATTTGAATAGGTTTTTTTTAATGTTTTCGTTTTCTTAATTACTTTATTTTTGTCGTATGTGCAAGTACATGACGAAGCTGGGTTAAAGTAGTAATGTTTGTAACGAAACCATAATAATTTATAAAAGTGCAAAAAGTTTGACACCATGCTCGATAGATGGCGCTGTCGTCGAGTTAGATCGCGCTATCGTTTTGTTAGGTTCTATAGAAGGACACCGTGGATTTTAGTTAGTACGAGTCTGACAGTCCCTCCCGCCCTGCCCGGGGTGGGAGGACTCATTTAATATGATGATTTTACCACTTAAAAAAAAAGCTTATTCCATGCTAATTATCTATTAGAATATTCTTTTGAATTTGACAAGCCTGTTGGTCTAGTCGTTAGTGACCCTGACTGCTATGCCGGAGGACGTGGGTTCGATTCCCTCCCAGGACAAATGATTGTTTGATGAGCACGATCATTTGTTCTGTGTCTGGGTGTAATTTATATATTATATTTATGTATTTAGAAATATATAAGTATGTTTATCAGTTGTTTAGTACCCATAACACAAGCTCTGCTTAGCTTGGGACGAGATGGCGTTGTGTGATAGTTGTGGAATATTATTATTATTAATTGTAATGATACAAACAAGGATATTTTTCTATCTCAGATACTTTAATAATAAATTTTAAAATAATAGATACAAATTTTTCGTCGGTTAAAAATCGCGAAGACTTGGGTATCGGCGATCTTGATAGATGAGTAGCGAGCGACTAGAGTCGGCGACGCATGTCGGCGACGCGACCTGTGTACGAGCCTCTATGGATTTGTATTGCGATAGTCGCCTGGAAACCAAAATCGTAAGGTATCGGAAACTTGCGTCGCCTCGTGTACGAACCTTCGTACACGAGGCGACGCAAGTTTCCGATACTAGAGTTTCGCCACTACTCATGACCTGCGGAAAATTCGAGGTACTAAATTTTTATAATGCAATTTGATGTAACGACATAGACACTAGCGCCGCGTCAAAAGGTCATGATGGATGGTCAAGAATATGAATTTATAAAATGGCTGACACATGACTGTGACGATCAAAGTATATTTTTTAGGGTTCCGAAGGTTCAAAAAAAAACGGAATCTTTATAAGATCAGTCGTGTGACAGTCCGTCCTTCACAGTTAATTTCCTGGGAACCTAACATTAATCCAAATCCAAATACTATAACATAATTTAAAATTTTTATTCAATAAAATAGAAAAAAAACCATCTCTCCCAACTTTTTAATAAAACTGCATACAAAATTATGATTTGATAGAGGATTGTAAATATTTTTCTATCGTTTTAAAATAATTACTTTCCAAAAATGATTCAAGAATATGCTACGGAACCCTTTATTCTGTGAATAAAATTAAAAATGGTAAATAAATTGTTCCGCCATCTTGAAAGTCGCGGAAACTCAAGTCGCCGCGATGTCAGCAGATAGGTAGCGCGCGATTGGCGTCGCGCGTCGCGTGCATGTGTACGAACGTATATGCATTTCTATTGCGAGAGTCGCCTGGATACTGAAGTCGTAAGGTATCGGAAACTTGAGTTTCCGAATGTACGAAGGGCCTTAGTCAGAAGCTCATAAGTCTGACAACCAGTCTTACCATGGAGTATCGTATTGCCCAGTTACTGGGTTGTGGAGGTCCGATAGGCAGTCGCTTCATGTAAAATACAGGTATTCAGCTGCATCTGGTTCGACTGAAAGCCGACCCCAATATAGTTGGGAAAAGGCTAGGCAGATGATGGTTATCAAAAAAAAAAACGAAATGGCGGGTGACCGATAAGACCACCATACTAAAATCTTGTAACTCCTTTTATGTGAATTATTAATGGATGGATGTTCGACGTTCGTTTCTATTATTATATTTGTTGCATAGATGCGATTTATAACCTGAATTAACACAGAATAGTTTATACCCCAACTTAATGTTCCCGAGGAGCAATTTTCGAGTACTCGTATAATCGAATATAATCTTTCCTTTACTAAGTGAATTGTTACCTAAAGCAATACAGTTCCATTAAAGGCATTTCTTTTATTGAGGCAACTACATCTTTCGTCCCGAAAAGCTATAAGAGTTTTTTTTGGGGCAAATTCTTCATTTGACGGAGCCCTAAGTAAAGACAACTGTTTCATTTAGCTAATGCGAAGGTGTCAATCAAACGTCGTGATCCATTATCGCGGGAATTATTGCGGGAAATTGACCCAATTTTATTTTATTATTTTAGAAGAAATCATTTTCATGTTGCTGTCGGTATATTTTTTGTGGCGTCGATATTCTTTTGTTTTTAGTGCCGACGAAGAATTAGAATAAAATTTGATTGGGAAAAGCAGTCTGTTGTTTTGTTTCTGGGGTATTTATTTCAAACTGAAACCTTCCCAAAAACTACCATCTTTTTTAGAGCAGTGATGATAATTTTGTAGAATTTCCATTTTTCATTTGTTTAATTTGAATACATTGTTATTTTCCCTTCACTTTTAATGTGGTGCATGCCTGAAGCTATAACAAGACTTTTCATGTTTTTGTGACGTAAAGTCAACTGGAACTTTGACGGTAATTTCATAGAAAAAAAAAGTTCCTCATTTATACACTAGAGGCGCTCTTTCGTATAATAAACGCAGTAAATCAATACTTCAAGTACGTTGTAAATAAAAACAGAAATCTTGTTATAAGTGATGTATTTACACAGTATTGAA
Organism: Agrotis clavis; assembly: GCA_954870645.1. NCBI lineage: Eukaryota > Metazoa > Arthropoda > Insecta > Lepidoptera > Noctuidae > Agrotis > Agrotis clavis. The sequence goes on along the minus strand of OX940933.1, from coordinate 20,402,658 downwards.
TACCTGTAATTTTATCATTCGTCATTAATTTTCTAAATAACTTAGTCGTTGGTGTAGGTACCTTTTCAAATCCTAATACTATTATAAAGGCGAAAGTTTGTTAGTATGGATGTATGGATGTTTGTTACTCTTTCACGCAAAAACCTCTGAACGGATTTGGATAAAATTTGGTACACATATAGTTTATAACCTGGATTAACACATAGGATAGTTTTTATCCCGATTTGATGTTCCCGTGGGATAATTTTCGAGTTGTAGCGGGTGAAGCCGCTGGCAACAGCTAGTAAATAAATAAATGGGACTTCTACTATTACGAGCTTACAATTGAAATTAATATCTGTAAGGTCAATTAATCTTCATTATTCCACGAATAATATTGTTAGTACACATTGCATTTGTAAACAGAACAATCCATTTTTCTCAGAAATCATTTATTACTAGAACTTTTCTGTAGTCTATTATCTATTTTTATTTGAAACGTGAAAGGAATCGTTTAAACTGCGGCGAGTTTATTTTTATATCAATCGATAAAAATGGCATAGAGTGATCATCGTGACACTCAATTTGACACTTAATTGTAGTGGTATTCTTTTCGTTTTACGTAGTAAAATGATCAAATGAGCCCTATGGCCCAAGTGGAGTTGAAAGGACTGTCAGACTCGTACTGACGAAAAACCCAAAAAAACCCTTCAATAGTCCATTACGTTTCAGGGTCGCGGTTACCTGTTTAAACAGTCCCGTGACCCTGGCAGGCGTTTGGCCCTGTAATGGGGCCCCGTAAGATTGAAAGCGGCCCCGTAAGATTGAGATTGAAAGCAGTGGTGGCCGAGAGGTATGGGCCCCGACTTACGAGTTGTAGGTCTTGGGTTCGAACCCAGCCAGGCGCATTACTTTGTGTAATTTATTTCATCATCACTGCTCTCAAAACGATGAAGGAAAATCATCATCGTGAGGAAACCGGCATGTCCTAGAACCAAAAATTCGAAAACATGTGACATCTACCAACCCGCACTGGGCCCGCGTGGTGGATTATGGCCCACTCCCTCTCACAGAGAGGAGGCAGTGGGAACATTATAGGCTGATGATGAAGATTGCTGACAGCTCATTAACGTAGACGCATTCTGTTTTATGACATTGACGTTAAACCGGACAGAATACATTTATATTGAATTTGACTGTCTCGTAAGTCTAGTGGTAGCATACGCGACTGCTGATATCTAATGAGCTCACGGGTTTGATTCCCAGATCGAGCAGTGCGATTGGGTTTTCCCATTACACTTTACTCAGTAGCACTTACGGAGTCTGGACTTATGCTCAGATGTTCGCAAAAGGCTCGCCCGGAATACATGGAACTTAAACATAACTGGACAAAATGTGAGTGTACTTATTGGGATTTTTTTATCGTGGTAAAATGGTTTATTCCACTTTGTTCACCTGGGTGATATCACCTGGGTGTACAAAGTGGACAACATTAGTGTCCTCAATTCACCTCGGAAAAATATCACCTGAGTGATATCACCCAGGTGAATTGCGGACACCAAAGTCCACTAAATCGCGTAAGAAAAGTCGCCTTTGTTCACACAGATATTTTTCCGAGGTGAACAAAGTGGACAACTTTGGTGTCCACAATTCACCTGGGTGATATCACTCAAGTGATATTTTTCCGAGGTGAATTGAGGACACCAAGTGGTCCACTTTATTCACCCAGGTGATATCACCCAGGTGAACAAAGTGGAATAAACCGGTAAAATCATCAAAATATGAGTCATCCCACCCAGGGCAGAGCGGGAGGGACTGCCTTGGTACCTTTGAAGTCCTCGGCCTTACTCTTCAGTTAGTACAGACGTAGTGTTATTTTTTTTAACTGTTATTTTTACTTGATTGTTTTAGTGTTTTCATAATTATTTAGCTTTGTAATTAATTAAATAACAAGAATGAGTCTATGATTTCGTAATTTATTGGCTCCAAAATGAACTGTAAACTATTCTAACAATATCACATTAAATAACTTTACTAAAATAATGAATAAACGTTACTGACATTTAAATTAAGGCAATTAATTTAAAACATTTCGAGAAACGTTCCTGCCACGCAGATTCAGCCCTAAATCTTCTATTGTTTGTAAATTTTAATTAAGATTCGCATTTAAATTAGATTTTACATCAAAACTTTTGTAATAATCTTGGTACTTATACAAATAATAAATAAGAAACAATCTTCTATTTAAGCTACATTATTTTTCTCTTTGTGGTTTTATTTTAATGGTGAATTGTACTATTTTGTAGACCATTATACTTACCTTGGACAGATTGTTCAGTTAGGTAGGTCCAACTTCGAGAAAGAGGTCGCCCGAAGAATCCAACTCGGATGGGCAGCGTTTGGGAAGCTCCGTGATATCTTCTCATCGAGAATCCCACAGTGTCTCAAGACAAGGGTGTTTAACCAGTGTGTGTTGCCAGTGATGATTTATGGCTCTGAAACGTGGTCTTTGACTGCTGGCCTTTTAGAGAGACTGAGAGTCACTCAACGAGCAATGGAAAGAGCTATGCTCGGAGTTTCTTTGCGGGATAAAATCCGGAACATGGATATTCGGCGAAGAACCAGAGTCACCGACATAGCTCATAAAATTTGCAAGTTGAAGTGGCAATGGGCAGGCCACATCACTCGTAGAACTGACAACCGATGGGGAAGAAAAGTTCTCGAGTGGCGACCACGGACCGGAAAACGCAGCGTAGGCAGGCCTCCCACTAGGTGGACCGACGACATCGTGAGGGTCGCGGGTAGCCGATGGATGCAAGTGGCGAATTGTCGTTCGGCGTGGCGGTCTAAGGGGGAGGCCTATGTTCAGCAGTGGACGTCTTCCGGCTGATGATGATGATGATGATGATGATGATGTACTATTTTAATAATTCACTTCTTTTCATAAGCTAGAATATCTAGGGGCACCTTTTTTTTGTTAATATATAGAGAATGTAGTGAGCTGCAATATTATGAATGTATGTACCATATAAACTTGTTTTCTTATAATGTGTACACATTGTAATGCACTTTTATTATTCGTTTGTGCTGTATTTGTACCTTATTAAAAATATCAGAAATAAAATTATAATATGGCGGTAACATAATCTTCTATACATACATATAAATAAAATTGGAGTGTCAGTTTGTAACATTGGTCTGACTATCTGTTTGTAATGACTAATCTCTGATATTGCTTTTTTTTTTTTTTTTTTTTTAGGTGGTAAAATCATCAAATGTGTTCTCCCGCCCTGGGTGGGGCGGAAGGGACTGTCAGACTCTTACTGACTAAAATCCACCCGTGTTCCTTCCTATACCCTTTACGTTCCGGGGCCACGGTAACCTGGGTTAAGAAAAAACCCGCGACCCCAGCAGGCATTTGGCGCGAAACACGACGCGCCACCGACCCGGGCTTGGTCCTTGGTCGGACGGCGAGCTACCCATAACTCACCGTCCGCAAGCCCGCTCCACCGCTGTGCCCTCTGCTAATCAGAGGGACACGCGTTGGAGCGTCCACACGACAGGCTATTCGCATACGGGCAAAGAGACCCCTTAGGCACACAGTGCCTAAGGAAGAGTTTTTGCCCGCATCCCAGGGTGCACCGGCCCGAAAAACTGGTCTTCCCCCCGGACGTATCCGAAAGGGAACTCCAGTCCACGGGCGCACGTGGAGGTTTCCTGTCATAGCACCCCAATCTCTGATATTGCTGGACAGAATTTGACGGGACTTTTATTGGCAGGTAGCTGATGTAATAAAGAGTACCTAACTAAGGCTAAGCCACGGGCACATCAGCTAGTTATAAATAAAGTTTAATGAATGAATGTGCCTTAAAGCCTTAAATACCTCGTTAGGGAGTCATAGTAATGAGAATGAGTGTGACATCTGTACGTATGAATAGATTATTCCATGTAGGATTATTATTAAGGGTAAAACTCTAACTCACTCCTCGGAACCACATGCGAGGGTGCCCGTTGTTTGTGTAGGTACAGTCGAATTCCAAAATCCTTTGCCAATTTCTCAACGCAATAGCTTGACGCTTCGCTGTGACTTACGTCCTTTTGTTATAAGTTGTTTTAATACTATACAAATCAAATCAACATAAGGTATACTTCATAATTTCAACCAGTTTCCTACAAGTAATGTTGGCGCAGTGGTAAACTATACCGCTCAGATAGTGCGTTAACTGACGAGCTGTGGCGTGAGATCAAATCACCTGCTTTGTGTTTTTTTTTTACCATTCATAATTTCATTTTCTTGACTTTTAATAGTTACTTTATACTTTTTGTTATTTTTAATACACTTTTAAAAGGATTTTGATAGTTGAAATTACTTTTTTTTATAATTGCTAATATTAGTTCGATCGTCATTATTGTTGTGTGTAATAGTTTGTTATGTTCTCATTTATAATGAAGTTTTGTCGGTAGATCTCAGAAAACAAAAGTAAATTATTTGTAGGGTAGACACATATAATTATGTTAGTTCGTTTCCGAGTATAATAGAACGTTGTTGATTCCTGGTTATTGTGTGTGACGAGTGTTTGAATCTCCGATTAAACTTGTTATGATTACCGATTTGCAGTGAAATATAAACAATGGAATTTTCACATATAAACATTGGTGGCGAATATTATAGCCCTACGTAAATGTGGATGAAATATAACACAAATATCATAATATGAAACCGGCCGGACTAAGTGTGAGTTTAACATTTTAATTTTAATTATTTCACATGTTAATATTCTTATTGATAATATAAGATTCCGCATTCAAAAGTGTTAAAATATAGTTTTGTTTAAAAGTAAAAAAATCTGATTGATACTTAGGGCGACTTTCACCAAAAGTTAAACATGTTTAAAATTTTATTTAGTGTCAAAATTCAATAGTATTTTGACACTAAATAAAATTTTAAACATGTTTAACTTTTGGTGAAAGTCGCCCTTAGTGTGTTATTTATAGATTTTTCTTAATAGTAAAATAAATCAACAGCTGTATCCTACTAATATTATAAAGGCGAAAGTTTGTAATTATGGATGTATGGATGTTTGTTACTCTTTCACGCAAAAACCACTGAACGGATTTGGCTAAAATTTGGTATACAGATAGTTTATAACCTGGATTAACACATAGGATAGTTTTTATCCCGATTTTATGTTCCCGTGGGATAATTTTCGAGTTGCAGCGGGTGAAACCGCTGGCAACAGCTAGTTTTTCATAAAGATATTCCATGTTTTGTTCTAGTGTTGAAATACTGTGAGTCTGTGGGATATGAGAAAAAAAACAAAGCTCGAAGAGAACGAAGTGGAACACTTGTTATGGATAAGGATTGTTGTAAAGGATAAGCATGGACGTCAAAATATGGTGAACGAAAACGAAGAATAAGGTTTCCTTCAATGAGTAACTGATTAAACACGATATTTAATAACCGTTCACCGTGCACTCAACACTGAAGGCTTATGGGTCAGAGCCCATTCGTCCCCTAAAATTCGTACCCCAGCATAAAAGTTGTGGATTCGGCCCCTATATAGGTGCCCATTGGTCTCCTGGTAGGGTACCAATTAATATTTTAATAAAAAATATTATTTCTAAGGTACCCATTCGTCCCCTCTAATAAAATACAATATAAGTTAAAGATTCGGCACCTATTCAGGTGCCTATTGGTCCCCTGAGATAAAATTAGCTATATTTTACATGAGAAACTGTTAACAGAGTACACTTGTGAACAGTTTATTAACGGAATTAATTTAATAAAATCATAACAGCTCATTGAAAAAAGAGCTATGATGAATGATATCCGTCATAATAATAATATATGGCTTGTTAAAAAGAACGGGTTACAAAATTAGATAAGGTGTTTTGTTTGTATGTTATGGCTGCTTTGGTGACATATTGGTTCTTGAAAGTGACTGCGAATACGAGACTGTTCAATGTGTCTTTGGTCTTTTACTAAATGAAGTTCGCCTAACGAAATAAACTTTTTGTTTTTGTCACCGACTTTCGAAAGAAAAGTTTTTTTGTAGGTTATTTTGAACTTTTTTTGTGGTTGTTTTGAAGTCGGTTACTAACATTTTTTTTTTTTTGAAAACGTTTTTTATTTTATCCTTTTTAGTTTCATTATTCAACCCAAATTTTATGGGGCCAAATGGCAGACATACTAAGTATATCGAACAAAAAAAGAATCATCGAAATCGGACCAGAAACCTCGGAGTAATCGGTGTAGACAAAGTTGAAAACTTTTTAGGTTTTTGTTGATTTTTCAAAATGTGCTAGTCCGATTTCGATAAAATTTTAATGGGACCATTCCGGAAGTAACCCTATACAAAAAAAAAAGAATTTTTCAAATCGGTTGTTAAACGACGCAGTTATGCCCGAAACAACATAAAAAAAAAACGCAAACATCCGAATTGAGAACCTCCTCCTTTTGGAAGTCGGTTAAAAATAATCAACGTTCTAACATTAATTCGGTTTTGCTCCAAAAATTGCGTTAAAATTGATAAGTACTCTCCAGATGTGCGCGGGGTGTGGAATGCCAAAGCGGGAGGGGTAATCTTAGAGCATCTGCGCGCAAGCAAATTAGATTTAAGTTATTATGATTTTGCATGTATGTATGTAGTTGGTAAATATACAAAAAAATAAGAAGTGATTATTTACTGTTGATATGTGTTCTATTTTTTTTTCATATTTTATATTTAATGTTGATTTATATGATGGCCAATCAAGGCTGATTTTTGTAAAAAGAGTTGTATTTTGTTAGTTTCAAGGACATTGTGATTTTGCATGTGTATTTGTTGTTAGTAAAAATGTTGGTTTTACATAGTTGACAAAGACTGATTTTACTTTTTATATTCTTTGACTGTACAAAGTACTAACAATTAATTGTTATTTTTGTTATATTGGTATTGATATTTGGTTAACAAGTAACCAACACGTGTTGGTTACTTGTTAACCAAATGTGTACACTAGATGTAAATTAATCTAAAATTCAGTTATTACTGGGATTTTATTTAGATAGTTACACAGTTTTATTTTACTGCATAAAGATATTATAGTTATCATATATTTTGCTAAATATTTACAAATGTACAAGAAACCAAAAGTTGATTAATTATTTTGAAGACTGACTTAATGCCTAGAGCCTAGAGGCATTTATATATTATAAACTTAATCTTATTTGAAATAAACATGATCGATATCTACCGAATTACTATATTTTTTTATTTTACCCTTTTCTGTGCGACTGTACCAGGACTAACAAGCTGCAGTATACACATGTACATGTATTTATATTAGAAGAATGAATAAAAATAAATATTCTTCAGGGGACGAGTGGGCTCCTCAAAACTTCCAGGGTACGAGTGGGCACAGGGTGCGAATCTTAGGGTACGAATGGGCTCTGACCCTTATATCATCGAACATCAGCTAAAAACCTTTTATGTTTTATAGGAAAAAAAAACGTTTAAGATTTTCTCAAGAATATTTTATGATATTATGGTTTTTGTTGTATTTATTGTATAGTAGATAGTTTTATTGACACTTAAATTTTATTTTAGGACTAAGATTCGAGGTTATTAAGCTTCAATCCTCTTTTCGTAATGAAACAGATATTTAAGCTAATAGTAACCTCGATATCAGGGTATTTTTTATGAAGTGCGTAGTTTATTTAAATCGTTTCCGTAATTTATAACTTTATTTTTGCTAAATCGCACTTGGTGAAGCAGAAGAAACATGATGTGCTCAAAGCACAACCTTTTTTTGGTACCGAACCCTGGAACGCAAAGAGCGACTGGCTCTTTGCGTTCCAGGGTCGCGGTGCTAAAAACGTTTATATTGACATCGTAAAAGGGCATCGCGGCCCGGGAAAGCAAAGGACTATGCGAGTCAGGGTGACCCAAGTCCCCAGCTCACTTGCTCTCTTGCTGCCCTGGAGCGCAAAGGGCAAATAGTCTATTAAATTCCAGGGTCGCGGTGTCATGTTACTGTTTCAAAATAATAGACTTTAATAATGATAACTTTAATTATTTCTTTTGGTGAAGTAATTAGACACGACTTTATTCATTTTCTTAAAATATAACAATTAAAATAAAATGTCCGCACTATATTAAAAAATACCCTGTGTTTATTTATTAGTTAAAATATAATAAAACGTTAGTAAGGGTTTATAAAGTCACTTTTTTTACTTTTATTTCGATTTGTTGAATTTTCCTATTTATTGTTTAGTAGCTTCGAAAATCCATTGAAGCATTTCATAATTCTATTAAAATAATAAAAAAAAACATCTACGAATTTATATTAAATATTACTATATTATCATTAGACAGTAAAAATATAATTATTGTTATAACATAATTATCACGCATTTTTTTTATTCTAAACCCTTTAATAAACTCATCATTATCAGAGACTTTAGTAAGAAATTGAAAACAAAAAAATCAGCCGCATAATGTTGTGTTACAACCGTGTTTTACAAAAGTGGAAACCGGTTTTTAACATTCCTTTGCATTCATTCGCAATGATCTAACATGTGCTGATAACTGTTTCTGTTGGGCTAAGTGGATTCACGATCAACAGAGTTCTGAGTTCGAATCTTAATAACGACGTTTGCAGTTTTTGTTTCTTTGATCACAATATTTTAATAAATAACTTAGATATTGGTTGTTTAATTGAGTAAATGAACAATTGATTAAAACTTACAAAAAGAATATCACTTCATGAGGTTTGAACTCGCATCTCTTTGATCACAGTGATTTTGTAGTCTTAACGCTTAACCACTAAGTTAAATGGACATGCTTTACAATGTTGAAATTATGAATCCCATGAAAGTAGAAGGTCATAAGTCAAACTAAACGTTAAGCTATTGCCTTGTAAGTGCGGCCAACCACTTTTGAGTGTGACTGTACATCATGACTGAGGCCGAGGGCTAAGCGAGGTAATCTTCAGACCGCTAACCTTCTGATATACTCCTGTTCTGAGGCATCTCATGCAGAATCATTGTCCACATGAATTGCGTCAGAAGCACATGACACTTTATTTTACCCTTACATTATTACTAACCCTACTGTATAAGATGTAGTATATAAAGTTTGTACTAACAAAAGTGTACCCTATGTTGTCCCATTTATTACTATTATTTATTAAAAATCTTAAGCCTTTTCACTTCATCTTGCGACCACTCAACTGCCCTGAAGAAAGCGTGCACAAAAATCTTCAAGTTTTTTACACAAGACTCTCAAATGTTGAGCAGTTCCTCACAGAATAAAACGTGTGAAAAGAGCGAGCACTTTCAAGTTATTTCACTATTTTCTGCTCCGTAACTTCATAAGAAATTAATTAAAGTTTCCCAGTTTTCAATGCTATTTCTTTCATCTTTTTTATATTTGAATTCTTGACAAGTTGCTAGGTTATGTAATGCCTACAAATTAAGTTTTCTCTTATCTTATACGTAAGTTTATGAGTAGGTTTTTCCATTAACAATTTCTCATCATCAGACACTGAGTCTGGATTTTGTCAGGTTGATGGCAATAGGTAGACGACTAGGTTAACTGTCGTATTGTAAGGCACCCGCTGGCCAGGTGGAGTGATGGCTTACATTGGGAGGGGCCTATGTCCAGCAATGGACGAATACAGGCTGACTGATGATAATGATGATGAAACATTACTGGCAAATAGTGGGTGTTCTATATTAGTTACAGACGCCCGCAGGTCAACCTACCCCAATCTATTACCTTCTACTTTTGTGATAAGGTTAAAAAACAAAGACAGATTGATGTTCTGGCGTCTGGACATCACTTCCTAAGCCTTCGGGAACCACAGCCAGGCATGATTTTAACAATATAATAATTTTAATGGAACATTTTCACAGAAACAAAAATAAATACTACTTGAAAAATTAACACCGCACTTTTCCCTCAAACCTCAGTGTCACATTACACGCCAAAACAAAAAAAAAAACGGCCCTAATACATCCATTCTTCTCTTCCGCTTCCTTGTAAAACTACCCTCTACCTGAAAGACACAATGTCGCTCCTAACACGCCTTTGTCACGTGACAAGGGTCTTGATCGTCAAAAGTGTCAATTTGTCTATCAAGAGAACCCTGGCTGTCGTATGTATGTCAAGTTTTAATGTTTCTATGGCGCAACTTGGAATTTATATGCCTTTTTTTAGATTAAAAGTATGGGAATTCTTTTTTAAACCTTGAAAAAAAATGGCTTCAATGCCGTTCCCGATAACAACCGAAGGTAGTCGAAGCCTAACACTATCCAAATTGCCCTTCCTTGCAATATTGTCTAAGAAAAATTTAATTCCTAGAGGTATCAATTTAAGTAAATATACAGCATTTATATCTTTTCCATTAACGGACTACCATGTTTGTTTCTTTTTCAAACTTCACCACGACCAGCTAATAGTAACCTCGGGTAATCCTAGATAATTCCAGTGATGTTCTACCATCCTTCATTTCGTCCACTTTGTTCCTTCATCTGCGGTTCACCACAATACCCGGTTTGATGTAACAGAGCTTCAATTTCCGCCAACATTGAGCTTACTGCACAAAGCAGGTCAATCCGGGGATATATTATCCGCGCACACATTGTTTCGTTAGGTATGTTTTATAAAGTAGCTAAGCCCGGAAAGCAGTAGTGGTATTAAGTATTTACTGGCCATATCTTCGCGTTTTTCTACATGAAAGAAATGGCTAGGAAACAGGTGATTTATTAATAGAGAAGGATGGCAGAAGAACACAATCATGGTGCGCTGATTTTCAATATGTTTTTTTTTATATTGCCTACACTAGGAATGACTCCTGTATCGTTGGTGCGTTTAAATATCGTCAAATTCACAATCACAAACAGCCAGAACTACTGTTCAATGCATCCATTAGTTGTTCTGTTCTACAGAACAACTAATGTCAGATCAAACAGATACATATCTGTTTCGTGCGGAAAGCGGACCTGCGACACATCGTAGCAACGACGATAAATATTACTAGACTCCGCATGCACGATCTAAGGAACAAAAACTATTCTGTCAACTCGCTGAAGTACTGTAAGCGAGGGGGACGAGGTACTGCGTTGTGATTGGCTAACTCAAGGTCTGTTCTGTCTCAACGTATGTTTACGGCTCACAGGAGTGGTCGAAATGAGACGGATATAAGACTTTTTTGCCTAATGTGTTGACAGACATCGGTCGCCTGTTATTAGGAGTCTAGTAATATATCGTCGTTGCATCGTAGTAATCAGTCGCTCAGCCACTGTGAACAACAATGCCACCAGGATGTATGGGTACCAAGGCATAATATTCGCAATCCAATGTATCGGCTTACAATCGCACTCGTTTTTAAATAGATTATATTATGAAGATATTTATTTCAAGGAACCATTTTTACCTTGGAAATCTTTTTCTACGCAAAAATCACTGACACCCTTATAACTATAAGTACATGTTCTAAGCCAAAAAATAAAATATGCGCCTCCTTCTCAAACACACAAGGATTTCCTCAGCTTAGCCACAACATAAGTACATCCGAACCACACACGTGGACAAACATCTAAACATACAACGTCGGAACAAATGTCTCGAGGCCTGCAAATATTTGTCCCGTGCAAATAGAACACCCTGTTAGGGACATGGATCATCCGTATTGTAAGAATTAAGTGGAATGGACTGTTTACTATTTCTACGAATGTACATACAAGATGTTTGTTGTACTTGTACGTTTCTTAACGTAAATACTTAGGTTATAGATAAAGGGATTGGCCAAATAGAATGAGTAAACTCTTGTCTGTACGCAGTCACTTGAATGCAAGCTTTTTCAAAGGGCCATAATCTTTATTCACTTTAGTTAAATTTATCTTTATATATTAGGTACGTGCTTGTTAGATCCTAAGTTTTCTAATACTTTTCCTATTTCTATCCGTGGGAACCTGTTATTGGCTCTGTGTTGCATGTTACCACTGTTATTCATTTGTTATAGCTGTTGGTTCTCCTTAAATAAATAAATAAATAGAATAAACGGGTAAGAGACGGGACAGATGAATTTGAGTCATATTCTGGTCTGTACAAGAATGTGTTTTGATCTAAACAGATTTATTTTTATTTATTTGCTATGGCTTTGCCTCAATCTAGCATAGAAGTAGAGATGGAGTGACACCCAGAAAGATTTGGAACTCTTATGACCAGACCACGTCGGAACACGGACTCCGAAAGTATAGTGGTCAGTGGTAGTAGGCAGGCGGCCCCGGTGAGTCCTATAACACAACCACCAGTGGGATTGCTCAACCATCAACGCAGCTTATAGGTAACGTTGCCCGTGATACACCCTAATACCCTGAAGAGTTTGTTTGGTTGAATGCGCTGATCTCGGGAACTAATGGTTTGAATTGAAAAAATATTCTTGTGTTGGATAGTCCATTTATTGAGGAAGACTATATGTTATTTAACATTACGTTACGACTAATAACAGATATGCAGTGGGAGTGAAACCGCAGTCAGAAGCTAGTATGTACAACATATTATGTCAAAATGCCTTATTCGTATTAATCAAATCAATTTTATTCTCCTCACATAGTTTGACACACACTACGCTAAATTCTTCCTTGTCATTAGCAACCACTTTAGGAGCACACTGTACTCGACGCTCACATATTTAACTCAACTTCTTTTAGAAGGCGTGGTGGCAAAAACTTGCCCAGCAATGTCCTTAATCTGTCGCCTACAGGTGCAAAAGTGGGCAACTTCTTTTGAAAAGGAAAACTGGGACACAGACATTTGAAACTCTGTCACAAAGACACAGTTTCAAATCAGAAGCTTTTGCCTAATTTCCTATTACCTATTATTTCCTACTGCATAATGTACTAGCATTGCGTCATTTAGTTTAAAATTCATTCATTTTATTTTATATGGAATTTGGTGTCATAGTTAGGTACCTAAACGATTTTTTTTTTAAACCAGTTTATTCGTATTAAATCTAAGACCACTAAGAGGTTGTCTGCAAGATATCGCTATTAGCGATAAGACCACCATTGTAACCCTAGAATTAGCAATTTTATAAAACAGTTGTAAAACGATTTTGGTCTATTCTATTCCACTACTACCTGGGTTGGTACTACTTACATCTTTAACTGGGTAATACGATACCCCTTGGTAAGTCTAGTTGTCAAACTTTCGAGCTACAAACTAACGGAAAGGCCCTTCATACACAACGCGTCGTAAGTCTCTGACACCTTACGACTTTGGTAAGTGTTCATTGACGCGTGCCTGTGTAAGAACCTCTATGGATTGGTTTTGTGACAGTAGCTTGGATACCAAAATCGTAAGGTATCAGAGACTTGCGTCGCTTTGTGTAGGAAGGGGCTAAAGCCTTTGTCAAACAGGCAGGCGAAAGCGAGGCGATCCGATTCCGATCCGATTCCGAGGCGAATGCGAAGCGAAAGGAGACGTCAAACTGGGTGCAGCGAACCGACGTTTTGTATGAAGCCAGTACCGAATATATAGCGATCCGAAGGCGAAGCGGAGCGTTTTTGTTACGTCTTGTATGGAAATATGAAGCGATATCGCGCCGAAATTGAAGTCGTCAGAGACCATGTCAAACAGAAAGGCGTGCCCGCGAAGCGAGGCGTGACAGTTGTATTAGCTGGCTTTATATGAACGACGTCAAACAGAACAAATACGGGAAAGCGAGACCGAAGCGTGCACGTTGTTTGTGTTGCCAGATTTTTCTTTTTCTTCATTGTCTTTCTTGTAAAACATCGATAATTTATTGAGAAACATAGAGAAAACTGTTTGAATTCTTTTTATTAGATAAGGTGCGCTAATCGATGAAATCGACTCAGTTTTTTCAAGTTTTCTTAGCGTGGTACAGACGCCAGCAAATCAACCTACAATAATACCCAATTGGCATCGGCTGGCTTTTGCCTGGTCCACTAAAACGCCAGCTGATGTCATCACTGGTTACCACTGTCAAAAATGCAGTTGAAGTGGTATAAATGCTGTATATTTTACGCCTTTTGAGGGTCCCAGCAACCACAGCAAATGCGACAGCACAGCCCGCTGTGCTTGCATTTATGATAGCGCAACGGTGTCGACACAAATACCGCCACACACCAAAGGCCCACCCGCCTCCCCTTCCAATATCCCTACGTCATGTCGTCTGATCTCTTTCCATCGTCACGAACTGAGCCGTTAGGTTCTAAACCCGTTGGTAGCTCGGCGCTGGCTGGTAGTGGCCCTTTTGCAAGCCTCTAATATAAAAATACTTAATAGGTGTACTATGTAAAAATAAAAACAACATTTTTAAAATTGTTTATTTAATCATCTTTATCAACAATATCGAGGAATCCTGCCCGAACAGTAATATTTTGGTAATGTCTAAAACATTACCATACTATTTTTTGGCAATAATTATGTCTCTTGAAGTATTGAACTGAATAGTTTTAACTTTTAAATAGATAAATATTATGACAATCGCGTTGTTTCCAAATAGGTCATTCTCCATGAATCAATTGATTAATAATAATTCTAAGGTATCGTGTGGCAAAGTCTTGCAATAAATCATCTTCCTCCATTAAACCCTCCGTTTGACTAGGGTACTTTTACCAGAGATAAGACTCTCGTCTTATTCCATGTCCTCATCTTCAACACAAATACTGATACTGATTAGAGCGAAGCTTCTATGCAGCTTGGAGAGGCATAGCAAAGTGTTTACTGAATTTGTCATCCATATTCGTATCTCTTCAAAGTTAGAGTGAACAGGCTTTTTCTAGGTAAGCTCGCTCCATCGTAGGCTTTGCCTCAGTCACCTTTGCCTAGCTATGCTATTCTCAATAAGAAATCACATCGCTGGATCTACGATGTGTCACGACGACTCTCACCGTTCGCACCTCACGATTGGTTAGGGATTTAACTGATAAAACCTTTCTTATATAAAATGTTTTGATGTGCTTAAAATTTACATAATATTTTAGACTTATTAGTGACAGCACTAATGACAAACAAAATTAAGAGTAATACATTCATAGACAAAATGAGTAAGAAGTTTCTATATCATTCTCTCGCACTCATACAGTGTGTCCGGGCACGGGTTAGCGATATTTGAAGGGGATATTCTAGGCTCTTTTTCATCGACAAAAATGCTTTAAAAAAATTCTTACTCCAAAACTTCGCGAATGGCAGCCATTTTAATTTTTTGATCTGTCGAACTGGGATGTGTACAATAAAATTCAAATATCTTTAAATCCAAGAGACCTACATACGTTTAAATGACTTTATTGCAAAGTTAAACGTTGAGGCTTATCAAAAACTTACGAAAGTTTTCTAAATAATATGTAAAAATAACCAAAAAACATGGGCAAACACGAAATTGTACACAAAAATTACTTAATAATTTCACATTTTTAACTCTAGCTCGATAAGTACCCCTGAATTTAGCTAGGGTTTTTGCATTAAATTAAAGGTGTTTGAGATAGGCTATAAAATGATATCAAAATTATCACTCTACGTTAAGTATCTTAGGAGTTATTCTCACTTGAACATCACCCTTCCGTCTCACCCCGCAGCAATAATTCCAAGAAGGTGGTTTCATAAATAATAAAAAAAAATACCATTTCAGTTTATGGATTATGGTGGTCATTAATGCCAGCTGATAAATATTCGTTGGAACGATTTAGCTCGCCCAAAGAATGCGACACCTGTAATATTGGGGTGCGTGCGCTAACTCAAACACTTTTATTTTAAAACAAAAATCTTATCAAAATTCAGGGGCAATTATCGAGCTAGAGTTAAAAATGTGAAATTATTCAGTAATTTTTGTGTACAATTTCGTGTTTGCCCATGTTTTTTGGTTATTTTTACATATTATTTAGAAAATTTTCGTAAGTTTTTAATAAGCCTCAACGTTTAACTTTGCAATAAAGTCATTTTCATGAAAGTAGTTCTCTTGGATTCCAAGATATTTGCATTTTATTGTACACACCCCAGTTCGACGGATTAAAAATTAAAATGGCTGCCATTCGCGGAGTAAGAATTTTTTTTAAAGCATTTTTTTCGATGAAATTGAGCCTAGAATATCCCCTTCAAATATCGCTAACTCGTGCCCGGACACACTGTATAATAACAAATATGGACTTTAAGGAAACTAGGCCTTTTTTTTTTTTTTTTAGCGTGGTAAAATCACCAAATGAGTCCTCCAACCCCGGGCAGGGCGGGAGGGACTGTCAGACTTCTACTGACTAAAATCCACGGTGTCCTTCATAGCCTGTTAAGTTCCGGGGTTACGGTTAGGGAATAATCCCGCGACCCCGGCAGGCTTTGGCCCTCTGAGAGGGGGGCCCCGTCATTATGCTGACGCTCTTTGAGGCGCGCGTGGGACACAACGCGCCGTCGACCCGGGCATGGTCCTTGGTCGGGCAGCGAGTTGCCCTTTACTCGCTGCCCGCATGCCCGCGCCTACGGTGGCCGGAGATCATCAAGCGACGTCCGTCGCCGTGGGCGCCTACCACTGAAGGAAACTAGGCCTAGCTGTAGAAATAATTACCTACGCTCCACTACAGCATAAGGGTTGTCACTCATAATGTTTTTGAAACTGAACTGTATTTATTAAAACATCTGTGTTCAGTAGTGATCAAACAATCGAGTTAAAATAACTAGTTTACAAATGATAGGTAATCTCATGACTTCGGTTAATACCAGTAAAAGATTTATAACTCGGAACAGTTTAATATTAATACACAACAACTTGTGAGCTTTGTTAATGTGGCCTAACCTTTTACAAGATTTGGCGTGAGTCACATTTCATTTACATTTTGACAACACTATCGGCTACAACACCCCCGAAAACCATGAAAACGACACCCATGACATAAAACTTGATATGTTTGGTAGCCGCCATCTTGGATTTCTATTTTGACAGCAACATCGGCTTCAACACCCTCAAAAACCATGAAAACGACACCCATGACGAAAACCTCGATATTTTTTGCAGCCGGCATCTTGGATTTACACTTTGATAGCACTATCGGCTTCAACACCCTCGAAAACCATGAAAACGATACCCATGACATAAAACTTCATAAAGGAGATTGCCCAACTGCGGTCCAACAGTTGCCCAGGAATGGGAGTACGTGCGTTGTGTTGCTGGCACTAATGTATGTCTGTATATGAAATATTTTTAAAATCTATCCCGGGGTTCCTGATTTATTTACATTTTAATGTTGATGACTTTAATTTTGTCTCCATGTTTTTTTTAACGTACTTTACACCTGTCCAAATGCTACCCAGGAATGGGAGTACATGTGCTGTGTTTCTGGCACTAGTGTCTGTCTATATACGAAATATTTTTAGAATCTGCCCTGGGGTTCCTGATTTATTTGCATGTTTATGTCGATGATTTTATTTTTGTCGCCATGTTTTTTTTATCGTACTTTATACCTGTTCATATGCTGCCCAGGTATGGGAGTACGTGCGCTGTGTTCCTGGCACTAATGTCTGTCTACATTCGAAATACTTTAAGAATGTACCCTTGGGTTCCTGATTTATTTACATTTGTATGTTGATAACTTCCTACATTTTGTCTCCATTTTTTTATCGTTTTTTCCCACCTATCTAAATGCTGCCCAGTAATGGGACTACGTGCGCTGTATTCCTGGCACTAATATCTGTCTATACACGAAATATTTAAAGAATCTGCCCAGGGGTTCCTGATTTATTCTCGTGTTTATGTCGATGAGTTTATTTTTGTCTCCATGTTTTTTATTTTATTGTTTTTACACCTGTCCAAATTCTGCCCAGGACTAGGAGTACGTGCGCTTTATTCCTGGCACTAATCTGTCTATATACGAAATATTTTAAGAATCTGCCCTGGGGTTCCTGATTTATTTACATTTTTATGTCGATGACATTATTTTTGTCTACTTTATTTTTTTAATTGTACTTTGCACCCGTCCAAATGTTGCCCAATAATGGGAGTACAAGCGCTGTGTTCCTGGCACTAGTGTCTGTCTATAAACAAAATATTTACAGAATCTGCCCAGGAGTTCCTGATTTATTGTCATGTTTATGTCGATGACTCTATTTTTGTCTCCATGTTTTTTTATTTTATTGTATTTACACCTGTCCAAATGCTGCCCAGGACTAGGAGTACGTGCGCTGTATTCCTGGCACTAATGTCTGTCTATATACGAAATATTTAAAGAATCTGCCCAGGGGTTCCTGATTTATTTACATGTTTATGTCGATGACATTATTTTTGTCTACTTTATTTTTTTTTATTGTACTTTACACCCGTCCAAATGTTGCCCAAGAATGGGAGTACAAGCGCTGTGTTCCTGGCACTAGTGTCTGTCTATAAACAAAATATTTAAAGAATCTGCCCAGGGGTTCCTGATTTATTTTCATGTTTATGTCGATGACTTTATTTTTGTCTCCATGTTTTTTATTTTATTGTATTTTACACCTGTCCAAATGCTGCCCAGGACTAGGAGTAGTTCACTAATATAATATGTCTGTCTATATGCGAAATATTTAAAGAATCTGCGTAGGGGTTCCTGATTTATTTTCATGTTTATGTCGATGACTTCATTTTTGTCACCATGTTTTCTGTCGTACTTTACACCTGTTCAAACGCTGCCCAGGGATGGGTTTTTTTTAAAACAAAATGTAGGAAGTCATCAACATAAAAATGTAAATAAATCAGGAACCCAAGAGTACATTCTTAAAATATTTCGTATGTGGACAGACATTAGTACCAGGAATCCAGTGCACGTACTCCCATTCCTGGGCAGCATTTGAACAGGTATAAAGTACAATAAAAAAAATTGGGGACAAAAATAAATCTTGACATAAAAATGTTTAATAAATCAGGAACCCCTGGGCAGATTCTTTAAATATTTCGCATATATACAGACATTAGTGCCAGGAATACAGCACATGTACTCCCATTCCTGGGTAGCATTTGGACAGGTGTAGAGTACGTTAAAAAAAACATGGAGACAAAATCAAAGTCATCAACATTAAAATGTAAATAAATCAGGAACCCCAGGGCAGATCCATAAAATATTTCGTATATAGACAGACATTAGTGCCAGGAACACAGCGCACGTAATCCCATTCCTGGGCAGCATTTGGACCAAGTCCCATACAAGAATGGGCAATGTCCTTTGCGAGCGCCTCAAAGAGTGTCAGCATAATGACGGGCCGCGACCCCGGCAGGCATTGGCTCTCTAGACTTAGCCTTAGAGGGCCAAAGCCTGCCGGGGTCGCGGGACTTTCGAGCTACCGTGACCCCGGAAGGTAAAGGCTATTAAATGACACCGTAGATTTTGGTCAGTAAATGGATGGGAGGACTCATCTCCTTTAAAAATAAACATGCGGTTTTGACATACGTAGTACTTCTATGTAGTCTGTTATCATTGTGCCACACCGTTTGGCAAGGCCTTGAAGTCATGACAAAAAAATATTTAAAAAAAGAGTGATACCGTAAACTTGTCACAGATTGACGTCTATTGATATTAATTGTTTATTTATTTCATAATTTCTATTATTCATGTTTTTCCGTGATTGTTTGCTCTTATTATTATGTAGACTGCGTAAAGTAATGATCTAATAATATGCAACAAGAAAATGTGCAGCTGTTGTGTGTGTGCACATACTTAGTTCTCCAAATAGCCACAGTATCCGATAAGAAATTTAGTTTTGTAAATAATATTCATTAACCTTAACTTTTTCTTTGATCTGAGTGTTGACCAAATACACATTTGTGACTGTCGTTAGACTTTAACAGTTCTCAAGATACGGTTAACGGATTATTCGAAAACTGGATTGGTTTACATAAGGAAAACAATACCTAAGTAATATTTTTATTGAGGAGGTACCAAGTACTCGTATCTTCAATTTGCATTGGCCCAGCCGCCGTTTTGTTGAAGATGAGAACAGTACCACATCAAAAGGAGGAATAAAATGATGATATTTGAATGCCAAGACTTTGTGTCACAATGTCTTTGAATTAATCAATTGACTGCTGAAGCATGATTTCAATGTAATAAATTTATCAATTTCAGGCCTATTTTGGAAACAATAATGCTATTATCATAATCATGTGATTGAAAATACTGTTCATTTGTGCGTATTCTGTAAAAAAAAATGTTATGATTGTGTGTTCTGTATGGTAATGTGTTACACCATCAACAAAATGTTAAAGAGCAGGATTTTTGAAGTTGTTGTTATAGATCATATTATCACAATAAAATAATTGAATAATAATTATGTTGTTTGGTTTTTTCATGGTGCTCCAATTACGTGCGTTAGTTTTTTTATAGAGGATAGCAAACGAATACCGCGGTACTAGATACTGATCCTCATAATTTATATTATATTCTGTAAAGGCGTTATTATTGCGCAGCATTGTTGCCTGCTGCTGTGCCAGACCGGTAGTTATGTGTCACATAACAACATAAAAATACAAATTACAACAACAAAATGTATTTAGAGATTTCTTACATAAATAACTTCATTTAAAAGAACTTGTACGCGTTATTCACTCATGATCTTCGTTCATTACACGGATTGTTCTAGTGAGAGGTGTTTTGGTCAGTATGTTGGGCCTGACCACCGGACACAGCAAGCGGTGGCGCGTGCCGCCTCCACCACACAGCTCCCTCAGCATCACTCCCTATGTTATGGCTATGTGCTACTCTACGCAGTAGCTTTACACAGCACCAGTGAAAGTAAATTCCGTGCGCATCCTGAGCTTGTCGTCAATATCCAGCGTGAGGACCAAACAGATTTCACCAGAAGCGTTCGCTCCACTCATCCTCGGTCAAGATATGATGCACGTCCTCGATTATTCCACATTTCTCACAATACTGAACAGCTAATTTGTAAATAATATTAGTTTTTAAATAGGCATGACAGTGTCACTGTGGCACTGTCAAGTCTCGAATTCGCCTCGGAAACGCCTCGCTAACGCTTCGCTTCGGAATCGCTCTATGTTTGACGTCGTGCATACAAAGCCAGCCATTACTAATAGTTCGGCAACGCTTCGCAAACGCCTTCGCCACGCCTCGCCGAGTTGTAATATCGCCAACGCCTTCGGATCGCTAACGCTATCGCATCGCTTTCGCGTTTCTATGTGACTGGATTCAAACAATTCCATACATTACAAATGAAAACGCTTCGCTTCGCTTTCGGCACGCCTCTCTGTTTGACAATAGCTTAAAGGTGACGGTGCCGGGTTCGCGCCGGAGACCGCGACAGGAGACAGCGACCGGAGACCGCGTCAGTACTTAACATTAGGCAATGTATGAGCGGCAGTTCGCGAGCGAGACACAGACAGGAGACAGATACGGTAGCAATCTCCGGTCGCGGTCTCCAGTCTCGGTCTCCTGTAGCGGTCTCCTGTCTCGGTCTCCAGTCGCGGTCTCCGACGCGAACACGGCAGCTTAACAGTTGACAAAGATCTACAAATGACAGCCGTGACCAACGGCTATACGTGCTATCCTGACGTATTCCCTTACCGCGCCTTACCTGTAAATATTATTTTGTCTCAGTCGGATAAAAGTGTAAATACGAGAAGTAAGGATTAGCTCTTAATCTAAAACAATGCTAATGTTAGTCTAAGCTTAGATTGCATTAGCCTAAACTCGTGATCTGCATTCTTGAGCAGTGGCTAACCGCATCTGATTGAAGACTCTTAGTTATTCCTATTGCAGCTCCGCCGGTATGCACGTTGCTTCAAACTAATTTGCCTCTGAAAATTCTTGATTAAAACACTTCTGTTTTGAATGTCGTTCCTTTGAATGGTCAGGGAAGTTTGTAACTTGGTTCAGTTCATTTGGCTGCCTTTGAAGATTTTTAAAGAAATAGTAAGATTTGTAAAAAAAATATAGTGATTGCACATCAACCTATGTATGAACAGACGCCAGCAGGTCAACCTACCCGAATGTATCAACCAATGGAACATTAACCTTCCACTATTGTGATAAGGTTGAAAATCTAATAAAGAATTTTGAAAGATTGAGGTGGGTGTTCTCAGTCAATTATAAACCTTTTCTGATTCTGTGATGACAGAATCCAGAACCTTATGCTCAACAGTCGTGCTTACCACTACTGAAACAACAAGGCAGCTTATCATCACAACTCATATAAAAGGAAGTCATTTATTTTTTGTGGTTTTCCTATGAAAACATGTCATCATAAGATTTTCCGTGGAAAGAAGAAATTAACAGCGATTTTCTGTGTATTGAACCCGGAGGTCGTATGTAATTCAAATCAGTAGGATTTGACGACCATAAACTGGCGACCATAAAATACTGCGCTTTGCAGAATAATAGCCAATCAGTGTTCTTTTTTTTTCATAACAACCAATGATTCTCTGCGCAATCTTACTAAGGCGACTCGCATTTTTGCGAAAACACTACCTTTTTTCAATGAGGTTGTTAATAATCACTACTGTCTAATTAACAGTGTTTTCGCAAAATCTCTAGATTTTTTGCGATAATTCGAATTATCAAATCATCGTACGACACATAATACTCACAGAAATATCTTATAACTATGGGTATATTCGTACCATCTACAAATGACACAAATTCCCATTATATCAACCAAGATCCACAAGTGACGCAACTCGGAATTTGAACTGAAACTGTAATCATTTATTCAGACGACAAATGTCAAAGATGCCGCGAAACTACGTGTTATAACTTTACGAAGAAGAGAACGCAATCAAGTGACTATCGTCAAACGCGACCCAAATGTACTGGGGTAGACTTGGTTCACTATGAAGTTTTAATTTTCGACTTGTGGTACTAGGGTTGTGGGGTTGGAAAAGTGTTGCTTATTTTTTTTGTTAATCGTTGCTTGACCTTCCGTTCTATGGCAGGTTAAATAATCTGGGTCTTGGTGTTTGTGTATGTCAGTTTATATATTATATTTTTGCCCGCTAATGTAGCCGAAACATAACAGATAATTAGACCACGGCCCGTATTTTTGTCGACGGACTAATGGGTCGATTACACCTAACGAGTACAGTGGTGAGTCAGTAAATAAGCTCTCGGCCGAGAGAGTTGCCGAACCGAGTGGGTGTTTACACGTATTTACACCAGTGGCGAGTCAGTTCAGTTTTGATCACGACGTCTGCAATGGATCGAAAAAAAAAAGAATTTAAACGGGTTTTAAATCGGCTGTTACCAGATATTATTAACGAATTGTGGGATTTATTAGAAGAGGAAGATCAACGAATTTGGACCAGAAAATGGATTTTAAGGCGAAATGCCCTTGGAGCAACAAATAGCCTGTTTATTGAATTGCAGTTAGAAGATCCCAAAGAATTCAAGGCACTTTTGAGAATGACTGTAGAACGCTTTGAGACATTGCTGGAGAACATAACTCCATATATACAAAGACAAGATACTATTTTGAGAGAAGCAATACCAGCAAAGGTTAAACTGCAAGTAACATTAAGTTATTTAGCAGCTGGGATAAGCTATCGATATTTGGCCGAGTGACAAGCGAGTGCGTGTTTATACGTACCGAGCGGGATAGCGAGTCGCTGCGGGGGCGGAAGAATGAAGCGGGGTGGTGGGTACTCGGCCTAGTAAACAAATTGGGATTCTAGTGACCCTCTCGCCTCCTTTCTCGACCGAGTACTCGGCCGAGCACGACACTTTAACGAGTGTTAAAGTGTTTATACCAACCGAGCACTCGGCCGAGGACACTGACTCGCCGCTGTACTCGTTAGGTGTAATCGACCCATAAGAGATTCGTACAATATTTGACGACTTTCTATCCCAATAAAAAGAAAAGCTCTTCTATTGTTATTCTTATTATAGGTATTCTTGTTATTTGTTCTGAGAATTACAAGCTAATATCGATTTTATTGTAAAAATAATCTATTGTACAACAATAACCCATAGCACAATGAAAAGTAAGCTATTTATAACAATTCAAAGCAAAATTATTCCACAAATAAAACCGGATTCTTTCGATTCAAACTCAAAGAGATCAAACCAATCACAGGGGCGACCAGTAGAAAGCAATATTCCTATTTCTTCGAGGCGATCATTAACCGGATTCGATACAAAAGGAACTATCCGACTTCGCCTTTGAAAAGGACACAGAATAAATAGAGTACAGAAGGCTAGCACCCGTTGTACTATTTGCACCATCAATGGTGTAGACGAGATGTTGTAATTGTGGTCTGAAGAATCTAAATACGGTACTGTGGAAATATGCGCAAATGAAAAACGTAAACGTGTACGATGGTTGCTATAATAAACTTCAGAACTAAGAGATTCAGAATTTAAACTTATCTTTTTATGGACATTATAATGTGTCAACAAAACCTAATGAAAAGTATTAAACTAATAGGTTTTACAACTCGAGACCTATTAGTTTCGTTGGCACCGTTAATATGAATACCACTATTTCACCATAGTTTCATTGTGATCGCTAAAATGCCCAATTGATCAGTCAATGTGCACTTACAAGTTGCACCACAATACATTATTCCGAATTTCCGATAAAGTCATCTTTATGATTTCTATTTAAACGCACGAATACTAGCTCAGTGTACATAATAAGCCTACAATTTCTCACTATTGAGCTATAAACCTACAAATAGAATTATAAAACTAAAAGTAGCCCATATTCTACCACGCAATTCAACTACATAATTATAATGCATGTCACATAATATTATATAACTAACCACAAACATTTTCTACTCCGTTTTGAGAAATTAATTACACCAAGAGCCCTTCTAAATTTTGTATCCAATTTATAACGGTCCCAAATAAAACACGATTCGACCGCCTATATAATCTGAGTTTCGGGATAGTCGATACGAGCATTGTCTGGAACGTAAGTTGCTGTTACCATTGAGCCACTACAGTTTTTATCGTCTGTCTGCTATATTCACTTGTTCCGTAGGGTGAATCTTCTGTACGTACTATTCCGTGGTAAAAATCTGGGGCAAAGAATTTTCTGTGAATTCTGAGATATCGATCGCACACGGTGACGATATCACCGGGTGAGAGAGCCGTGAGAGAGCCTATTTTTCTTGCTGACAGTGTAAGAATTCGTGGCAGTAGGTTAACCTCTCGGACCCCAATGCGCCCCAATGGCACAATTTTGAGCCACCAAACCCCGACCGATTTTAAACTGTATTTTTGGAAAAATAAGTCTTAAAATCATATAGGTTTTGGTGGCAAAAATTTTTTCCCGGGGCTCGAGAGGTTAAGTGTGGGAATATGTGGCAGTAATGTGGAAAATCTATTTCCCAGGGTTTGCGGCAAGAATTTGTGAAGAGTTTTGGTATTTTTAGTCACCTTATCCGGTTCTAATCGGAATTCGTTTTTGTAAGGACAAGGAAATTAACTAGTTTTATTATATGGTATATAAAACTGTCCGCGTTAAAATATATCGACTCATCCGAAGAATAAAGTCCGATGTGACCATAGGCCAAAAATCAGTTTAATAGCTTAATGAGATAAGCAATTAAAACTCTACAAACGTGTGTTTTTAGAATTTTGATATTTTATTTAGTTCCGGAAATATAGAATCGAATAACGTCTCATGTGAAATTCGTTCCGCAGAACAACGCACGAAGTGTTTATGTGACGGTACGCAGGCATCTGGGGCCACGTCTCTTCGTCAGATCGGCCATTGTTTGTTGGAGAGAGAATATTTTCGTTGCATGATCTTATTTTTAAACACTGTATAGTCTAAGTCACACATCACGTTTATATACTTTTTAGTCTAAGTAAACAGTTGTGGACTATCGATGTTTACATAGAACGGTTTTCGACGGAAATGTTCAGAAACGCATTTTTTTCGATGGTATGATTATTTTTATAAATATTCACTGGCACTCATGAACTTTTAAGACGCTCTTATACGAATTTAAATAATCTTCTAAGCGTTTTATTTTAAAATAGAACGTTTCTGTGCGGAATCAGTGATATGATTTATGGGTTCCATGTTAAGATGGGACGTTGTTCCTGGTAGAATGAAATCAGTTAGGACGTTGTTCGTTTAAAATGTTTGCTAAATATAAAAAAATATGTATTTATGAGTGGGTAAATTAATTCCTACGTGCAAAGTCTTGCACTTCACATAAATGATATTTCTTGAATATTCTATTTTACAGTTTTATTTTATTTCATATGTCAATTTAGAAGGAAATATCAATGAGTCCTTTTTGTGGCCTTTGCATCCTGATGCAGAAGAAATAAGCCAATAATTAGCATAAATATTAAATTAAGAACTTCTACGTGAAGATCATAACACCAAAGAAATCATCGGTGATAGCTAAAAACAGGTTGTCACGTCAACTCAGACAGCAGAATATATTTAGGTACAGTAATCAACCTAGTACATTTTCTTTGGAATGCCTTCTAATCTCGAAATTTCACCATTATTACAACATGAGGACTTAGAATTTTCTCATCATAATATTTAGTATCTACCCCAGTTATTTAAAACTATCAGAGCCAACTCCTACCACTGTTCATTCGATCTGCGATAACTCATGTAGACAATTTCTCTGCGATTCCTTTTTCGTCATTAGGCGCCACAAACTCCCTTGCTATTGCTACTTTCCTACTCCAAAACATACAATACCAGTACGCATACGGACTAATCGTGTGTAGATCGGAATGCAAAGCATGCATAAAGTTGCATGCTTGCCATTTTGATTTGCCTCTCCTTCAATTCCATGGTAATACCTATCAGCATTTCTATTTTAAACATTGCATAATACAAACCCATTTTTTACGCGTATGAACCAAAAGAAAACGGTCAACGTCAGGGCACCCCAAGGATTTAAGACGATAATAGGCATCTCTGTTGACTTGACATAGACCACCCTGCATCAAAGTCCCCGCCTCCGCCAACACTGCCGAACCCTCACACTACACACCTTCAATTATTTCGCAAGACTGAATCAAGTTAACGGAGCCTCACTTGGCGGGACTACTATCTGAGGTCGGCCTGCATTATTTATAGGAACCTAACTAAATAGTTTGGTACGGTTTGGTTCTGTTTTCGGTCCTCACCCTTGAAGTCGGTTCTTCTCGTTCAAAAAAGCACAAAGGTCAACATTATTATACTAAAAACATCTTAAACTCTTGTCAGGCATATGTTATGAAAAGCAACTAGGTGTTCGAAGCATGTACTGAAGTTTCGTCATGAAAATAATGGAGAGTTTAATTATATTTTAATGTGCGATGTGAAATCTCGTTTCTCCTTTCTGACTAAACAAGGGCACGCAGCCAAGTTCACTAAAATGATCTATGCCTGAATTAGGTATTCCTATATTTCAGGCAGAGGAAGGTTTAATAAAGAGGCGTAACGGTTATGTTAAGCTACATTTTTGAGATTTTTTTAAATATAATAAACTTTTGAAATAATAATATCAGTTTTATTGACTCTAAGGAAATGTAATTATTTAACACATCGAAAATTATACTTAAATATTTCAAGGTAGGTAGTCAGATAGGACTCATTAGGTGTCATCAGGGAATGTCCCATTCCAACAAAAAGACACTTGTTAATATAGAACGTCACTAAAGTTGAGGCGTTTCCGTAAAACAACGTCTAATATTCACTACGGACCCACTTTTTTCTTCGTTCTTTCACTATAAAACGTCTTATGTTGATATGGAACTCACTATATCGTGTATTAAAAGGATTATAAATACACAATACCTGTCATTTAACTAGTCTAGGGTAATATAATAACATACCAAAAAATCAAAATGTCAAGTATCGTAGTTTTAGAGTTACACAGAGTTACACAAGTCAACAACTTCTACAAGCTCTACTGAAAACCATCAATCTTGCAAATCGGACTTTATTCTTCGGATGAGTCGATATAAATCAATACTTCTCTGACTTCTCTTTTAAGGTGGTGAAATCATCAAATGAGTTGGGTGAAGCAGAAAGCCTTATCAAACTCTTACTGAGTAAGAATCCACCTAGTTCCTAGGGTTGCTTCCTTTGTGTTCCAGGGCCACGGTGCTCTTTTAAGACAGTCCTGTGGGACTTACAAAAGACTAACTACAATGAATTTAATAAACAATCAGTTTTCCAGATTGTATATGGCATTGATAGTGATTTCAGAATTGGTAGGAACGGTTTTCTAAGCATTTTTCTTTTTTTAATGTTATGTCTAGTTGTTCTCGGTTGTTCAGTTGAAGTTAGGAAGTAGAATTAAAGTGTAATCGCGAAATACTTAAAGGTGAAAGTCGCCTTACATTAGCTTATAATTAAACTAATTATATATCCTTGCCTTCATAATCACTAAACGGTTAAAAAACATACCATTTCGGGTCACAGCATTACTAGGTCAAATTTTCGACCTCATAAAACCGTACATCATTATGATTATCAGTAACACTTCTGGTCCCCCTAGCAAGTCGTTATCACCGCGATGGATGACGTCACGGGCTGACGGCCATTTGTCTCAGTCCGACGAACAATTAGGGGAGGTCGCGAATTTAGATATTTTCTCCAGAGCGTTTTGTGCAGGTGATATTTATGGCTGTAATCGGATGTTGATGGAGGCGCTCGTGGTTAAATAATAGCAACCGCTCAGGTCGAACTTTCAGGTTAAGTAGAGGTTGGTCAGTGGGTGAATGACCATTTATCATAGCGAGTTTCCTCTATAGGTACTCAGAACTTTGAATAAAACCCCTTCCAGACGACAAAATTTGACTATATTGACAATCGAATCGGGTCGTCTGGGCGGAAATATGAAATATTCAAGGTCATTGGGTGGTCGGTATCGCCCGATTTGAGATTACCCAATCAAATTGGGTGATGTGGCTAATTGGCCAATTTTCTTTTTTTTTTCATCTATATTTGTAGTTAAAGCCAAAATCAATGCAAGTTTTTGCTTCTTGGTAAGAGGCATCTTGATATAAAGAAGTCTGGTCAGTAGAGGCAGCGGTACAGAACTAAAATTGGCGATTTAATTGTGTACGTGTGGATGGACGATCAGATTGTGCCCGATTCGGTCGGCAATCAAATCGGCTGATTAAATTGTGTCGTCTAGAAGGGGTTTAAATCTTTGAAAGTCGTTATGGACGATTGCGGTAAGTCTGGTTGCTGATTTCGAGTTTTGGACTGGCTAATCAGAAGTTCCAACCCTTGGTTGACTGTTAGAGAATGCCTCAGATATTAAGTTCGACTGTTTACCTTCATAGCCGTAGTTTCTCACCTGATGCTCGGCTCTTATCGCTTGTATCGTGATGTTAATAGTCTAAAGCCTTCCTCAATAAATATACTATCGAACACGTAAGATTTTTTCAATTCGAACCCTTAATTCCTGAGATTAACCCGTTCAACCAAGCATACAAACTCTTCGGCTTTATTACTTAAGTTTAATTAGTGCAGTTATCTGTCCTGCAAAATATGTAATGGCTCATTTACATTAGGTCGATTTGAGGTCGGTCACCGAAGGCGGCGGCCGCATTCGGTTTAACTGAAACGCTTACCTAAATTGAGTTGTTTAAATTGGTCGGTTAACCTGCGGGCTGGGGCGGCGGGCGACGGGCGGGGCACGGCGCACTCTACACCGACCACGGGCTCGACCGAATACGGCCAAACCGAATACGGCCAAACGAATACCTGTATATATTAGTCGGTGACCGAATACGGCCTGTAGCCGAATACGGTCTAACCGACTTAATGTAAATGCGCCATAAGACACGAATAAAAAGAGTGATGACAGGATGCTGTGGACTAAATACATTACCAAATTGCAACCGAACATACTCAATTAAAATTAACCAAACTAAGTCGGAACGGCGGCCATATTTGCAAGTGATACACTCAGTGACGTAATGCAACTGATTGCATATCGCATATTGGCAATTTAGCAGCTCTACTCGGGTCGATTTGCTACTCACTCGCTCGTGGTCGCCAATGTGTAATTTATGTATTGTCGTGGACTACTAACTACAAACATAATGAGAAGGATATAATGAAACATTTCTGCCATCAATTTATTATTTACAGTTACGATAAATTACTATTTACGGTTTATAAGTTACCAACAAATGAAAAATCTTCATATATCTATGGTAACGAGCCGTCAGGAGAATTATTGAATAGATTTTGTTTTCTACTTTATTCGAGATAATAGACTTTAGAACAAACAGAGGCTTTACCACGAGCTCTTAACGCGATCCAGTTTAGGCTGTGGGAAAGAGACAGAGCTGTTCAATTTGTCTAGTGCCATCTCTTTCCCACAGCCTAAAGACTCACGCTTTAAGAGTTCATGGTAGGCCACCAGGTGCGCACATTAGAATGAATTGTGTCTTCCTAAGTAATATTATAAATGCCTTAATAAGTTTGTTACCTTTTCACATTTTTTTAAGTGATAAAATCATCAAAATACACCGTGTTCCTTCAATGGCTTTTTGCTTTCCGGGATCACAGTTACTCGTTTGGACAGTTCCACAACCGACCTTTTCACGTCTATATTCCTTAAAACCAATCACCATGGAATTTTGCATAAACCCCCTATAATCCCAAATTATTCAAAAAACTAGTAAGATTCATAACCCTTCGTTCTAAAGTATTTCTACAGTAGAATAAACTTAAACAAGCTAATTTCAACGTGTAACGTAGCACCACAATTTTCCGTTATGACAACATAATATCACAAAACCCTACTGCCGCTGTTAAAATGTTGTGTGCACTCCAGAGTAGCGCATAGTTTGTTGAAAATTGCCCCAAACTTATATGAGTTTGAATTAGTGAACTAAATTGCATAGTGTTAAGAATGTTTCGTAACTGTATTATTTTGATATTTAGTTGTTTTAATGGTTAGAAGTTTCAGGGCTGATCATAATTGATGTTTTTTCACACTGGAGGAGCTGCAGCTTTGTTTTTACGTAATAAAATCATCAAATGAGTCCTCCTACCCAGGGCGGGGCCGGAGGTACTGTCAAACATGTACTGACTTAAATCCACGGTGATTCTTCAATAGCCAAATGGTTACCTGATGAAACAGTCCCCGCGACCCCGGCAGGCTTTGGCCCTCTAAGGGGGCCCCCGATGGATTGCTTACAGCTTTTCGAGGCGCGCGTGAAACACGAGGCGCCGTCGACCCGGGCATGGTACATGATCGGACGGCGAGTTACCCATTACAGTCACAGTCCGTATGGCCGCAAAGGTAGCGGACAGCTTGTGGTGCCGTTCGTTGCTCGTAGTGGACGCTAGAACGTGGACCCCACCCACCCCAAAAATGTAATTTGGAACTCAGCCAATAACAATAAAATTGCTTTTTATCCCAAACACTAAATTTGCTTAGACTTTGATTGAAGAGCAACCTTGAAAGTATAAGAACCTTTCATACATCAAAATTACAAAACGAAAATTAGTACGAGAAAGTTCCATAACATATAGGAAGTTGATTAATGTTCGTACATTGTTGTAAGGATAGCTCGCGGTTACAACGGCTTGCTTGGATGGCTGATATATTGGTACATAATATATATGTATATGTAATTAAACAATAAACATACGGCCGTAATGTATGGCTCTTGATTTATTTCGTTACATGCCTGTTGAGAAATTACGGAGGGTAAAATATTATAAATGGTTTTTGAAGTAAACTGAGGTTGCTGTATGCATGATACTAAAGATATTTTGATGGAAATATTGTCTGAGTATTCAGCATCATTTGCCTATTCTTTTCCCAATTATAGAGGGTTCAGCTTCTCTGAGTAATATAAATGATCATATGTTATCTTAGTAACATTACATAGAGATGGCTAGAAAGGCTGCTATAATGCCGAATAAATAGTGTTTCTGACCGATTTCGGCCACGGCGGCCAATCTCAAGGGAGTTTGGCTGCCATGGATTTCCTAACTCAAAAACCGGACTACTTTTACAATGTAATTAACTCGTATAGTTTTGCGAAACTGACTTAGGTACTATCAAGTTAAAGAGAATTTTTCTACCTTTAAAAATGTGTGGAGGTTCAGTAAAAACATCATTGATCTGTGTTCAATACAATAACGCGCTGAGGGCACTGCTGCGGCTGCCTCGCTTCTGCAGCGCATCGGGAATGTTCGCAAACTTCCGTATTGACTGTTTTTATACCAGCATGCGCAAGAGGGCGACCTCGATAGCGAGTAGAGTGCGGGGCAGCGGCAACAGTCTTCTTACCGTTGTTGCCAACAGGTTGGACGGGCCTTTTATGCAGCATTGGCAGACCTTAAGGTGGATCCAGACTTGGCGAGGCATGCGCTCCGCACGGTGCACAACGCATGCGCGGCTACGTCCACAACTAATGTAATGCTCGCACTGAGGCACTTTGATCTTGAAGCATTTGCCGACATACGTTGGCTAGCCCTCCCATGTGCGTAGCTCATGCCTCGCCACGAATATAAAGGTACACACCTTGCGAGGCATGCGTTGTGCGCCGTGTGGAGCGCATGCCTTGCCAAGTCTGAATCCACCTTTACATGCACCCGTATATCAGGCGTGGGGCAGGTAAATCTTTATTTATTTGTTTTTATATATTTTCTATAATTCTTATTTCATTTTACCTGTTGACATTACTTTTATTTTATTTTATTTTTATTTGGTTCTGACATGTTAATAATTATTAAGCCAACAACGTATCAATCTTGTAAACACTTTCGGTGACACGACCAGTGCAGTGGCTGAGCGCTCTTCTGCAATTGATGAAAATATTTATGTAACTTACGATTTGTTCCGAGTCTGGCTATTTGAATATGTGAAAATGCACCCACGACACAAGAGTAATTCTTACAGCGGGAAATCGGTATAAAAAAATGTATTTAGTGCCAAAACAAAACTTTTTCTGAGTATATTGTTACCCTTAGAAAACTTCATAACCACGCGACGACGTAGATTCAGCGTCGCCACAAAGCCTCAGTATGAATGGCATAACACCTAGAATAGCTCAAACAACTTTCCAACACGTTCCTTTTCAAGGAGCTAGTATAAAATAATTATTGTTCCCACACAAGGCATTGTGTCAATAATAATGTTTCTACAGAAACACAATCAAACAATGGTCCTAAGCAAACTCTTGAACAAAAGCAAGCGGCTATTATTTGTTGAACAAAATTATTTATATTTTATCCCTTGGGACGAACGGTGGTTGGACGGAATG
The DNA here is from genome assembly GCA_954870645.1 of Agrotis clavis. Lineage (NCBI taxonomy): Eukaryota > Metazoa > Arthropoda > Insecta > Lepidoptera > Noctuidae > Agrotis > Agrotis clavis. The sequence continues at coordinate 20,369,498 of OX940933.1, read as the reverse complement.
TGTATGAATTCGTTTTGCGTCTTTAGCCAAATATAGAGAACAACGTTGTGGTTTTATATAAAAACAAATTAAAGGTTGTTTTAAATTGACCTCAGCTCTTTGGCTTGAGGTTACTAAACCTAAGGGCCTATAGCCTATACACACGGTCGTGGGACTTATTCCATTACCGTGACCCTGGAACGTAAAGGGCTAATGAAGGTCACCGTGGATTTTAGTCAGTACAAGTCTGACAGTCCCTCCCGCCCTGCCCTGGATGGGAGGACTCATTTTATGATTTTGCCACGCTAAAAAAAAGGGCCTATGCACACCACGTTTTATAAACGCGCCGTCGCACAGTGGTCTGGAAATCGGGCTCCATACTCATGAAACTTAAAGTAAGGAATTAAAAAAATAAAAATTGTAATGGCTCTGGTATACCTCCCTTGACATCATATTAACGTATGGATGGTATAAGTTGCACTAGGCGTGAGAAAAAAAATATTTATGTTTTTTTTGTATGAGAAAAAACACTAAAAGTACGTTTTCTCGAAATTTAATGGAACTGTTAAGCTGGTACTCACACGAGCTATAGTCCCATATACGGCGATCAAGATGACATACAGTAATTCATGTGCCGTTAGGCGCCGCTTCGCACGTAAAATAAAACACGCAAAATTCAAAATTTCAAAAAATTATTACCTGCCTTTAAAATATTTATTATCGCGCCTGTATCGCTATAAACGCGCGATAACGGCGCGTTTAAAAAACGTGGTGTGCATAGGCTCTTAAGGGAACTGAGAACAGGTTTGATTTTCAGTAAGTAGGTAAGTCTAACAGACCCTTCCGCTCCATCCACGGTGGACTAATTAAATCAAAGAAAATAGCTGTAGCGAAGATAATCGTCAGCAAATAATCATACTAGCGCCATCTATGCAGCGACGGAAGAACTGAGTATTCTACATCGCACAATGAAGTTATCCGCGAGTTTAGAAGGCAGAAAATATTCCGACACTGTACCTATGTCGGGTAGAAAGCCCACTAGACACAACACTCGTCTGGTAGGAAGGTTACCTAACCTTTCTTTTCACTGGGGTATCGAGGAACTTTCCATTTTGTCCCCTAAATAGCGCAATGAACCAGATTTATAAAACCTTTGAAAAATTACGTCATCATCTATCGTAATCTGCTAAGCTTTCTCTGACCAAAGTTAGGCAATGCTTCCCAATGTTATAAAACGGTGTTCATAGAAAACATAATAGTTTTAGATCTAGTTTACTTAAAATTCGTTTTTGTTTTTTGTTCATGGCAACATTACTGTTAGTTTGTAGTGCTTCACAGTACGTATTTTTCGCGCTACCTTCATTGCAGTTGATTTTTCGCAACATTGAACTAGTTGGGATTTTTGGATCCAACAGACAGGCTGACTCGTTCCTCGCAGTCGTAAAGGTCAAAATTAATCCCTGATAAAATAATCGCGATTAAAAGTATTTTGAGCCGTAAAAGTGTGACTGTATTGTTTAAAAGTGGAATAATAACATTTTCACCTCACACGCTCGGAAAGATTCTATTTCTTATTCAAAATCTGAGCGCAAAACTCCATTTTGTGCTCTAGAGCACAAAGTGTTGTTCAAAATTCGAACACGCCTTGTATTCAATTATTTTCTACACTGCCAGGCGAGCCGCCCCCACTGCATTTCCTCGCTGTGTGAGGTGAAAAGTTGTGTGTTGCACTCGGCAGCAAAGTTTTTCTGCGTCTCGTACCTTTGAAAACTTCGCATCGCTCAGGATTCTATATTTGAACCGCTCGTTTCTCTCGCGGTTCAATCTTAGACTCCTTCGCTCGCTCAGATTTCAATTTAAGTACTCGCGCCAAAAATCAACTTTGCAGCCTTGCATAACAATAGTTATTTGTTATGAAGGAGTCTAAGATTGAACCGCGAGAGAAACGAGCGGTTCAAATATAGAATCCTGAGCGATGCGAAGTTTTCAAAGGTACGAGACGCAGAAAAACTTTGCTGCCGAGTGCAACACACAACTCTTCACCTCACACAGCGAGGAAATGCAGTGGGGGCGGCTCGCCTGGCAGTGTAGAAAATAATTGAATACAAGGCGTGTTCGAATTTTGAACAACACTTTGTGCTCTAGAGCACAAAATGGAGTTTTGCGCTCAGATTTTGAATAAGAAATAGAATCTTTCCGAGCGTGTGAGGTGAAATAGTTATTTGTTATGCAAGGCTGCAAAGTTGATTTTTGGCGCGAGTACTTGAATTGAAAACTGAGCGAGCGAAGGATTCTAAGATTGAACCGCGAGAGAAACGAGCGGTTCAAATATAGAATCCTGAGCGATGCGAAGTTTTCAAAGGTACGAGACGCAGAAAAACTTTGCTGCCGAGTGCAACACACAACTTTTCACCTCACACAGCGAGGAAATGAAGTGGGGGCATTGACCTATACAGGGGGCGGCTCGCCTGGCAGTGTAGAAAACAATTGAATACAAGACGTGTTCGAATTTTAAACAACACTTTGTGCTCTAGAGCACAAAATGGAGTTTTGCGCTCAGATTTTGAATGAGAAATAGAATCTTTCCGAGCGGGTGAGGTGAAAATAACTATTGTGTACTTATTTCAAACAGTAACCTAAATGAAAAGTAAAACAAAGCTTCTCTGTTTTTCTCGGATGACTAAATGTAAAGCAACGCTTCCCGAAGTCAGTCTTTGGATGGGTGACCAAAGTAAAGTGGTGAGTTTTTCATAGTTGGTATTTGCGGTACGTTTTCGTTTTCGTTAAAAACCGCGACAGCGTTAGGCAGGCAGTATTAAGAACATTCCCAAAAAATAATATTTAATTTCAATTCCTTTGTTTTTAACGGCTGCTTCTGATTGGACTTCTTAAAGACTCGGAAAGGCAAATTAGATCGTTGATTGGTTAAATACAAAGATCCAACCGAAGATAGCAACCTACATAAATTAATTTCCAGTGTAAAAGTATAGAATAGATCACGCTAAAAGAAACCCAAAATAATAATGAAGAATACATTACGCCTTTTCCTTTGTCTACAACATCTTTTTCCTTCCAAACCTACATCAAAGTCTGAATCTCCCCCCAGTCTGTATTTCCTCTCACCGAGCGTATCAAGCAAACACTTCTAGAACAATGGACTAACTATCCCATAATTAGATAGTCCCGATACAGTTGAGCGGAGCTTATCCGGAAACCGGCTGTGCGGCCGAACGAGCCGGCCACGGTTCGATGGAACGGTTTATGAAACCGTATGGCTATGCTGTGATTTCCAGAAAAGAAGATTGTTATGAAACAGTTGGTACAAAAATTCTGACTCATAATACTAGCTTTATTTTTCTATTTTGTGTCTTAATGCTATTATAAATACGAAAGTTTGTTAGGATGAATAGATGGATGAATGAACCTGGATTTAACACACAGGATGCTTTTTATCTCGATAATACGTTCCCGTGGATAATAACCAAAATTCACTCTCGTAACGCTAACCGATTATGGTATATTTCCAAAAACTATGAAATCTTCAAAAGTTCCCACGATTACTCCTGTACCCCATCATCCGATTCTATCCTGATTATTGGAGCCATCTGGAAATACAACCCTTTCAAACAAAAAATAATTTTACCATATCTGTCCAGGCATCTTCGGGAATCTTCCTCGTTTTAAAAAAGTCGCTTAAAAGCTCTGCACTACGCAAGCCAGGTTAAGATCAAAGTGCTAAGTTTAAAGTCACAGAAATCCGTAATTACTTCCGGCACACCTTATAATTACTACAGTCATAATTTCTTTATGCACCAACGAGAATAAAAGACTTTCCGGTCCGTGTTTTATGCATAACTTCTAAGGAATCGTCCAGAACATTTTATCTTGATAAAACAAATGACAATTTCGGAAGAGATAATGATTTAAGTAGTCGACTCTCTTCCTTTCTCCCGTTCGTAATCTCAAGATCAGATACTAGACGGAACATTAAAAAGTAATGCTTCATTACCTTGCTTAAAAGCATAAAATCACTTCTTGAGATCATTATGAGTTCTTTAAAAGTAGATGGAATATTTTGAGATAATTTTTACTTAAATGAAAATTCCGGAGAGTCGTCGGGGTGAAGTCGCATTGGTGGCGGGCAGCGGGTGATTTCAATGAAATTAGTTTTATTAGTGGGTATTTTTCATTAAATTTACGTTTTTTTTTTCAATTTCTTAAACTTCAAATAGACGAGCATTACTTTGCTATCAATAGAGTCAACATCAACCTCCTCGACAACACGGACATAGTGAGAAGACTAAAAAGGACAAAACCTTTCGAGTTAATTTAGTGAAGTGTTAGTGTAATGTAGTGAAGTGAGTGCTACCCATAAATAACACAAGAACAAAGTGACAATAAGAAAAGTGTTAATTGGACACATTCTTAGGTTTAGTCTCCCTAGCAAATTAAGTCAAAATAAAATTACTCATTAGCTTTAGTATTAAGCTAGATTGTATTTTTATGATGTAACCTTATTAGGACACATCATATAACAAAAAAAAAAAAAACTGTCGACAGAAGCAACTACAAAAGTCAAGTGGGCCAATTTCGGCTGTCGAGACTGGCAACTTCAGTCTTCTATCAACAGAGGGCTCCTTTAGCTGTGGACAAAGGCAATTGCAGAAGTCGACAAAGGCTCTTTCAGCTGCAGACAAGGGCTCCTTCAGCTGTCGACAAAGGCAACTGCAGAAGACGCCAAAGGCTCTTGCAGCTGCCGACAGCTGACGACGGCTGATTGACGTTCGTTGTCCACGTGTCGACGTCTACGTGCCACGTACAACGAACGTCAATCAACGGCCACAGCTATAGTTGCCTTTGTCGATAGCTGAAGTTAGGTCTATCGAGAGCAAAATGCTGCTCATCTGTTCATTGCCTTAATTGAAATAATAATCTTAACAAGAAAATAATAATTATCTAAAAACAACCCCAGTCCATTTTCCCTTAAGGATCTTAAATAAACGCCTTGTAACGCCCCGTCATTACAACTCTCCCATAAGCGACCCAAAATACTTAGCCCAAACATACATACTCAACAATAACACTTGTTAACAATTGTCTAAATACACCGTACATATTAATACATCCACAGCTCTTAACCTAAATGTACCCAATGACACAAAGTAAATAAGAACAGTAGGTCAGTTCCGTCCACCAGAGACGCCCACGGCATCAGCAGGTGATTTCCGGCCACCGTAGGCCCGGATATGCGGCCGGCGAGTAATGGGTTACTTACAGTCTGATCATGGACCTGCATGGTCCATGATCATGGTATGGTACATGATTGGACGGAACGTCGTGTTTCACACGTGACTAACAACAAATTAATTCAACAACGGACACAGCAGTTGCACACACATCATTATCTTAGCGATGCACACACTCTCACAAGTGCTCCAATACGTAGGCACGCGTTGTCCCCTTGAGGTATGCGACTCGCCGTCGACCTGCCTGGTCCAGCACGACCAGCCTGGTCCTTGATCGGACGGCAAGCTACTGATAACTCCGTACGCAAGCCCGCGCCTCACTATACGTACCCTTAAAACTTCCTCTTTTCTTTTACGCGCCCCACACTAGGATTTTCTCCTATATTGTGGGTGCATTTACAAACATTAAAACTCACACAACCAGCCAGACCCGGAACAACTACTCGGTCAAACAAATATTTATTCCGTATAGGAATCAAACCCGCGACAGTCAGTGCAGCAGTCGATCGGTCAGCTACTGAGTCAACCATATCGTCACTCCCTGTGTGCGTCTTCTGTGCCTGTCTACTTAATACCAACGTTTAACTAAAGAGTTTCTTCAAGTGGAACTTGTACTGTAACTATTGTAGTGGACAAGAGTACCACAATGGCTAAGAGGATCAAATTCTGGCGCACGACTGATCAGGAATTCTCACTCGCATTGTATAAAACGTTTGTGGATACCGTGAGACATTCGTGGTTAGTGTAGTGTGAGAGGACGGTTTTGGAATGTTCTGCATTAAAATCTATTCCAAATGCTATGCAAAACTAGTTTAAGCTGACCGTTCAATGTGCGGAAAGATCATATAAAGCGAGTCCAAAACAAACTGGTTTTGTATAGCTTGATGTGTAGGCGTGTGTACGAAGATTAAACATTACACCTGCGTAGCGAATTCTAGAAGCTTCGTTATGATAGTCCACACACATCTACAGTAGGAATTTCTCATTTAGGGAATGAGGTTGCGTTGATAAATATTTGAATACAAACATACAAACACTTGGACCCGAAATAAATACCTGTAGGCCATATACTTGCTCCGAGCACACCGCCGTCAAACTTTTTCTGGGCGACAACTGTTTATTTTCACAAGAAAAAAATATTGTCTGTATAGTCAAAAGCAACACATAGTGTCTTTGTCAATTTTTCATCATACTAAGTCCTATACAGAACCAGAGGCCCACAATGACGAAACAGAACGACTAAAATTGGTACATTCAAGAGCAAAACAGCGGAAAATTGGCATTACTCTGAATTCACGCAAATCGGGGCTGAGCCTTCCCCCCATTCAGTCCGGATGACAAAACTGCCCAAGTTTATTATTGCGCCCGCCGTTCATCTTAGACCGTCCCCAGTTTCGCACATTTCCGTGTTAGGGAACTGACGCCTGAGTTCGGTTAAGTGGTTCGTTTTTGTTGGTTATGCTGGAAGATTAAGAGGCACTTTTGGAAAAGAAAAACGGATATAGGAAACAGCTAATAAATAATGACTACATAGTATAAAATAAAGTCGCTGCGTGATGTCTGTCTGTCTCTATGTATGCGTAGATTTTTGAAACTACGCAATGGATTTTGATGAGGTTTTCTTAATAAATAGATTGATTCAGGAGGAAGGTTTATGTGTATAACATGCATAATTATACTCATAGTAAAGACTGTACTTTCTTCGATTCTGTCTTACCAAAGAGTAGCGTACTACTCAGTACTAACTTGGCTTGTTGAAACTAGATAAGTAGTCGCTCCAAATAAAATACTGGATTCAGCTGCCTCTAGTTAGGTTATAGCTGATTGATTGCTACAATAGTGCATTGGCTGAACGATCGCCTGATATCACACCCACAGGAGAAATTCCAGTATGAGCGCGGCAACACTCTTGTGCAGCTCGCTCACAAACGAACCTCGCCCTGAAACCGATATTGTTTTTCAACCTTATCATAACTGACGAAGATCATAAATTGCAATAACTTTTATCTATAGTAATAGAAATTTTGCTTTCTCGACGAATTAAAAATAGTTTTTGTCCGCCTTTGCCTTTTATTTTGTACACTACGAAGCCAACTAAACTATTGTTGTCTACTCTCGTCACTTTTTACTTGAAGTTTTTATTTTTAGGCATTTAAATAAAACAGTATAGGTATCATTTTTCATTTGCCTAGCCTTTTCCCAAGTATGTTGGGTTCAGCTTCCAGTCGAACCAGATTCAGCTGAATATCAGTATTTTACATAGAGCAACTGCCAATCGGATCTCCACAACAGTACCTAACTGGATAATATGATACACCATGGTAAGACTGGTTGACAGACTTAACCTTCTGTTGGAATCCCAACACTAAAATATAAATTGTTAGTTAGTCGATTGAAGACATTCACATCACTAGCGCGTCTCTATACGCATAGTCGCATAAAACGAACCACTGAACCAGTAGCAATCTAGCCATCGTTCGGGCCACCACGAAAGGAATTAACTCTATTGTGTGTGTCCGAAATAAAGTGCCTCCATTTTACAAAGTGCTTTATTCTACAAGGCTCCTACTCCCCGCCACCTTCTGACTAACAGTAACGACTGTCAAAGATCTACAAATGACAGCCGGGACCAACGGCTTTACGTGCTTTCCGAGGCACGGAGGAAACTCGCTATGTCAGATGGTCACCCATCCACAGACCAACCTCGGCAAGCGCGGCATAACCTGGAAGATCGGCCTGTACTGCTGTAATTATTTAGCCACGAGCTCCAAGACAATTGGGTATGTCGTACCCAAATAATTTTGAACATAAATAGAAACAATATTACAAACTTTGGAACGAAAAACCGCCTCATTTTATAAAGTTGGTTCAAAAAGAACAAAATGTTTATTCCCAAAATGTAATCTGACATCCGACACCAACAAATCCCACAAGTTCTGCACTTGACGTACAATTCCGATTCGATATCGGCTTAAAATAAAATATAATCGGCCGAATGACGAATTTGCGGTATACATCACTGGTGTATACAGTCATTCGATACGGCGCGTATGATATAATGGTATCGATAAATCTTTGAGGTTATGTTCGTTATCGCGTTATTTTTTTCAATATTATCGTTGTTCTGCATACATTTAATTTTTATGAATATCTGTAAAACTTTTGTGACAGGCACTTTGTTATTTATAGTTCGCATAAACTCGAAAGATCTAATTCATTACACTCTGCTCTGTCCTCGAGATCAAGACTATGTAGTAACGTGCCGGTACTACTATCCAGCCACTATTTTGAAAAATAAAACAAAAAAAATCAACTACATATTGGCGCCCCTCTCGTGGTTATCTCATTCGCGTTTTAGTGATAGACACTATCTGCCACGATTTTCGTGCCAAACCATCTTTTACCTAGTGCCATCGTTATTTGGTGTGCCCCTCCTCATTAAATATCAAAATAATTGCCAGCTACATTCATTTTCAGAACTCCACGAAACTGCCTTTCTTCGCTTTTTTTGCCTTGCTTACCCAACATCAACAAAACCGATAACTACACAACTTTTCAATCATCGATGACAAAAGACTTGCTCTTCGGTAGAAACGCGCGTGATGTGCGCATCATCGTCTTATCTTAGTGTTGGGATTCCAAAACCTATGCCCATTTAACAACACATATTCCCACTCTGTTCTGGAGTATATGATTGTGTGGTGCTGCTCCACAAACGATGAGGCACTTAATATCGTGCCCTGTGTTCCCCGTCGACTATTCACTCGTGGCTCAATTCTCGGCAAAAAGAAAACTTATATACCTACCCATAAAATATAAAAAATTAATAAAGCAGAACCATAAAACCTCAAACTTGTATAATAATCCAAGAACGTAACATTTAGTGCTTAAATGCATATCCAGACTCCAGGTATCCGGGCTAAATTCTAGCTAAGTAGGTAAATCTCGCATTGCCAACGTTTCAGGATTAAACACGAATTTGTGATATAGGGGTAAAGAGTTTCGAGAGCAAAACATACAAGAAAATTGTTGCAGACGACGAACCCTTAGAAACACTAAGATAAAATTAGTATAGTTTCATGTGTAATTATTGTTAATTATCACTAAAATCATGTATATCGATCAATAAAAAGGTGTTAGGCCCGCACAAGGCGGGAAAGATAAACAAACATTCTTATAATACCATTTTATTACCATATAAGGAAGCGAAAATGTCGTCTTCATGTTGTAGCAAGGACATGACCAAATAAGGTCACGAAAGCACCTCATCGCCCGTTGTGGGCGGAGCCTCCGACAGGTCGGAACCTGTCCGCCTGACACAAGTCAAAGTTGAGTAAAATGCAGGCCTATGATTGGCTAGAGGGCCATTTCTACAAACAGGTCCCTCCACGGTTTGCGATGTGGTGTTTTCACATAAGTATAGAAGCAAATTGAGATCAGCATGTTCTGATGTTTTTGTTAAATTTTATGTTTTATTATGTTTTGTTTTACGTTTACATTTTATATTCTTCTTATGTCTTGTTTATAGTGTTTAGTTAAGTATTTACTGTGAGTCCCACGTGCCCTAAGTTGATTATTATTGTGTGTATATTGTGTAGAATCAGTTTTATGTGAAAGTAAATTAGCTAGTGTAATAAAAGTGTTAAAATCGTCGAAGAGTTTAATTCCGAATGAGTCCCTTTGTAAAGAAAATCCAAAACTGAGCTATCGAAGCTGGGAATAAATATAATATACAGTCCACACATAACAGTCTGGTCCTACTAAGTACGCCGGATAAAAGTGAGAAAATAAAGAATATTTTTTTTCGAGAGAGTCATAATTAACATAATTATGAGTCTGGGTGGAAAGGGCTGGGTCAGACTTTAACTGCGTAAAGGGAACTCTGGTCCTTCAAATGCCATTTTTGTTCCAGGACCTCCTGCTTAGCGAGCCTGTTTGGACCAGCAGGCGGTACATTCAAAGCGGGAGGACTCATTTGATGACTTCATCATTTCAGCCCATTGCAGTCCACTGCCAGCCAAAGGCTTATTCCAGGGAGCGCCACAAGGCACTATCTCCCGCTTTTTTCGTCCAGCCACTGCCAGCTAGCCTCTTCAAGTCATCGTCGGTCCATCTTGCCATGGATGGCCCACCCCACATTAACATACGCGCGGTCTCCTTTCGAGAACTTTCCTAACACCTTTCGTCGGTTCTGCGGCAGACATGACCACCTAAACATAAAAGCAACTTTTACTACTACACGTGCGGCTATGTGTGGGGCAGGATGACTCAAAAAAAACACGAACACAAATAGCGCACCGTATGTGGATTTTGTACAAAAAATTGCAATGTTTTTGCACTAAACCGTTAAAGTCACTGACCTTTTTTACGATGACAGAAACCACGACAGCTCTTCGCCATCAAAATGGTTTAATTAAACAAATTCCGACACTGGGTTTAAATAAACAAATTCCGACACTGTCTAACTTTCTGCTTACTTCTAACAAGCAAACAAATCACAATGATAGGCATCTCCAATCGCCACCCTCTCCTTAATAAATCACATTTCATCTTAACAGGAACAACAATCAAATAAATTAAATATTAATCGCGTTTAAATTTAATTTTAAACCTCGTTGGTCTTGTCATGGGTGACTGCTGTCTTCGATTCGATGCCCGGCTAAGCAAGGTCAGAATTTTGTAATTAAAAACTAATTAAATCAAGTTTAATGTAAACTCAAATTGTAATTTTAATGAGGCAATTAAATGACACATGGGAACGTTAAATTTTAAAACAAAGGAAATGTAGTTAAAAATTTATTCGCTCTTCAAATAAAGAAGAATGGCAAAGACAATATTTTCAGCGTTAGTTTTTTAAATGTTTAACAACTTTTATAATATATTATTAGTTTGAATTATAGCCGCCTACGCGATAAACGCTTTAAAAAACAGCTTTTATAAATGCTTGCAACTATGCAGTTCTTTCATATTATAATAATTGCGTTCGTTGTCAAGACAAGATTTATTTATATGTAAGAAAATTTTCGTAAAATTCAGTTAATAGTTTAAAATGTTAACCCGTGCATAGCCGAGGCGGGCCGCTAGTACAAATACAAAGCGAAAACATTTTTAATTTTGTCTGTAATAAACATACCCGTGTGCTGCTGGACTGATTTTCTAAATTATCAGCAAGTGACACTATGTCCCCATTTTCACAGTGCACCTTTGTAACTAGGACAGGATACTAGTTCCAAATATAGCGCTAAATCTTGTTTAAAATTTAAGAGTGGGGTAATAAATATTGTTCGGAATTAATATTTTACGTTTTACGTTCACAATTTCCGAATGAGATCGTAAAGATTTCATCCACTCGTCGCACCTGGTTTTGACTTTTCGGTAATTCATTTTCTTTTAATGAGCTGTTAAAGTTTCTGATGGCAACTGTATAATTTTGAAAGCGCTGAATGTATTATTCATATATGAAATTGTTTTATTGGTAGTAAATGCCTTTGCCATTAATAGTATTTGCCTTTGGCTCTATCCATATATTTGTGTGAAAATGAAATAAATTAATATTATACTTTGCTTTTTTATTAACAGTGACGAACATAACGACACTATCGGCATTTCCCATTGATTTTCTCGATAAAGTATTTTTTTTCTCCGTCGGATTGTAATTTATGTTATTACCAACATAATATTTTTGAAATTCCAAAAGTAGTCTTTCAAACCGGATGAATAGGCCATACCTAAGTGTCATTATTTCATACCTATTATAAATATGACAACTCGTAGAAGCAGTTTACAGGTAGTTGTTCCCTGTCTTTTTATGTATGCGCAATAACACTAGCTGTATGCGAGTATTTTTCTCTTAATGTTTTTTTACTTTAGATACGTGATTTGAAATGTCTATAAACACACATGTCACGTCACAGCAGAAACAAGTATAAAACAAAGTTTGATAAAAAATCTTACTCATTCAGTTCTTGATCTAAAACTTTTCAGTTTGTCCACTTTTAAGACCGTGTGTACGTTCATAATAGTTTCTAAAATGTAAAGCATCTGTTATTACCTGCTCCGGGTCATGCCAACTATTCCTGTCTATTCTGCTCCTTGTTGTGGTTCATTATGACGTACAAAACTTTCTCATCATTTTTGGTGTACTCAGTTGGTTTTGGCACCTACATGTATATTAACTCATAGCTTACTACGCTTTGAAGGTACTTTACGATTATCTTTTCTTGAGTATGACTTACTTGACTCTTGACTTAAAGTCCTATGTCCCCTAGATGGGGCAGAGGGCGTCCACAGATGTCTTCCATCGCGATCTATCTTGAGCTTCACGCTTCACCTCGCTCCACGTCAATCCAATGCTCGCCGCTTCCGCTAGCACGGTGCGTCGCCAGGTTTGACGGGGACGGCCACGCTTTCTTTTCCCTTGGGGATTCCAATCCAAAGCTTGTTTGGGTATGTGATCAGGGTCCCTTTGGAGCGTGTGGCCAATCCATCTCCACTTGCGACGTTTGATCTGGTTGTCGATCGGGCTCTCGTGGCATTTCCCCAGCAGCTCTACATTGGAGATGGTCTCGAGCCAGTAAATTCCGAGAATATGACGAAGACAAAACCTTTGTATTTTTTTGTGTATCGCGGGTGTGTTTAATTATGATTTTCGGAAATTAGAAAGATGCTGCATCGTGGTACTCAGTAACTGGGTAATATTTATGTTAGATAGGTTTTCGGTCCATGAAAACAGTCTGATTAGATAAACCTAGACTGATCGAATCCCCCCGCTAAAGGATCAAAGCCTACCGGGGTCGCGGGACTTATCCAGTCACCGTGACCCTAGAACGTAAAGGGCTATTGAAGTACACCGTGGATTTTAGTCAGTACGAGTGTGGCAGACCCTCTCGCCATGTCCTGGGCCGGAGGAAAAAAAAAATCTGATCGAATTCAGAAACACGCAAGTTTCCAAACAAAGTAATAATTAAGGTAATGTTGTTCGAATCCAAATGTAACATTTCGTAGATCGGGGCCGTTGGCCGTTACCGGTCATTTTGAAAACGTTATTAATTTTAATACCGAGTTCTCCTCTGGAGACGCCATTATTGGAAGATATCTGGTTGACCGAGCTTCGCTCGGTTTTTAAAATGTCTATATCTGGGAACCGAGCTTTTTTCGAACCTGGGACCTTGATAAATCGATTCCTTGAGCCGAAAAACCCCTAATCTCTAACTTTCATGAAAATCCTTGGAGCCGTTTACGAGATCCTGATTATATATAAATATACAAGAATTAGCTCGTTTAAAGATATTAGAAAATAATGTTGATGGGCCTATAAACACAACATTTTCGTATGTTACGTATCAATTTGCTTAACAATACATTTTCCTGACTCGGTATATAGCAACATGTTCAGTTCAAAGCATTAAAGCACTGCTAATTAACTTAATTAGTAATTAACGTGTATTTTAAGTACGAAGGAAACACTGAAGTGTTTTAAATTTTGTATTTACCTACGCTTTTGATAATGTAAAAGATCATATTTCGTGAGAGGTATCAAACAAGGCTTTTTCTGCAGGTGCAAAATTCAAATTCGTTTATTAAGATCTCAGTAGGGTAGCATCGAAATACATACATCAAAAGAGCGCCACATCGCACGATCTTCCGCCTCGTTCATCTATTTATCTATATCTATACATAATTATAATAAAACAGTAAAAAACTGTGTCTGTACATTGAATATATTAAAAAAAAATAATTGAGGGAGGTTTAGAAACAGTAATAGAGCACGAATCCAAAAAAAAATATGTCTGTTTGTCTGTTTATCTGTATGTCTGTTTGTCTGTTTGTAATCTTCGGAACTTCTGGGTGGATTTGATTGTTTTTTTTTTGTTGTATAGCTATTAAGTTCGGGCAACATATAGGCTATAATTTATCTTGGAAACTTGAACACCTGGCATAAGCAATACGACCAGGGTACGAAGTCGCGGGCAGAAGCTAGTACAAAATAAAACAGAGCAGTGGGCACATACGTTCAATTTTAGGTACAAGTTCCAAGCCAGCTAGACACATTACTTTGTGTAATTTATTTATCATCACCACTGCTTTCAAAACGGTGAAGGAAAACATCGTGAAGAAACCTGCATGCCCTAGAACCAAAAATTCGAAGATTTATGATAAATACCGACCCGCACTTGGCCCTGGCGGTCACAGAGATGAAGAATGCGTCCCAGCAGTGGGAACATTATAGGTTGCTAGAATGTCATGCAAAAAAAATACAATTTCAACGAAAACCGTGCACATCCGTTGAAATACATTTACAAAATATGGAATATACAACCGTCTACCGCACATAGAAGTGGAATGGATTTTAAAATGAGTTTGAACGAAACATTCGCTGAGATTGCTCGGAGCGCCGACTGTGCTGCGTTTAGTCGCCCGTTTGAACATTACCTTAATCTTAGTGCCTCGTTCAGTGCGTTTATTGAGGGCTTAGTACAGTTTATTGTAGGAGAAATTCCTTTGCATTGGCATATTGTAAGCTGATTACTGAGATTTCTGCTGTCTTATTCTGGTAGGGTAATTACAGTTGATGTTTCTGGCATTTCAGATAACTACGTAGTTTGTGTTAAGAAAGCGACCGTCAAGCAAGGAGTTAAGCTATTGTCAAACTGACAGGCGAACCGAATGCGTGGCGTAGCGTTTTAGTTTGTAATGTATGGAATTGTTTGAAGCCTGTCACATAGAGTATCGGATCGCTTTCGCATTTTTATATGACATGATTCGGTTCGGTTCGCTATCGCCTGTCTGTTTGACAAAGGCCTTAGGGTGTTAAAACAAACCACACGAACTTGTATTTTTTTTTCTTGAGTTTGAATTCTTTTATGCCTGGCTTTTTCTAAAATCAATTACTGATAGTGCGACATCCACTGTTGCGGACAATGTAACAGACCCACATGACCTTCAGGCCTGTTTTGCCTGCATAACACTACAACATTATTTTTAGTATATGCGAAACCTGAATGTAGTTTGTTCAGAATCAGTAACTGAATCGATTCCAATAATTTTTACACCATGTTATATATTTTTTTTCAAACATATTTTAATTCTATTTTATTACCAGTTAATTACAATACAATCACCGTACGGTTAGGTACCTATTGCAAAACTATTATCACGAGTGTATAACACAGGAGACGCGGATTATGCGGGTGTACCGCGAAATGATCATGTTTTTGAACGGAAAACCAGGTAATATACAAGCTTATAACTTTGTGATTTTTTATGATAGTTTTAAAATTTTGTACATAGATTCTTTACACAGAAATATTGGACAGGTGTATCGGGTTTCGCATAAACAAAAAATAATGTTGTATACGCGTTCCATGCAATGGTGGTCCTAATGATACTTCTTTTTTAAAGTCCGGATAATCTGATAATAACAATATTTTACGACGGCACGGTTAGCGCAGCGTGTCGCGGATTCGATCCCTACACGGAACAAATACGAGTAGTTGATTCGGGTCTGTGTTGTGTATGTGAGTTTCTATGTTTGTAAACGCACCCACGACACGGGAGAAATTCCTAGTGTGGGGCAAAATTTTTTAGAAAAAAAGAATTGAATTGAACATAACTTTAACACTCTACAATGAACACGAGTAATAGTGCAGAGAGTTTTAATATTATAAACCTCATAAAAAATAATAATGCATAACATTTTAGCTAAGAGAATCGATATTTTAGTAAACAGATAGGTTATGAGCGCGCAAAACCAGAAAAATGTCCTACGTGGGACAATTGCAAGTCTATGATGCCTTCGTCTATGAGGGTCGCAGGCAATGGATGGATGCAAGTGGCGAATTTTCGTTCGGCGTGGCGGTCTAAGGGGGAGGCCTATGTTCAGCAGTGGACGTCTTCCGGCTGATGATGATGATGATGCCGACGTGCGGCGGGAGGATTGATAACGCGTGGCGCTGTTTGTTTATCTAGCTGTCACTTTTTTCTAATTGCGTTTTATCAAGCTATCCTTTTTACCCGACTACGGCAAAGCCAAAAGGAGGGTTATGATTTTGACCGGTATGTATGTATGTATGTATGTATGTATGTATGTATGTTTGTCTGTTCCCTCATATCTTCTAAACTACTTATCATTACATGACAAATGAGGTGTCGTTAGAAGCGTCTCAGTTGTCCGCTGGTTATAGGGTAGGTGACGTGTCACCAAATCCAATATGGCGCCCTCTAGGTGATGTAAAGTCGTGACCGAAAAAAAAAATTTTTTCGCACAGTATCGACATGGGTATCAAATTAAAGGGCTTGATGTGCACATTTGAAATATATATACATTATATAGCTTTTATATATATAAGGGTCACCATGTCGTGTTAGCTGTACTTTTTTATCGTGGTAAAATCATCAAATCAAGGACTCATTTGATGATTTTACCCACTCAAGGCAGAGCGGGAGAGACTGTTCTTCAATAGCCCTTTACGTTCCGGGGTCACGGTAATTCGTGAATCCCGCGAACCCGGCAGACTGTGGCCCCGTCATTATGCTGACACACTGGCATGGTCCATGGTTGGACAGCGAGTCAACAACGCCCACATGCCCGCGCCGAGAGTGGCCAGAGACCGTCTGCCGACGTCCATCGTCGTGGGCGTCTACCACTGTGTCTGGGGTGGAGAGAGGACGCTGTCCTTTTCCTTACGCGGCCCGTCTCCTCCTTCGCGAGCATGACTGCATGGTAGAAGGAGGCGACCGCTTCCCATCCGTCTCGCCCCGCAGCTTGGCATCGACCAATGCCGGGCACGAGAGGTCTCCACCTATCGCCGTCGCGGGTCGTGACGACACGGCGCAGAGCAGAGCACCACGTTCACAACACATCGTTTAACGGCAGATCCTGGCTGAAGTCATCATCTGCCTAGCCTTTTCCCAACTATATTGGGGTCGGCTTCCAGTCAAACCAGATTTAGCTGGATATCAGTATTTCACATGAAGCGACTGCCTGTCGGACCTCCACAACTCAGTAACTGGGCCATACCATACCCATGGTAAGACTGGTTGTGAGACTTTAGAGCTTCTGACTAACAGTAACGACTGTCAAAGATCTACAAATGACAGCCGGGACCAACGGCTTTACGTGCTTTTCGAGGCACGGAGGAAACTCGCTATGACTGATGGTCACCCATCCACAGACCAACCTCGGCAAGCACGGCTTAACCCGGAAGATCGGTCTGTGCGGCTGTAATTATTTAGCCACGAGATCCTGGCTGAAGTAAGTTTAGAAAAAAATTATCCTTCCTTTTCCATAGCTTATTTATCCATTTACACTCATAAATCTATCTAAATAGACATCTATAATCTAAATAGACTTTTACTTCCGTTCGATCAAACAGAATGAAAAAGTTCAGAAAAAGTTCAACTAACGTGACTCTGTCAATTTTGCACAAACGTTCCTTGAATTTATTGTGTAAGTTTTGTGTATTGTTTAGACGGGTTTTGGGTTTATCCCCTAAAAATGTGATGAAAGAAATTGGGAAATTAACGAGAAAGTAGGGCTGCGGCGCCCCTTCGTATTCGGCGCCCCTGGGCGGTCGCCTAACCGCGCCTTACCCTAACGCCGGTACTGAATGAGTACATTTGAAATTTACTCGCTACTCTGCTTTTATTAAATACTTATCAAATAATTAATAATATACCTAACCCCAAAAAAGTGTAAATAAAAAATAAGTTAAAAATAACTAAAACCCGACTACGACAAAAACGTGCACTGAAAAGTATAAAACAAGAACAATATTAATTTGACCGAAATTGTGCTAGCCGTGGTCGTGTGCCACCTACCTAATGAAGATTGTGTGAAACAACCGCAGGTGGCACACGACCACGGCTAGCACAATTTCGGTCAAATTAATATTGTTCTTGTTTTATACTTTTCAGTGCACGTTTTTGTCGTAGTCGGGTTTTAGTTATTTTTAACTTATTTTTTATTACTTGTAGTGAAATGTAATGTGTGAATAAAAAAGTGTGTATGTGTGCTGCTGCTCGACGCGGAACAGTTTTTTCTGTTGTTTTGTAAGTGTATAACATATCTGTATATTAGAATATCATTGTTAAATCCCCATTTTGTCGTACATAAATACTAAAGCACCGTTACATTTTGCTTAAAATCGTTATATTCAAGCGAAACTTAGCCAAGCGCTGCCATGTTTAAAAAATAAACGTCCCATACCCAACGAGGAAGTACACCGCAATATTTTACTTTTTACGATCACTTTCAAAAAAATCTAGAACACTCTATGACGAAAATTGTAATATACGGACACTGACAACCGGTTTTTGCTGCCAGATATTAAGTGTTCCTTTTTTGAAGAAAAGGAGGCTCGAACATTGGCGGTAACGGATTAGAATTTTGTATTTTTTTTTTGTGTGTGACATCTTTCTTATCGATTCTGTAGTTATTTCGTGAAATGTAACGGAAGTGGAACATGAGTGGTCATCCTCCGCAACTCTTGCCGAGGTTTGTCATTTAAAGTCAAAGTCGAAATTGAAGTCGAAATTAAAGTCGAGCTTGAAGTCTATTTGTTTGTTACCAAAGTAAGATTCCAGATGTTACATCATATGCAACATCTGTCAGTCGTGATTTTTACATTGCATTTCGCAAAAAAAAATTTAAACAAATGTGGAAGTCAGTCTCTCTAAATTCTGTTCGCGATATACTTACTCTCGATAAATTATATTCATAGCTGCTCATTATGTAATTTTGCTCAGTCGAGCCGTTTTTTCCGAAAACATATAATATTTTGTTTGTGTAATTTTATCGAATTAAAATTATCGATAATATAGTATAATTCATTATACATCGAATATAATGAATTTCAGTACCTATTATGGCCCGTGACAGACTAATAAAATACCGACTTACGTGAATTCAACTGAAAACTGTAAGCAGAATTTGCTTTTTTTATTTTAACAAACTCTGATTGCAATATTACCTACTGTTTACTCTATAATGAATTATTAATTGACAACAAACAAAACATCAGGGCGTGTTATTGAGTTCCAGTAAATAAGTACTTGTGAAACAATTAATTTATGTTGTAAACATAGCACATGCAATCGAAACGAAAAAGATAAATATTTAATGAATGAACATTTTCTTCTCATTGCAGCGGATTATATTAAACATTTTTATTGAAAACAAAACAGAACACTTGGCACAAGATTTCAGTATTTTACTGACAAAAATAAAAAAGCAGCTATTCTTCAATCAAAGTTCCCGTTTACTTTACGTGACAAAATCGTGAAAAGTCATGCTTGAGAATCGCAATATGAAATATTTGTGTACGGTTCACAAAACAGTAAATTATCTTTTTGCTGGTATAAGGTATTTCGAGAAAATTCGTAAATACTTTGTATTTTTTAAAGGTATTAAGCATAACATTATAAGCTTTGTATGTTGTGGCTCCTGGAATATATACCTCCTCGCTTTAGATAGGTAGGTAGTGGACTATTAACCACTACACTGGACCAACGTAAATGGCACATCAACCAACACTCGTATTCGAATTTTAAGAGTATCAGGAATCATGAAATAAATTTCACTAAGTATAGTTTTCCTTGGGTCCAAACCCAATACTAATGAGTTCATCTATTTCCAAGTTTGTAATGACAAAGATATCGATGTTTAGCAATATCGAATGAATAGCTTTTTTAAAATGCAGACATGTACCAATTCGCTGCTCAACAAACAAAGAAGTAACAAATGTATTTAAATGACAAATGTCCCTGTAAATATCAGAAAGCATTGTCTAGATAAAGTGGAAGTCTTATTTCAAGCTCAAACGATTTCGTCGCTACATCGCTGAGCGCTGTTCGATTTATTTTAACAAACGATGCACTGAAAAGATGGACGTCGAAGGGTGTTGAACTCTGTTCTTTCGTAATGAAATTGAATATTTTTAGTGAAGTAATTTTACGATTTATGTATGCTTATTATTTTAAATCGCTTTTTGTATTCGTCTGGGTTTAACGACTGTTGTTATTTGAAGCTACTTAGATGCTTAGCGTAGTTTGTAGTTTTCAGCAGAACACTTTTTAAACGGTATGTTTTTTTACCGCAGGCTTATCCTACTGTAAAACCTTTCCATCTTATAAAAAACTAATTTGAAAAAGGGAACATCCATAATTTTTAACACCTACAAACAGAATCCTGCATTACCTTTACCTTTCTTAAACTTACTGAAATTTTTCCATCACTTGCGCTGTGCTTGCAAGGAACTAATTACACGCTCTTTAACTCACGATCGACTTTATAAAGAAACTTATTTAATTTCCTTCATCCATAATAACGAAACTTTCGCCTCACTACTGAAATTCACGCTGTATTTGCATAAAAGTTGATGTTTAATCCACTTTTTATAATCCTTAGTTGAAGGTAATCTGTTGAAGTTTTTGATTTTTTTATTGGGATCAGCTTCGGTTTTAAAAGGTAAGAAACTACAATATGGCGCCTGATTTGCATGCCGATTTATGCCTTTTTTTTTTCAGCGTGGTAATATCATCAAATGATTCCTCCCACCCAGGGCAGGGCGGGAGGGACTGTCAGACTCGTACTGACTAAAATCCACGGTGTCCTTCAATAGCCCTTTATGTTCTAATTCGTTAGTCCCGCGACTCATTGTAGAGCTACTTGGTATAAAAATAAAAGTATAAATTAGGCCTCTTACTCACACATAAAGTGACTAAATCCCTAAGTTTTGTTAGGCACCTAGAATATAAAGTTAGGAGCGACCAAATGAACAAAACGTACCAGATTTTGTCCTAATAAAACCTTATTCTTTCTGTAAGTCCATTGTTACAAATTTGAGCTAGATTTTATTTCAATGTACCTAATAAATCTCTTTGTTGCCCAACTTTTACATAATGTGGGTACTTGAATTTAGTTTTAAGGTACTTACCTACTTATTTATGAACTGTTTTATTACTTCCTCACACTTGGGATCTTGAAATATAATGATAATGGCCTATCTCAAGACCTCCGGATGGGTTTCAAAGTTACATTGAGGTAATTTTATGGTTCATTATTTTGTATGACTTTATTTTTCTCGTAAGTCTAGTGGCGGTTGTAAATCACAACTAAACATGAGATCCTTCGGAGAATAGAAACGTAATTGTATGAGACTTTCACGAATAGTAACGTATGATATTTGCTTTTTTTTGAATTGTAAAATCTTACGAATTGCGAGTCCCACATACGAGTCGTGATTCGTACCCAACCACGCGCACTTTTAGTATTTAATTAGTCACCACTGTTCTCAAAATGGTGAACGAAAACATCGTAAGGAAACCGGCATGTCCTACACCAAAAAGTCTGTCCCTTCGTACACTAGGCGACGTAAATCTCCGATGCCTTACGACTTTGGTATTCATTGACGCGTGCCTGTATACGAACCTCTATGGATTTGTATTGCAATAGTCGCCTGGATACTAAAGTCGTAAGGTATCGGAGACTTGCGTCGCGTTGTGTACGAAGGGGCTAAAACATGTGACATCTACTAACCCGCACTGCGCCCGTATGATGGATTACGGCCCACTCCCTCTCACAGAAACTGTCCCGGAAGATATCTGCCTACCCTTGGAAAAAATGCTTAACTCTGTTAACACTCATAAGCATGAAACTCTGCCGGGGTTGTGGGACTGTCTCATCAGGTAAAAGTGACCCTGGAACGTAAAAGGCTATTGAAGGATCACCGTGGATTTTAGTCAGTACAAGTCTGACAGTCCCTCCTGCCCTGCCGTAAGTGAGTGAACTCATTCAAATATTTTACCATGATAAAACGGCATATGAAACTAGGCATTGTTAACAAAAGACCAAAATGACGTTACCGTCATAAATTAGCCTTAATAGTACATCTTTCAGTTACGTATGAAGATATGTACCCTGAAGTTACGGCTTGTACTTGAACGTACGCATCGTCTCGCGTATTTTACGAGTAAAGCCGACATGTATACGGATACGTGTACGAATTGTGGGTCTAGCACTAACGCGCGTCGTAAACGTTCCCTACGTATTTTTTTTTAGTTTGCGAATGGGTCTAGTATCTGGTGTTTAAGTTAATTAAGCAACCCCACGAGCCTCTAAATGACTTTGGAATCCAGGTTTCTTTACGATATTTTCTTTCACCGATGTCAGTAACGTCCAAGATAAATTAGACAATGAATTTGAAAAGATAGTAAGTAGTACTTGCCCGGATTTTTAATTTTTGTAGAAAGAAAATTTTATTTCAAGTATGATTTGAACTCACGACCTTTTGAAACACCAGACGCTTTTACCAACTGAGCTATCGCAGTCATGTTCGGTTTGAATCTTTATTCCATTCTTAACGTTGTTATGGTGACGATGATTCTATAAAATAGATGGCACATCTGTGGTAAAGCCGGAAACACATTATTTAACACGCCATGCGACGCAACGTGTCGACACCCGATGTGCACCGTGCACATTAAGCCGGAAACACATTATTAACACCCGACGCCACCCGATGAAACGCGATGCGTGTTGGGTCAAATCAAATGATTGTATTGTTTTCTATGACCAGAATCACACTATGAACTCCCGACGCGACGACACGCGCTCACTGTACATCGGGTGTTTACATGTCGCGTCGCGTGGCGTGTTAAATAATGTGTTTCCGGCTTTAACCAACACGCGACACCACAAAAATATTAAATTGGCGTAAACTCCGTTTGACAATTTGAAGAATAGGGATATTTTTTTTTTTGTGAGTGGCATCTTGCAGGCCAACCTAAGGAGGTTGTGAGCTGCTTAACCGGACTTTTCTGTGGATTGATGATTTCTGTGTCTATACTCTGTGATAGTTCTCGAAGTTTTCGAACGACTGACGCGTCGCGTCGGGTCTGGACTAGAAACACACTACATGTGATGCGTCGGATGGCGTGTTTACCCCCACCATCGGCAACACACCGACCTGGCACGTCTGGATCGGGTGGCGTGTGAGCGCATGTCGTCGCGTCGGGTGTTCATAGTGTGATTCTGGTCATAGAAAACAATACATTTGATTTGACTCAACACGCATCACGTTTCATCGGGTGGCGTCGGGTGTTAATAATGTGTTTCCGGCTTAACCATTCTTTTTTTTTTTTTTAGCGTGGTAAAATCATCAAATGAGTCCTCCCACCCCGGGCAGGGCGGGAGGCACTGTCAGACTTCTACTGACTAAAATCCACGGTGTCCTTCAGTAGCCTGTTATGTTCCGGGGTCACGGTAAGGA